>OY743217.1:21315076-21997576 GCA_963555745.1 Cardamine flexuosa | reverse complement strand
TTAAATTCAAGTGATTAAAATCGCTAGACCTAGGGATTATAAATCGAGAATACTTTCGAATGTGAACTGGGGAATTCGATAATCAGGACTAAATTGTTTGTTCGGTTCTTAAACTCGTAACACTAATATGTTATCTCATCCAACTCTCGGTGCAACGACATATATCCTCTAAACAGAAGCAAACAAAATCTCTTTGCGAAATACTAATAAATAGAGTCTCTATGAATAGCGGGTACGATCTGTTTACAAAATTCCTAAACAACCTCTCGCTGCGAAAAGGCTGCTTGCTCATATAAAATTGGGTCGGGATATCAATAGCACTCTTGCGCCAACTAACATTCCTACGGTACCAGGATTAAGGTAATCAATCTTAAGACTAGTCTGATGATCAAATACAGATGAAGAACAGTATAGATAACCTAACATGATTGCTCAATTTAACAAACCATCATAAACCCTATGAAAACCCTAGATTTAACAAGGTGCCTACTCAGACATAGAAGAGAAAACACATTTCATTGTCTGAATAATACTCATCAAATAAAATAAGAAACAAAGGGAGTTCAGAAGTCTTCTCTCTACAAAGGTTGAAATCTGAATCTTCTCTCAACAAAACTTGCTCGAAACTTACAATGAAACTTCGAACATGTTCAAAACTTAGAAAAACAAAAAACTTTTATCTCTGGGACTAAAACATATTTTAACATAAAAACACGACAGGCTTGTCGGTCGACATGGACAGCAACATTCGTCTCCTTGTTGATTTTCTCAGCTACAAGCCTCCTAAAGCTCCAAAGTACTCATCAGGGTCCATCTCGTGTTTATACCTAATAAGACTCAATATATATACAAAATACTCTAAAACCAATGCATATATCATGTCATAAAACCATAAAAACCATGATATATCAACTCCCCCAGACTTAGCTTTTGCTTGCCCTCAAGCAAACAGAAAACTTAATCAAGGAAGTAGTTTGAAAATCGTGAAACTCACATACTCTTTAGAACATTGTGCTTACCAGTCATCATGCAATCCACATGGTACAAGAACAATTCAGAGACTAACCACCATGTACATTCACCGTCGTCACACGCAGTCTTCTCAATTCCCACCACAACTTTACAATCATCGATGGGTCTCATCTTTGATTTCAGTGTTAAGAACCTTGTAGACTCAGATGTCATCCTATGCCATAACAAGATAAACCTCACAATAACAATGATGTTTTCGTCTCCCCCACACTTAAATCCTTTGTTATTTGGGATCTTATTTTATTTTGTTTATGAAGGTAGGGATGGAGATGAATAATGGGATCATCAGTCACTCCTACCCTCACAGCGATCTTCTACATTCATCATCTCATATAAAGCAAAATAATGGGGTCATAGGATCGCTCCTACCCCTTTACTCCTTGAGAATCACTTGGTCATTCATAAATTATACCATAAAGGCTTTCATTATTATTTTCTTTCTTTGGGGAGATTAGACATCATAACTTACATTGGTTGTATCAGGTCATGTATGAATGAAAAGTCAAGCTCTTAAACACCAATCTCATCGATGAGGGAAAAGGAACTGACATAAATTAGCTCAGGCTATAGAGGACATCTGTTGTAAGTATGGGAGTCTCAAGTTAACCGGTCAGACTCGAGTTTTTTCCTTTAGTCGAATCTGAATAAGTTCTGCAACAATGGTCATCAGGAAACATAGCAAACAACAATAGACCAAGAGATAGTTCATAGTTTCTAACTAGGTTTTTACTCAATAAAACAAATTTTGAAAAACAAAAGAAAAATTGGGATTGACTCTCAAAAGAATAAATATAGTTAGTAACTACCTCCTCCAGACTTAAATTACACTGTCCCCAGTGTAATTAAACTTAAGGAAGGTGATAAAAAGAAATAAATTTGAATAGAGACTGAATTGTTATGTTTTGAAAATTGTGACCTGAGATGGTGGTGTGTGTCGACCGACACACATCTTGCGTGTTGGTCGACACGAGCAAGAATTATGTGTTCAAATATGACACCATTCAACTGATCAATCAACTTGTTTTCTGACATTAGATCCTGATTAAAAGCTCCAACCACGTCAAATAACAAGATATAGCATAACATAATAGGTTCAAACTTAATAGGTTCATTAATACTCTATAGTAGTTAGAAACAAAAACGGAAGCAAAAACAGAAGCAAAACGCAAAAATAAAAATGTCTCAAAGAAAAAAGAAAAGAAAGAAGAAACTAATCCTCATCCATGGCGGGATCTGAAGTCGGAGATGGAGTTGGAATCGGGATATGCTGGGGCTGAGTAGGTACTGCATCGGTGCAACGAACACATCCACAGCGAGACAATGAAGCTACCGCGTTCCAGTCACCCGGAAAACTATCCGCTACGTACCTCTAAAAAATGGCGTTCTCCATAGGGATAAGAGATGTAGTAGGAAGTCCGAACTGAAGTGTAGACGGGTATGGAATCGGGTCATCCTCGGCTGCTGTAGGGACGGACTGAGAGGAGACACCTCTCCGACGGTGAGTCTGAGAAGCAAGGTGGCGCAACGTGTGATGCGGCTGGAAGAGAAGTCGTGCCTTACTACCCCTGATGCGAGTGAGCTCCTGCTGTGGAAGCTGAACTAAGTAATCTGTCCCCTCACTACGGTAGCACCAAATCCAATCTTTCTTAATCCATTTGGCATGCATCAGACAAACTTCATCCATGAAAGACCTATCAGATAGCACCTTGACTCCCTCAGTGCTGATGCCTCAGAAAAGAAAAATGGGAGTCAACAGACTACCCACTGACTCCAACTTGCCTCTCAATGGTCTGATCTTTAAGCTAACCAAGTGATGCGCAAAGATAGCGCCGAGGTTAACGTCATCATCTAGCTCTGTCCAATCCTCAAGAAAAGCCCTGAATGGCGTAGCACATTAGAACAAACCCAGCAAAAGCGTGTTTGAGATGGCTCGAACCACGTAACAAAGTATCGGATGCCTAATGTCGGAGTGAGTCGACTTGTTGGCGCTGTAGACTCATCTGCAAACGAACCCCGCAAACCATGAACGTAAGCATTCCTAACTGAGCCCGCGCATCTGCTGCGGTGTAATTGACCTGAACTGTGGCCATGAACTGACGTACCAACTCTGGGTATACCTCATAATACTTGCCGCAAATAGTGCCCAAGCCATTCTTCCGCACAGCTACCTTGCACTCCTCCTTTATCTTCATGCGACGCATGGCAACGCTATCCATAATCATGGAGGGTGTAATCTCCATGTTCAGCCAATTATTGTAGAACATGGTGTCATACTCATCCCCCTCCTCCGCAATCTCATGCTGATAGAAGTCAGGCTTGTACACTTCCTCATTAGGAGTCCCTTCCCAATTGAATTCAGGAATGATCCTCATCCCACCTCTATGAGGCCATGGGGGACGAGATACAATCGGTGGTGAAGGTCCACTACTCGACTCTCCATGTGCTCATGACGTTCTTGGTCTATTTCCCCTAGTGTTAATCTAAAATCATAAAGAGAAAACAAGAGAAAAAGTCCAAAATCAGCAAAACTCCAAAAATCAGGGTACACGTGTCAATCGACACTATGCCAAATTGGCAATAGCAAGTTAAAAATAAACCTCAAATCGAAATTTCATCACAAATTAAGCGTAATCAACTATCAAAATCAGCATACCAATACCTATCCATCATCTTAAACATCTCCAAATTTCAAATTTCATGTCATAATAGTTCAAGTTTCAGTCATAGAATTCACGACTTTTCTATCAATTCAACCAAATTTAACAACATTCTACAATTTAATCCTTCTAAATTCATCATAGTCAACTAAGATTAGCAAGTATTAAGATCAAAAATGGATTATAAAAGTGAAAATCTAAACCTTAAAATTGTGGATTTAAAGATGAAGATTTGAGGAACATACCTTTGATTTGGAGATAATGAATGATAGAGGAGTATGGGAAAGCAAATTCTCTTGAGTTTAGAGACAAAAACCGAATGATTTGGTGAAAAATTTAGAAAACACGATTTTGGGTATAAGAGGCAGAGACATTACGCAATTTCTGGAAAAGAAGAAGTGGAGAAGAAAAAGGAAAATCAGGTATATATACTAACCTGGGGTCTGTGTCGACCGACACAAGGTCTGCGTGTCGATCGACACGGATACAAACCTTGTGTTCCTTGGTCGAAAAACTACGCAAAAGCTTCTACAATTTATGAGCAATCCTTCCAAATTAAGCTCGTCTAATTCCTGAGAAAAAACAAAAACAAAGAAAAAATAGTAAACAATACACAAAAAATGTATTTACAGACTTACCGGTGGGTTTGCCTCCCACAAAGCGCTTATTTTCAGTCATTTGCTTGACTTTGTCAAAAATCAGATGGGTGGAGAATCTCCGGATGAATCCAAAGGTAATGAAGATGAAGTCTTTGAACCGACATCATCCTAACTTTAGTCAAGCATCTTGGGTTCCAGAACCCTATGCATCATCTCATCCATCGCGGCTTATCCTTTAGCCTTAAACTCGGGAATGATGATAGCTCTAATCTTGGCAAATGGTCTTGAATCACTTCCATACTGAAGCTTATACACAATGGTATCATCAACTTGTCTCACATGAGCCAAAGTCATAAGGGTTTCCTTAGTCACTGCTTTTCTCTGTAGTTTCTTCTTCTTAACCACAACTTTTGGATTCTTTGCAGTGAAATCTTTAAAGTGAATCTCATTCACCTCTTGACTACAAGCCTTATCAACATCTTCAGCAACAACATGAGGGCTCCACATCACATATCCTTTCGAATTAGCATCATATAACACATCAGAACCAACATGTTTCACAGAAGTTCTGCTACTTAGCTAATCAAAAACATCTCCAGCAGTAGCAAGGATTGGTCTTCCCAAAATCAACGGCATATCAGAACTGATATCTATCTCAACAACATTGAAGTCACAAGGAAAGAGAGTGTCACTAACCCAAACTTGCAGATTCTCAACAAAACCCATAAATGTCTTCACAGAAGCATCAGCCAATGTAATCTCAATTGAAGATCTCTTCTTATTGTTGATTCCCAACCTTGTTGCAATGTCATTAGACATAAGATTGATCCTAGACCTAGTACCATAGAGTGAATCAGTGAATCTAACTCCAGCAATTGAACAAGGCACAACAAAACTTCCCGGATCCTCCAACTTAGGCAACTTTCAGAGAAAAACCGTATTGGATGGTTGAGCATGTCGACCGACATGGCCAGCTGCCTGTCGATCGATCTGAGTAGAGTCAGGACCGTCCTTAGTCGTGACTTGCATAAAATCTTCAGAGATTTGGGGTTGTGTCGACCGACAAGAGGTAGATGTGTCGATCAACATGGGCTCTATGACGAGACTCTCAACTTTTTCCTTAGCTTCAGGGTTCACCAGACTCTCTTCAGTGACTTCTCTCTTGACCATATCTCTCCAGGACATAACAGCACCACACTGGTACCTAGGATTGGCATCAATGCTTCCTGGTAAAGATCTATCAGGGCGTTTACTGTTCACTGCAGATTGAGAAAACTGGGTATCCAACCTCTTGATATGGTTGTTCAAAGTCTCATACTTCCCATTAAGATTTGCATAGAGAGCATCAATTTTACCATTGAAGTCTAGAGTCATCTTCTGCTGCCCTACCAGAATTTAGTCAAACATGTCTTTCATCTCAGAATCCGGAGGCTAAGCGGGTGGATTCTGGTAGGTGGAACTTCCAAATTCCTAGTGAAACAGTTGTTATTTCGCTGAACATTCTACTTCAGGCTTGGGCATTTATCTAGAGGGGTTCTGGTTGTTCCCATAGTTGTTCCTTTGTCCATTGAAGTTCCTGAAGTTACCTTGAGAATTGCCAAACTTTTGGCCATTATAACCGGAACCATTCACATAATTCACATCCTCTTCATTAGCTTCATCTTCAGCTTCAAAAACTTCAACCTCTTGAGCAAAGTGAACCGATTTCTTGTTCACTAGAAGGTTGTGCACAGTATCAAGTTGTGCCTTAAATTCAGCCATCTGACTGTTATCCAATCTAGCTACTAACTTCTTCCTCTTATAGTCGGCATTCTTGGAACTGTTGCTAGATTCCAAGTTCTCAATTAACTTCATAGCGTCCGCTGGTGTTCTGGTCTCAAAGTTGCCTTAACTAGCAGCATCCAATGCAACTTGATACTTCCAATCAATTCCGCAAAAGAAAGTCCTTATGAGCTGCACTTCATCGATAGCTGTGGTGCGGACAATCTTTTTGGTAGCCCTTGAATCTCAACCAAGCAGCCTTAAGAGTATCTGCAGGTCCTTGAGTAAACAGAATAATCAAATCCTTCAAGTCATCTGTCTTAGCATCACCATAGAAGTTATTCAGAAACGCTATCTTGATGTCCTTCCAAGTGGTTAAAGATCTTGGTTGCAACTGCTTACACCAGTGAGATGCTTCCCCAGCAAGAGAGTATGGGAAGAGCTTACAGAGTAGACAGTCTTCAGACACTCCATTGTCCTTGATACTCAAAGCCAAGCCATCTAACTTCTCTATGTGGTCCATTGGATGTTCCGCAGGATGAGCATGGAAAGTGTGTTGTCCCACAAGAGTGTAGTATTGGGGTTTCAACTCAAAATCATTATTCTGGAAAGCAGACCTATTGGTGTAGAACTTATTGGGTCTGCTGAAATCAGCCAGTGTTCTTCCCACAACTTCAACATGAGCATCCAAGTCATCTGGACCGCATCCATTGTCACCATGTCGACATACATGTTTAGGGTCCTGTCGATTGACACTGGCAGTCTCCTCGCCAGCTTTGACAATGGGGTTCCATCAACATCAAGTTTCTGATCTTGATTGTTGTACTGGTTACCCTCTAAATCACGTAAGATCCCAGCAACATCCTTCTGAAGCACAAGTGGTCTAACCATCTCGGAAACGGCGCCAAATTTTGACAGGGGTCAAATATAACCTTAGAACTACTCTCACATTTAAAGAGGTCAATTGCAGTATTTAGGGGTCAAATCCACAAGGACTCTGAAATCTCACACAATAGACGTACCAGATTCGAATTAAGGAAGACAGTAAATAAGAAACAAAATAAAACAATGCAATAAACAAAATCGGGAATAACGGGATTAAATTCAAGTGATTAAAAGCGCTAGACCTTGGGACAATCAATCAGGAATACTTTGGAGTGTGAACTGGGCAGTTCGATAATCAGGACTAAATTGTTTGTTTGGTTCTTAAACTCGTAACACTAATGTGATATATCATTCAACTCTCGCTGTGACGAAATCTATCCTCTAAACAGAAGCAAACCAAATCTCTTTACAAAATACCAATAAATAGAGTCTCTATTAATAGCGGGTACGATATGTTTACAAAATTCTTAAACCAACTCTCGCTGCGAAATGGTTGTTTGCTCATCTAAGATTGGGTCGGGATATCAATAGTACTCTCGCGCCTACTACCATTCCTACGGTACTAGGATTAAAGTGATTAATCTTAAGACTAGTATGATGATCAAATCTAGTTAAAGAACATTATAGATAACCTAACATGATTGCCCAATTCAACAAACCATCATAAACGCTAAAAAAAACCATACATCTAACAAGGTGACTACTCAGACATAGAAGAGAAAAAACAATTCATTGTCTGAATAATACTAATAAAATAAAATAAGAAACAAAGGTAGTTCAGAATTCTTCTCTCTACAGAGGTTGAGAACTGAATCTTCTCTCCACAAAACTTGCTTGAAACTTACAATGAAACTTTGAACTTTTTCAAAACTTAGAAAACAAAAACTTTTATCTTTGGAACTTCTAAAACATAATTTAACCTAAAAACACAATTAGGCATGAAGTGTAAACTTTAAAAACTTCTTGGGCAAAGTTACAATTCTTAAAACTTGATAAAACTTGTAGGCGTCATTCACATCTGGTGTGTGTCAACCGACAGAGAACATGCCTGTCGGTCGACCTGGACAGCAATGTTCGTCCTCTTGTTGATTTACTCAGCTAAATGAGATTAGATGCGGAAATAAGGAAAGAGATTAGATGAACTAGAGAGAAAGAGAGGTTCAGCCATTTTCTTCTTTAAGCCTATGGAGGCAAGAATTGTGTTAGGTTACAAGAAAAAAGGGGTTTCCTCCTTTTATAGAAGAAGGAGGAAGCCCTAAATAAAAAAACTGCAGCAATAGTGAAACGCAGTTTAAGACTCACGGGATAAATAGTAATCTCGGGTCTCGGGATGAATAGTACCTGGCCTTCTGCACGGAATGCCTTTTCTCAATACGAAGACTCATGGGATGAATAGTAATCTCGGGTCTCGGGATAAATAGTACCCGGCCTTCTGCACGGAATGCCTTTTCTCAATACTCCCCCTCAAGCTTAGCCGTCGGTGAACAAAGACTAAGCTTGGACCTACATAGGCATTACCTCGGTAAAAACCTCATCATAGAAAAAACCACTTGGGAAAAAATCTATGATGAGGAAAAGAGCATAACGTCTACGAGTAGGGGATATGATCAAGGGTGAGTTGGATCCACAAGCCCTAGTTTGCTGTAGATGTGTTTGCAAACCTTAAGACTCGCAGCTTTGGTGAAGATGTCTGCTAGTTGATCTTCACTTCTTGTAAAGCATGGTAGTGTGACTTCTTCTTTGATCTTCTCTCGAACTTTGTGGCAGTTAACTTCTATGTGCTTGGTCCTCTCGTGAAACACAGAGTTGCTGGCAATGTGTATAGCAGCTTGATTGTCACAATTCATAGTGATGGGTCTTGTGGTTTCAATGCCTAGATCTCTGAGTAGTGCCTTAAGCCAAATGAGTTATTCCGTGAGCTTCCTCATTGCTCTATACTCGGATTCAGCACTTAAACATGACACTACCTTCTGCTTCTTAGACTTCCATGTCACCAAATTCCCTCCAATGAATGTGCAATATCCAGTGGTTGACTTCCCATCATTTGTGTCACCAGCGTAGTCTGCATCACAATAACCAACAATCTCAACATTCTCATTCTTTCCCATCCATATGCCTTGTCTCGGACTCCCTTTTAGATATCTGAGTATCCTCTCCACCATATTCCAATGGTAGACTGTGGGTTTCTGCATGTATTGACTCACCTGATTCACAGCAAAACATAAGTCAGGTCTTGTTAAAGTCAGATAGATAAGCTTACCCACTAGTCTTCGGTATTGGAGAGGATCTGCATATGGTTTGTCTAATGGATCTTCTTCTTCGAGCTCCTTGCCCTTTTTCTCCCCCTTTTGCTTGACCTTGTAGCCATCTGCAAGAGTAGATTTGGCTGACTTTGCTCCTATTTTACTTGTCTCCTTCAGCAAGTCAAGAGTATACTTCCTTTGTGATAGAAATAAGCCCTCCAAAGAGCGACATACTTCAATCCCTAGGAAATATTTTAGTTCTCCAAGATCTTTGATATCAAACACAGTTTTAAGATAGGTTTTAGTTTCGAGAATACCTTCCTTATCATTGCCGGAAATGATAAGGTCATCGACGTAGACCAATACTACAACAATGTGTGATCAGCTTCAGATCTCTTGAACCCTTTCTCTTCAAGAGTACAGCTCAGTTTGTGGTACCAAGCTCTTGGAGATTGCTCTAGTCCATAGATGGCTTTTCTAAGCCGCAGAACTTTTCCTGGAGCAATGGAGTCTTCAAGGCCTGGTGGTGGAGTCATGTACACTTCTTCTTCAAGTTCTCCTTGCAAGAACGCATTCTTCACATCCATTTGCCATAACTCCCAATCCAGATTTGTAGCCAATGAGAGAACAACTCTAACTGTATGCAGCTTGGCGACTGGAGCAAACGTTTCTGTGTAGTCGTCTCCATAAGTCTGTGTGAATCCTCTTGCAACAAGTCTGGCTTTGTACCTCTCAACATCTCCATTTCTCAGATACTTGATAGTGAAAAGCCACCTTGAACTAACAGCCTTCTTTCCCAACGGTAGGTCGGCTTCATCCCATGTATGATTCCTTTCCATAGCCCCAACCTCATTATCCACTGCCCCAGCCATTCGTTACTCCCTTTGGCTTCTTCATAACTCTGTGGAATCCATTGAGCATCAATTTTCCCAAGGAAGGCTTGATGAGCAGTTGGCAACAGGTCAAGCAAACACACAGCTTGTATAGGATGCGCCACAGCTTGGTTGTTGAAATAGACTCTAGTGACGTTCCAATGTTCGGGTCCAAACCTCTGTCTAGTGCTTCTCCGAAGAGGAGGTGGCGGTGGAGGAGGAGGAGTTTCTGTTTCATTTCCAACCTCATCATGGTGATCCTCTTGAACCACATCTTCAGTCATACCATCCTCATCTTGAACTTGGTCTTGTTCCCTGTCAAGTGGGTTTGGTTCCGGCTGAGTGTGCTCAGTGGTATCAGTTTCTTCCATGGGGTTTGGAGCAGCCTGTGTATTCCCAAGGTCAGTATTGGGTTGATCTTCTGTAGTATCCACTCCTTGTTGGTTGGTTTCGACATTATCAGATTGTTCTTCTTTCCGAGGAGGAGGATTCCCAAGATGACTAAGGAGATGTTGGAGACTAGTGGCTCTATCTGATGGTGATCTTGCCAAATCTTTCAAACTCCCCCAATCCTTCTTGTCGTAATACCCTTGGTGCTCAATGAACTTGACATCTCTTGACACAATTGTTCTGTTCTTTGAGAGGTCATAGCACTTGTAGCCCTTTTGAGTAGTAGAGTAGCCTAGGAACATGCATTTTGAGCTCTTAGCTTCAAGCTTGTCCCTTAGTTCACCTGGTCTCAGTACAAAACAAACGCAACCAAACACTCGTAAGTGATCAATAGATGGTTTTTGTTTGGTTCAATACCTTAAATGGTGATAAATCAGTTAGGATCCTTGTTGGTGTCTTATTTATCAGGTAACAAGATGCCATGACAGCATCACTCCAGAATCTCCTTGGAACATTGGTATTAAACATCATGGATCGTGCAACTTCCATAAGATGCCGATTCTTCCTCTCAGCTACACCATTTTGTTGAGGTGTATACCGGCAGCTAGTTTGGTGTATGATCCCATGTCTTGCTAAGTGATCTTTGAACTTGTGACTAGTGTATTCCCCCCCCCCATTATCAGACCTGAATACCTTGATCTTGGCATTAAACTGGTTAGTAACATATGATTGAAAATTAACAAATGCATCATATACTCTATCCTTAGATGCAAGCAGTGTGACCCATGTATATTTCGATTTCTCATCAATAAATGTAACATAGTATTCATTATTGTCTCTAGATAAACATGGGGCAGTCCAAACATCTGAATGCACAAGATCAAAACATTTTTCATAGAAAGTTGAAGACTTAGGAAAAACAGTTTTTTATTGGTAAGGGCAGCAATGGACTTGATGAGAGCTTCAAGGTCCGACTTCCTAACAACATCATTGGAGTAGGCAACCATGGCCAGTTCATCTCCTTGTCTAGATGGTCCGGTCTGAGCTTGCTCAGTTGAGGCTTCTTGAGAGTAGTTCACTTGAACCTTGAATTTTGCTGGCTTAAGATGTGGATGTAGTATCCAACATTTATCCTTGATATGGCCTCTCTTCTTGCAGTGATCACACACAAGAATCTTCCTATCTTCAGACTTGAAAGTAACTTTGTGTGCCATGACCATTTCCCCTTCGCCACTGAAGAGACCTACTGAGCCTTGTTCACGTTGGATTTGAGAGCACACCTCATCTAAGCTTGGTTACTTCTCAGCTCTAAGGATGTGCTTGACGAGATCATTGTAAGCTGGGTTCAACGTGAGAAGCAGACCAAAGACCCTATCTTGTTCACCCCTTTCCTTGAGAGCACTTGGATCCACCGAGAAAGGTCTTAGCATCTCGAGTTCAGCCCACAGTGATCTGAATTTTCCAAAGTGTTTTGTGAAGTCAAGATCTTCTTGGCTGAGATTGTTGATAGCTTTCTTGACTTCAAACACTCGGGTAAGATTGGAGACATTTCCATAGACATTCTTTAGTGTGTCCCATAGCTCCTTTGCCGTCTCACAATAAGAATAAGCTTCAAGTATTGCTAGAAATGATTGAATCTAAACAGAGAATCAGTAACCTGCTCTGATACCATGAGATTTTAAAGAGATTAGATGCGGAAATAAGGACAGAGATTAGATGAACTAGAGAGAAAGAGAGGTTCAGCCATTTTCTTCTTTAGGCCTATGGAGGCAAGAATTGTGTTAGGTTACAAGAAAAAGGGGTTTCCTCCTTTTATAGAAGAAGGAGGAAGCCCTAAATAATAAAACTGCAGCAATAGTGAAACGCAGTTTAAGACTCACGGGATGAATAGTAATCTCGGGTCTCGGGATGAATAGTACCCGGTCTTCTGCACGGAATGCCTTTTCTCAATACGAAGACTCACGGGATGAATAGTAATCTCGGGTCTCGGGATGAATAGTACCCGGCCTTCTGCACGGAATGCCTTTTCTCAATACTAAAAGCCTCCAAAAGCTCGAAAGTGCTCATCAGGGTCCATATCGTGTTTGTACCTAAGACTCAATATATATACAAAACACTCTAAAACCAATGCATATATCATGTCATAAAATCATAAAAACCATGATATATCAGAAGAAGCTCGCCAAGTCATTGGATAAGTTTGTCGGATAAGTTTCTAACGAGGTACTGGATTCAGTGAATCATGATCTTTCCCACTAAGTCATTCACTCGCTCCATAAGTTATAGTTTCTTAGGGATCGCGATCCTAACTTGTGAACCAAGGAAACAAGGTTCACAGCCATTTTTCCCGAGTTTGATTATAGTTTTGTCGTGTAGCGCCCTAAGTAAGGAGCGTGTTACCGTTGGGGGATTTTGAGTCTTTTGTGTTTTAATGCAGCCCTAAAACTTTTCTTATATAAAGAGCTAAACCTATTTCGTTGTAAGGTTAACCATTTTAATAATTAGAAAACCCCTTCGAGAAATATGTCTCTTTTATTCTTGAGTCGTAGCTCTTGAATCTTCAGCCAGCAAGTATCTGTAGTTGTTGCTCGGATCCTTACCTGCTCACCGTATTGTGAGCTCGCCATAGCTCATGTGTTGCACATCAATCAATTTCCACCGCTACTATGTTTCTCCAGTTGATCCTGTTGTTCCCCGAGATCCGTACCATCTTTGATCCTTTTCCCCGACCTTGTGGGCTCCAATTGATACCATTCCTCGAGCTTGTTCCATCTCCCACGACTATCTGATTGTTTCCCGGAGTTCGCCAATTCATTCGCACCCAGACAATGTTTGTTGTTCATCGGTCAGCCTTACCAGTTCTCGCATTGTTTCTGTTCACTCATCCGAGCATCCGCTCGTTTATCAGTAGTTCTAGGGTTATATTTGATCCCTGTAACGGATGAAGAACCTCGGTCACAGGCTATCGTGACCGGGGCTAGCCCTTCGTGGTCCCAAGAATGGTTTTGGCTCCTTCGTGGTCAATATTTTGGTTTTGGCCAAACACATCTTGGAACTTGTTTTACTTAACGTGAATAGCATAGTTGGTATCCCACAATAATGATTGAGACTAGGATGAATACTTACCTCGATGGAATGGAGATTTGTTGGATTCTTTTCCACTTTTACCCAAGAATGGACCATAAAAGACTTCATCGAGAATTTTGATGGTCAATCCGATCATTGCCATTTCTCCTTCAATCATTACTTTTTAAATGTCCTCATATCATTAGACATTCAATATCAAAACATTTTATCAAACCATTTGCAAGATTCTCCAAGTTTTGCTATTTCGTTGTCGCGGCTCGGCAATAGTGATGTCGTGGGTCGGTCACCACAAAGAATTGGGATGATTTCTTGTTTCAAATTTTGTTCTTTTAGATTTTTCTCGATCATCACTCTCAAAAATACTCAATTATATTGAGTACCCGATTATAATTCATATGATTCAGTATTTCTTGGAAATTTTCTTACCTTAGTGATTTTCGTAGCCACAAAAGGTCCCGGCTAAAGTCTGTGGTATGTAAAGTTGGCCATCATCATATCTGAGCTTCTTCTTCTGAAATTTCTTCAACCAAAACTTCCCAATAGTCAACTTCTTAGTGCATGTGAAGTTGTACCACTTTTGCTTGAGTAGATTTCAATATTCTCCCTCTTTGTTGAATTATGCAACTGTGAAGCTTAAATGCGTATAATCTCCCAACTATTGAATCCTTTTCCAAAATTTAACTCGGACATTACTCCTAGAATACCCATATGGTGTTGAGTACCTGATCCTTTATCATTTGGTCGAGTGGAACATGAAAAATTTTCAATGAGACATGAATGACCTAGTCGCGGCTCGGAACGAAATGATCTTTGGCATTGACTTGGTAAAATCGGATGAATGCGGTTGGGGAAGGTTACATAGCTCCCTGGAGTAGTAATGTAGGCTCGGGAAGCTCCATTAGTTCAAAGGTGCAACAAAACACCAATTTTGGCGAAAAGGTCACTGCCATTGTGGGGTGTGGCCTTCTTAGGGCCTCGGTCACGGGGTTTGTGACCGGGCTGTGGCCTTGTTCGGGCCTTGGTCACGGGGCTTGTGACCGAGGTTTGGCCCGGTGTCACCTTGGTCATTTCCAACTTCACCCAAAGGCTAAACTTCTTCCTCTTTTTCGATTTTCTGATTTCTTCTTTTGTATTTGGTTTTCTTGTTTATGTTGAATCATAAATAAAACATGCAAAGATCAAAATCAAAAAGAAATCTAATCTGTAAAGGTATAAGAAACCTTACTAGTGGGTTGCCTCCCATAAAGCACACTTGTTTAAAGTCTTTTGCTAGACTTGGGAAGCTTGATTAAGCTTGAGAAGGTGTATGATATGATAATGGAAAGCTCTAAGGACCTGGAGTATTGAGAATGGATAGGACATGAAGATATGGACAAGCATAGAGCTAAGGATGCTTTGGAAGTACCTCTCGGAGCCAAGACTCGTTTAAAGACCAAGAAGTTTAACCATGCTATTGGAGGATTGCTTAACTACATAAGGAAATATTTGGATCTCTTGAGCAAGAACAGAGAACATATTATCCAAACCACATTGGTTTTGATATATGCTCAAGATGATCAACAAATGTGCATGTGTTCCATTTGTACTCTTTTTCCCTTATCTTCGGTTTTGTCCCATTGGGTTTTCCGGAGAAAGGGTTTTAATGAGGCAAGTGGTTCACATTTCTCATTAGCCCATTTGTTGGTCAAGATCAGGCCATGACCCATCAGCATTTCGTGGCCAAGAGGATGGAAAATGACTTGAAGAGTCAGTTTTGAATTCAAGAAGTTTTTATTAATTTTTGTCATTTTCGAGTTGTTTTAATTTCTGTCTCGAAACTTGGTTTGTTTGTTTTGAGACTTTCTTCTTCCTTCTCTTTATAATCTCGTGGGGAGATCTCATTGTAACTGATCTTTCTTTTTATTCTCAAACTTTTTAAGTAAAGATCATTGATCCTTTTTCGTGTGTCGAATCTCGATCTCTTAAGACTTATCAAAGGGTCTTCCGCAACCTTTTGTGGCGTCTATCAATCCATTTCACCTCTTTCTTTGCTTGTGTGTCGAGCCTAGATTGAGATCATTTTCCATAACTTCACGGTGTCAAAATTGGGGCGTGATTCTTAACCAGAATTGCATCAGTGTAGCTTTGGAGATTGACATCTCATTAGCTTCCTTAAGTCTTGATAGTCAGCTCCAGCTTCTATCACAAGTTGTCCTTTTAATTCAGTTTCAAACGCTTTGGCTTGAAGAAGAACTTCCTTGGCGAGCCTTATCATCTCTTCAATCCGATCTTTGCTCTCCTTGCTAAGTTACAGAGGAACAATGATCTTGATCTTTGAGAACTCGGGCAGCTCGGGAGGTTTTGATTGTAGCTTCCTAGTTCTCTTAATGAAACTCTTAATTCCCACTTTGGTCTTATCAACCTCGGGATCTATTTAATCTTTATCATATGGTGGACCTCGCGGCTTCGTAGTAGAGAGAGTTGGATAGAATACCTTTTTGTTGACATTGATGAAGGTTGTCCTCTTGTTGTTGTGGTCTATGATGGCTCCAACAGTGGCAAAGAACGGTATTCCCAAGATCAAAGGTCTCTCATTCTTCTCATCCATCTCAAGAATTTGAAAATCTGTAGGGACTATGAAGTCTTCTATAACTAGTTGCAAATAACAAACTAGTCCATCAGGGATATTCTGCGATGAGTCTCCAAACACAAGACTCAAATTGGACGGAGACAAGTCTCTAAGTCAAAGTTTCTCAGAAACATTTCTCCACATAACAATGACATTAGCACCAGAATCACATATAGAGTTAGAGAATTCAATGCATGTCATGGAGCAAGAGCAAACAACGCGTCCAGGATCTTCTACTTTTGTTAGTATCCTCAATGGATAATGTTGTTGCTCGTCATCTTCTATGGTACGTGTCATATGCACCATGTCTTCATTGAGATTTTAAAGAGATTAGATGCGGAAATAAGGACAGAGATTAGATGAACTAGAGAGAAAGAGAGGTTCAGCCATTTTCTTCTTTAAGCCTATGGAGGCAAGAATTGTGTTAGGTTACAAGAAAAAAGGGGTTTCCTCCTTTTATAGAAGAAGGAGGAAGCCCTAAATAATAAAACTGCAGCAATAGTGAAACGCAGTTTAAGACTCACGGGATGAATAGTAATCTCGGGTCTCGGGATGAATAGTATCCGGCCTTCTGCACGGAATGCCTTTTCTCAATACGAAGACTCACGGGATTAATAGTAATCTTGGGTCTCGGGATGAATAGTACCCGGGATGAATAGTACCCGGCCTTCGGCACGGAATGCCTTTTCTCAATATTCATGAGAATCAAAATGTGGAACCAATGGCTCACTCACACGCCTTGTAGAGGCTGGAATGGTGGAGATTACATTGCAATAACCGTTAGGATACTGCTGGGGTTTCCCGGAAGTACACCAACTTGTCTTGGGGCCTTATTAGCGGTTTGAGCAACCTGAGTTTCTAGATTCTTGACAAATGTGGAAAGGCCTTTGAACTTACCATTTAACTCGCCATAGATGTTATCCACCGTGAAATTGATATCCCTTGTTGCTTGTTTATGAGAAATGAGCAATTTCCGCATCATCTTTTCAAGTCTATCACCTTGTGGCATTGGAGCTTGAGCTTGTGCGGCTGGAAAGGGCACCTTTTTGTTGTTGTTGAATGAAGATCGCTGCTGAAAGATTCCACCAAAGTTGTTGTTGTTGTTTTGAAACCGGTTTTGAAATGGTCTCCGTTGTTGTTGTGGATAGGTCTGATCTTGAGTGTTTTCAACATTAGGATTCCTATAAGATAAGTTAGAAATTGTACCGGAAGTTGTCGTTGAAGTTGTTGTTGTAGCCACGGTTTGGAAAGGAGCCTTTGGTACCAACATAGTTAACATCTTCTTCTTGATCCAATGGATAATCAAACTGATGGAAACCTTCATTGTTTCCATCACCAAACGTGTCAGAAGCATTGACCGCACAGTTTTGATTCCTTAGAAGTTGGCTCATCATGTTCTTAAGCTCGGTGATCTGCTTGGCATCAGAATCACTAGAAAGTATGGTTCTATCAAAATCAGGGCAAGTGTTGCTACACCTTGCAGCAAGGTTATCAATGAGAGCTCTTCGTTCTAGGACAGTCTTAGTAGTGAAATCTTCATTGCTGGCCGTGTCGAGTGACAACTGAAACTTCAAATGTAATCCTCTATAGAAAGTACTTAGAATATTACTTCCACTAAAGCCATGGTGAGGACAATAACGTTCGTAGTCCTTAAAGCGCTAACATGCTTCAGAGAATGTCTCGACAGGTCCTTGTTGAAAGCTTTGAAGTTTTTTCCTAAGAGATTTTGACTCAACTTTGTGTAAAAGTAATTGAGAAAGGTTGACTTGCATCCTTCCCAAGTAGTGATCGATCCAAGGGGTAAAGACTTCTGATAACACTGTATTTAGCACGTTTTTACCATCGTTTTATCATGACTTAGTATAGAATTTTATTCATTGTTCATACCATGTTATGCATTTATCATTCATATAGGTTTTTTAGTGTTTTTTTGCATGAGCATTGCATGCATTTTTCATATTTGGGGTGATTTCAGGTACTTATGGAGCTCATGGAGTTTTTGGAGCATGTAGTGCAGTGAAGCTGCTCAGCTATAGTGGATGTGCAAAGAGTACTGGTTCGACCAATGGTACGACCTTAGCAGTGAAGACATGCAGGTGAAGCTGGTGAGCTAGATTGGATGTGCAGAGAGTACTGGTACACCATTGGTATGATCTCAGCAGTGAAGACATGCAGTGAAGCTGCTGAGCTAGATTGGAAGTGCAGAGAGACCAATTGTACGACCAGATGGTTCAACCTCAGCAGTGAAGACATGCAGTGAAGCTGCTGAGTTAGACTGGATGCGCATAAGACACAGAGTGCTCGACCAGAGTGCTCGACCTATGGTTCGACCACCCGTTTGAGTTACCACTCGAGAGGCCAACCAGACAACACCGATCGAGTGCTCGTTCCAGTGGGTGCTTGACCAAGCCACTCGACTGCTGAGTCGAGTGGCACTCTCCGACATTTTTCCCTTAAAACTCGCAATTGTAATAAGCGCTTTTTCACTTAGTATAAAAGCGCCTCATTAAACCTAATCGGAAAAAAGTAGTAGCTCCGCTTTTGCTTAGAGATTTTTAGGTTTTAGCTCTCGTTTTTTCTCTCTCTTGTTCTTGATGTTCTTCATAGTTCTTCATTTTCTAGGTTTTGTAAACTGGCATAACTTTCAAGAAAATTAGTATTTGCTTAAACTTTCTTCTTCAACCTTGCTCATCGGATCATCAGCGATGGTTTTTCTAGTTTTCGGACCCAAGTGATGATCTTGATGAGCGAGTAGTAAATTTAGGGTTTTTGGGGATGGAATAGGCTAAATTTCACTCTGTATTGCTGTGGTTTGACTGATTGATAATCACTAAGTTTTGATTCCCTCTTGTGGGAGTGTTTTTAATGCTTGTTCTTCCCTGATCAAGAAGAACATGATTTTAGATGGTCTCATGAGCATGACCCATGCCTTGAGTCACTAGATAGTCTTTTTCCAGGAATTAGGGTACAATAGTGTGAGGGTGGATGTATCAGACGTTGATTTATGTCACGACTCCACCTACTCACTTGTTATGAACTCTCCTCGACATGAATAGACTAACGCTTAAAGCCTGATCAGATCAACTCTCACTATGCTGACAAGGTTGGATCTTGGGGGTCTTTACCACGACTAGTGGATTGAGCTGGTTATGATGTCTGTTGTCTAGGGATGTCCATTGATGAATGTTCTTGTTGATACCAGTAGTAGTGTAGAGAGTTTGCAAACCTATGACTCCACCCCATAAGTCCTTATAGTTTCCACACAGTTCATAGTTTTCTTAGCGTTTGAGCAATGTAGCTTTTCTATACTTTTACTGTAGCGTTCGACCTCACCACTCGATCAGTGTGGTCGAACTGTCAGAAGTTCTATTATTTTGCTTGCATAGTTCCACGATATGCTGAAGTGTGACAGACTTTGGCATCTCTAGTATCAATTAGGGTTTTTCGTAGAAGTCTCATATAGGTTGTTAGAAACTTACACCCTTTTGATAATCACTTGAATA
The DNA here is from genome assembly GCA_963555745.1 of Cardamine flexuosa. NCBI lineage: Eukaryota > Viridiplantae > Streptophyta > Magnoliopsida > Brassicales > Brassicaceae > Cardamine > Cardamine flexuosa. The sequence goes on along the minus strand of OY743217.1, from coordinate 21,977,939 downwards.
GCTTGCCTTAATAATACACTAGCTGCTGTAGACACACTCTTGATTGGTTTGACAAGTTACACCACTCTTACCACTATACTATAATTGATAAACTTTGTATTTTGTCTCTCTATGCTTAGTTTGATATCTTTGCTGTCTTTCTTTGCTTACATTAGGGTAAAAGTTTAGTTTCAATTTGGCGATGTTACCAGTTTGGAGTGTTTTTGTCTACCCAGTTAGTTCTTTAAGGTTTACTAGATTTGTATTGATCTGGTTTTGAAATTTTGTCTGTGTTGCATCAGGTACTGTAATGTTTGACCACTCACTCGACCTTACCACTCGAGCACTTGATCAAGTAACTACCTCTCTAGATGCAAACGCGTTTTCAAGGCAACCAGAACATCATACAGTATTTGGATCACGTTCACCGTATCAACCAACGCATACGTCAAGCTACACCTGCACCTGCTACCCCCACTCTTGTATAACCAGTGCCAGAGAAACTTGTAGTCATGGCAGAACATGTTCCTCAGCCTAGGGTGATTGGAGCAGGAGACGCTCCAAACACTCACTCTGAGAGGCAGGGAATTGTAGCTCCACCGGTCAGCAACAATAACTTTGAGATCAAGACATGTCTGATCTCCATGGTCCAGAACCACAAATTCCATGGACTTCCTATGGAGAACCCCCTTGCTCACCTTGACCAGTTTGATAGATTGTGCGAGCTCACCAAGATCAATGGGATCTCAGAGGTTAGCTTCAAGCTTCGCCTCTTTCCATTCTCTCTAGGTGACAAAGCCTCACACTGGGAAAGAGCACTGCCTCAGGGTTCTATAACCACCTGGGACGACTGCAAGAAGGCATTTCTGCTAAAGTTCTTCTCTATGTTATGGACTGCCAATTTGAAGAACGAAATCTCCAGTTTCACTCAGAGGACCAATGAGAGTTTCTCTGAAGCCTGGGAGAGATTCAAGGAGTACACAATCCAGTGTCCTTACCATGGCTTCACTCAGGAGTCAATGTTTAGTACGTTGTACACTGGCGCAAGCCCAAAGACAAGGATGTTGTTGGATACTGCCAGCAATGGCAACTTCCCAGGGAGCTAGTGGAGAACCTTGCAACTTCTGATGGCAATCACAGTGAAGACTTTGATAGATCTATCAGAGGACCATCTTTGTCTTCTGATAAGACTAAGCAGGAGATCCAGTCTCTTAGTGAGAAACTTGACAAGCTCATCCTGGCTCAGCAGAAATCTGTGAACTTTGTGGGTGAAGCTTCTGCTACTCAAGCTCAGGATGGTGATGCGAATCAGGTTGAAGATATTCTGTATAAACAGAATCAAGCTGGCTTCAATAGAGGGTATATAAACTATAGGAACAATCTGAATCTCTCCTATAGGAACCCAAATGTAGCCAACCCTCAAGATCAAAACTACCCAGCTCAGAAGCCAGGCCAGAACAAGCCTTTTGTTCCAACAGCTCCAGTAAATCCACATCTATTTACTCCAAGGCCTGCTCAGCAATCTGATGGAGATACTTAAGGCGTTGATACTTCAACTCCTTCAAGGACAGAGCACTGCTACTTAGGAGACTTCAAAGCATTTCACTGAGCTCAGAACCCACATCGATTGCTCTAATGATGATTTTAACCATAAGATTGAGGTCCTCAATAGCAGACTGAATTTTGTGGAGTCCAGTACCGCATCAGCCTCTTCAAAGACTCCATGCCAACTTCTAGGAAAAGCTGTTCAAAATCCCAAGGAACCAGCCACACTCTATAAAGTGAGTACAGCACGAGCTCTCCATCTCCTTCCTTTCAAGAAGAGATTCTCACATATAACTGGGGACAGTGATATTCACGGTGGGGAGGTAGTTGATGTGTCGTAAAGTTTTCCTCAAGGAAACCACACAGCAAATCAGAAGTAGTACTTAGGGAATTGATCCCATAGAGAGTAACAAGCACGCGGATTGAATTCAAGCAAAGATATCTAACTAAGACAATGCAATGAGGGGTTTGGTTTTGAATTTTCTAATGAGTGAATGCAAATGAATGAATGAAAGCAATGTGAATGATTGGTTTGTAAACTATATGATTAAGGTGTTGGGCGTCTAGGGATTATCTAGGGTTTCCATGGTTTCTAACAAGTAGGGGATAGATCATCAATGGTTCTCAACTACAAATACAGATACACACCCAAGCCATAGTTCATGACAGAGGCGTCTTAAGTCACCACTCCCTGGTACTCAACTTTCGCAGGCAACAACATGCCTAGAAAAGCCGTATAAACAAGTTCGATATGTTCAAAAAGTCCTATAACTCCAGTATCACAGGTTATAACACGAGGCTTCGGTAATACTAGTTCCGAGAAGTAGGTTTACGCGGATAGCGCTCATATTCTCCTAAATCAGTGCTTGGTGATCAAGTCAAGCAACATGTATTAAGTAAAAGATATCCCAAGAGAACTCATAATCTAGATGAAAATTGGATCTAACAACCTAAGTGAATGCAACCATGTTTTCCCTAAATATCACCCCATTAAACAAAACAAGAGAACTACTCGCTCATGGTGTAAAGAAACGCAATAAACATTGAAGAGAAAATCATAAACGATTCAATATAACAAAGGGGGTTCAAAGGAAGCTTCTCTTGATGCCACAGAGGAGATCTCATCTTCCCAATAGCAAGTACAAAGAGTAGAAAAGAGAAACAATGAAGAACAAAGATGAAACTTCAAGGAGATGGTCTTCTAGTTAGAGGCGACGAAGGAGGATGAAGCGGCGGCTTGAGAGGCGGAATTATGTCGTGGATCTCTTTGTCTATTTCCTAGAGATGTTCCTCGGGCATTTTTCTTGTGAGTGGCCGCGCTTAGGATTTCCAAAACCCTAAGAAGTGTTTATATAGGCTCTCCCACGAAATTAGGTCAAAAGGCATCAAAACTACGTCATTTTGATAAGTGTCGAGGCAATGGGCCGAGCCTGCTCTTGGGTTGAGGTGTTTGAGTTGGAGTAGGTCGGCACTGGTCACTAAGGGTAGTGACCAAGGTCTTCAAGAGGGCTAACCTCGGTCACGGGGCTTGTGACAGAGGTGGATATATCTTCACACTTCGGGGTGCATCTTCCAAATGGCTGAATGGATTGCTTTGATACTTGTCCGACGTGAATCTTGACTCTTGTAGCCTTCGATGGATATAGAGAACTCCAATATTAGTCCATGGGAAGGTCTTCAAATGTTCCCAACTTCTGATGCTCCGAAACTGCCTTGAAACATGTTTTGCTTGCCTTTGGGTCCTTTTTATTGAGAAAAGGAATTCCGTGCAGAAGGCTGGGTACTATTCATCCCGAGACCCGAGATTACTATTCATCCTGGGACCCGAGATTATTATTCATCCCAAGACCCAAGATTACTATTCATCCTGAGAGTCTTCGTCTTCACGTTCCAGCAATGTCACTATTCATGCTGTAAACTGCGTTTCACTCTTGCTGCCGTTTTTCATTTAGGGCTTCCTCCTTCTATAAAAGGAGGAAACCCCTTTTCTCTTGTAAAAAAAACCTAATTTTCGTGCCTCTTATGGCTGAGAGAGAGTTGCCTGTAATTCTCTTGTTTTTATTGAATCTCTTCTCTAATTCTCTAGTTAATCTGCATAAATCTCATAAAATCAATATGGTATCAGAGCCTTGTTACTGATTCTCTGCTTCTGTTCAATCATCTCTAGCTATTTTCTTAATCTCCATTCATGCCACAGCTCTCTCTTTCTCTCTCACAGAAAGTTCTCAATCTCTGCTTGTGTTTGTTTCTCTTGTCTATGCTTGAAGATCTCAGCAGGTTTCTGTCCCTTCCCAGCAGATTAATCTCCATTGGTGGCTCTATAGATCTTCAGCTCTCTTCTGGTTTTGACAGATTTTCGGGGGAACTGTAGCAACAGTGACACCAACAGAACTTGTGATTTCTCAGCAAAGGTGTAACCTTTCTCTGCTGTATTTGGTAAAATCATCTCTGTTCTACTTCACTTCAGACTCAGTTCATACGATTTCAGTCTTGTTGGTTGCTTGGGAAGTTAAGATCAATCTGGAAATTTGTGGGTTTGTTGGCTGTAAGAAACGCTGAAGCATGGATTCTTCAAAGTCTGTTCCTATACCAGTTACTCTCAAAGGTGTGAACTACTTACTCTGGGCTAGAACCACCAAGACAAATCTGTGTGGTTGTGGTCTTTGGAATCACATTGAAACCCAAGATAAGAAAGTAATCAGGGATGAAGATGGAAAAGAGATCAGTGGAGATCCAAGTTCTAAAGATGGCAAATGGTTTCAAGAAGATCAGGGGGTTCTTGGACTACTTCAAAACTCACTTGAAGCCGCAATACTTGAAGCTTATTCTTATTGTGAGACGGCAAAGGAGCTGTGGGACACACTAAAGAATGTCTATGGAAATGTCTCCAATCTTACTCGAGTGTTTGAAGTCAAGAAAGCTATCAACAATCTCAGCCAAGAAGATCTGGACTTCACAAAACACTTTGGAAAATTCAGATCACTGTGGGCTGAACTCGAGATGCTAAGACCTTTCTCGGTGGATCCAAGTGCTCTCAAGGAAAGGGGTGAACAAGATAGGGTCTTTGGTCTGCTTCTCACATTGAACCCGGCTTACAATGATCTCATCAAGCACATCCTTAGAGCGGAGAAGTTACCAAGCTTAGATGAGGTGTGCTCTCAAATCCAACGTGAACAAGGCTCAGTAGGCCTCTTCAATGGCAACAGGGAAATGATCACAAAGTTACTTTCAAGTCTGAAGATAGGAAGATTCTTGTGTGTGATCACTGCAAGAAGAGAGGCCATATCAAGGATAAATGTTGGATACTACATCCACATCTTAAGCCAGCAAAGTTCAAGGTTCAAGCGAACTACTCTCACGAAGCCTCAACTGCGCAAGCTCAGGCCGGACCATCTAGACACGGAGATGAATTGGCTATGGTTGCCTACTCCAATGATGTTGTTAGGAAGTCGGACTTTGAAGCTCTCATCAAGTCCATTGCTGCCCTTACCAATAAAGAATCCGGTATCACTCCCTTTGCTTCTTTACCTAAATCACAAAATAAAACATTGATTATTGATTCTGGGGCTTCTCATCATATGATTAGTAACCCTAAACTCATTAATAATGTTAAACCTATTAATGGAAATGTGATGATTGCAAATGGTGATAGGATCCCCATAAGAGCAGTAGGTGATTTAAAACTTTGTGATAAGAACTCTAAAGCGTTCTTCATGCCCGAGTTCACCTCTAATCTTGTCTCAGTAAAAAGTGCTACAAATGATCTTAATTGCTATGCTATATTTGATCCTAATAGCTTTCATTTTCAGGATATTGAGAGTGGAAAAGTTCTGGGAGAAGGGAACACTAACGGTGACTTATATGTTTTTGAGGAGTCTCCAGCAACAAAATCTACTTCTCTTTCTTGTCAATCTTGTTATGCTGTTAGCCCAAATAAAATGTGGCATGATAGACTTGGTCACCCTCATGCTAGGGCTTTAGAGATTATGTTACCTCATGTTGTCTTTAATCATATGAACTGTGAAGCACGTATTCTAGGAAAACATTGTAAAACTGTTTTTCCTAAGTCTTCAACTATCTATGAAAAATGTTTTGATCTTGTGCATTCAGATGTTTGGACTGCCCCATGTTTATGTAGAGACAATAATAAATACTATGTTACATTTATTGATGAGAAATCAAAATATACATGGGTCACAATGCTTGCATCTAAGGATAGAGTATATGATGCATTTGTTAATTTTCAATCATATGTTACTAATCAGTTTAATGCCAAGATCAAGGTATTCAGGTCTGATAATTGTGGGGAATACACTAGTCACAAGTTCAAAGATCACTTAGCAAGACATGGGATCATACACCAAACTAGCTGCCCATATACACCTCAACAAAATGGTGTAGCTGAGAGGAAAAATCGACATCTTATGGAAGTTGCATGATCCATGATGTTTAACACCAATGTCCCAAGGAGATTCTGGAGTGATACTGTCATGGCAGCTTGTTACCTGATTTAGCGCCATTTGAGGTATTGAACCGAACCAAACCTTCTATTGATCACTTACGAGTGTTTGGTTGCGTTTGTTTTGTACTGAGACCAGGTGAACTGAGGGACAAGCTTGAAGCTAAGAGCACAAAATGCATGTTCCTAGGCGACTCTACTACTCAAAAGGGCTACAAGTGCTATGACTTCTCAAAGAACAGAACAATTGTGTCAAGAGATGTCAAGTTCATTGAGCACCAAGGGTATTACGACAAGAAGGATTGGGGGAGTTTGAAAGATTTGGCAAGATCACCATCAGATAGAGCCGCTAGTCTCCAACATCTCCTTAGTCATCTTGGGAATCCTCCTCCTCGGAGAGAAGAACAATCTGATAATGTCGAAACCAACCAACAAGGAGTGGAGACTACAGAAGATCAACCCAATACTGACTTTGGGAATACACAGGCTGCTCCAAACCCCATGGAAGAAACTGATACCACTGAGCACACTCAGCCGGAACCAAACCCACTTGACAGGGAACAAGACCAAGTTCAAGATGAGGATGGTATGACTGAAGATGTGGTTCAAGAGGATCACCATGATGAGGTTGGACATGACGCAGAAACTCCTCCTCCTCCACTCCCACCTCCTCTTCGGAGAAGCACTAGACAGAGGTTTGGACCCGAACATTGGAAGGTCACTAGAGTCTATTTCAACAACCAAGCTGTGGCGCATCCTATACAAGCTGTGTGTTCGCTTGACCTGTTGCCAACTGCTCATCAAGCCTTCCTTGGGAAAATTGATGCTCAATGGATTCCACAGAGTTATTAAGAAGCCAAAGGGATTAACGAATGGCTTGGAGCAGTGGATAATGAGGTTGGGGCTATGGAAAGGAATCATACATGGGATGAAGCCGACCTACCGTTGGGAAAGAAGGCTGTTAGTTCAAGGTGGCTTTTCACTATCAAGTATCTGAGCAATGGAGATGTTGAGAGGTACAAAGCCAGACTTGTTGCAAGAGGATTCACACAGACTTATGGAGACGACTACACAGAAACGTTTGCTCCAGTGGCCAAGCTGCATACAGTTAGAGTTGTTCTCTCATTGGCTACAAATCTGGATTGGAAGTTATGGCAAATGGATGTGAAGAATGCGTTCTTGCAAGGAGAACTTGAAGAAGAAGTGTACATGACTCCACCACCAGGCTTTGAAGACTCCATTGCTCCAGGAAAAGTTCTGCGGCTAAGAAAAGCCATCTATGGACTAAAGCAATCTCCAAGAGCTTGGTACCACAAACTGAGCTGTACTCTCGAAGAGAAAGGGTTCAAGAGATCTGGAGCTGATCACCCATTGTTCACAGTCCAAAGTCCACGAGGAATCGTTGTAGTATTGGTCTACATGGATGACCTTATCATTTCCGGCAATGATAAGGAAGGTATTCTCGAAACTAAAACCTATATTAAAACTGTGTTTGATATCAAAGATCTTGGAGAACTAAAATATTTCCTAGGGATTGAAGTATGTCGCTCTTCGGAGGGCTTATTTCTATCACAAAGGAAGTATACTCTTGACTTGCTTAATGAGACAGGTAAAATAGGAGCAAAGCCAGCCAAAACTCCTCTTGCAGATGGCTACAAGGTCAAGCAAAAGGGGGAGAAAAAGGGCAAGGAGCTCAAAGAAGAAGATCCATTAGACAAACCATATGCAGATTCTCTCCAATACCGAAGACTAGTGGGTAAGCTTATCTATCTGACTTTAACAAGACCTGACTTATGTTTTGCTGTGAATCAGGTGAGTCAATACATGCAGAAACCCACAGTCTACCATTGGAATATGGTGGAGAGGATACTCAGATATCTAAAAGGGAGTCCGGGACAAGGCATATGGATGAGAAAGAATAAGAATGCCGAGATTGTTGGTTATTGTGATGCAGACTACGCTGGTGACACGAATGATAGGAAGTCAACCACTGGATATTGCACATTCATTGGAGGGAATTTGGTGACATGGAAGTCTAAGAAGCAGAAGGTAGTGTCATGTTCAAGTGCTGAATCCGAGTATAGAGCAATGAGGAAGCTCACGGAATAACTCATTTGGCTTAAGGCACTACTCAGAGATCTAGGCATTGAAACCACAAGACCCATCACTATGCATTGTGACAATCAAGCTGCTATACACATTGCCAGCAACTCTGTTTTTCACGAGAGGACCAAGCACATAGAAGTTGACTGCCACAAAGTTCGAGAGAAGATCAAAGAAGGAGTCACACTACCATGCTTTACAAGAAGTGAAGATCAACTAGCAGACATCTTCACCAAAGCTGCGAGTCTTAAGGTTTGCAAACACATCTACAGCAAACTAGGGCTTGTGGATCCAACTCACCCTTGATCATATCCCCTACTCGTAGACGTTATGCTCTTTTCCTCATCACAGATTTTTTCCCAAGTGGTTTTTTCTATGATGAGGTTTTTACCGAGGTAACGCCTATGTAGGTCCAAACTTAGTCTTTGTTCACCGACGGCTAAGCTTGAGGGGGAGTATTGAGAAAAGGCATTCTGTGCAGAAGGCGGGGTACTATTCATCCCGAGACCCGAGATTACTATTCATCCCGAGACCCGAGATTACTAATCATCCCAAGACCCGAGATTACTATTCATCCCGAGACCCGAGATTACTATTCATCCCAAGACCCGAGATTACTATTCATCCTGAGAGTCTTCGTCTTCACGTTCCAGCAATGTCACTATTCATGTTGTAAACTGCGTTTCACTATTATTGCCGTTTTTCATTGAGGGCTTCCTCTTTCTATAAAAGGAGGAAACCCCTTTTCTCTTGTAAGAAAAACCTAATTTTTGTGCCTCTTATGGCTGAGAGAGAGTTGGCTCTAATTCTCTTGTTTTTATTGAATCTCTTCTCTAATTCTCTAGTTAATCCGCATAAATCTCATAAAATCTATACTTTTTGCTCCAAAACTCCCAAATGTTTTTGGAAAGTGAAAATGGTGGAATGTAGCCTTAACGCATCAATAATCTCTTGTTTCTTCATGATTTCCCTGCCAAAAACATATGAAATATTGGTGAAAATACGATGATATCAACTCCCCCAGACTTAAGGTTTTGCTTGTTCTCAAGCAAATAGGAATTCTAGACTGTTGAAGAGGTTTGAAAATTGCGGAAACTCTCCTATGATCAGAGCCAATGTTCAAGATAGATGACCTGCAGACGTGTTAGTACATGTATTCTCAATCAAAACTTTGTCACAGTAGACTCACAACATTCTCTATCTCTGATCCTTCCAATCACAAACCGCCCATAGACTTTGGAATTCACTTTAGTCAACTCCTTACATTGATTAAAGGTGGCGTGGATTTCTCAATAGGGAGCACTAGTCGGGGTGCACGGCGCTTGGTATAAAAAGGCTTTTAGTGTTTTAGTGGAGTTTAAAGTGTTTAGGGTGTATCATGATCTCGGAGGGCAGCTATGTCGCAGACCTGTAAGAGAGTATAAACCCATTGATGTTCACAGCTTCTAACCACTTCTTCATGTCAACACCTTGTTCCTTTACTTCCTTTCTTCTTCTGGTTCCCCCAGACTTAGATGTTTCTGTGGGGTTCTTTGCACCATCTTCATAACTTCTTCTTTTCATCGTCTACTTCACGGGATTTCTTATGCTTATGAGATTGTTTTGTAACCATTTCCTTTCCTTTTTTTTTTTTTCGTTTCTTGTTCTTTTCTTTTTTCTTTTCTTTTTGTTTTCTTTTTTTTTGTTTTTTTTTTTTTTTCTTTTTGGTGAAAGGGGAAACGGTACATAAATTTACAAGTCTCAAGCACAAGATATTAATACATTTTCTTATTGATTCCGAGATGTAATGCTGTGTAGACCAAATCGTGACTCTCTCTCTTCTCTTCTTTGATTCCTTCAAGCTCTCCATCTTCAAGTGGTTGGAAAACTGTGTCGGAAATTTCTCTCTCTCGCGTTTCAACGCATATCTGCCGACAAGAATGAAAAAGAGATTGGTGAGAGGTCTGAAAAGAGATATATAGTGAAGGGTGTAACCACTGAAAATGAGTGGCCATTCAGGATCATAAAAGAGTGGTAAAAGGGATATGAAGTCTTGAATGTGCTGCTCGTTTCCCCGATCTAACGTGCTCATGAGAAATAATTCATGTCCAAAGTATGGTTCAAGTAGAGTGGAGTGGAGGTCCGTTCCAACCGCATTCTCCGTAGGATGAAACTTCAAGGAGAAAAGTCCAGCGGTGAGCTTCTAGATGTTGTCCGTTTATTAGTGAATCCTGCAAAACTTGTCCTTAGAGAATGAATCAGAACATACTTTAAGTCAAAATCATCATATCATAGGGTCACAGTTTTCTACAAACTTGACTCAATAGAACCGAATAAAAGACATTAAAATGACTCAAGAGAAATAAAAATGCGTAAGTAAAAGGATAAACGGATAAACGGATCCCCCCAGACTTGAATCACACTGTCCCCAATGTGAACAACCAAAATAAAAGAGGGAATAAAAACGAAAGTGCATAAAGATAGAAATAGAACGAGTGAACCTTCAACTTCTCAGGAGGTTCTGGTGCTCGTGGGTGGACTAATCATTGTGTCTGGGATCTGTGGTCATCCTCTCCACAAGTGTAGTGGCTGCGAGGAACTCTGGTAGCTGCTGCTCTGCTGCAATGGTAATGCTCTCTCTTACTCAACAGAGGTGGTGTCACTCCCTGGAGGGTTGCGTGTGACGTGGTGAGAGGTAAAGGAGGCAATCAGCTTAGCCTTGGTAAACTTACTGAGGGTAAGTGGTAGATGTTCTTCATGAGGCGGTGTGTGATACTCACTCGTAAAAGGGTACCAGCTCGTGATGCCGTCTCTAAGGCGTGGAACAGTGGAGCTAGGAAGTAGAATCATGTGCATGATGAACGGAGGAGAATGATACCTATATCCAATCTGGTAGGGGTTGGTCTGGGCTCCTTCAAGGATCCTCATCTTCTCAAGCTTCACAAGGTCTAAATGATTGTCCTTGAATGTGTGGGGACGGTCCGCGAGGTTAACTCCTCCAAAGCTTATGCAAGCTTGCTTGTTTCTACAAGTGATAGCATCATGCTTGATCTTCACCAGTCTCTTGGCTAAGAGGGCAGCATCGTTGGCTCTTCGTGGATGGTCAACAAAGGGTATGCTCAAGATGTTGAGCTCATCACTAATCACATTGTTCTGAGATTTCCGGGAGAAGAGAGTGTTGGCGAGAAGTTTGTGTACATACCGGATCGATGAGTGTGATAGTGAGGCGGCTTTGGTCATGCCACTATCAAAGCTTCCTTGGCCTAACCTTGGCCAAAACTCATTGGTATCAACTTGTCCAAACTCAATAGCATCTTGGTATTCAAATCCAAGTGCAATCCCAAGATCAAGAATGGAGATGTGGTGATCCTCACCATTGATGGTGAAGAAGAGCTTTCCATCTCGCGCCAATGGGGCTTTTCTGGGAGGATATGCTAGATTAACCATGGCAAGGAATTGCCTCGTCTCTTCTTCATATATCTCTTGACAAATAGATGCTAGGAAAGTGCTGAGTGCTAGAGCATTCAACAACCATTCAACATCACTTGCCAAACCAAGAGCATGCAAGGATGTGTATTCAACTCTCAAGGTGGGTATAAGCTTAAACCCATAGGGTGGTGTGAGATCTTTGAGATCTGGGGATTCTCAGGAGGCTTTGATGGTAGCTTCCGAGTCCTCTTAGTGAAACTCTTAGTTCCCACATTTATCTTATCCACCTCGGGATCTAGTGAATCTTTATAATATGGTGGAGCTCGCGGCTTCATAGTAGAGAGAGTTGGATAAAATACCTTTTTGTTGACATTGGTGAAGGTTGTCCTCTTGTTGTTGTGGTCAATGATGGCTCCAACGGTGGCGAGGAACGGTCTTCCCAGAATCAAAGGTCTCTCATTCTTCTCATCCATCCCAAGAATGTGAAAATCTGTAGGGACTATGCAGTCTTCTACAACTAGTTGCAAATCACGAACTAGTCCATCGGGGATCTTCTGCGAAGAGTCTCCAAACATTGGACTCAAATTGGACAGAGACAATTTTCTAAGTCCGAGTTTCTCAGCAACATTTCTCGACGTAACATTGACATTAGCATCAGAATCACATAGAGAGTTAGAGAATTCAATGCCTGTTACGGAGCAGGAGCAAACAAAACGTCCAGGATCTTCTACTTTTGGTAGTCTCCTTAATGGATAGTGTTGTTGCTCGTCGTCTTCTATGGTACATGTCATACGCACCATGTCTTCATGAGAATCAAAAAGCAGAACCAATGGCTCACTCACACGCCTTGTAGAGGCTGGGATTGCAATAACCATTAGAATTTGATATATCATGGATTTTATGGTTTAATAACATGATATATGTATTGGTTTTAGAGTCTTTTGTATATATATTGAGTCTTATTAGGTACAAACACAAGACGAACCCTGATGAGCACTTTGGAGCATTTGGAGGCTTGTAGCTGAGCAAATAATCAAGGAGACAAATATTACTGTCCATGTCGACCGACAGGCATGTACTGTGTCGGTCGAAACAACCACGACGTGAATGATGCCTTCGAGTTTTATCAAGTTTCAAGAATTGTAACTTTGCCCCAGAAGTTTCTAAAGTTAATACTTCATGCATAATCGTGTTTATAGGTTAAACTATGTTTTAGAAGTCCGAGAGACTAACTTTTATCATTCTCTAAGATTTTTAGAGGTTCTATGTTCATAGTAAGTTCCAAGGAGTTTTGTTGGAGAGAAGATTCAGATCTCAAACTTTTTAGGGAGAAGAATTCTGAACTCCCTTTGTTTTCTTATTTCCGGTTTTATTAGTATTATTCAGACACTGATTTGCGTTTTCCCTTCTATGTCTAAGTAGTCACCTTGTAAGATCTAGGGTTTCAAAAGGGTTGATGACGGATTGTTAAATTAGGCATAGATTTTATTATCACAATAGTCTTAAGATTGATCACCTTAATACTGGTATCGTAGGAATATTGCTAGGTGTGAGAGTGATATTGATACCCCGACCCAATCTTAGATGAGCCAACATCATTTTCACAGAGATTCTATTTATTGGTATTTCGCCAAGAGATTTGGTTTGCTTCTGTTTAGAAGATTGATGTCGTCGCATTGAGAGTTGAATGAGATATCATATTAGTGTTACGAGTTTAATAACCGCACAAACGCTTCAGACCTGATTTACGAACTGCCCATGTCACATTCCTGAGTTTTTGTGATTGATTGTCCCTAGGTCTAGCGCTTTTAATCACTTAAATTAATCATGTTATTCACGTTTACTTTTATTTCATTGTTTCATTTAGATTTCTATTTACTGGTCTACGTTAACTTGAATCTGTGTTTCTTTTGCGTGAGTTTTCAGAGTCCTTATAGATTCGACCCCTAAGTACCGCAATTGATCTCTTAATTTGAGAGAGTAGTTCTAGGGTTACTTTTGACCCCTGTCAAATTTTGGCGCCGTTGCCGAGGACTCTAAATTCACCATTAGATTTCAGTTACAGTTTAGTATAGATTTGTCTTTTATTTTGCTACATACGCCTCTACTTTCTCTTATCTCAGGTGTATGAATCTTAAGAGCAACAAGAACAAAGAACTTGTTGCTACTGAGGAGATTAGGAAATTAGAGAGAGCTAATCGCAAGGCACTATGAGAATCAGAGATGGTTAGAACTCTTGTGCTTGTGAGGGATGGTGATGGGGCCTTACGTGATTTAGAGGGCAACCAATTCAATGATCAAGGTCAGAAACTTGACTCTGAAGGGAACACCATCGTCGAAACTGTCAAGGTTATGCTTAAGAAGATCTTGGAAGGACAACAACAGCTTAAGGCAGATTTTGTTGGTAAGATCAATGCCTTATTTGCAGATATGAATGGGAAGTTCGAAATTTTGATCATTTCGACTGACAGGCCCCTGCCTATGTCGGTCGACACACTGCCAAGACCACCGATTTTTCCTAATCCCACTTTGAAACCTTAGGAAAGAGTCTACAAACCTAAAATTCTATTCCCTAATGCTCATAAGAAGAAAAAACAAGAGTAGGAGGATGGTAGATGCAAGGCTATCATTGATAAACTTATTGTTGAGATTCCACTCATTGAATCTGTTAAGACATCCCCTATGATTAGGAGATATGGTAAGAGGATGGTCACCAAGAACTTGAGTGTTGAGGAAGGAGTTATGATGATTTCAGCTCAAGTAAGTTCTCTGATTTAGAGGGCAACCAATTCAATGATCAAGGTCAGAAACTTGATTCTGAAGGAAACCCCATTGTCGAAACTGTTGACAATGCTGGTCACGTCGACCGACAGGGCAGTACTGGTCTTGGTCAACATGGTGACAACGGTCCGGATGACTTGGATGCTCGGGCTGGAGTTGTGGGAAGAACACTGGCTGATTTCAACAGACCCAATGAGTTTTACTCCAACAGGTCTGCTATATGTCCTCCTGCTTTTTAGAGGAATGATTTTGAATTGAAACCCCAATACTACACTCTTGTGGGGCAACACACTCTCCATGCTCATCCTGCAGAACATCAAATTGACCATATAGATAAGTTTGAAGAATTGGCTTCGAGTATTAAAGCCTATGGAGTGTCTTAAGACTATCTATTCTGCAAGCTCCTCCCTTATTCTCTTGTTGGAGATGCAGCTCAATGGTTGAAACAGTTGGAACCTGGTTCCTTAACCACTTGAAAGAATATCAAGAGAGCTTTCTTGAATATCTTTTATGATGATGCTAAGACAGATGACTTGAGAGATTTGATCATTCAGTTCACTCAAGGACCTGTAGAGACTCTAAAGGCTGCTTGGTTGAGATTCAAGGGGTACCAAAGATATTCTCCGCACCAGGCTATTGATGAAGTCCAGTGTTAGAATTCAGAGATTACGCTTCTAGAAACGAGAATAAGACTTGCAGAAATAATAAGAATAAGAATAGGAGTTGAGAGATTTTATTATCTCTTAGAGATTTTATTATCTCAGTAGTTGTAAAGTGTTACAATGAGTTACATATTTATAGAACTCCTAAACGCAAAAATAACTAGGCGTATCTTGTAGTTCACACGGTCATCTATCCGTTGGGAATAGTTGCGGATCCGTGTGAGATAAAAATAGAGCCGTTAGAGAAGAAAACAATTTGGGCGTCCTTTCTTCTCTTCTTAAGCCTGAATTCCTTATTGGGAATTTGTTGCTTGATTAATACTCCCCCTCAAACTTAGTCGGAGTGAATGTGGAGACTAAGTTTGATTTTCCAGAAACAAATCCTCACAACTACCTCATTAAAAACCTCACAAGTACAAACCCGGTGGGAAAAACTCCTTGTGAGGAAAAGAGTGTAGTGTCTCTGGAGATAGAGAGGCATGATCAAGGGTGAGTGAGATCTACTAGTCCAAGCTTGTGGTAGATGTGGTTGCAAATCTTGAGACTTGTAGCTTTGGTAAATATGTCAGCCAGCTGATCTTCGCTTCTTGTGTAGCATGGGAGGATTACTCCTTCAGTGATCTTTTCTCTAACTTTGTGACAATCCACTTCTATGTGCTTGGTTCGTTCGTGGAAGACAGAGTTGGTAGCAATGTGAATTGCTGCTTGATTGTCACAATGCATGGTAGTGGGACTTGTGCTCTCAATTCCCAGATCCTTCAGAAGCGCTTTTAGCCATACTAGCTCATTTGTGAGCTTCTTCATTGCTCTATACTCACTTTCAGCACTTGAGCATGAGACGACCTTTTCCTTCTTTGATTTCCAGGTCACTAAGTTCCCTCCAATGAATGTGGAATAGCCGGTTGTGGATTTTCTTTCCATCGTATCTCCAGCATAATCCGCATCACAATAGCCCACAACTTCAGTACTATCATTCTTTCCCATCCAAACACCTTGCCCTGGTGATCCTTTGATGTATCTCAGAATTCTTTCCACCATATTCCAGTGGTGCACCAAGGGCTGTTTCATGTGTTGGCTCACCTGATTCACAGCAAAACATAGGTCAGGTCTTGTTATGGTTAAGTAAATTAACTTACCTACAAGCCGCCGGTATTGAGCTGGATCTTCAAATGATTTGTCAAGTGGATCTTCTTGTCCTTTCTCCCCCTTTCTCCTGACCTTTTAGCCATCTTCAAGTGGTGTCTTGGCCGGTTTAGAACCTAAGTTTCCTGTCTCTGTAAGCAAATCAAGTGAATATTTTCTTTGGGATAGAAACAAGTCTTCCGGAGAGCGGCATATCTCTATTCCTAGAAAATATTTAAGTTCACCTAGATCTTTTATATCAAATACAGATTTAAGGAAAAGTTTTGTTTCTTGAATACCTGCTTGATCATTGCCGGAAATGATCAAGTCATCTACATATACCAAGACCACAATGATTCCTTGAGCACTTTGAGAAGTAAACAAGGTGTGATCAGCCTCCGATCTTTTAAATCCTTTGGCTGTTAATGTGAAGCTCAGCTTGTGGTACCAGGCTCTTGGGGATTGCTTCAACCCATAAATGGCTTTTCTAAGGTGGAAAACATTGCCATGAGGAATTGAACTTTCAAGACCCGGTGGAGGCTTCATGTACACTTCTTCTTCAAGCTCTCCTTGGAGGAATGCGCTTTTGACATCCATTTGCCATAATTCCCAAGAGAGGTTGGTTGCGAATGATAGAATCACTCGGACTGTATGGAGCTTAGCCACTGGTGCAAAGGTGTCAGTATAGTCTTCTCCATAAGTTTGAGTAAACCCCCTTGCAACCATGCGAGCTTTATACCTTTCAATTTCTCCATTGCTGTGATACTTGATGGTGAATACCCATTTAGATGTCACAGCTCTTTTTCCCGAAGGTAGATCATTCACATCCCAAGTGTGATTTCTAACCATTGCTTCTATCTCAGCATCTATAGCATCCATCCAGACCTTGATTTTTTTTGCTTCTTCATAGGTCTTTGGAATGTAATGCTGCTCTATCTTTCCAGGGAATGCTTGATGGTCTGATGGCAAGAGGGCAAGAGAACACTGAGCTTGTATAGGATGAGCCACAGCTTGATGATTATAATAGACCCTGGTTTGTTTCCAATGGTCCGGACCAAATCTTTGGCGTGTGCTTCTCCTCAAGGTTGGTGCTGGTGCCTCTTCTTCCTCATGATATTCATTCTCCTGACTATCAGCTTCTGGTGGAGTTTCTTGATTAACTCCCCCTTGTTCATTTACTCCTTTGTCATTCTCTTGCTCATTTTGAACATCTACCCCTTCTTCATGAATCTGATCATCTTGATGGTTTGCAGGGGCTGTTTGATCTTCATTCATTTGAGGAAGACCCATGTGACTTAAAATGTGTTGAAGAGAGGCTGCTCGATCTGCTGTAGAGTCAGCCAAGTCTTTCACACTTTCCCAGCCCGACTTCTCAAAATAACTTTGATCTTCTATGAATTTTACATCTCTAGACGTCATGATGCGTTTGGTGCTTGGATCATAGCATCTGTACCCTTTTTGAGTAGTGGAGTATCCAATGAACACGCTTCTAGTGCTTTTAGCATCTAGCTTATTCCTTTGATCCCTTGGCACTAAGACAAAACAAACACTACCAAACACACGTATGTGATTAATATTTGGTTTGGTTCTGTTTAATACCTCAAATGGTGATAAGTCATCTAAGAATTTTGTTGGAATTCTATTTATGAGGTAGCATGCGGTCATGACAGCATCTCCCCAAAATCTCCTTGGCATGTTTTTGTGGAACATCATTGATCTTGCTACTTCCATCAAATGCCTATTATTCCTTTGGGCCACTCCATTTTGTTGCGGAGTATAAGGACAGCTCGTTTGGTGAAGAATGCCATGATTTGCCAAATGAGCTTTGAAAATGTGGCTTGTGTATTCCCCTCCATTATCCGATCTTAGCACCTTAATTTTAGCATTGAAATGATTAGTCATATATGTTTGAACGTTGAAAAATGCCTCAAATACTCTATCTTTAGAAGGTAACAATTTGACCCATGTATATTTTGATTTTTCATCTATGAATGTGACAAAGTATTTTAGGTTATCTCTAGATAGGCAAGGTGAGGTCCAAACATCAGAGTGAACTAAATCAAAGCAATTCTCATATATTGATAAGGAGTTTTGGAAAACACTTCTACAATGTTTTTCCAAAATACAAGACTCACACTCAGAGTTAATAAAGACTACATTGGGCATAATTAATTTTAAAGCTCTAGAATGAGGATGGCCTTATCTAGCATGCCATAAATCATTTGAACTACTAGCTACATGACAGGAATTATTAATCGGCAAACTAGCAGAGTTGGAGCATCTAGAATGGTTCTTGAGATCTTCTAAAGTATACAACTCTCCCTTAGTGTTTCCCTTGCCTAAAACTTCACCGGTTTTAATATCCTGAAAATGAAAGCTGTTAGGTCCAAATATAGCATAAGCATTGAGATCGGTGGTAGCTCTTTTTACCGAGACCAAATTATTGCTAAATGTAGGCATGTAAAAGGCACTGGATTCATTTCCAAAGAGGTTTAAATTTCCTATGCCTTTAATTGGCACTCTAACTCCATTAGCAATTTCAACATGACCAGATGTGTTTTGAATATTATTTAGTAGATTGGGATCTTTAATCATATGGTGAGAAGCTCCTGAATCTACTAAAAGAGTTTTTGAAGAGTTAAAGGCTAGAAAGGTGATACCGGACTCCTTGCAAATTTGCATGGTCTTGATCATTGCCTCTAAGTCTGCTCTGCTCATGGTGATCATGCCATTGTTCTCTAAGGTAGAGGCTTGATTAGAATGGCCGTTTGGAGCATTTGGGTTCAGACCAAGTGATGTTGTTGGTTGAGCGGTTGGAGCATAACTTGAAGCATTTGCTTCATTCGCTTGTTGTCTTGCTCTGAAGCTGGCTCTGAGATGAGGATGAAGGATAAAGCACTCCTCCTTGGTGTGTCCTCTCCCTTGGTTGAATTTGCCAATGTTCTTGCAATGTTCACATTGCTTTGTTGTTCCTTTCTTGTTGGAACTGAATGGGGGTTTGTAAAACCCTTTGTTTGCCGTTGGCATCTCTCCTTTGCTGAAGCCTTGCTCCTTTTGGATTTGAGAGCAGACGTTCTTAAGGCTTGGTAGCTTCTCCTCCCTTAAAATGTACTTTATAAGGTCATTGAATTTTGGATGGAGAGATTGGAGAAGTCCAAACACTCGATCTTGCTCTCTTCTTTCCTCTATAATTTTGAGGTTTTTTGTGCTTGGCCTCAGCATGTCCAATTCAGCAAGTAATGACCTATATTTACCAAAGTGTTTGGTAAAATCTTGATCTTCTTGAGTGAGGTTGCTGAGATCTTTCTTCACTTCGAATACTCTTGAAAGATTGGTGATGTCTCCATACACCTTCTTTAGAGTTTCCCAAAGTTCTTGAGCTGTCTCGCAATAGGAGTAAGATTCAAATATTGAATCACTCAAGGAGCTGTGGATTATGCTGAGCACCATTTGATCCTTTTGCAGCCATTTTTCCGGAGCTTCTTCATCTCCTTCTTGAAGCTCTTTTCCTTTGGCTGGTTCGACTTGATTCCACAAGCCACGACCATATAGGTTTGATTTTGTGGATCGCCATAGGAGATAGTTTTCTCCTCTTAGGGTGACTCTTATTGCGGTTGGTTTTGTCTCCTCCATGATTGAAAGTAATGACTAGCCGCTTGATAATCTACCGCTCAACTTCACACATACTTGTCTAGGATGAATATTTCAGTCTCAGAGTTTGAACCGAAAGTTCTTTGAGGAATTTCCAGAAATATACCACTCTAACTTCACACAAACTCGTCTAGGATGAATATATATCAATCTCAGAGTTTTTAAGGAAGCTAGAAGGATGTATTTCCAAAATAACCAAAGAAATTTTTTTTTTTTTTTTTTTTTCGGAGAAGAAGATTGAACAGTGATTCCAACGGATAGATTTTTGAATTTTCGAAAAATATTTCTTGATTTGGAGCTTTATAGAGCGTGTGAATGCTGCGGAAGCTTTGAATATGAAGGAGGAGAGAATGTAGGTGCAAAAGAGACCAGGAGAAGGAGTGATTCTTCAAAATAAGTTTCTGAACTTTCTTGAGCTGTAACAATGGCATTTTTGAAAAAGTAGAGAAAGAGAATGATGAAATAAAAAGATTGATCTTGCTTATGGATCAACGCTCTGATACCATGTTAGAATTCAGAGATTACGCTTCTAGAAACGAGAATATGACTTGCAGAAATAATGAGAATAAGAATGGGAGTTGAGAGATTTTATTATCTCTTAGAGATTTTATTATCTCAGTAGTTGTAAAGTGTTACAATAAGTTACATATTTATAGAACTCTTAAACGCAAAAATAACTAGGCGTATCTTGTAGTTCATACGGTCATCTATCCATTGAGAATAGTTGCGGATCCGTGTGAGATAAAAATAGAGCCGTTAGAGAAGAAAACAATTTGGGCGTCCTTTCTTCTCTTCTTAAGCCTGAATTCCTTATTGGGAATTTGTTGCTTGATTAATATCCAGCTCATAAGGACTTTCTTATATGGAATTGATTTGAGATATCAGGTTGCCATGGATGCTGCTAGCAAGTGTAATTTTAAGACTAGGACACCAGTGGAAGCTATTTAATTTATTGAGAACTTGGTGATTATTAACAGTACCAAGAATGCTGATTATGAGAGGAAAAAGCTAGCTGCTGGTGTGGACAATGATCAGATTGGAGAGGTTAAAGCGAGACTTGATTCTATGCACAATCTTCTAGTCAACAGGAAATCAGTCAAATTTGTTCAAGAAGTTGAAAGCATAAAACAAGATGGTGTGTCCAATGAGGAAGATGTGAATTTTGTGAATGGTTCTAGGTTTGGTGGCCAAAGGTTTGGAAACTCCAAAAATTTCAGTGGTAGCATTCATAGGAATAGTTATGGAAGTAATAAAAATTTGGGGCCTGTGCCAAGACAAGATTTTCGGAAGGAGTTTCAAGGGAGAAACTTTACTGAAAACTATGAGAACACTTCTCGTCCGAACCCTCTCGCTAAAACTTCTGAGGATGAGATCAAGGTTATGCTGAACAAGATCTTGGAAGGACAACAACAGCTTAAGGCAGATTTTGATGGTAAGATCAATGCCTTATATGCAGATATGAATGGGAAGTTTGAAATTTTTGATAATCATGTCAATAGATTAGATGTTCGGACTTCACAAATGGCTAGTTCTTCAAAGGGAGTTAGGGAAAGACCTGGTTCACCTTGTCATGCAGTTACCTTGAGGAGTGGGAAACAACTAGAGCGTGTGATGAGAAAAGGATTTTTATATGAGGAGGTAATAGATATTGACGAGGTGGAAGATGAAGAATTTCCCGTGACAGTTGTGACCATGTCTATCGTCCCAGTCTTTCCATGTAGGTTGACACGCATGGGAAATTCAGCTATACAGATTTTGAAGAACCAGGAAGAAAGTAAATTTCCTGACCACCGACAGGCCCCTGCCTATGTCGGTCGACACACTGCTGAGACAACACTGATTTTGCCTAATCCCACTTCGAAACCTTAGGAAAGAATCTACAAACCTAGAATTCCCTTCCCTAATGCGCATAAGAAGACGAAACAATAGTTGGAGGATGCTAGATGCAAGGCTATCATTGATAAACTTATTGTTGAGATTCCACTGATTGAATTTGTTAAAACATCCCCTATGATTAGGAGATATGGTAAGAGGATGGTCACCAAGAACTTGAGTGTTAAGGAAGGAGTTATGATGATTTCAGCTCAAGTGAGTTCTGTGATTCAGAGGGCCACCAATTCCATGATCAAGGTCAGAAACTTGATTCTGAAGGGAACCCCATCGTCGCAATTGTCGACAATGCTGGTCACGTCGATCGACAGGGCAATACTGGCGTCGGTCAACATGGTGACAACGGTCTGGATGACTTGGATGCTCGGGCTGGAGTTGTGGGAAGAACACTGGCTGATTTCAACTGACCCAATGAGTTTTACTCCAACAAGTCTGCTATATGTCCTCTTGCTTTTCGGAGGAATGATTTCAAATTGAAACCCCAATACTACCCTCATGTGGAGCAACACATTCTCCATGCTCATCCTGCAGAACATCTAATTGACCACATTGATAAGTTTGAAGAATTGGCTTCGAGTATTAAAGCCTATGGAGTGTCTGAAGACTATCTATTCTGCAAGCTCCTCCCATATTCTCTTGTTGGGGATGCAGCTCAATCGTTGAACCAGTTGAAACCAGGTTCCTTAACCACTTGGTAGAATATCAAGACAGCTTTCTTGAATAACTTTTATGGTGATGCTAAGAAAGATGCCTTGAGAGATTTGAAAATTCAGTTTACTCAAGGACCTGCAGAGACTCTAAAGGCTGCTTGGTTGAGATTCAAGGGGTACCAAAAAAAATAGTCCGCACCATGCTATTGATGAAGTTAAGGTCATAAGGACTTTCTTGTATGGAAATGATTTGAGATATCAGTTTGCTTTGGATGCTGCTAGCAAGTGTAATTTCAAGACTAGGACACTAGTGGAAGCAATTAAATTTATTGAGAACTTGGTGATTATTAACAGTACCAAGAATGCTGATTATGAGAGGAAAAAACTAGCTGCTTGTGTGGAGAATGATCAGATTGGAGAGGTTAAAGCGAAACTTGATTCTATGCACAATCTTCTAGTCAATAGGAAATGAGTCAAATTTTCTCAAGAAGTTGAAAGCATTGAAAAAGATGGTGTGTCCAATGAGGAAGATGTGAATTTTGTGAATGGTTCTAGGTTTGGTGGTCAAAGGTTTGGAAAGTTCAGAAATTTCAGTGGTAACATTCATAGGAATAGTTATGGAAGTAATCAGAATTCGGGGCCTGTGCCATGACAAGATTTTTGGAAGGAGTTTCAAGGGAGAAGCTTTACTGAAAACTATGAGAACACTTCTCGTCCGAACCCTCTCGCTAAAACTTCTGAGGATGAGATCAAGGTTATGCTTAACAAAATCATGGAAGGATAACACCAACTTAAGGCAGATTTTGATGGTAAGGTCAATGCCTTATATGCAGATATGAATGGGAAGTTCTAAATTTTTGATAATCATGTCAATAGATTAGATGTTCGGACTTCACAAATGGCTAGTTCTTCAAAGGGAGTTAGGGAGAGACCTGGTTCACCTTGTCATGCAGTTACCTAGAGGAGTGGGAAACAACTAGAGCGTGTGATGAGAAAAGGATTGTCATATGAGGAGATAATAGATATTGACGAGGTGGAAGATAAAGAATTTCCCGTGACAGTTGTGACCATGTCTATCGTTTCAGTCTTTCCATGTCGGTGGACACGCATGGGAAATCCAGCTATACAGATTTTGAAGAACCAGGAAGAAAGTAAAATTCCTGATCACCGACAGGCCCCTGCCTATGTCGGTCGACACACTGCTGAGACAACACTGATTTTGCCTAATCCCACTTCGAAACCTTAGGAAAGAATCTACAAACCTAGAATTCCCTTCCCTAATGCGCATAAGAAGACGAAACAATAGTTGGAGGATGCTAGATGCAAGGCTATCATTGATAAACTTATTGTTGAGATTCCACTGATTGAATTTGTTAAAACATCCCCTATGATTAGGAGATATGGTAAGAGGATGGTCACCAAGAACTTGAGTGTTAAGGAAGGAGTTATGATGATTTCAGCTCAAGTGAGTTCTGTGATTCAGAGGGCCACCAATTCCATGATCAAGGTCAGAAACTTGATTCTGAAGGGAACCCCATCGTCGCAATTGTCGACAATGCTGGTCACGTCGATCGACAGGGCAATACTGGCGTCGGTCAACATGGTGACAACGGTCTGGATGACTTGGATGCTCGGGCTGGAGTTGTGGGAAGAACACTGGCTGATTTCAACTGACCCAATGAGTTTTACTCCAACAAGTCTGCTATATGTCCTCTTGCTTTTCGGAGGAATGATTTCAAATTGAAACCCCAATACTACCCTCATGTGGAGCAACACATTCTCCATGCTCATCCTGCAGAACATCTAATTGACCACATTGATAAGTTTGAAGAATTGGCTTCGAGTATTAAAGCCTATGGAGTGTCTGAAGACTATCTATTCTGCAAGCTCCTCCCATATTCTCTTGTTGGGGATGCAGCTCAATCGTTGAACCAGTTGAAACCAGGTTCCTTAACCACTTGGTAGAATATCAAGACAGCTTTCTTGAATAACTTTTATGGTGATGCTAAGAAAGATGCCTTGAGAGATTTGAAAATTCAGTTTACTCAAGGACCTGCAGAGACTCTAAAGGCTGCTTGGTTGAGATTCAAGGGGTACCAAAAAAAATAGTCCGCACCATGCTATTGATGAAGTTAAGGTCATAAGGACTTTCTTGTATGGAAATGATTTGAGATATCAGTTTGCTTTGGATGCTGCTAGCAAGTGTAATTTCAAGACTAGGACACTAGTGGAAGCAATTAAATTTATTGAGAACTTGGTGATTATTAACAGTACCAAGAATGCTGATTATGAGAGGAAAAAACTAGCTGCTTGTGTGGAGAATGATCAGATTGGAGAGGTTAAAGCGAAACTTGATTCTATGCACAATCTTCTAGTCAACAGGAAATGAGTCAAATTTTCTCAAGAAGTTGAAAGCATTGAACAAGATGGTGTGTCCAATGAGGAAGATGTGAATTTTGTGAATTGTTCTAGGTTTGGTGGTCAAAGGTTTGGAAACTCCAGAAATTTAAGTGGTAACATTCATAGGAATAGTAATGGAAGTAATCAAAATTCGGGGCCTATGCCAAGACAAGATTTTTGGATGGAGTTTCAAGGGAGAAGCTTTACTGAAAACTATGAGAACACTTTTCATCCGAACCCCTCACTAAAACTTCTGAGGATGAGATCAAGGTTATGCTTAACAAGATCTTCGAAGGACAACAATATTGAGAAAAGGCATTCCGTGTAGAAGGCCGGGTACTATTCATCCCGGGTACTATTCATCCCAAGACCCGAGATTACTATTCATCCCGTGAGTCTTCGAATAGAGAAAAGGCATTCCGTGCAGAAGGCCGGATACTATTCATCCCGAGACCCGAGATTACTATTCATCCCGTGAGTCTTAAACTGTATTTCACTATTGCTGCAGTTTTTTTATTTTGGGCTTCCTCCTTCTTCTATAAAAGGAGGAAACCCCTTTTTTTCTTGTAACCTAACACAATTCTTGCCTCCATAGGCTTAAAGAAGAAAATGGCTGAACCTCTCTTTCTCTCTAGTTCATCTAATCTCTGTCCTTATATTTCCGCATCTAATCTCTTTAAAATCTCATGGTATCAGAGCAGGTTACTGATTCTCTGTTTGTATTCAATCATTTCTAGCTATTCTCTTGATTTCTCCTCAGTTACTATTCTCTTCTTTACACACTACAGCCATTTTCGTTTTTTTTTTTTTTCAAGTTCTCAATTCCGAAATTTGTTTGTTCTTCTTGTCAATACTTGAAGATCTCAGCAGATCTCTGTCCTGTCTCAGCAGATTAATCTTCATTGCTGGCTCTATAGATCTTCAGCTCTCTTCTGGTTTTGACAGATTTTCGGTGGTCTGTAGCAACAGTGACACCAACAGAAGTTGTGATTTCTCAGCAAAGTTGTAATCTTTCTCTGCTTTATTTGGTAAAATCATCTCTGTTCTACTTCACTTAAAACTTAGTTCATACAATTCTAGTCTTGTTGGTTGCTTGGGAAGTTAGGATCAATCTGGGAATTTGTTGGTGCGTTGCTTAGAAGAAATGCTGAAGCATGGATTCTTGAAAATCTGTTCCTATACCAGTTACTCTCAAAGGTGTGAACTACTTACTCTGGGCTAGAACCACCAAGACAAATCTGTGTGGTCGTGGTCTTTGGAATCACATTGAAACCCAAGATAAGATAGTAATCACAGATGAAGATGCAAAAAAGATCAGTGGAGATCCAAGTTCTGAAGATGGCAAATGGTTTCAAGAAGATCAGGGGGTTCTTGGACTACTTCAAAACTCACTTGAAGCCGCAATACTTGAAGCTTATTCTTATTGTGAGACGGCAAAGGAGCTGTGGGACACAGTAAAGAATGTCTATGGAAATGTCTCCAATCTTACCCGAGTGTTTGAAGTCAAGAAAGCTATCAACAATCTCAGCCAAGAAGATCTTGACTTCACAAAACACTTTGGAAAATTCAGATCACTGTGGGCTGAACTCGAGATGCTAAGACCTTTCTCGGTGGATCCAAGTGCTCTCAAGGAAAGGGGTGAACAAGATAGGGTCTTTGGTCTGCTTCTCACATTGAACCCGGCTTACAATGATCTCATCAAGCACATCCTTAGAGCTGAGAAGTTACCAAGCTTAGATGAGGTGTGCTCTCAAATCCAACGTGAACAAGGCTCAGTAGGTCTCGTCAGTGGCAACAGGGAAATGATCACAAAGTTACTTTCAAGTCTGAAGATAGGAAGATTCTTGTGTGTGATCACTGCAAGAAGAGAGGCCATATCAAGGATAAATGTTGGATACTACATCCACATCTTAAGCCAGCAAAGTTCAAGGTTCAAGCGAACTACTCTCAAGAAGCCTCAACTGAGCAAGCTCAGGCCGGACCATCTAGACAAGGAGATGAACTGGCTATGGTAGCCTACTCCAATGATGTTGTTAGGAAGTCGGACCTTGAAGCTCTCATCAAGTCCATTGCTGCCCTTACCAATAAAAAATCTGGTATCACTCACTTTGCTTCTTTACCTAAATCACAAAATAAAACATTGGTTATTGATTCTGGGGCTTCTCATCATATGATTAGTAACCCTAACCTCATTAATAATGTTAAACCTATTAATGGAAGTGTGATAATTGCAAATGGTGATAGGATCCCCATAAGAGGAGTAGGTGATTTAAAACTTTGTGATAAGACCTCTAAAGCGTTCTTCATGCCTGAGTTCACCTCTAATCTTGTCTCAGTAAAAAAAGCTACAAATGATCTTAATTGCTATGCTATATTTGGCCCTAATAGCTTTCACTTTCAGGATATTGAGAGTGGAAAAGTTCTGGGAGAAGGGAACACTAACAGTGACTTATATGTTTTTGAGGATTCTCCAGCAACAAAATCTACTTCTCTTTCTTGTCAATCTTGTTATGCTGTTAGCCCAAATAAACTGTGGCATGATAGACTTGGTCACCCTCATGCTAGGGCTTTAGAGATTATGTTACCCCATGTTGTCTTTAATCATATGAACTGTGAAGCATGTATTCTAGGAAAGCATTGTAAAACTGTTTTTCCTAAGTCTTCAACTTTCTATGAAAAATGTTTTGATCTTGTGCATTCAGATGTTTGGACTGCCCCATGTTTATGTAGAGACAATAATAAATACTATGTTACATTTATTGATGAGAAATCGAAATATACATGGGTCACACTGCTTGCATCTAAGGATAGAGTATATGATGCATTTGTTAATTTTCAATCATATGTTACTAACCAGTTTAATGCCAAGATCAAGGTATTCAGGTCTGATAATAGGGGGGAATACACTAGTCACAAGTTCAAAGATCACATAGCAAGACATGGGACCATACACCAAACTAGCTGCCCGTATACACCTCAACAAAATGGTGTAGCTGAGAGGAAGAATCAGCATCTTATGGAAGTTGCACGATCCATGATGTTTAACACCAATGTTCCAAGGAGATTCTGGAGTGATGTTGTCATGGCAGCTTGTTACCTGATAAATAGGACACCAACAAGGATCCTAACTGATTTATCACCATTTGAGGTATTGAACCGAACCAAACCATCTATTGATCACTTACGAGTGTTTGGTTGCGTTTGTTTTGTACTGAGACCAGGTGAACTAAGGGACAAGCTTGAAGCTAAGAGCACAAAATGAATGTTCCTAGGCTACTCTACTACTCAAAAAGGCTACAAGTGCTATGACCTCTCAAAGAACAGAACAATTGTGTCAAGAGATGTCAAGTTCATTGAGCACCAAGGGTATTACGACAAGAAGGATTGGGGGAGTTTGAAAGATTTGGCAAGATCACCATGAGATAGAGCCGCTAGTCTCCAACATCTCCTTAGTCATCTTGGGAATCCTCCTCCTCGGAGAGAAGAACAATCTGATAATGTCGAAACCAACCAACAAGGAGTGGAGACTACAGAAGATCAACCCAATACTGACCTTGGGAATACACAGGCTGCTCCAAACCCCATGGAAGAAACTGATACCACTGAGCACACTCAGCCGGAACCAAACTCACTTGACTGGGAACAAGACCAAGTTCAAGATGAGGATGGTATGACTGAAGATGTGGTTCAAGAGGATCACCATGATGAGGTTGGAAATGAAACAGAAACTCCTCCTCCTCCACCGCCACCTCCTCTTCGGAGAAGCACTAGACAGAGGTTTGGACCCGAACATTGGAAGGTCACTAGAGTCTATTTCAACAACCAAGTTGTGGCGCATCCTATACAAGCTGTGTGTTCGCTTGACCTGTTGCCAACTGCTCATCAAGCCTTCCTTGGGAAAATTGATGCTCAATGGATTCCACAGAGTTATGAAGAAGCCAAAGGGAGTAACGAATGGCTTGGAGCAGTGGATAATGAGGTTGGGGCTTTGGAAAGGAATCATACATGGGATGAAGCCGACCTACCATTGGGAAAGAAGGCTGTTAGTTCAAGGTGGCTTTTCACTATCAAGTATCTGAGCAATGGAGATGTTGAGAGGTACAAAGGCAGACTTGTTGCAAGAGGATTCACACAGACTTATGGAGACGACTACATAGAAACGTTTGCTCTAGTCGCCAAGCTGCATACAGTTAGAGTTGTTCTCTCATTGGCTACAAATCTGGATTGGGAGTTATGGCAAATGGATGTGAAGAATGCGTTCTTGCAAGGAGAACTTGAAGAAGAAGTGTACATGACTCCACCACCAGGCCTTGAAGACTCCATTGCTCCAGGAAAAGTTCTGCGGCTTAGAAAAGCCATCTATGGACTAAAGCAATCTCCAAGAGCTTGGTACCACAAACTGAGCTGTACTCTTGAAGAGAAAGGGTTTAAGAGATCTGAAGCTGTTCACAGTCCATAGTCCACGAGGAATTGTTGTAGTATTGGTCTACGTGGATGACCTTATCATTTCCGGCAATGATAAGGAAGGTATTCTTGAAACTAAAACCTATCTTAAAACTGTGTTTGATATCAAAGATCTTGGAGAACTAAAATATTTCGTAGGGATTGAAGTATGTCGCTCTTTGGAGGGCTTATTTCTATCACAAAGGAAGTATACTCTTGACTTGCTGAATGAGACAGGTAAAATAGGAGCATAGTCAGCCAAAACTCCTCTTGCAGATGGCTACAAGGTCAAGCGAAAGGGGGAGAAAAAGGGCAAGGAGCACGAAGAAGAAGATCCATTAGACAAACCATATGCAGATCCTCTCCAATACCGAAGACTAGTGGGTAAGCTTATCTATCTGACTTTAACAATACCTGACTTATGTTTTGCTGTGAATCAGGTGAGTCAATACATGCAGAAACCCACAGTCTACCATTGGAATATGGTGGAGAGGATACTCAGATATCTGAAAGGGAGTCCGGGACAAGGCATACTCAGACTACGCTGCTGACACAAATGATAGGAAGTCAACCAATGGATATTGCACATTCATTGGAGGGAATTTGGTGACATGGAAGTCTAAGAAGCAGAAGGTAGTGTCATGTTCAAGTGTTGAATCCGAGTATAGAGCAATGAGGAAGCTCACGGAAGAACTCATTTGGCTTAAGGCACTACTCAGAGATCTAGGCATTGAAACCACAAGACCCATCACTATGCATTGTGACAATCAAGCTGCTATAAACATTCCCAGAAACTCTGTGTTTCACGAGAGGACCAAGCACATAGAAGTTGACTGCCACAAAGTTTGAGAGAAGATCAAAGAAGGAGTCACACTACCATGCTTTACAAGAAGTGAAGATCAACTAGCAGACATCTTCACCAAAGCTGCGAGTCTTAAGGTTTGCAAACACATCTACAGAAAACTAGGGCTTGTGGATCCAACTCACCCTTGATCATATCCCCTACTCGTAGACGTTATGCTCTTTTCCTCATCACAGATTTTTTCCCAAGTGGTTTTTTCTATGATGAGGTTTTTACCGAGCTAACGCCTATGTAGGTCCAAGCTTAGTCTTTGTTCACCGACGGCTAAGCTTGAGGGGGAGTATTGAGAAAAGGCATTCCGTGCAGAATGGCTGAACCACTCTTTCTCTCTAGTTCATCTAATCTCTGTCCTTATTTCCGCATCTAATCTCTTTAAAATCTCAAACAATAGCTTAAGGCAGATTTTGATGGTAAGATCATTGCCTTATATGCAGATATGAATGGGAAGTTCGAAATTTTTGATAATCATGTCAATAGATTAGATGTTCGGACTTCACAAATGGCTAGTTCTTCAAAGGGAGTTAGGGAGAGACCTGGTTCACCTTGTCATGCAGTTACCTTGAGGAGTAGGAAACAAGTAGAGCGTGTGATGAGGAAAGGATTGTTATATGTGGAGATAATAGATATTGACGTGGTGGAAGATGAAGAATTTCCTGTGACAGTTGTGCCCTTGTCTATCGTCCCAGTATTTCCATGTCGGTCGACACGCATGGGAAATCCAGCTATACAGATTTTGGAGAGCAAAGACGAAAGTAAAATTCCTGATCATTTCGACCATCAGGCCCCCTGCCTACGTCGATCGACACACTGCCGAGACAACACCGATTTTGCCTAATCCGACTTCGAAACCTTAGGAAAGAGTCTATAAACCTAAAATTCCATTCCCTAATGCTCATAAGAAAACAAAACAAGAGTTGGAGGATGCTAGATGCAGGGCTATCATTGATAAACTTATTGTTGAGATTCCACTGATTGAATCTGTTAAGACATCCCCTATGATTAGGAGATATGGTAAGAGGAAGGTCACCAAGAACTTGAGTGTTGAGGAAGGAGTTATGATGATTTCAGCTCAAGTGAGTTTTGTGATTTAGAGGGCAACCAATTCAATGATCAAGGTCAGAAACTTGATTCTGAAGGGAACTTGACAATGCTGGTCATATCGACTGACAGGGCAATACTGGTGTCGGTCAACATGGTGACAACGGTCCGGATGACTTGGATGCTCGGGCTGGAGTTGTGGGAAGAACACTGGCTGATTTAAACAGACCCAATGAGTTTTACTCCAACAGGTCTACTATATGTCCTCCTGCTTTTCAGAGGAATGATTTCGAATAGAAACGCCAATACTACACTCTTGTGGGGCAACACGTTCTCCATGCTCATCTTGCAGAACATCTAATTGACCACATAGATAAGTTTGAAGAATTGGCTTCGAGTATTATAGCCTATAAACAGTTGAAACCAGGTTCCTTAACCACTTGGAAGAATATCAAGACAGCTTTCTTGAATAACTTTTATGATGATGCTAAGAATGATGCCTTGAGAGATTTGATCATTCAGTTCACTCAAGTACCTGCAGAGACTCTAAAGGCTGCTTGGTTGAGATTCAAGGGGTACCATAGATATTGTCCGCACCACGCTATTGATGAAGTCCAGCTCATAAGAAATTTCATGTATGGAATTGATTTGAGATATCAGGTTGCTTTGGATGCTGCTAGCAAGTGTAATTTCAAGACTAGGACACCGGTGGAAGCTATTAAATTTTATTAAGAACGTGGTGATTATTAACAGTACCAAGAATGCTGAATATGAGAGGAAAAAGCTAGCTGCTGGTGTGGACAATGATCAGATTGGAGAGGTTAAAGAGAGACTTGATTCTATGAACAATCTTCTAGTCGACAATGCTGGTCACGTCGACTGACAGGGCAATACTGGTGTCGGTCAACATGGTGACAACGGTCCGGATGACTTGGATGCTCGGGCTGGAGTTGTGGGAAGAACACTGGCTGATTTCAACAGACCTAATAAGTTTAACACCAACAGGTCTCCTATATGTCCTCCTGCTTTTCTGAGGAATGATTTCGAATTGAAACACCAATACTACACTCTTGTGGGGCAACACACTCTCCATGCTCATCCTGCAGAACATCTAATTGATCATATAGATAAGTTTGAAGAATTGGCTTCGAGTATTAAAGCCTATGGAGTGTCTGAAGACCATCTATTCTGCATGCTCCTCTAATATTCTCTTGTTCGGGATGCAGCACAATGGTTGAAACAGTTGAAACAAGGTTCCTTAACCACTTGGAAGAATATCAAGACAGTTTTCTTGAATAACTTTTATGATGATGCTAAGATAGATGACTTGAGAGATTTGATCATTCAAATCACTCAAGGACATGCAGAGACACTAAAGGCTGCCTGGTTGAGATTTAAGGGGTACCAAAGATATTATCCACACCATAGTATTGATGAAGTCCAGTTCATAAGGACTTTCTTGTATGGAATTGATTTGAGCTATCAGGTTGCTTTGGATGCTACTAGCAAGTGTAATTTCAAGACTTGGACACCAACGGAAGCTATTAAATTTATTGAGAACTTGGTGATTATTAACAGTACCAAGAATGCTGATTATGAGAGGAAAAAGCTAGCTGCTGGTGTGGACAATGATCAGATTGGAGGATGCTAGATGCAAGGCTATCATTGATAAACTTATTTCTGAGATTCCACTCATTGAATCTGTTAAGACATCCCCCATGATTAAGAGATATGGTAAGAGGATGGTCACCAAGAACTTTAGTGTTGAGGAAGGAGTTATGATGATTTCAGCTGAAGTCAGTTCTGTGATTCAGAATAGGATTCCAGAGAAACTTTCGGATCCAGGAAGCTCTGTTCTAGGATGCACTATCTTCTCTGAGAAGTTTGGTAGATCTCTTTATGATCTTGGTTCTAGTGTGAGTTTGATGCCTAGGCAGTTGCACTGAAGTTGGGCATGACAGATCTTAAACCCACGAGAATCACACGTATACTAGCTGATAGATCAGCTCGGATTCCTGATGGTTTTTTGGAGGATGTTCCGGTCAAGATAGTTAATTGCCTCATTCCTACGGATTTTGTGGTACTTCAATACGAAGAGGAACCCAAGGACCCAAGGACCCATTGATTTTAGGAACACCCTTTTTGGCCAGTGCTGGTGCAATGACTGATGTGAGAGGAGGAAAAATTGGTTTGAATGATTGTGATCTGCTAATGAACTTCGATATGAACAGGCTGATACAAAGACCAACCATAGATGGACAGACCTACTATGCGGATACACTCACTAACCTTGCTAAGGATATATTCAAGTAGATTCATATGGATGATCCATTCGAAAGAGATTTGGTTGCATCCACTAAGGAAGCACGTTATTTGGATATTGAGGTTGCTGGTTATGCTAAATTATTGGGTGATAATGAACAAGTCATGAAGCTAGTTACTACAAAATCCGTTGGCAAAACATCCACTCGTGTCAATCGGGACAAGACCATCATGTCAGTCGACACGGTCCGCGACTGGAGTGCCGCAGCAGCTCCGATGCTTGAACTTAAACCACTCCCTAAGGCACTCAAGTATGTGTTTCTTGGACCTAATAGCTCTTATCATGTTATTGTCAATTCAACTTTAAATTCCGCAGAACTTACCTTGTTGCTAAGCCAGCTGCGCAAGTATTGCAAAGCTCTAGGCTATTCTCTTGATGACATTACTTGTATATCTTCGAAATTGTGCATGCATAGGATACATCTTGAGGATTATGCGAAGACATCTATTGAGCATCAGAGAAGGTTGAATCCGAATTTGAAAGAGGTAGTCAAGAAAGAGATCATGAAGCTATTGGATATCATCTTTCCATTTTTGGACAGCAAGTGTGTTAGTCTGGTTCATGTGGTCCCGAAGAAAGGAGGAAATACTGTGGTAAAGAATGATAAGGATGAGTTGATTCCTACTAGGACAGTAACTGGTCACAGGATGTGTATAGACTACAAGAAACTTAATGCAGCCACAAGGAAGGATCGCTTCCCTTTGCCCTTTATTGATCAGATGCTTGAAAGGTTGGCTAATCATCCATATTATTGCTTTTTGGATGGATACTCAAGGTTCTTCCAGATCTCTATTCACCCGGATGACTAAGATAAGACCACCTTCACCTGCCACTATGGTACTTTCGCTTATGCTAGGATGTCGTTTGGTTTATGCAATGCTCCGGCTACTTTTTAGAGATGCATGATGTCAATCTTCTCTGACATGATTGAAATGTTTATGGAGGTATTTATGGATGACTTCTCTGTTTATGGCCCTTCCTTCAAGGATTGTTTGAATAATTTATGCTTGGTGTTTAAGAGATGTGAAGAGAAGCATTAAGTTCTAAACTGGGAAAAGTGTCACTTTATGGTTAGAGATGGTATTGTGTTAGGACATAGAGATTCAGAAGCTGGTATTGAGGTAGACCGCGTTAAGATAGAAGTGATGATGAGTTTGCAGCCTCCGGATTGTGCGAAAGCAGTTAAAAGTTTCTTGGGACGTGCTGGCTTTTATAGAAGATTCATCAAAGATTTCAGCAAGATTGCTAGACCACTTACTGAGCTGTTATGTAAAGAGGTTAAGTTTGAATTTAAACCTGAGTGTCTTGAAGCTTTTGAACACATCAAGAAATCTTTGATTAGTACCCCTGTTGGACAACCACCAGATTGGGAATTAACTTTTGAGGTGATGTGTGATGCAAGTGATTATGGTGTTGGTGCCGTGTTGGGTCAGAGAATGGATAAAAAGTTCCATGATGTACTATGCGAGTAAGACATTGGATGATGCTCAAAAGAACTATGCACCTACTGAGAAAGAATTGTTGGCTGTGGTGTTTGCTGAGGAGAAATTCAGAAATTATCTTGTGGTTTCTAAGGTAATTATTCATACAGATCATGCTGCTTTGAAATTTTTAATGAACAAGAAGGATGCTAAGCCAAGATTGTTGCGATGGATACTTCTTCTCCAAGAGTTTAATAGTGAAGTTAGAGAAAAGAAAGGCATTGAGAATGGAGTTGCTGATCATCTTTCAAGGATAAGGATCAATGATGACATGCCTATTAATGATTTCTTACCTGAGGAAAATATCTATCTCGTGGAGACATGTTTGGATGGAGAAATTTTTGAGAACGGACAAGTGGACACTCATGAAGACTGACAGGCTCCACCTGTGTCAGTCAACAAGTCCCCAAGTGATCACTCAGGAGCTACTCTTCTGCGTACATGTTTCGCAGTTAAGGTTGTTCCCACCAAACCATGATATGCTTATATTGCCAATTACCTTGCTGCTGATGTATCCCCGAATCACCTTAAGAATTATGCTAAGAAGAGATTTTTTAGATAACTTAGAAGGTAATTTTGGGATGAGCCTTACCTATTCAAGCATAGTTCCGATGGAGTATATAGGAGATGTGTAGCTGAGACAAAGGTTGCTGAGATACTATTTCATTGCCATGGATCTGAATATACTGGACACTTTGCAACTTTCAAGACAGTATCTAAGGTACTTCAAGCTGGGTTTTGGTGGCCCACAATGATTCATCATGCTCATGCGTTTATAGCGCGCTGCGATGTCTGTCAGAGAAGAGGGAAGATCAGTAAGAGGAATGAGATGCCACAGAACTTCATTCTAGAGGTCGAAGTGTTTGACTGTTGGGATATTGATTTTATGGGTCCTTTCCCATCATCTTTTGGGAATAGGTACATCCTTGTTGCTGTAGATTATGTTTCTAAATGGTTAGAAACGGTGGCAAGTCCAACCAATGATGCAGCTGTTGTGATCAAGCTTTTTAAGTCCATAATCTTCCCCAGATTTGGAGTGCCTCGCATAGTCATTAGCAATGGAGGATCACACTTTATCAGTAAGGTATTTGCTAAAGTCTTGAGGAAGCATGGAGTACAGCACTGTTCGCGACACCTTACCATCCACGGACAAGTGGTCAAGTGGAACTTTCAAATAGGCAGATTAAGGAGATCCTTGAGAAGACAGTAGGTCGGACACGCAAGGATTGGTCCGCGAAACTTGACAACGCACTATGGGCATATCAGACAGCATATAAGACACCACTTGGAACCACAGCTTTCCATCTCCTTTATGGTAAAGTTTGTCATCTCCCAGTTGAACTTGAACAGAATGCCGCCTGGGCTGTTAAGTTGTTGAACTTTGATATCAAACCTGCTGCGGAAAGGAGATTGATACAGGTGAATGAGTTAGATGAGATAAGGCATCACGCCTATGAGAATTCAAAGTTGCATAAGGACAGGACTAATGCATATCATGATAAGAAGATCATTCACAAAACATTTGAGCCTAACGATCATGTACTTATTTCCTAGGAAATTGCGTTCTCGTTGGTTAGGTCCTTTTCACAATCAAAGAGGTTCGGCCATATGATGATTTAGTCTTGAACAATCCAAATGGAGAAGACTTTACAGTCAATGGTCATAGAGTCAAACATTATTGGCTGAGACAACGATTCATGCATAATCGTGTTTTTAGGTTAAACTATGTTTTAGATGTCCCAGAGACTATGTTTTGTCATTCTCTAAGTTTTTGAGAGGTTCTAACTTCATTGTAAGTTCCAAGGAGTTTTGTTGGAGAGAAGATTCAGATCTCAAACTTTGTAGTGAGAAGAATTCTGAACTCCCTTTGTTTTCTTATTTCTGATTTTATTAGTATTATTCAAACAATGATTTGCATTTTCTCTTCTATGTCTGAGTAGTCACCTTGTTAGATCTACGGTTTAAAAAGGGTTTATGATGGATTGTTGAATTGGGCATAGTCTTGTTAGGTTATCTATTATGTTCTTCTTCTAGATTTGATTATCACACTAGTCTTAAGATTGATCACCTTAATACTGGTACCGTAGGAATATTGGTTGGCGCGAAAGTGCTATTGATACCCCGACTCAATCTTAGATGAGCAAACAACCTTTTTGCAGCGAGAGTTGGTTTAGGAATTTTGTAAACATATCGTACTCGTTTATCATAGAGACTCTATTTATTGGTATTTCGCAAAGATATTTGGTTTGCTTCTGTTTAGGGGATAAATGTCGCCGCAGCGAGTGTTGGATGAGATATCATATTACTGTTACCAGTTTAAGAACCTCACAAACACTTTAGACCTGATTTATGAAATGCCCAGTTCACATTCCAGATTTTTCTTGATTGTTATCCCTAGGTCTAGCGCTTTTAATCACTTGAATTAATCTCGTTATTCCCGTTTACCTTTATTGCATTGTTATTGCATTGTTATTGCATTGATTTATGAAATGCCCAGTTCACATTCCAGATTTTTCTTGATTGTTATCCCTAGGTCTAGCGCTTTTAATCACTTGAATTAATCTCGTTATTCCCGTTTACCTTTATTGCATTGTTTCATTTAGTTTTCCATTTATTGGTCTAGCTTAACTCGAATATGTGGTTTTATTGCGTGATTTTCTAGAGTCCTTGTGGATTCGACCCCTAAGTGCTGCAATTGATCTCTTAATTTGAGAGAGTAGTTCTAGGGTTACTCTTGACCCTTGTCAGGATTCTCCTCAGGCTTACCCAGAAGTACACCAACTTGTCATGGGGCTTGATTCGGGGTTGGAGCAACCTAAGTTTCCAGCTTCTTAACAAATGTAGAAAGGCCTTCGAACTTACCATTAAACTCGCCATATATGTTATCCACCATGATGTTAATGTCCCTTGTTGCTTGTTCATCAAAAACAAGCAATTCCCGCATCATAGTTCCAAGTCTAACACCTTAAGGTATTAGAGCTTGAGCATGTGCGGCTGGAAAGGGCACCTTGTTGTTGTTGTTGAATGGAGGTCGTGGCTGAAAGTTGCCACCAAAGTTCTTGTTGTTGTTTTGAAACCGGTTTTGAAACGGTATCTTCTACTGCTGCGGATAGGTTTGATCTTGGGGGTTCTCAACATTAGAATTCCTATAAGTTAGGTTAGAACTGTACCGAAAGTTGTTGTTGTAGCCACGGTTCGGAAATAAGCCTTAAGTACCAACGTAGTTAACATCTTCTTCTTGATCCAATGAATCATCAAACTCATGGAAACCTTCATTGTTTCCATCATCAAATGTGCCACAAGCATTGACAACACCATTTTGATTCCGTAGAAGTTGGTTCATCATGTTCTTAATTTCGGTGATCTGCTTAGCATCAGAATCACTAAAACGTATGGTTCTATCAAAATCAGTGCAAGTGTTGCTACTACTTCCACCAAGGTTCACAATGAGAGCTCTTTCTTCTAGGACAGTCTTAGTAGTGAAGTCTCCATTGCTGGCCGTGTCGAGTGACAACTGAAATTTTGGATGCAAGCCTATATAGAATTTACTTAGAATATTACCTCCACTGAAGCCATGGTGAGGACAATCACGTTCATTGTCCTTAAAGCGCTCCCATGCTTCATAAAATGTCTCGACAGGTCCTTGTTGAGAACTTTGCAGTTTGTTCCTAAGAGAGTTGGATCTCGACTTCGTGTAGAAGTGATTGAGAATGGTTGACTGGCATTCTTCCCAAGTAGTGATCTATCCAGGGGGTAAAGATTTCAACCATCTATGAGCCTTCTCGGCTAAAGAGAAAGGAAAAAGCTTACACTTCTGATAGTCTTCGGGCACTTCGTTGGTTCTCATAATGCTACAGATTTCATCAAAAAGATAAATAATATCCATAAGATGTTGCTTGGTTACTCCACGGAACTGGTTTTTCTTCACCAAACCAATGATTTGAGGTTTTATCTCATAGTCACGCCTTGGTGGATTGGGAACTCGTATGGCGGCTCGGTCTCGAGGATACTGATTAGGTATGTCAAAGTCGGCAATGGTACGGTTCTGATTGGTGATATAACATGGATTTTATGGTTTTATTACCTGATATATGTATTGGTTTTGGAGTATTTTCTATATATATTGAGTCTTATTAAGTACAAACATGGATTGGACTGTGATGAGCACTTTGGATGCATTTGGAGGCTTGCAGCTGAGCAAATCAACAAGGAGTCGGATAATCCTGTCCACGTTGATCGACACGCTTCCCTTGTGTCGGTCGACATCACCTAGATGATATTGAAGCCTCCGAGTTTTATCAAGTTTCAGGAATTGTAAGTTTGCCCCAGAAGTTCCCAAAGTTTATACTTCATGCCAAATCGTGATTTTTAGGTTTAGCTATGTTTTCAGAAGTCTGGGAGACTAAGTTCTTTTAGAGAATTCTAAGTTTTGCAAGTTCATTGTAAGTTTCAAGGAGATTATTGGAGAGAAGATTCAGATCTCAAACTTTGTAGAGAGAAGAATTCTAAACTCCCTTGTTTCTTTTTTCCGATTTTTATGAGTGTTATTCAGACAAAGATTTGTGTTTCATCTTCTATGTCTGAGTAGTCACCTTGTTAGATCTAGGGTTTTAAAAGGGACAATGAAGGAAAATTGAATTAGGCATAGTCTTGTTAAGTTATCTATTATGTTCTTCATCTAGATTTGATAATTACACTAGTCTTAGGATTGATCACCCTAAAACTGGTACCGTAGGATTTTTGGTAGACATGAGAGTGTTATTAATACCCTAACACAATCATAGATGAGCGAACAGCCTATTCGCAGCAAGAGTTGGTTTAGAATTTTGTAAATATATCGTACTCGCACTATCATAGAGACTTTATTTATTGGTATTTCGCAAAGAGATTTGGTTTGCTTCTATTTAGAGGATAGATGTTGTCGCAGCGAGAGTTGGATGAGATATCATATTAGTGTTACGAGTTTAAGAACCGCACAAACACATTAGACTCAATTTACGAACCGCCCAGTTCACTTTCCCGAGTTTTCCTGATTGATGTCCCTAGGTCTAGCGCTTTAATCACTTGAATTTAATCCCATTTAATTGCTATTTGTGTTTTTTGCATTGCTCTATTTAGTTTTCTTATTTTTGTTTAGCTTAACTCGAATCTGTTCAATCTATTGTGTGAGTTTTCAGAGTCCTTGTGGATTCGACCCCTAAGTGCTGCAATCGATCTCTTAATTTTAGAGAGTAGTTCTGGGGTTATATTTGATCCCTGTTAAATTTTGGCGCCGTTGCCGGGGACTCAAAATTCACCATTTGATTTTGAGTTAGGGTTTAGTCTAAATTTTTGTTTTTATTTTTGTTACTCACGCCTTTACGTTCTCTTATTTCAGGTGCATGAAACTTAGGAGCAGCAAGGACAAAGAACTAGTTACTACTGAGGAGATTGAGAAGTTAGCGAGAGCTAATCGCAAAGCACTCAGGAAATCAGAGATGGTTAGAACTGTTTTGATTGAGAGAGATGCTGCTAGGATCATACGTGATTTAGAGGGCAACCAGTACAATGCTCAGGGTCGGAGATTGATGCAGATGAGGACCCCATCGTCAAGATTGTCGACAATTATGGTCATGTCAACCGATAGGGGAATGTTGTTGTCGGTCGACGTGATTGAGACGGAACGGTCTGGATAACTTGGATGATAGGATTGAGAATGTGAGAAGAACACTTGCTGATTTCAACAGACCCAACGAGTTCTACTCCAACAGGTCAGCTATATGTCCTCCTGCTTTTCAGAGGAATGATTTTGAGTTGAAACCCCAATACTACACTCTTGTGGGGCAACTTCCATGCTCATTCTACAGAACATCCAATGGACCACATAGAGAAGTTTGAAGACTTGGCTTCGAGTATAAAAGTCAATAGAGTGTATGAACATTATCTATTCTGCAAGCTCTTCCCATACTATCTTGCTGTGGAAGCAGCTCAATGGTTGAAACAGTTTGAACCGGATTCCTTAAGCACTTGGAGGGATATCAAGACAGTTTTCTTGAACAACTTCTATGATGATACTAAGACAGAAGACTTGAGGGATTTGATCATTCAGTTTACTCAAGGACCTGCAAAGACAATGAAGGCTGCATTGTTAAGATTCAAAGGGTACCAATGAGATTGTCCAAACAACAACATTGATGAAGTCCATCTCATTAGGACTTTCTTCTGCGGAATTGACTGGAGGTATCAGGTTGCTTTGGATGCTGCTAATGATGGTAATTTCATGACCTGGTAATTTCATGACCAGGTAATGAGAACCTCCCAATTTTGGCACTTGTGAAGTTGAAAACAAGATAGATTGGTGGCTGTGAGCCGTGGTGATGGAAGGAGTTTGATGATTGAATGGTTTGAAATAGAGATCTGCGGAAAGGATCTCTAAGAACCAACTTAATCTCTTCTGGATATTACACATCAAAAGACACTAAGGTTTTGCTGGTGATAACACACCAACAAGATCCAAACTCAGAAAGTATTTTGATAAAAGATTGGATAACTGAAAAATGTGAAAAGACAGAGTTTAAAAAGAAACAACAAGCAGGCTGCATGAGCAACACCTGTTACATAAATAATTAAGTCTTAATTCAAAATAAATGGGCTGGCCGAATTCTTCTCTTCATGGGCTGGCCTTGATCAACAAATGGACAATGGGGAAGTAATACACAAGCCTCATTAAAAACCTTATCAAGAAAAAATCCATTGGGACAAAACTTGACAAGGGAAAAAGAGCACTCATGCATCACTTAACCATTTGTTGATGCTGTTGAACTTGTATCAAAACCAGAGTGCTTTGGATAACTTCTTCTTCCTCCATGTATAAGCGTCTGAGCATTCCTCCAATGGCTTGGTTGAATAGCTTGCTTCTAGCTCGTGTCATTGGTCCTCTTGGTTTAGTAAACACGTCTTCATCTCCAAGTGCATCCTCAGCTACAAGCTTAGCTTTCTCTGGCTCATGCTCTGGTTCATGCTCTTTGTTCTCCATGCTATGTAGGATCATATCATCCTCTCCCTCTTGAAAAGGATTTGACCTCAAATCTGTTTCATCTGCAATAAACGGAGCCAGATCAGAAACATTGAAACTAGAATTCACAGCATACTTACCTTGGAGATCCAGCTGGTAGGCAATGGCACTAATCCTTTTGATTATCTTGAAAGGGCCATCGATTCTTGGCATAAGCTTTGATTTTCTTTCAGCTGGAAATCTTTCTTTCCTCAAATGAACCAAGACAAGGTCTCCTTCTTCAAAAACCACTTGCCGCCTTCCCTTGTTAGCATGCTTAACATAAAGCTTGGTCTTCTCCTCTATGTTCTTTCCGGCTTGCTCATGGATCT
The DNA here is from genome assembly GCA_963555745.1 of Cardamine flexuosa. Taxonomy (NCBI): domain Eukaryota; kingdom Viridiplantae; phylum Streptophyta; class Magnoliopsida; order Brassicales; family Brassicaceae; genus Cardamine; species Cardamine flexuosa. The sequence continues at coordinate 21,935,777 of OY743217.1, read as the reverse complement.
GTTTAACCTGTTCAGACTTTTTCTTTCCATCCATGCTAACTCTTTCACTCAAAGGCAACGAGATTAGATCCAATGGTGATATAGGATTAAAGCCATAAACAATTTGAAAAGGAGAATACTTTGAAGCAGAATGCACAGCATGATTGTATGCAAATTCAAATGTTTGGCAAGCATTCTTCCCAAATTCTAAGATTCTTTTTAATCAGGGCACGTAGAAGAGTTCCTAAAGTTCTATTAACCACTTCAGTTTGGCCATCAGTTTGCGGAGGACATGTCGTAGAAAACAAATGCTTAGTCCCTAACATAGACCACAAAGATTTCCAAAAGTAGCTAAGAAACTTAGTATCTCTATCAGAAACTATAGTCCTGGGCATTCCATGTAACCTAACAATTTCCTTAAAAAACAGATCTGCTAATGAGATGCATCATTAGTTTTATGACATGCAATGAAATGTGCCATTTTTGAGAACCTATCCAGTTCTAGTCCTTGGCAAGCCAAGCACAAAATCCATAGAAATATCAGTCCAAGGATGCATAGGAATAGGCAAAGGAGTGTACAAACCGTTTGGCTGAACCTTTTATTTGGCTTGCTTACAAATTACGCACCTACCACAGATTCTTTCAACATCTCTTTTCATGTGAGGCCAATGGAAATGGTCCCTCATTACCTCTAGTGTTTTAGCAATGCCAAAATGTCCCATGAGACCTCCTCCATGAGCTTCCCTGACAAACAAATCTTGGATAGAACAGTTAGGCACACATAAGCGATTTTCATAAAAGAGAAACCCATCTTGTCTATGGTAATGTCCTGAGGAAATCTTAACACAAGCTTTATATATATCTTGAAAATCAGGATCAGTTTCATAAAGCTCTTTAATCTGTTCAAATCCCAAAAGCTTAGTTTCAAGAGTAGAGAGAAGAGTGTACCTTCGGGATAATGCATCAGCAACTACATTATCCTTACCTTTTTTGTACTTTATAACATATGGAAAGGTTTCAATGAATTCAACCTACTGTGCATATCTCTTGTTGAGTTTTTGCTGACCATTCATGTGCTTGAGGGACTCATGGTCTGGATGAATAATGAATTCCTTTGGCCATAAGTAATGCTGCCATGTTTGTAGATCCCTAACCAAAGCATAAAGCTCTTTGTCATAAGTGGGATAGTTCAAGGTTGCTCCTCCAAGCTTTTCACTGAAATAGGCAATAGGTTTCTTCTCTTGCATCAAAACAGCTCCAATTCCTATTCCTGAGGCATCACACTCAATTTCAAATATTTTAAGAAAGTCCGGTAATATCAACACAGGGGCATTAGTAAGCTTCTCTTTAAGAGTCTGGAATGCTTGTTCTTGTGCTTGCTCCCATTTGAATCCGACATCTTTTTTGATAACTTCAGTGAGTGGTGCGGCAATGGTGCTAAAATCCTTGACAAATCGCCTATAAAATCCAGCAAGTCCATGAAAGCTCCTTACTTCTCCTACATTCTTTGAACTGGGCCATTCTTTGATAGCTTTGACTTTTTTCCTCATCCACCTTAACTCCATCTGCACTAACAACAAAACCTAAAAAGACAAGATTATCTGTGCAAAAAGTGCATTTGCCAAAATTAGCATAATGTTTTTCTTGTCTAAGAACACTTAAGACAGAGTCTAGATGTTGAACATGTTCAGCTAAACTTTTGCTGTATATCAGAATGTCATCAAAATATACCACAACAAAATGTCCAATAAATGCTCTAAGAACATGATTCATTAACCTCATGAATGTACTAGGTGCATTTGTCAAACCAAATGACATAACTAACCATTCATATAATCCATGTTTAGTTTTAAATGCAGTTTTCCATTCATCACCCTCTTTCATCCTAATCTGATGATATCCACTTTTAAGATCAATTTTAGAAAATATGCTGGAACCATGCAATTCATCAAGTATATCATCAAATCTAGGAATGGGATGTCGATACTTCACCGTGATATTGTTGATGGCTCTACAGTCAACGCACATACGCCAACTCCCATCTTTCTTAGGTACAAGCAAGACTGGTATTGCACACGGACTCATGCTTTCTTTGATATGTCCCTTAGCCATAAGCTCATCAACTTGTCTTTGCAGCTCCTTTGTTTCTGCGGGATTGGTTCTATATTCTGGACGGTTTGGGAGAGTGGCGCCTGGTATGAAGTCTATCTGGTGATCAATGCCACGAACTGGAGGTAAGCCACTAGGATTTTCCTCAGGAAACACATCCTTGTAATCCTGCAAAAGTTCAGTCATTTTACTCGGCAAAACCGGTACATGGTTAGTCAAGCTCGTGAGACCTTCCTTAAAAACAAACAACAAAATTGGCTGTGTAGAAAGCAGAGATTTCTTGACTTCCTTAGTCTTTATAAAGAGGTTGGGTTGTTTTACTAACCTGGGGCCCTTGCGTTGGAGATGGATTTGATCTTCATAGACTTCTTGAGGTATCATGAATTACGTTTCTATCTGATTGCCAAGGTCTACCCAGTAGGATATGTCCAGCTTCCATAGGCAGTACATCACACAAAACATCATCCTCATATTTCCCAATGGAAAATGACAGGGGTTGACGAATTTTCTTGAACAGGTTCATCCTCATATTTCCCAATGGAAAATCCTTAGACTCTTTCTTCATATTCTTCAGGGGTTGACGAATTTTCTTGAACAGGTTCATCCTCAGATTCAATATCTCCATTTTCTTGGATGATCATTGAGATTTTAAAGAGATTAGATGCGGAAATAAGGACAGAGATTAGATGAACTAGAGAGAAAGAGAGGTTCAGCCATTTTCTTCTTTAAGCCTATGGAGGCAAGAATTGTGTTAGGTTACAAGAAAAAAAGGGGTTTCCTCCTTTTATAGAAGAAGGAGGAAGCCCTAAATAAAAAAACTGCAGCAATAGTGAAACGCAGTTTAAGACTCACGGGATGAATAGTAATCTCGGGTCTCGGGATGAATAGTACCCGACCTTCTGCACGGAATGCCTTTTCTCAATACTCCCCCTCAAGCTTAGCCGTCGGTGAACAAAGACTAAGCTTGGACCTACATAGGCGTTACCTCGGTAAAAACCTCATCATAGAAAAAACCACTTGGGATAAAATCTGTGATGAGGAAAAGAGCATAACGTCTACGAGTAGGGGATATGATCAAGGGTGAGTTGGATCCACAAGCCCTAGTTTGCTGTAGATGTGTTTGCAAACCTTAAGACTCGCAGCTTTGGTGAAGATGTCTGCTAGTTGATCTTCACTTCTTGTAAAGCATGGTAGTGTGACTCCTTCTTTGATCTTCTCTCGAACTTTGTGGCAGTCAACTTCTATGTGCTTGGTCCTCTCGTGAAACACAGAGTTGCTGGGAATGTGTATAGCAGCTTGATTGTCACAATGCATAGTGATGGGTCTTGTGGTTTCAATGCCTAGATCTCTGAGTAGTGCCTTAAGCCAAATGAGTTCTTCCGTGAGCTTCCTCATTGCTCTATACTCGGATTCAGCACTTGAACATGACACTACCTTCTGCTTCTTAGACTTCCATGTCACCAAATTCCCTCCAATGAATGTGCAATATCCAGTGGTTGACTTCCTATCATTCGTGTCACCAGCGTAGTCTGCATCACAATAACCAACAATTTCGGCATTCTTATTCTTTCCCATCCATATGCCTTGTCCCGGACTCCCTTCTAGATATATGAGTATCCTCTCCACCATATTCCAATGGTAGACTGTGGGTTTCTGCATGTATTGACTCACCTGATTCACAGCAAAACATAAGTCAGGTCTTGTTAAAGTCAGATAGATAAGCTTACCCACTAGTCTTGGGTAGTGGAGAGGATCTGCATATGGTTTGTCTAATGGATCTTCTTCTTCGAGCTCCTTGCCCTTTTTCTCTCCCTTTCGCTTGACCTTGTAGCCATCTGCAAGAGGAGTTTTGGCTGACTTTGCTCCTATTTTACCTGTCTCATTCAGCAAGTCAAGAGTGTACTTCCTTTGTGATAGAAATAAGCCCTCCAAAGAGCGACATACTTCAATCCCTAGGAAATATTTTAGTTCTCCAAGATCTTTGATATCAAACACAGTTTTAAGATATGTTTTAGTTTCGAGAATACCTTCCTTATCATTGTCGGAAATGATAAGGTCATCCACGTAGACCAATACTACAATAATTCCTCGTGGACTGTGGACTGTGAACAATGTGTGATCAGCTTCAGATCTCTTGAACCCTTTCTCTTCAAGAGTACAGCTCAGTTTGTGGTACCAAGCTCTTGGAGATTGCTTTAGTCCATAGATGGCTTTTCTAAGCCGCAGAACTTTTCCTGGAGCAATGGAGTCTTCAAGGCCTGGTGGTGGAGTCATGTACACTTCTTCTTCAAGTTCTCCTTGCAAGAACGCATTCTTCACATCCATTTGCCATAACTCCCAATCCAGATTTGTAGCCAATGAGAGAACAACTCTAACTGTATGCAGCTTGGCGACTGGAGCAAACGTTTATGTGTAGTCGTCTCCATAAGTCTGTGTGAATCCTCTTGCAACAAGTCTGGCTTTGTACCTCTCAACATCTCCATTGCTCAGATACTTGATAGTGAAAAGCCACCTTGAACTAACAGCCTTCTTTCCCAATGGTAGGTCAGCTTCATCCCATGTATGATTCCTTTCCATAGCCCCAACCTCATTATCCACTGCTCCAAGCCATTCGTTACTCCCTTTGGCTTCTTCATAACTCTGTGGAATCCATTGAGCATCAATTTTCCCAAGGAAGGCTTGATGAGCAGTTGGCAACAGGTCAAGCGAACACACAGCTTGTATAGGATGCGCCACAGCTTGGTTGTTGAAATAGACTCTAGTGACCTTCCAATGTTCGGGTCCAAACCTCTGTCTAGTGCTTCTCCGAAGAGGAGGTGGCGGTGGAGGAGGAGGAGTTTCTGTTTCATTTCCAACCTCATCATGGTGATCCTCTTGAACCACAACTTCAGTCATACCATCCTCATCTTGAACTTGGTCTTGTTCCCTGTCAAGTGGGTTTGGTTCCGGCTGAGTGTGCTCAGTGGTATCAGTTTCTTCCATGGGGTTTGGAGCAGCCTGTGTATTCCCAAGGTCAGTATTGGGTTGATCTTCTGTAGTCTCCACTCCTTGTTGGTTGGTTTCGACATTATCAGATTGTTCTTCTCTCCGAGGAGGAGGATTCCCAAGATGACTAAGGAGATGTTGGAGACTAGCGGCTCTATCTCATGGTGATCTTGCCAAATCTTTCAAACTCCCCCAATCCTTCTTGTCGTAATACCCTTGGTGCTCAATGAACTTGACATCTCTTGACACAATTGTTCTGTTCTTTGAGAGGTCATAGCACTTGTAGCCTTTTTGAGTAGTAGAGTAGCCTAGGAACATGCATTTTGTGCTCTTAGCTTCAAGCTTGTCCCTTAGTTCACCTGGTCTCAGTACAAAACAAACGCAACCAAACACTCGTAAGTTATCAATAGATGGTTTGGTTCGGTTCAATACCTCAAATGGTGATAAATCAGTTAGGATCCTTGTTGGTGTCCTATTTATCAGGTAACAAGCTGCCATGACAGCATCACTCCAGAATCTCCTTGGAACATTGTTGTTAAACATCATGGATCGTGCAACTTCCATAAGATGCCGATTCTTCCTCTCAGCTACACCATTTTGTTGAGGTGTATACGGGCAGCTAGTTTGGTGTATGATCCCATGTCTTGCTAAGTGATCTTTGAACTTGTGACTAGTGTATTGCCCCCCATTATCAGACCTGAATACCTTGATCTTGGCATTAAACTTGTTAGTAACATATGATTGAAAATTAACAAATGCATCATATACTCTATCCTTAGATGCAAGCAGTGTGACCCATGTATATTTTGATTTCTCATCAATAAATGTAACATAGTATTTATTATTGTCTCTAGATAAACATGGGGCAGTCCAAACATCTGAATGCACAAGATCAAAACATTTTTCATAGAAAGTTGAAGACTTAGGAAAAACAGTTTTACAATGCTTTCCTAGAATACATGCTTCACAGTTCATATGATTAAAGACAACATGGGGTAACATAATCTCTAAAGCCCTAGCATGAGGGTGACCAAGTCTATCATGCCACAGTTTATTTGGGCTAACAGCATAACAAGATTGACAAGAAAGAGAAGTAGATTTTGTTGCTGGAGAATCCTCAAAAACATATAAGTCACTGTTAGTGTTCCCTTCTCCCAGAACTTTTCCACTCTCAATATCCTGAAAATGAAAGCTAGTAGGGCCAAATATAGCATAGCAATTAAGATCATTTGTAGCTCTTTTTACTGAGACAAGATTAGAGGTGAACTCAGGCATGAAGAACGCTTTAGAGGTCTTATCACAAAGTTTTAAATCACCTACTCCTCTTATGGGGATCCTATCACCATTTGCAATTATCACATTTCCATTAATAGGTTTAACATTATTAATGAGGTTAGGGTTACTAATCATATGATGAGAAGCCCCAGAATCAATAATCAATGTTTTATTTTGTGATTTAGGTAAAGAAGCAAAGTGAGTGATACCAGATTCTTTATTGGTAAGGGCAGCAATGGACTTGATGAGAGCTTCAAGGTCCGACTTCCTAACAACATCATTGGAGTAGGCAACCATAGCCAGTTCATCTCCTTGTCTAGATGGTCCGGCCTGAGCTTGCTCAGTTGAGGCTTCTTGAGAGTAGTTCGCTTGAACCTTGAACTTTGCTGGCTTAAGATGTGGATGTAGTATCCAACATTTATCCTTGATATGGCCTCTCTTCTTGCAGTGATCACACACAAGAATCTTTCTATCTTCAGACTTGAAAGTAACTTTGTGTGCCATGACAACTTCCCCTTTGCCACTGAAGAGACCTACTGAGCCTTGTTCACGTTGGATTTGAGAGCACACCTCATCTAAGCTTGGTAACTTCTCAGCTCTAAGGATGTGCTTGATGAGATCATTGTAAGTCGGGTTCAATGTGAGAAGCAAACCAAAGACCCTATCTTGTTCACCCCTTTCCTTGAGAGCACTTGGATCCACCGAGAAAGGTCTTAGCATCTCGAGTTCAGCCCACAGTGATCTGAATTTTCCATAGTGTTTTGTGAAGTCAAGATCTTCTTGGCTGAGATTGTTGATAGCTTTCTTGACTTCAAACACTCGGGTAAGATTGGAGACATTTCCATAGACATTCTTTAGTGTGTCCCACAGCTCCTTTGCCGTCTCACAATAAGAATAAGCTTCAAGGATTGCTGCTTCAAGTGAGTTTTGAAGTAGTCCAAGAACCCCCTGATCTTCTTGAAACCATTTGCCATCTTCAGAACTTGGATCTCCACTGATCTCTTTTCCATCTTCATCTGTGATTACTTTCTTATCTTGGGTTTCAATGTGATTCCAAAGACCACGACCACACAGATTTGTCTTGGTGGTTCTAGCCCAGAGTAAGTAGTTCACACCTTTGAGAGTAACTGGTATAGGAACAGATTTTGAAGAATCCATGCTTCAGCGTTTCTTCTAACCAACGCACCAACAAATTCCCAGATTGATCCTAACTTCCCAAGCAACCAACAAGACTAGAATTGTATGAACTAAGTTTTAAGTGAAGTAGAACAGAGATGATTTTACCAAATAAAGCAGAGAAAGATTACAACTTTGCTGAGAAATCACAAGTTCTGTTGGTGTCACTGTTGCTACAGTACCACCGAAAATCTGTCAAAACCAGATGAGAGCTGAAGATCTATAGAGCCAGCAATGGAGATTAATCTGCTGAGACAGGACAGAGATCTGCTGAGATCTTCAAGTATTGACAAGAAGAACAAACAAATTTCGGAATTGAGAACTTGAAAAAAAAAAAACGAAAATGGCTGTGGTGTGTAAAGAAGAGAATAGTAACTGAGGAGAAATCAAGAGAATAGCTAGAAATGATTGAATACAAACAGAGAATCAGTAACCTGCTCTGATACCATGAGATTTTAAAGAGATTAGATGCGGAAATAAGGACAGAGATTAGATGAACTAGAGAGAAAGAGAGGTTCAGCCATTTTCTTCTTTAAGCCTATGGAGGCAAGAATTGTGTTAGGTTACAAGAAAAAAAGGGGTTTCCTCCTTTTATAGAAGAAGGAGGAAGCCCTAAATAAAAAAACTGCAGCAATAGTGAAACGCAGTTTAAGACTCACGGGATGAATAGTAATCTCGGGTCTCGGGATGAATAGTAATCTCGGGTCTCGGGATGAATAGTATCCGGCCTTCTGCACGGAATGGCTTTTTCTCAATACGAAGACTCATGGGATGAATAGTAATCTCGACTCATGGGATGAATAGTACCCGGGATGAATAGTACCCGGCCTTCAGCGCGGAATGCCTTTTCTCAATAATCATTACTCTTCTGTTGGTGCATTCATTTGCATAATGTCCTATGCCCTGGCACTTGAAGCATTTGAGATCACGAGCCCTTGATGAAACTACCTCAGATTTCCCTTTGTCCTTTTCTTGACTGGTCGTGAATGGCTTAAACTCAAGCTTAGGAGTCATAACTTGCTTTCCCTCTCTTTGAAAGCTTGTTTTGTTTGAATCAGCTCCATAACTTGGTCGTGAAGTTCCCCTCCTCTTTATTTGTTGCTCAACTAAAGCAGCCTTATGTAGCATCTCCTCTAGCTGATCATATTGCTGCATCTCCACACGATCTTGAATCTCTCTGTTTAATCCTCCTAGAAACCGTGACATAGTAGCTTCCTTATGGTCAGAGATGCGAGCTCTTAACATTAAGGTTTCTAACTCCTGAAAATAATCTTCCACTGAGCGATTGCCTTGATTCAGTTTCCTAAGTTTTGAATGTAGTTCACGGTGACAGTGGCTAGGAACAAGACGTCTGTTCATCAAAAGCTTCATCTCTGACCAAGTCTCAACAGGATACTCTCCATTACGTGTTCTAGAAGTAACTATTTGATCCACCAACTGAGGGCGTAGTCATAGAACTCAGTAGCTGCTACCTTAACTCTGTTGACATCAGCATAATGTTGACAGTTGAAAACCAACTCAATCTTCTTTTCCCAATCCAAGAATGCATCAGGATCATTCCTTCCATGAAAGGCCGGAATTTTAATCTTAAGTCCATTGAGATTTTCTTGCAACAGATTTCTGTCATCACGCCTAGATCTTGTTCTCTGCTGACTTCTTTGAGAAGAGTGGCTGTGGGTGCTGTAATAATCATGTGCAGCCTCATATCTTGATTGTCTTCTTGGAGCTCTGGAGGCATCTTGTCTCTCTCCTTCAGGTGACTGATTCACTTGGTTCCTTGATTTGGATCCAGCTTTTGTAACATAGCTTCAACCATATCATTCAGATCTTGTTGCATAGCTTCAACCTTATCAGTCATTATCTTTTCCATCTTTGCTGTTAGTGCTTCAATATAAAGCTTGTGTTCTTGGTCTTTGCTGGTTCCTTCATCTTCTTTTTCAGACATCTTTCTGCAATGTTACAAGAAGAAATAACCAGTAACAAGTCCTTGAAAGCTGCTAAATTCTCAACAACAAGATTGATCAAATTGACTTTTCAAATACTTCAAAAACCCTAGATCTAATCTGAAAAACGTTTTTTGATGAATATGAAGAGACAAACTCGTACAGATCTAGCAAATAAATTTCCACGAATTTTAAAAAATTATTTCAACACATCTAAGCATAGATCTGACAGGTCTAGAAGAAGAACACTCAAAAATTGACAGAAAAAAATTATTTCCACACAACCTAAAATTCAAATGATCAGAACTGATGCAAAACAACTCCAAAAAATACGATTCAAAATTCAGATCAATACTTAACACAGTGATCGTCACAATCTGGGTGAAAATTTGATGCAATAGACGCAAAACAAACAAGAAAGAGATTACACAACTTCTCAAGTGTGCTCTGATACCACTTAATGAGAACCTCCCAATTTCGGCACTTGTGAAGTTGAAAACAAGATAGATTGGTGGCTGTGAGCCGTGGTGATGGAAGGAGTTTGATGATTGAATGGTTTGAAATAGAGATCTGCGGAAAGGATCTCTAAGAACCAACTTAATCTCTTCTGGATATTACACACCAAAAGACACTAAGGTTCTACTGGATATAACACACCAACAAGATCCAAACTCAGAAAGTATTTTGATAAAAGATTGGATAACTGAAAAATGTGAAAAGACAGAGTTTAAAAAGAAACAACAAGCAGGCTGTATGAGCAACACCTGTTATATAAATAATTGTCTTAATTCAAAATAAATGGACTGGCCGAATTCTTCTCTTCATGGGCTGGCCTTGATCAACAAATGGACAATGGGGAAGTAATACACAAGCCTCATTAAAAACCTTATCAAGAAAAAATCCATTGGGACAAAACTTGACAAGGGAAAAAGAGCACTCATGCATCATTTAATCCATTTGTTGATGCTGTTGAACTTGTATCAAAACCAGAGTGGTTTGGATAACTTCTTCTTCCTCCATGTATAAGCGTCTGAGCATTCCTCCAATGGCTTGGTTGAATAGCTTGCTTCTAGCTCGTGTCATTGGTCCTCTTGGTTTAGTAAACACATCTTCATCTCCAAGTGCATCCTCAGCTACAAGCTTAGCTTCCTCTGGCTCATGCTCTGGTTCATGCTCTTTGTTCTCCATGCTATCTAGGATCATATCATCCTCTGCCTCTTGAAAAGGATTTGACCTCAAATCTGTTTCATCCTCAAATTCACACTAAGGAGTTCACTGCAAAGAATACGAAAGCTGCGGGTAAGAAGAAGAAACCGCAGAGAAAAGCAGTGGTTGCAGGACCCCTTATGACTTTGACTCCTGTGAGGAAATTTGATGATACTATTGAGTATAAGCTGCAGTATGAAAGTGGATCAAGACCATTTGCTAAGATTAAGGCTATCATCACTCCTGAATTTCAGGCTAAAGGGCAAGCTGCGATGGATGAGGTGATTATTAGTTTTCTAAAACCCAAGATGCTTGATTTAAGTGAGGATGATTTCAGGTCCAAGACTTCATCTTCACCACCTTCGGATTCATCCAGAGATCCTCCATCCATCTGAATTCTGACAAAGTCAAGCTAATGACTGAAAATAAGCGCTTAGTGGGAGGCAACCCACTGGTGAGTCTTTAATTAAAGTTTTATGTGTCTTGTTAACTAATTTTCTTTGTTTTTGTTTTGTCTCAGGAACTTGATGTGATTAATGATGATTGTGGGAGGATTTGCATGGATTGGAAAAGCTTTACGTAATTTTTTGACCAAGGAACACAAGGTTTGTGTCCGTGTCGATCGACACGAACACTTTGTGTTGGTCGACGCGGACCCAAGATTAGTATAAATACTGAATTTACTTTTCTTCTCCACTTCTCCTTTTCCTTTTTGTAAAACCTCTACGCCTCTATAAAACCCAAATCGCGATTTTTGAGTTCTTCACCAATTCATTCGATTCTTACTTCTAAACTCAAGAGATTTATATTTCTTATTCTCCTATATCATCCATTCTATCAAAATCAAAGGTATGTTCCTCAAATCTCTATCCCTAATTTTGAAAATTTCATGGGTATTGATTCTCACTTTTGAAGAAAACAGATGTTATGCAGTTTTCCACTACTTCTCCCATGATGCCTGAAGACAACAGATGTTGTTTCCCCCCACCTCAAGGAGCAACTCACTTGCACCAACCTATGCACTCCCCAAATCATTTCCCCCAAGGTAACTCCAGCGTTTATCTACAACATAAGCTGCAAGAAGGAAGGATAGAAACCTTGCTTAGATGATGCTTCGAACAACAGGAGATGAGAACAAGAATGATCCATGAAAAGATTGACAAAGGCGATTTAACTCTCTCCGGGAAGATGGACGAAATTGCTTTCCGCCTAAAGAAGCTTAAACTCTCTTAGGGAAGGAATCGCCACAAGAGGTTTTTCAATGGAAGAAAGGCTTGATGGTGTAGAGGAACAACTCGCCAAAGAAATCCTCACTATCAAATAATGTGGAAGCTGCGAGGGTAATGATGAGATAAGTAACCTCATAGCACGGGAGATAGACAAGGTTGAAGATACTTTCAACCAAGGAATTGAAGGGATCATAGGAAAGAATGTTCTGATTAAAGATTCCTTGCATGGCGTAAAAAGATGAGCTGGAGTTTTAGAGATGCTTGTGGATGGGGTCATTGGAAGGCAATTTGAAATGGAAAAGGTTTTATCAAGCAAGCTTCGCGTTAATATCCACAGTTCTAACTCCACAAAGGAACTACATGCGAAAGTAGAAATGACGCAAAGAAGCAACCCCAAATCAAACAACATTCTTAATCCTAATGGAACTCCACCAGAGCTTGTCAAGACCAAGAAAATTTGTCTTAGGACAAAGGATTCTTCTCATATCTCATAAGAGAAAGACCAAGTCTAGCCAAGGACTTTAAACAAGGGCGCTTAGTGGGAGGCAACCTACTTTGTAAGTTTTCTTTCCCTTTAATAGATTAGATTTCCTTTTTTCTTTTGATTTTTGCATGTTTTATCTCAGGTATTCCACATAAACAGAAAAGAAAATACAAAAGAAGAAAATAGAAAAGCATAAAAAGAGAAGAGAATCGAGTTGGAGCCAACCAAGGTCACAAGGCCCGTGACCGAGGTCCCAAGGAGACCCAACCCCGGTCACGAAGCCTGTGACCAAGGTTTTGAGTATGGCAACTCCGAAGATCATATTTCAAAGTGGCAAGAAGATTTCACAAGTCTGGTCAGATTCATTTGGCCAATGCATGCAAAAGGCAACAGATTGATTAAATCGAATATCAATACTGAAAGTGCCCATGAAGCATAACTCACCTCCAACTTGAAGAAGGACAACATCAGGCCCATACCCCGGTCACACGGCCCGTGACCGAGGTCCCATGGAGGCTACACCCCGGTCACAAAGCCAGTGACAGAGGGTTTCCGAGATAAACCGCCGAAAGCCAATTTCTGGGTTCCAAGGTGATTTTGAAAACTTTGTTGATCTGGTACGTTTCTGACCTTATGGAGCCTATTGGAGCAAATTACATCATCTTAAAAATCTATGCAACCTTCCCTGACCTCATCCATTGAGTTTTGCTCAGCCAAGGTCAAAATTGAAAACCGGGCCACAACTAGGTCAAAACAAAGCCTCACGAAGAATTTTCAAGTTCCACTCAACCAAACGATCAAGAATCAGGTACTCAACATCTTATGGGTATTCTAGGAGTAATGGTCGAGTCACTTTTATGAAAAGGATTCATGGTAAGAAGATCATTCCACCTCAAGCTTCATGGTTGCATATTTCACTAAAGTTGAAAGATATTGAATTCTATTCGATCAAAAGTTGTCCAACTTGACACATACCTAAAGGATGACCCTTGGGAAGTTTTGGTCGAAGAAATTTCAGAAAAAGAAACTCAGAGAAGAAAAGGGCCAATCATCAAAACTGAGTCCGCAGCCGGCGACCCGCGGCTAGGAATTTCACAAATCTTGAGCCATTTTGCCATTGGCTTGATGGATTGACACAAGATTCAATATCTAAGGATATGAGGATATTTGGGAAGTTATCATAGAAGAAAATGTAGCCATGATCGGGCTATATTTCGAGATCCACCATTGGACCCTATTTTGAAGGTTACCTAGACTATGACGGGGTAAAACTTCAATGGGACATCCAAATCTCGGATCCACAAGTAAGTATACATTCATTTGGTAAATTTTGAAGCATGGGATGATATATTTGCATGAAAAAGAAGGAACAAGGAAGAAGAGGGCAGCCACAATCCATTCCGTTCGGAAAGACGGCCCCGGTCACAATGGCACTGACCAAGGCGTGAAGGACGGCCAGCCCCGGTCACGACTACTTGTGATCGAGGTTTATCACCCTAGTACCTCCACGCCACTCTTCTTTTACCATGATACTTTACTGATGAAGATCACTTCACCCAATCCGACCATAAGCATATTTAGAGCAGATCAGTCACCATGGGAAGATCTCAACCATGGTATTCACGACATCAAAGAGATAACATCACCACCATGTCACCATCGAAACCACCACCATTCTATCTCTATCTTAATTTTATTTATCTTTATTTAGTTTTTAGCATCATCATTGATGGTTTTTAGGTTTTTGTCTCAGGAAAGACGCATTTAGAAGAAGATCTTCACAAAGATTTCAATGGAATAGAACCAAGTCCATGTGATGACAAGTTTCAAAGGAAGAAACAACGGTTAGTCGCCCACATTCTGATGAAAGTGACATTGTTCTTTAACCCAACTTTTCCTTATGATTTCCATCCTTTTCTCCTTCTTGTTTTCCCACCAAAGACGGTGTTATTTAAGTCTGAGGAGAACGATGTTCATCCTTTATTGACACCTCTATTTTGTTTACCTGAGACCTTTTACCACTTTTTACATCAATGATTATGCCTATTTATGCCAATTTTATCGAGTCAAAAATTATATTGATTCAAAACTAGTTGGAAATAATGACTCTATGACATGATGTGACCTATATGTGCTATGATATACCTCCTAAGGTAAAGTTTTCAGGACTCACCTACGGACAACACCTAGAAGCTCACCGCTGGACCTTTCTCCCCAAGTTTCATCCTACGGAGAACACGGTTGAAACAGACGTTGATTCTACTCTATTTGAACCATAATCCTGACTTCAATTATTTCTCATGAGCGCATTAGATCGGGGAAACTAGCAGCACATTCAGGACTTCTTATCCCTTTAACCACTCTTTGCTGATCCTGAATGGCCACTCTTTTTTAGTGGTTACACCCTTCACCATATATCTCTTTTTAGACCTCTCACCAATCTCTTTTTTGATCTCGTTGGCAGATATGCGTAGAAACGCGAGAGAGAAATTTCTGACACAGTTTTCCAACCACTTAAAGATGGAGAGCTTGAAGGAATAAAAAAAGAGATAGATAGAGAGTCATGATTGGGTCTACACAACATTACATCTCGGCATCAATACTAACATCTTGTGCTTGAGACTTGTAAATTCATGTACCGTATTTCCCTTTCACCAAAAAGAAAAGAAAAAGAAAAAAAAATAGGAAAGATAAAGAAAAGAAAGGAAAGGAAACGGTTACAAAATATTTTCATAAGCACAGGAAATCCTGAGAAGAAGTTTATGAAGAAAGATGTTATGAAGACGATGCAAAGAACCCCACAGAAACATCTAAGTCTGGGGTAACAAGCAGAAGAAAAGAAGTAAAGGAACAAGGTGTTAACATGAAGAAGTGGTTGGAAGCTGTGAACATCAATGGGTTCATACTTTCTTGCAGGTCTGCGACATAGCTGCGCTCTGAAATCACGGTACACTCTAAACACTTTAAACTCCAGTTAAACACCAAAAGCCTTTCTATACCAAGCGCCGTCTACTCCGAATGATGCTCCCTCTTGAGAAATCCACGCCACCTTTAATGTATGTAAGGAGTTGACAGAAGTGAATTCAAAAGTCTCTTGACGGTTTGAGATGGAAGGATCAGAGATTGAGAATGTTGTGAGTCTATAGTGAGAATTTTTTCAATCCTTGTACTAACCAATCCGCAGGTTTTCCATCGGAGTGTAGTCCCTAATCATAGAAGAGTTTCCGTGATTTTCAAACCTATCTTCCATTTTATTTTGCTTGAGGACAAGCCAAGGTTTAAGTTTGGGGGAGTTGATAACATCGTATTTTGACCCGTTTTTACTATGGTTTTCATATCGTTTTAAGAGAGATTTGAAATGATTTCAAAGCTAAATATGCTATTATCAAGTATTGTTAGTGTCAAAGAGGTTTTACAGTTTTTATGGGAATAGGGATCAAAAAAGAGTAAAGACCCATTTTGAGGCAGTTTCAAAGCGTCAGAAGTTTGACAACATTTGAAGACCTTCCTGTGAACCAAAATTGGAGTTCTACATATCATTGGAAAGCTTAAAGAGTCAAAATTCGTATGGGACAAAAATCAAAGAAATCCATTCAGCCATTTCGAAGATGCAACCCAGAAGATAAAGCTATGTCAAACAAGCACCAAAGCACCAAAGATCGGTCACTAAGATCGTGATCGAGGCCATGCCTCTTGGGCACCCCGGTCACTGAAACTATTATTTTGGCCTAATATGCAGAGAAAGACAATAAAAACTATCAGCCTAGGCATAGAGAGACAAAACATAAGTTTTTCAATCAATTGTTAGTATAGAAATAATCGAACCAATGGGTGACTAGAGTTATGCAAAAAGGATGTGACCAATAACAAACAATTCAAGCCAAATATTAAAAGGGTTGGTTTAAACTAACAGCCTAAATGAAACTATAACCAAACCTTAAGTGAACCTAGAGCTACCAAAGTCTGTCACACTTTAGTAAGTCATCAAAAACATAAGAAAACTATGCTAAACCAACCACTCGACCTAAGCAGTCAAGTAGGGTGGTCGAGTGCTACAGTAAAAACAGAGAAAAACTACAGTGAACGAATACTAAGCAAGTTGTGAACTATGGGGAAAAACAGGGACTCTAGGGATGGAAATCAGAGGATCGCAAACACTCTGTTCTATTGGAGCTATCAACTAGCAATTTCATCATAGGACAACCCTCGACAACAGACTTCATACCCAGCTCAATCCATGGTTCGTGGTAGAGATCCCCAAGACCCAACCCAGTCAACATAGTGTGAGGAGTCAGATCAGGCATGAAGAATCAGCCTATTGAAGTCGAGAAGAGTTCATAACAAGTTAATAGGTGGAGTCGTGACATAAATCAATGTCTGATGCATCCACCCTCACGCTATTGTACTCTAAACCCCGAAAAAAGTCTGTCTAATGGCTCAAGGCATGGTTCGTGCTTATGAGACCATCTAAAATCAGGTTCTCCTAGATCAGGAGAGAACAAGCATTAAAATCACTCACCCAAGAGGGAGTCGAAACTGAGTGATGATCAAACTATCTAGGCAATAACAAAACAGAGAGAAGCTACCCTAATCCATCCCCAAAAATCCCAACTTTACTACTCACTCACCAGATTCATCACTTGGGCCTGAAACCCAAAAATCTCTAAAAGAGAGATATGCAATAGCTGATGATCTGATGAGCAAGATTGTAGAAAAAAGGTAAGGCAAATACTGATTTTATAAAAAGTTATGCAAGTTACAAAATTCGGGAAAATGAAGAACAAGATGAAGAACTAGAGAGAGAAACTAAGCTAAACTAGGTTAAACTAATAAAATCGGCCACCCCTGACATTAGGTTAATCAGGAGCTTTTATACTAGGTGACAAAAGAGAAATAATACAAATTCCGAGTTTTAAGTGAAAAAGAGTAAACGTGCCACTCGACCAGTCAGTCGAGTGGACCAGTCGGGTTGGTGCTGTGGCTGACTCGACCACTCACTCAAGTGGCCAGGTCGAGTAGTTCAGTAGAGAGGCTGCCTCGACTACCCACTTGAGTGGGTAGGTCGAGGAGACTACTCAAAGTATCTCTGGTGCAGTGCAGGCTCTAGTTCAACATGTCTTCCCTCTTCAGGATGTATCTTCCAAATGACAGACTGGATTGCTTTGAGTCTTGTCCCATATGAATCTTGACTCTCCTAGCTTTCCTATGGTATACAGAAATCCAAATTTGGTCCAAGGGAAGGTCTTCCAATGTTGCCAAACTTCTGATGCTCTGAAGTCACTTGAGTGGGTGGTCGAGAGTGCTCACTTGAGTAGGCAGGTCAAGTGGTCTCTCGAGTAGGCAGGTGGTGCTGAAGTCCAGTGAGCCTGTGATGCTGAGGTCGAGTAGCCTGTCTAGAATGCTCACTCGAGTAGGCAGGTGTTGCTGAAGTCCAGTGAGCCTGTGATGCTGAGGTCGAGTAGCCTGTCTAGAATGCTCACTCGAGTGCCTGGTTGAGAGTGCTCACTCGACTCCATCGGGCTTGACTGCACATCAAACTAGCCGTTTTTGGGCACATGGGAGTTTGACTTGACCATGGGGTCGAGTCAGGTGGTCGAGTGACCTCTGTTTGTGGCCCAAGAGCATCTTTAGTAACTTCTGGTTTGATACCTGCTTTATCTGGGTCTAAAACCTCTCAAGGGCTCAAAATCTCACTGTTGGGATCTCCAACTTCCTCATCTTTAATCAAAGCAATCTGATTGTGATCCTTCTTAGGAGGTTCCTTGAATGGTGCATCAAAGAGATGGTCCATTACTTTAAGAGAGAAAAGCTGCCCATCAATGGTTGGCTTTTTGGCAGTACTATCAATACCAAACTTCAGCACTAGATCAATTCCCAGATGGAGATCTATCTTCTCATTCTTTGTATCAATCTCAGAACCAGCAGATGCTAAGAACGGCCTTCTCAGAATTTGATGATCTTTTGGCTCCTCTATCCATTTTCAACACCACGAAGTCAGTAGGCACCTCAACATGCTCAACTCTTATAGGGAGATTTTCCAGTAGACCACGGGGACGTTTGATAGTCCTATCATCTAACATCGAAGAAAGCTTACTTGGTTTGTAATCAACATAGCCCAGCTTCTTGGCAATAGGTATAGTCATAATGGTCATAGAAGCTCCAAGATCACATAGAGAATTCCTGAAGACTGTTTGGTTCAGAGAGCATGGGAGATTGAATGATCCTGGATCTTCAAGCTTCTCTTGCACTTTACTCTTTTTCTCAGATATAGCTTTGCATTCCTTGCTCTTTGCAGCTAGCTCCTTTTTTCCAGAATTTTCTTCAAGGTTCTTTCTCTTAAACCACTTTTGGTTGGACCCAGTGCCTTAACAGCATCCTCCCAAGACTTTCAGCTTCCATCTCCAATAGCTCTTCCTCTAATAAAATCCCATAGCTTTCCTCTATCTCTGCTTTGAATTTTTCTAGGTATGGGCTTTTGATCATTGCTTGCATGTCAGCTATTCGTTTCTCCTTTTCAGTCATTGGCTCTACTCGACCACTCAATCGAGTGGGTCAGAAATTTGAGAAATTTCAGCAACAGCTTGACAGACTTGGGCAAGTGGGTCAGGAATTTGAGAAATTTCTACAACATCTTGACAAACCGCCTCCCCATCTTGAATATCACTGTCCACAGGGATTGTTGCATTTTCTTCTGTAGATGGTAGCTCTTGATCATTCCCCACTGAGATAGCATCGGCAGTGGTATGCATCTGTTCTTGATGCATTGTAGGAGGAGTAATGTGGCATTTCTCGGTAGAGTAAAGCCTGTTGCTGGAGGAGAATTTCGTTAGAAAGGCTTTCTGACATGCATCCCAAGATGTGGATCTGGGGCGAAGGTTCCTCATCCAGAGGCTGGCCTTGTCTCCTAAAGAGTGAGGAAACAATCTTAACCTGTCCCCATCTTCAAGTGCACCAAACATCATGGAGATGAAGCAGAACTGCTCAAACAATTTCAGATGCCTTACAGGGTCCTCTGTTGGTAGACCAAAGAACTTGTTGTTGTTAATCGTTGCCATGAGCTTAGTGTTGACTGCAAACGTATCATGTGCATCATCAGGAATATCTATGCCGTTCCACTGTATGTAGTTTGTTGGAGTATCTTCTGCTCCTATTAGATGTGTCATTGACTCTCTGGTGTACTCCATCAGGTAACTCGAGCTACAGGGTCAAGTGAACAGTACCTGAGAAAAATGAATTTCCAGAGTCAATACAAATATAGTAAAGTGAAAGAACTTGATCATGTAAGTAGTGAAATCCTAATTGTAATTTTAAAACCACCCAATTGGCAACAGCGCCAAATTGAAACTAGTATTTCGGCCTAATATGCAGAGAAAGACAGTAAAAACTATCAGCCTAGGCACAGAGAGACAAAACACAAGTTTTCAATCAATTGTAAGTATAGAAAATATCGAACCAATGGGTGACTAGAGTTATGCAAAAAGGAAGTGATCAATAACAAAAAATTCAAACCAAATATAAAAAGGATTGGTTTTATCTAACAGCCTAAATGAAACTATAACCAAACCTTAAGTGAACCTAGAGCTACCAAAATCTGTCGCACTTTAGTAAGTCATCAAAAACACAAGAAAACTATGCTAAACTAACTACTCGACCTAAGCAGTCGAGTAGGGTGGTCGAGTGCTACTGTAAAAATAGAGAAAAACTACAGTGAACAAACACTAAGCAAGCTGTGAACTATGGGGAAAAACAGGGACTCTAGGGATGGAAATCACAGGATCGCAAACACTATGTTCTGTTGTAGCTATCAACTAGCAATTTCATCACAGGACTACCCTAGACAACAGACTTCATAACCAGCTCAATCCATGGTTCGTGGTAGAGATCCCCAAGACCCAACCTAGTCAGCATAGTGTGAGCAGTCGGATCAGGCATGAAGAATCAGCTTATTCAAGTCGAGAAGAGTTCATAAGAAGTGAATAGGTGGAGTCATGACATAAATCAATGTCTGATGCATCCACCCTCACGCTATTTTACTCTAAACCCCAAAAATAGTCTGTGTAATGGCTCAAGGCATGGTTCATGCTCATGAGACAATGTAATATCATGTTCTCCTTGATCAGGGGAGAACAAGCATTAAAATCACTCACCCAAGAGGGAGTCGAAACTGAGTGATGATCAAACTATCTAAGCAATAACAAAACAGAGAGAAGCTACCCTAATCCATCCATATAAATCCCAACTTTACTACTTACTCACCAGATTCATCACTTGGGCCCGAAAGCCAGAAATCTCTAAGAGTGACATATGTGATAGTTGATGATCCAATCAGCAAGAGTGTAGAAGAAAGCTAAGGCAAATACTGATTTTATAAAAAGTTATGCAAACGGGAAAATGAAGAACAAGATGAAGAACTAGGGAGAGAAACTAAGCAAAACTTGGTTAAACTAATAAAATCGGCCACCCCTGACATTAGGTTAATCAAGAGCTTTTATACTAGGTGACAAAAGAGAAATAATACAAATTCTGAGTATTAAGGGAAAAAGAGTAAACGTGCCACTCGACCAGTCAGTCGAGTGGATCAGTCAAGTGGGTGCTGTGGCTGATTTGACCACCCACTCGAGTGGCCTGGTTGAGTAGCTCAGTAGAGAGGCTGACTCGACTACCGACTCGAGTGGGTAGGTCGAGGAGACTAGTCAAAGTGTCTCTGGTGCAATGTAGGCCCTAGTTTGAGATGTCTTCACTCTTCGGGATGAATCATCAAATTGGCAGACTGGATTGGCAGGTGGGGCTGAAGTCCAGTGAGCCTGTGATGTTAAGGTCAAGTAGCCTGTCTAGAGTGCTCACTCGAGTCCCTGGTCGAGAGTGCCTGGTCAAGAGTGCTCACTCGACTCCATAGGGCTTGACTGCACATCTTCACTCCATGAGCCAAAATCAAAGTATGCTCCATATGCTCCATAAGTACCTGATAAGACCCTAAAGAAGCCGAAGCCGTCTCCAAGGAGCCGCAGAAGCAACTTGATCTCGCTGAAGCTTTGAAGTTCCACCATCTCTTTCTCTATTCTTTTGTAACTTTGTCAAAGGTGAAGTCTTTACATCTTGTTATTTTTGGATCTAAAGAAGGAATATCTAAACCTTTACCTTATTGCATTAGATCTATGTTTTACTCTTTCATATCATCGATGACAACCTTGAGCATGACCGAGTAGACTATCCAGTTGGGTCTAAAGGGCCAGTCAATGGGGTGAGATGATCATTTTCTTTTGAGTGGTGAGTTTTATTGTATTTGCATATCCGTTTACACTGTCTTTCGGTCTGATCTCATTCTTAATACATATAGTTAGAGTCATGAACTAGCTATTGATCTTAGGCATCTAAGTAATTCGAACTGTTTGCTTAGTTTGTTGGAACCTAGATTTTATGAGTATCGCGTCATAACAAGCACATACCCCTTAGTTGTGGAGTCTTATAGATTAGGATTGAACATTATTTTAATGCTTTGAAACCTATGTTATTGTCTGCGATAGTTGAGTAATAGGACAAGTGGATTTCAGCTGGTTTTCTCTATGACAATAGGTTAGCCGAACTTTCGTGTTTCATAGTCCGAGACTTAGGAGTAGACATGCATTACATTGAACTTATTTCGAATAGACAGATCATTGACCCCTAGAGACCCCCTTAAGCGCCCAACATTCATCTCATATTGATTTACATTCATTTTATTTGCTTTGCGTGATATGCGTGACACAAAACCCTTTTTTATTATTGAGTTCTAGCTTTACTTGTTCCTCTTGATTTGCAATACGTCTTTTCTCTCTGTGGATTCGATATACCTTAAATACTACGATTGATTGTTGTGCACTTGCAGCCTATTCATGGTGTGGTCCCTTTGAGGAAAACTTTATACCCCATCAGTATGACACATTGTTCTATAATGGTTGGCAAGGTGTTGACATAAGGCCTACTCGGTTGGAGGAATGGAAAGCTATGATAGCTCTTGACATTGATGATGATGTCCACCACATGCTCGAGAAGATTGATCTACGCTTGACAGGGGTCAAATATAACCCTAGAAGCTACTCTCTCAAATTAAGAGATCACTGCAGTACTTAGGGGTCCAATCCACAAGGACTCTGAAAACTCACACAATAGATTGAACAGATTCAAGTTAAGCTAGACGAAAATAAGAAAACAAAATAGAGCAATCCAATAAACGAAAATAGCAATTAAACCGGATTAAATTCAGATGACTAAAGCACTAGACCTAGGGACATGAATCAGGAAAACTTGGGAAAATGAACTGGGAGGTTCATAAATTATGTCTAAAGTGTTTGTGCGGTTCTTAAACCCGTAACACTAATATGATATATCATTTAACTCTCACTGCGACGACGATAACTTAACAATACTAAACCCAATTCAATTTTCCTTCATAATCCCTTTAGAGACCCTAGATCTAACAAGGTGACTACTCAGACATAGAAGATGAAACACAAATCATTGTCTGAATAATACTCATAAAAAGTGGAAAATAAGAAACAAAGGGAGTTCATAATTCTTCTCTCTACAAAGTTTGATATCTGAATCTTCTCTCCAATAATCTCCTTGAAACTTACAATGAAATTTAAACCATAATTTAACCTTAAAACACGATTAGGCATGATTTAAAAACTTTGGAAACTTCTGGGGCAAATTTGCAATACTTGAAACTTGATAAAACTCGGAGACTTCAATATCGTCTAGCTGATGTGAACCGACACAAGGGAGGCGTGTCGATCGACGTGGACAGGAATATCCGTCTCCTCATTGATTTGTTCAGCTACAAGCCTCCAAATGCTCCAAAGTGCTCATAAGGATCCATCTCGTCTTTGTACCTAAT
This sequence comes from Cardamine flexuosa, assembly GCA_963555745.1. Classification (NCBI taxonomy): domain Eukaryota; kingdom Viridiplantae; phylum Streptophyta; class Magnoliopsida; order Brassicales; family Brassicaceae; genus Cardamine; species Cardamine flexuosa. The sequence continues at coordinate 21,912,515 of OY743217.1, read as the reverse complement.
AAGACTCAATATATATACAAAAGACTCCAAAACAAATACATATATCATGTCATAAAACCATAAAATCCATGATATATCAACTCTCCCAGACTTAGCTTTTGCTTGCCTTCAAGCAAAACAGAAAACCAAACCAAGAAAGTAGTTTGAAAATCGTGGTACAAGAACTATTCAGAGACTAACCACCATGTATATTCACTGTAGTCACTTGCAGTCTTCTCAATACCCACCACAACTTAACAACATATCCCTTTAGTAAGCCATTCATCGCTGGGTCTCACTTTCGAATTCAATGCCCAAGAGCCTTCTAGACTCAGATGTCATCCTATATAATAACCAGACAAACCTCACAACAACAATGTTGTTTTCGTCTCCCCCAGACTTAAATCCTTGGTTATTTTGGATTTCATATGATTTTCTCTTTCTTATCTTTTTATCTATGAAGGTAGGCTACTCGAAGTGAATAATGGGTCACGGGATCGCTCATACCCTCACAGCAACCCTACTTTCATAATCTCCTTAAGAAGTAGAAATGTGGAGGCATAGATTGTTCTTACCCGCTTCTACTTCAGAGAATCACTTGGTCATTCATAAATTATACCTAAAGGCTTTTATTATTAGTACCAACTTTTTGGGGAGACTAGACATCATAACTTACTTTGGTTTTAACAGGTCATGTATGAATGAAAAGTCAAGCTCTCAAACACCAATTTCGTCCATGAGGTAAAAGGAACTGACAGAAATTAGCTCAGGCTATAGCAGACATCTGTTGTAAGTGTGGGGCTCTTACGTTAACCAGTCAGATTTGGGGTTTTTCCATTAGTAGAATCTGAATAGGCTCTGCAACAATGGTCACCAGAAGACATAGCAAACAAAATATAGACCAAAAGATAGCTCATAGTTCGTGGACAAGTTTTGACTCAATAAAACAAAGGTTTTGAAAAACAAAAATTTGGGACAAACTCTCAAAAGAATAAACATAGTTAGCAACTACCTCCCCCAGACTTAAACTACACTGTCCCCAGTGTAAATAAGCCCAAGGAAAGTGATAAAAAGAATTAAATTTGAGTAGAGATTGAACTGTTATGTTTTGAAAAACATGACATGATATAATGTATGCACGTCGATCGACACACACCCTGCATGTCGATCAACGTGAGGAGAGATGTGATTTTCCGAAAATATGCACCATTCTATCTGATCATTCAACTCGTTTTCTGACATCTAGATCCGATAAAGAGCAAAACATGTCAATAAGAAGCTGATATATAACAATAATGAGTTCAACAATACTCAAATGAAAATAAAAACAAAGTACTGAAGCAAAAACAGAAGCAAATAAAGCAAAAATAAAAGCAATGTCTCAAAGGAAAAAGAAATAAAAGGAACTAAGAACCCAATGACTAAACAAAGACATTATCAGAACTCCGAGGAGTGCGAGGGTCAACGAGGGCTTGTTGGGCATGTAGGTGATAACGTACCCTGGGCATGAGTGACACCGGAAGCAATAAGCTGCCACGTACTCCTCATCGTACTCACCATGTACCTCCGAAACATAGGATTATCTTCCTCATTGCCCACTAGGGGTTCCAGAAACACAAGATCGGGAATGGAAGTCTCTAGGAGAAGTGGTGTCTCTGGAAGTGGCGGCACAGTCTCATCTTCAGTAGCTGAAGGCGCGGCATTAGTCAAAGCTCCATGGTGAAGCTTGCGACTTGAACTCTCAACCAACAATGTCTCATATAGCGCAAAGTACAGCATAGCGTGATCCTTCTTGATTTGGAAAGACATGTCAGGTAACTTCACATTCTTCATTGTGCCATCTTTATCAACATATACCCACATGTTGTTAGGCTTCATCCAGGTCACATGTTTGAGATAGTCAAGATCCATGGTGATATGATCGGATATGCGAGTGGCATTGCACAAGACTATACCAAAGTAGCGGAAGATCGGAGTCAAAAGATTTCCAACATGCTCAAACTGCTTCTTTCCAAAGGCTTTGGCTTTCAGAGAAACCAAATGATGAGCAAACACAGCACCCAAATTCAGATCAGTATTGGGGACAGCATAGTTTCAATCCACAGTAGGAAACTTGTGGTGAACACCAAACAAAAGGAGCATAAGATCCGACTTCCAGGCTTTGGTAGGGTCAGGCTGGCACAAGATGGTGCTGGCAATGAGGCGCAACACATACCTAACAGTGGGATGACAAACATATGTCTGCTTCGAAGAACTGGTATCATACTCGCCATTCCCACTGTGGGACCAAAACGTCTAAATATCCCCCCACTCTCTGTACCCATAACACCCTGAGTAGCATTTCTCCTGAAGCCATTCAAGTCACGTAGATCAGGAATAATGATCATGTACCTCATAACCTTGCACATGGAAGTCAGAACTCCCAGCTGTGCCACCTTGGCACTCTCATCAGCATAGTACACTCTGCATGAAGCTAAGAATTGGCGTGCCAAGCCCGGGTAAAGAGTGTTGTGGTCGCGTGCCATAGAGCGTAGACTTATCTTCTCGAGCATGTGGTGGACATCATCAAAAATGTCAATAGCTATCATAGCTTTCCAATCCTCCAACCGAGTAGGCCTCATATCAACACCTTGCCAAGCATTATAGAACAATGTGTCATACTCATCCCAATACTCTGAAATAGGTCTCGGAGTGCACTCGGGCTTGGCTGTCTCAGTCTTTGGATCATTATCCCAGTTACGGTTCACCTTAATCATCTGAGTCTCAAGCTTCGGCCAAGGGGCACGGACATGAGCATTAACCGGTAAGTCAGAAGTGGGTGTGGTAGGTATGACGGTGGTGGGAGTTGTCTAAACACTAGGCTCATCATCGATAAGATGAACCTCCTCTCTGCGGGTACGCTTGTTCCTTGAAGATCTCCTAGTAGTCAAAATACAAGAAATCGCAAATTCAGTTCATGTTTGGAATTTATGCATGCGTGTCGACCGACACAAGCATACCGTGTCGATCGACACGATGCCGAATCGTGTATACGCATGAAAAACAAAAATTCTGAGCAAGATCAATGTCAAAACAGGATTAATACTTCACAATCATCGAAATTAACCATCAAATTCATCTTTATAATCATCAGTTCATCATCTCATCAACCCAACATTCCAAATTTCAATTGGATTAGTGTTAGGTTTTGTCAAAAGAAATTCATGACTTTTCAATCAATTCAACCTAAATAGATAACATTCCACAATTGATTCCTTCTAAATTAATCCTAGTCAGTCAAGACTAGCAAGCTTTTAGAGTAAAATTGGAATTCAAGAGTGAGAATCAAACCCATGAAAGTTTCAAAATTAGGGCTAGAGATTTGAAGAACATAGCTTTAATTTTGAATGATTGGATGATATGGGGTGTAAGGAATAGAAATCTCTTGAGTTTAGAAGCAAAAGTCGGATGAATTGGTGAAGAACTCAGAAATCGCGATTTGGGTTTTATAGAGGCATATAGGGGTTTTACAAAAAGGAAAATGAGAAGTGGAGAAGAAAAAGGAAATTAGATATTTGTACTAACCTTGGGTCCGCGTCCACCAAGACAAGGTGTGTGTCGATCGACACGGACATAAACCTTGTGTTCCTTGGTCGAAAAATTATGTAAAGCTTCTCCAATCCATGAAAATATTTCCATAATTATCATTAAGCACGTCTAGTTCCTGAGACAAAACAAAAACAAATAAAAATTAGTTAACAAGACACTGAAAAACTAAATTAAAGACTCACCAGTGGGTTGCCTTCCACTAAGCTAACATTTTCAGTCATTAGCTTGACTTTGTTAGAATTAAGATGGATGAAGGATATCCGGATGAATCTGAAGGTGGTGGAGATGAAGTCTTGGAGCCGAGATCATCCTCACTTAAATCAAGCATCTTGGGTTTCAGAACCCTATTCATCATTTCATCCATCGCGGCTTGTCCTTTACCCTTAAACTCAGGAGTGTTGATAGCTTTAATCTTGGCAAATGGCCTGGAAAAACTTCCATACTGCAGCTTATACTCAATAGTATCATCAACTTTCCTCACAGGAGTCAAAGTCATAAGAGGTCCTGCAGTCAGTGCATTTCTCTGCCATTTCTTCTTCTTACCCGCAGCTTTCGGAATCCTTGGATTTAACTCATTAGTGTGTATATCATTCACTTCTTTAACAACAACGTGGGGATTCCACATCACATATACGTCCGGTCTTGCAGGATAAAACACGTCAGGATCAACACGCCCCAGGGAAATCCTGCTACTTAGCAAATTTAACATAGCTCCAACAGTAGCAAGGAATGGCCTACCCAAAATCGATGGCATATCAGAACCGATACCCGTCTCAACAACATGGAAATCACAAGGAAGCAGACAATCACCAACTTGAACTTTCAGATTCTCAATAACACCCATGGATTTCTTCAGAGAAGCATCAGCCAATGTAACCTCAAATGAAGATCTCTTCATGTCACTGATTCTTAATCTCATCGCTACATCATTAGACATGATATTGATACTGGCTCCAGTATCACAGAGTGAATCAGTTTACTTAATTCCAGCAATAGAACAGGGGACAGAAAAACTTTTGGGATCTTCCAACTTAAGCAATTTTCGGAGATAAATTCCATCATTGGGCTGTGCACGTCGACCGCCATAGCCAGCTACCTGTCGATCTATTTGTCTGGAATCAGGACCGTCCTCAGTCGTGATTTGCATCAAATCCTCTAATAAGTTGGGTGGCGTCCACCGACATATAGTAGAGGTGTCAATCGACATAAGTTCCGAGATGAGAGTCTCAACTTTTTCCTTAGCTTTAGAACTCTCCAGAACCTCTTCCTTGATTTCTCTCTTGACCATATCTCCCCAGGACATAACAACAGCACAAGAGTACCTAGGATTAGTATCATTACTTCCAGGTAATACGCCATCAGGGCGTTTAGTGTTCACAGCAGATTGTGCAAACTGATTATCCAACCTCTTGATGTGGTTATTCAATGTCTCATACTTCCCATTGAGATTGACATACATAGCATCTATCTTACCACTGAAATCAACAGTCATCTTCTGCTGTCCCTCAAGTATCTGGTCAAGCATATCCTTCAGCTCAGAACCCGCAGTCTTAGGAGGCAAATTCCTATAATGGGAACTTCCAAAGTCCCAAGTGAAACAACTGTTGTTTCTCTGAGCTTCTTGAGTTGTAGGCCTCAGCGTAAATCCAGATAAGTTCTGGTTATTCCCATAGTTGTTTCCCTGGTTGTTGTAATCTTTGAAGTTGCCTTGAGAATTGCCAAACCTTTGGCCATTGAAACCCGAACCATTCACATAGTTCACATCCTCTTCAGTAGCTTCTTCCTCAGCGTTCACTAGAAGGTTGTGCACAGTATCAAGCTTTGCCTTGACTTCCGCCATCTGATTGTTGTTCAAACCAGCAGCTATCTTGTTCCTCTCAAAATCAGCATTCTTAGTACTACTAGTAGATGCCAAATTCTCAATCAACTTAATAGCATCCTCTGGTGTCCTGGTCTTGAAGTTACCATCACTAGCAGCATCCAAAGCAACCTGATACCTCCAATTAATTCCGCAAAAGAAAGTCCTAATGAGCTGGACTTCATCAATGTTGTGGTGAGGACAATCTCGTTGGTACCCCTTGAATCTCAACCACGCAGCCTTCAAAGTCTCTGCAGGTTCTTGAGTAAACTGAATAATCAAATACTTCAAGTCCTCAAGTCCACTCCATTGCCTTTAATACTCGTAGCCATGTCTTCAAACTTCTCTATGTGGTCCATTGGATGTTCTGCAGGATGAGCATGGAAGGTTTGTTGCCCCACAAGAGTGTAGTATTGGGGTTTCAACTCAAAATAATTCCTCTGAAAAGCAGGAAGACATATAGCTGACATGTTGGAGTAGAACTCATTGGGTCTGTTGAAATCAGCAAGTGTCCGTCTCATATTTGCAATCCTAGCATCCAAGTTGTCTGAACTGTTTCCATCTCCTTCACGTCGACCGACACCAACATTCCTCTGTCGGTCGATAATCTAGACAATGGGGTTCCCATCTGCATCAAGTCGCTGACCCTGAGCATTGTATTGGCTGCCCTCTAAATCACGTATGATCCCAACAGCATCCCTCTCAATCAAAACAGTTCTAACCATCTCTGATCTCCTGAGTGCTTTTCGATTAACTCTCTCTAACTTCTCAATCTCCTCAGTAGCAACTAGTTCTTTTTCCTTGCTGCTCGTAAGTTTCATGCACCTAAAATAAGAGAAAGTAAAGGCGTGATTAACAAAAATGAAAAGAAAAATCTAGACTAAACTCTAACTGAAATGGTGAATTTAGAGTCCCCACCAACGGCACCAAAATTTGAAAGGGGTCAAATATAACCCTAGAAGCTACTCTCTCAAATTAACAGATCATTGTAGTACTTAGGGGTCAAATCCACAAGGACTCTGAAAACTCACACAATAGATTGAACAGATTCGAGTTAAGCTAGACGAAAATAAGAAAACTAAATAGAGTAATGCAATAATCAAAAGTAGAAACTAAACGAAATTAAATACAGATGATTAAAGCGCTAGACCTAGGGACTTCAATCAGGAAAACTCGGGAAAATGAACTGGGCGGTTCGTAAATTAAGTCTAAAGTGTTTGTGCGGTTCTTAAACTCGTAACACTAATATAATATCTCATCCAACTCTCGCTGCGACGACATCTATCCTCTAAACAGAAGCAAACCAAATCTCTTTGCAAAATACCATTAAATAGAGTCTCTATGATAGTGCGGGTACGATATGTTTACAAAATTCCTAACCAACTCTCGGTGTGAATAGGCTGTTTGCTCATCTAAGATTAGTTTGGGTATCAATAACACTCTCATGTCTACCAATAATACTATGGTAATAGTACTAGGGTGATCAATCCTAAGAGTAGTGTAATTATCAAATCTAGATGAAAAACATAATAGATAACTTAACAATACTAAACCAATTCAACTTGCCTTCATAATCCTTTTTGAAACCCTAGATCTAACAAGGTGACTACTCAGACATAGAAGATAAAACACAAATCATTGTCTGAATAATACTCATAAAAATAGGAAAACAAGAAACAAAGGGAGTTCAGAATTCTTCTCTCTACAAAGTTTGAGATCTGAATCTTATCTCCAATAATCTCCTTGAAACTTACAATGAACTCTAAAAACTTAGAATATGATCAAACTTAGTCTCTGGGGCTTCTAAAACATAATCTAACCTAAAAACACGATCATGCATGATTTAAAAACTTTGGACACTTCTGGGGCAAAGTTGCAATTCTTGAAACTTGATAAAACTCGGAGGCTTCAATATCGTCTAGGTGATGTCGACCGACATAAAGGAGGCGTGTCAATCGACGTGGACAGGAATATCCGTCTCCTTGTTGATTTTCTCAGCTACAAGCCTCCAAATGCTCCAAAGTGCTTATAAGGATCCATCTCGTGTTTGTACGTAATAATACTCAGTATATATACAAAAGACTCCAAAACCAATACCTATATCATCTCATAAAACCATAAAATCCATGATTTATCAACGCTCTATGGTACAAGACCATAACACTCTTTACCCGGACTTGGCACGCCAATTCTTAGCTTCCTGCAGAGTGTACTATGCTGATGAGAGTGCCAAGGTGGCAGCAACAGGGAGTTCTGACCTTCATGTGCAAAGGTATGAGATACAGGATCACTATCCCAGATCTTTGTGACTTGTATGGCTTCAAGAGAGATGCTACTCAGGCTGTTATGGATACAGAATGGGGGGGGGGATATTAAGACTTTTTGGTCCCACATCCGGAATGGCGAATACAATACCGGCTCTTTGAAGCAGACAGAGGTTCGTCATCCTGCTGTTAGGTATGTGTTGCGTCTCATTGCTAGCACCATTTTGTGCCGGTCGGATCATATGCTCCTTTTGCTTGGTGTTCTGAAACTAAGGTTTTTGCCACTCTAATCAAAGAAAGACAGCCAAGCAATCTAACTAAACACAGAGAGATAAAACACCAAGCTTCTAATCAATTGTAGTATAGTGGTAAGAGTTTGAGAACATGTCGAACCAATCAAGAGTGGTGTACAGCAACTAGCAGATTATTATGGCAAGCTATTCAAGTAATTATCAAAAGGGTATGGTGTACTAGCTGTCTAAATGAGAAATCCACTAAAAACCATAATTGATACTAGAGGTACCAAAGTCTGTCACACTTTAGCACATCGTGGAACTAAGCAAGCAAAATCACAGAAAACTAAGCTGAACTAACCACTTGACCTAAGCAGTTGAGTAGGGTGGTCAAGTGCTACAGTAGAAACAGAGAAAAACTACAGTGAACGAATACTAAGTAAGCTGTGAACAATGGGGAAAAACAGGGACTCTAGGAATGGAAATCAGAGGATCGCAAACACTCTGTTCTATTGCAGCTATGAACTAGAAATTTCATCACAGGACTACCCTAGACAACAGACTTCATAAGCAGCTCAATCCATGGTTCGTGGTAGAGAGCCTCAAGACCCAACCCAGTCAGCATAGTGTGAGGAGTCGGATCAGGCATGAAGAATCAGCCTATCAAGTGGTGTGTTCCTGCCTACGGACGAGTTGCTGTAACAATAACTTGATATCCATATCAGGTGCAGCCGGTTCTTGATTCTTCTTAGTGTGAATCAACATCATATATAACTTTTTAGTAAGGATCTTGATTTCAGCTCTGGTGCCTTCATCAGATATTCTGGCATCCCTAATACTCTGCTCATGTTCCTCATTTAAAATGCTGTCTGACCTAGCCAAATTTTCTACCAACTCCCATCCATCTTGTACAGCGGTATTAGGGAAATTTCCTTTGCTTGTAGTGTCAAGAATACATAGCAGGGACTCTTTGGAGAAGTCATGGTGTGGACATTGCCTTGTGTAGTCTGTGAATCTTTCCCAGGCGTCTGATAGTGTTTCACCTTTCAGCTGGTGAAACATTGCCATTTCTTGGCGAAACTTTGTTGTTCTTTTGTAAGAGAAGAACTTGGTAAGGAAAGACCTCTTGCAAGAATTCCAGGTTGTTGTGGAGCCAGGCTGAAGATTGGTTTCCCAGTGGGCTGCTTTTTCTCATAATGAGAATGGAAAAAGTCTCAATCTGAAACCATCTTCAGTGATTCCTTGAATCTTTGTGAGGCTACATATCCTCTAAAAGTTATCAAGATGCGCTATAGGGTCATCCGCTGGCCTACCAAGGAATATGTTGTCTTGAACCATAGTGATGACACCTCTCCTAATATCAAAATCATCACTCACAGGTGGTGCAACTATGCCTCCTCTGTGTGTTTGGTGAGTTGGACTGTCGTGAGCACATATTGATCCTGCCATTGGGTATGGTAGTACGCTCGAGTAGAGAGCTCGAGTAGTACTTGCGAAAAATGAAGTGTAACAAAGTGAGTATCCAAAAAAAAAATTAAAAAGAACTTGATCTCAGAAGCAATGAGATACTAATTGTAATACTAAAAACACCCAAATGGCAATGGTGCCAAATTGAAACAAGAATTTTGCCTATACGCTAAGAATGAAAATAATCAAACAGAGTATCCAGACAGAACACAAGTTTTTCAATCAATCATAGTATAGATATGAGTCAATCCATTGGGTGAATAGCACTAAGCAAAAAGGATGTGTACATTAACAATTAATTCAAGCCAAATATGAAAGTTGTTTAGGGAAATCTATCAACCTAAACAATATAAAATAACAGATAAAAATAAAGACTAAGCTCACTAAAGGCTGTCACACTTTAGTAAGTAGCCAGAGACACAAAAACACAGAAAACTTAAAGCAGACTGAGCCACTCGACTGGTCCACTCAAGTGCTGTGGTCGAGTGGGCAAGTTTAACTACTGGAATACTACTCAAATGATCTAAACTGGTGATACAAGTGATATTAAAACTATAGGGATCATAGGGGTGAATTAACTCGCTAGTGAATGCTCTAGAAAGTCCCAGGTGCTAACATGCTCAATCAATAAGGGATTCCTTTAACAACAGACTTCATAGCCAGCTTAATCCATGAGTCGTGGTAGAGAGCCTCAAGACCCAACCCAGTCAGCATAATGTGAGGAGTCAGATCAGACGTAAAGATTCAGCCTATTCTGCCGAGAAGAGTTCATAACAAGTGAATAGGTAGAGTCATGACATATAGGTAGATGTCTGATCATCCACCCTCACGCTATTGTACTCGAAACCTCCAAAAAAGTCTATCCAATGGCTCAAGGCATGGTTCATTCTCATGAGACCATCTAAAATCATGCCCTAACTGGCCAGAAAAGAACAAGCATTAAAATCACTCACCCAAGAGGGAAAACAACAAATTTTCAAACAAACTTAGACACCCAAGGCGATCAAGAACATCACAAGCCTAATCCACCCCTATAACCCTAATCTAACTACACACACACGAAACTGATCACAAAATTCTCAAAACCAGAAATCTCTAAAATTAACATATGTAACAGAGAGAGGGACGATGAACAATTTTGTAGAAGGAATCAAACAAAAATACAAATTATATAAAAATTTATTCAAGGTACAAAATCATAAAATATGATAAGTCTCAAGAACAAAAGATGAACTAGAGAGAGAAAGTCTAAAAACTAGGTTAAGCTAATAAAATGCAGCGTCCCCCCCCCCCCAACATTAGGTTAATCAGGGGGTTTTATATCAAGTCTCAAATAGAAATCCGATTTTTAAGGGAAAAGAGAGAAAATGCCCCACTCGACCTAGCAGTCGAGTGGTGTCTTGAGTAGGCACTCGAGTAGGCGAGTCGAGTGGTCTGTGAAGAGTGGTGTCTTGAGTAGGCACTCAAGTGGTCTGTTTGTCTTCTCTGCAAGCTTCACTCGAGTCCATGAGGGTTCACTGCACAAGTCAAAGACCCAAGTATGCCTCGTAAGCTCCATAAGCACCTGATAAGACCCCAAATAAGCAAAATGCATGCAATGCTTATACAAAAACACAAATTGCCCTATATGAAGGATAAATGCATAGAATGATATGGACAATGGATGAAAGTTTATACTAAAAGGTGATAAAAGGGTGATGAAAACATGCATAACGTGGTGTTATCACATATCTTCTATGGACCATGCAAAAGAATCTGTCTTTTGAGAAGAACTCAATGAGTACGGATTGAAGCTTAACGTCTAGGCCCGACCCAATCTTAACTTTTTGGTCCGGTTTTGTTTTGTCAATTGAAACTTCTTGAGTAACATCATCAGATTTCTGTCCACCAGGAAAACATGGCTCATTCGATGGTTTGCGAGATAACAAGTCCTTGAAATCTCTTGATTGCCTTTGATTGTTTCCACTCCGGCTGGTGGCGGAAATTTTATACACTGATGATATGTAGATGGTACAGCTCTCATTTGATATAGCCATGGGGTTCCCAAAACGATATTGTACACGGCAGGCCTATTAAAAACTGTGAACTCTACAATTTTTGACACTCCGGACGTGAACACTGGAAGTTTTATGGTCCCAAGGGACATAGTTGTTTCGCCTGTGAATGCTATTAATGGAGCTGGTGGCCCCACAATCTCAGTTCGGTTAATTCCCATCCGACTCAAAGTACTGAGGAAGATTAAATCGATTGAACTTCCCGTATCAACTAAAATTCTTGTCACTTCGTAATTTGCCACGTCAAGTGTTATGACTAAAGCATCGTGTGGTTTAGCCAAACCCATAGTCTCAGACTCATCAAATATTAAAGTGCCACCATACTCGAAGGGTTCAGCCTTTGCATTTACTGCCATGACCGCTGCTCGTTTGTGCCTCTTGATTGGCCAAACTGGATCATGACAAAGCTTGGACCCTCCTATAATTACGTCGATTCATCCTTTTGATGGCCCAGCATGATCAGATGCTTTCTACTTTTTTGGGTTTGGCTCGGAAACTCAATCACCTGCTCGATCTTTATTATAACTTCGCATGAACTCTTCTAGGTTAAACTTTGCAAGCTTTCCGGACGACCAGGTTTGGACAGATGTTGCTTTAGAACACTACAATCAATTGTTAATTGCGGTTCATTCGATGGATTTCACAATATGATCCTTCACTTTGGACCCAAGTTCTAGAGGAGAAAAATCCTAGGCTTTCTCCCCTTTAGAATGGTCGTCCGACGCTATTACTATTTGGGTTTACCCCAAAACACTTTACTCCACCACTTTTTCTTGGTTTAAATCTTCTTAATGTGGGGTTTATTGTTGGTCCGGAGTTACGATATTTTTTTGCGAAATTTGTTTTTCTTCCTCGGCCTCTATCCAACTGTTAGCTCGGAAAAGAGCATCTTGAATCGTTTCTTGTTGATTCATTGTTAACTCTACCCTGAACCTCTTTTCATGCTAGAGTCCGTTTTATGGGCTGATAACGATGCAGCTTGGGAATTTCCTGGTATTTTTGCACACAACTCTTTGAATTTCGCAATGTGCTTCCGGAGTGGCTCTTTTGGTCCTTGTGACAAATTTTGATGAAATTTTGACTTCATTTCCCTCATTTCACGGCGAACAGAGTCAAGCTCATCACCTGTGGTTTGGAAAGCCGCCTCCTCACCATTTAGTTGTTGGCCTTCCGCAACTTGTCCCTTTCCATCACCCGGTTGTGGTGTTCCTTCAGCGGACTGATTGGAGGAGGTAGTCGCTACGGGTGTTGGGACAAAACACGCTGGTGGGAGTTCCTCGCACAGTACCTGCAGTTGAAGCATTAACACGAGCAGTAAGAGTAACCTGACCATCTTTTAGTTGTTTGATCTCTTGCTGCACGGTTGTCAGACTTGCGGTCTGACTCGTCAAACTGTCATTGATTTTTGTCAAAGTGTCAGCTATGTCACCCATGGTTCGGTATGTAAAGATCTCTTAGCCTGATTCTCGAAAGATTTCTTGTTTTAGCTTTAAGATGCCCTCCTTCTAGCGCCAAAATGTGGATACAGAATCCACACTCAATACTTAAATATAGATTAGTTTATAGAAAAACTATTATTGCTCTGAACTTGTATATTGCTCTCTTTTTTTAAATCCCATGCCCTTAACAATGTAATTTCATTACTCTAATTTGAACATATCGGTTTTGATTCGGTCTTGAATGTTGTACCGCCCTTTTTGAAATAACTTCATTTATTGATTTAATACTTAGATTCCTTTCTGCAAACTCTCTATCTTCTCCGGTCTCTTATAGCTTTCCGAATTCTCTGGATCTGTCACTTGGATCTCGTACTAGCTCGCTGATATTCTTATTTTACTCTGAGATCTACTTCTGCGAGCCGAGCTCTTGCCATGATGATTTGATTGACACATGTCCTGTATCCTTAATGGCGATTCATCCTCGGTGTGGGATCTGGTATCAACAAAGAAGATATCACTTTTTTCTTTTATAACTTGTCCGTCAGCCAAGTGAGTTACAGTTATTGCATACCATGATCCACCAGTTCGTGCTTAATCAATGTTAAAGGGATAGTTTACATTGAATGCTTGCTTATGGCTGAGTCTTAGTGTTAGATTTTCTGTGATGAGTATGGATAAAGCTTTTAAGTAGAACGTTCGTGAATTGCATTCTAGAACAATTAACTATGACATTGACATTAGAGGTTTGCTTAGTTTTCTTAGGTTCTGAGTCCCCACTTTTCACATTACTCATTTCATCTTATCCTTTATATTTTCTTGAGGGCAAGCAATGGGTTAGTTTGGGGGAGTTGATAACACTGTATTTAGCACGTTTTTACCATCGTTTTATCATGACTTACTATAGAATTTTAGTCATTGTTCATATAATTTTATGCATTTATCATTCATATAGGTTGTTTAGTGTTTTTCTTTATCGAGCATTGCATGCATTTTGCATATGTGGGGTGATTTCAGGTACTTATGGAGCTCATGGAGTTTTTGGAGCATGAAGTGCAGTGAAGCTGCTCAGCTAGAGTGGATGTGCAGAGAGTACTGGTACGACCGCTGGTACAACTTTAGCAGTGAAGACATCCAGTGAAGCTGTGGAGCTAGATTGGATATGCATAGCGTACTAGTATGACCACTGTTACGACCTCAGTAGTGAAGACATGCAGTGAAGCTGCTGAGCTAGAGTGGAAGTGCAGAGAGACCACTGGTACCACCAGATGGTTCGACCTCAGCAGTTAAGACATGCAGTGAACCTGCTGAGTTAGAGTGGATGCGCAAAAGACACAGAGTGCTCGACCAGAGTGCTCGACCGCAGTGCTCGACCTATGGTTCAACCATCCGTTCGAGTGACCACTCGAGAGGCCAACCAGACAACACCGATAGAGTGCTCGTTCGAGTGGGTAATAAGCGCTTTTTTCATAAAAATGCCTCATAAAACCTAATAAAAAAAAGTAGTCGCGCCGCTTTTGCTTAGAAATTTTTAGGTTTTAACACTCATTTTTTCTCTCTCTTGTTCCTCTTGTTCTTCATAGTTCTTCATGTTCTGGGTTTGTAAATTGGCATAACTTTCAATAAAATTAATATTTGCTTTAACTTTCTACTTCAACCTTGCTCATCGGATCTTCAACTATCACATATGAAAAACTTAGGCTTTTCTGGGTTTCAGACCCAAGTGATGATCTTGATGAGTGAGTAGTAAATTTAGGGTTTTTGGGGATGGAATAGGCTAGCTTTCACTCTGTATTGCTGTGGTTCGACTGATTGATCGTCACTAGGTTTTGATTCCCTCATGGGTGAGTGTTTTTAATGCTTGTTCTTCTGTGATCAAAAAGAACATGATTTTAGATGGTCTCATGAGCATGACCCATGCCTTGAGTCATTAGATAGACTTTTTCCAGGGATTAAGGTACAATAGCGTGAGGGTGGATGCATCAGACGTGATTTACGTCACGACTCCACCTACTCACTTGTTATGAACCCTCCTCGGCTTGAATAGACTGACGCTTAAAGCCTGATCCAATCAACTCACATTATGCTGACCCATGGATTGAGCTGGTTATGATGTCTGTTGTCTAGGGATGTCCTTTGATGAATGTTCTAGTTGATACCAGTAGTAGCGTAGAGTGTTTGCAAACCTATGAGCCACCCCTGAAGTCCCTATAGTTTCCCCAGAGTGCACCGTTCGAGTCCTACACTGAATATGATCAGAGTGCATGGTTTGTGTCTTACATTGTGCCCTACCAGACAGTACCACTCGACCAACCTTGTTCAAGCGTACCACTTGAGCACCACTACTCGACTACTGGGTCTACTAGCTCGTATGAGCCGCCATGGTTCCTTTACACGATGAGAAAGAGATGCATGCACAGATTCACGCCTTCTATGCTCAACACGATTGAGGTATATTGAGAAAAGGCATTCCGTGCAGAAGGCCGGGTACTATTCATCCCGGGTACTATTCATCCCGACACCCGAGATTACTATTCATCCCGACACCCAAGATTACTATTCATCCCGTGAGTGTTCATCTTCACGTTCCAGCAATGTCACTATTCATCCCGTAAACTGAGTTCCAGCAATGTCACTATTCATCCCGTAAACTGAGTTCCAGCAATGTCACTATTCATCCCGTAAACTGTGTTTCACTATTGCTACAGTATTTTTATTTAGGGATTCCTCCTTCCGCTATAAAAGGAGGAAACCCCTTTTTTCTTGTAACCTAACCTAATTTTTGTGCCTCTTATGGCTGAGAGAGAGCTGTCTCTAATTCTCTTGTTTTTATTGAATCTCTTCTCTAATTCTCTAGTTAATCCGCATAAATCTCATAAATTCTATATGGTATCAGAGCCTTGTTACTGATTCTCTGCTTCTATTCAATCATCTCTAGTTATTCTCTTAATCTCCATTCATGCCACAGCTCTCTCTTTATCTCTCATAGAAAGTTCTCAATCTCTGCTTGTGTTTGTTTCTCTTATCTATGCTTGAAGATCTCAGCAGGTCTCTGTCCCTTCTCAGCAGATTAATCTCCATTGCTGGTTCTATAGATCTTCAGCTCTCTTCTGGTTTTGACAGATTTTCGGAGGTACTGTAGCAACAGTGACACCAACAGAACTTGTGATTTCTCAGCAAAGGTGTAACCTTTCTCTGCTGTATTTGGTAAAATCATCTCTGCTCTACTTCACTTCAGACTCAGTTCATACGATTTCAGTCTTGTTGGTTGCTTGGGAAGTTAAGATCAATCTGGAAATTTGTGGGTGTGTTGGCTGTAAGAAACGCTGAAGCATGGATTCTTCAAAATCTGTTCCTATACCAGTTACTCTCAAAGGTGTGAACTACTTACTCTGGGCTAGAACCACCAAGACAAATCTGTGTGGTCGTGGTCTTTGGAATCACATTGAAACCCAAGATAAGAAAGTAATCACGGATGAAGATGGAAAAGAGATCAGTGGAGTTCCAAGTTCTGAAGATGGCAAATGGTTTCAAGAAGATCAGGGGGTTCTTGGACTACTTCAAAACTCACTTGAAGCCGCAATACTTGAAGCTTATTCTTATTGTGAGACGGCAAAGGAGCTGTGGAACACACTAAAGAATGTCTATGGAAATGTCTCCAATCTTACTCGAGTGTTTGAAGTCAAGAAAGCTATAAACAATCTCAGCCAAGAAGATCTTGACTTCACAAAACACTTTAGAAAATTCAGATCCCTGTGGGCTGAACTCGAGATGCTAAGACCTTTCTCGGTGGATCCAAGTGCTCTCAAGGAAAGGGGTGAACAAGATAAGGTATTTGGTCTGCTGCTCACATTGAACCCGGCTTACAATGATCTCATCAAGCACATCCTTAGAGCGGAGAAGTTACCTAGCTTAGATGAGGTGTGCTCTCAAATCCAACGTGAACAAGGCTCAGTAGGTCTCTTCAGTGGCAAAGGGGAAATGGTCATGGCACACAAAGTCACTTTCAAGTCTGAAGATAGGAAGATTCTTTTGTGTGATCACTGCAAGAAGAGAGGCCATATCAAGGATAAATGTTGGATACTACATCCACATCTTAAGCCAGCAAAGTTCAAGGTTCAAGCGAACTACTCTCAAGAAGCCTCAACTGAGGAAGCTCAGGCCGGACCATCTAGACAAGGAGATGAACTGGCTATGGTTGCCTACTCCAATGATGTTGTTAGGAAGTCGGACCTTGAAGCTCTCATCAAGTCCATTGCTCCTTACCAATAAAGAATCCGGTATCACTCACTTTGCTTCTTTACCTAAATCACAAAATAAAACATTGATTATTGATTCTGGGGCTTCTCATCATATGATTAGTAACCCTAACCTCATTAATAATGTTAAACCTATTAATGGAAATGTGATAATTGTAAATGGTGATAGGATCCCCATAAGAGGAGTAGGTGATTTAAAACTTTGTGATAAGAACTCTAAAGCGTTCTTCATGCCCGAGTTCACCTCTAATCTTGTCTCAGTAAAAAGAGCTACAAATGATCTTAATTGCTATGCTATATTTGGTCCTAATAGCTTTCATTTTCAGGATATTGAGAGTGGAAAAGTTTTGGGAGAAGGGAACACTAACGGTGACTTATATGTTTTTGAGGATTCTCCAGCAACAAAATCTACTTCTCTTTCTTGTCAATCTTGTTATGCTGTTAGCCCAAATAAACTGTGGCATGATAGACTTGGTCACCCTCATGCTAGGGCTTTAGAGATTATGTTACCCCATGTTGTCTTTAATCATATGAACTGTGAAGCATGTATTCTAGGAAAGCACTGTAAAACTGTTTTTCCTAAGTCTTCAACTTACTATGAAAAATGTTTTGATCTTGTGCATTCAGATGTTTGGACTGCCCCATGTTTATCTAGAGACAATAATAAATACTATGTTACATTTATTGATGAGAAATCAAAATATACATGGGTCACACTGCTTGCATCTAAGGATAAAGTATATGATGCATTTGTTAATTTTCAATCATATGTTACTAACCAGTTTAATGCCAAGATCAAGGTATTCAGGTCTGATAATGGGGGGGGGGAATACACTAGTCACAAGTTCAAAGATCACTTAGCAAGACATGGGATCATACACCAAACTAGCTGCCCATATACACCTCAACAAAATGGTGTAGCTGAGAGGAAGAATCGACATCTTATGGAAGTTGCACGATCCATGATGTTTAACACCAATGTTCCAAGGAGATTCTGGAGTGATGCTGTCATGGCAGCTTGTTACCTAATAAATAGGACACCAACAAGGATCCTAACCTAATTTAGCACCATTTGAGGTATTGAACCGAGCCAAACCTTCTATTGATCACTTACGAGTGTTTGGTTGCGTTTGTTTTGTATTGAGACCAGGTGAACTAAGGGACAAGCTTGAAGCTAAGAGCACAAAATGCATGTTCCTAGGCTACTCTACTACTCAAAAGGGCTACAAGTGCTATGACCTCTCAAAGAACAGAACAATTGTGTCAAGAGATGTCAAGTTCATTGAGCACCAAGGGTATTACGACAAGAAGGATTGGGGGAGTTTGAAAGATTTGACAAGATCACCATCAGATAGAGCCGCTAGTCTCCAACATCTCCTTAGTCATCTTGGGAATCCTCCTCCTCGGAGAGAAGAACATTCTGATAATGTCGAAACCAACCAACAAGGAGTGGAGACTACAGAAGATCAACGCAATACTGACCTTGGGAATACACAGGCTGCTCCAAACCCCATGGAAGAAACTAATACCACTGAGCACACTCAGCCAGAACAAAGCCCACTTGACAGGGAACAAGACCAAGTTCAAGATGAGGATGGTATGACTGAAGATGTGGTTCAAGAGGATCACCATGATGAGGTTGGACATGAAGCAGAAACTCCTCCTACTCCACCACCACCTCCTATTCGGAGAAGCACTAGACAGAGGTTTGGACCTGAACATTAGAAGGTCACTAGAGTCTATTTCAACAACCAAGCTGTGGTGCATCCTATACAAGCTGTGTGTTCGCTTGACCTGTTGCCAACTCCTCATCAAGCCTTCCTTGGGAAAATTGATGCTCAATGGATTCCACAGAGTTATGAAGAAGCCAAAGAGAGTAACGAATGGCTTGGAGCAGTGGATAATGAGGTTGGGGCTATGGAAAGGAATCATACATGGGATGAAGCCGACCTACCATTGGGAAAGAAGGCTGTTAGTTCAAGGTGGCTTTTCACTATCAAGTATCTAAGCAATGGAGATATTGAGAGGTACAAAGCCAGACTTGTTGCAAGAGGATTCACACAGACTTATGGAGACGACTACACAGAAACGTTTGCTCCTGTTGCCAAGCTGCATACAGTTAGAGTTGTTCTCTCATTGGCTGCAAATCTGGATTGGGAGTTATGGCAAATGGATGTGAAGAATGCGTTCTTGCAAGGAGAACTTGAAAAAGAAGTGTACATGACTCCACCACCAGGCCTTGAAGACTCCA
Organism: Cardamine flexuosa; assembly: GCA_963555745.1. NCBI lineage: Eukaryota > Viridiplantae > Streptophyta > Magnoliopsida > Brassicales > Brassicaceae > Cardamine > Cardamine flexuosa. The sequence goes on along the minus strand of OY743217.1, from coordinate 21,893,126 downwards.
TTGCTCCATTGTTCACAGTCCAAAGTCCACGAGGAATCGTTGTGGTATTGGTCTACGTGGATGACCTTATCATTTCCGGCAATGATAAGGAAGGTATTCTCGAAACTAAAACCTATCTTAAAACTGTGTTTGATATCAAAGATCTTGGAGAACTAAAATATTTCCTAGGGATTGAAGTATGTCGCTCTTCGGAGGGCTTATTTCTATCACAAAGGAAGTATACTCTTGACTTGCTGAATGAGACAGGTAAAATGGGAGCAAAGCCAGCCAAAACTCCTCTTGCAGATGGCTACAAGGTCAAGCGAAAGGGGGAGAAAAAGGGCAAGGAGCTCGAAGAAGAAGATTCATTAGACAAACCATATGCAGATCCTCTCCAATACCGAAGACTAGTGGGTAAGCTTATCTATCTGACTTTAACAAGACCTGACTTATGTTTTGCTGTGAATCAGGTGAGTCAATACATGCAAAAACCCACAGTCTACCATTGGAATATGGTGGAGAGGATACTCAGATATCTAAAAGGGAGTCCGGGACAAGGCATATGGATGGGAAAGAATGAGAATGCCGAGATTGTTGGTTATTGTGATGCAGACTACGCTGGTGACACGAATGATAGGAAGTCAACCACTGGATATTGCACATTCATTGGAGGGAATTTGGTGACATGGAAGTCTAAGAAGCAGAAGGTAGTGTCATGTTCAAGTGCTGAATCCGAGTATAGAGCCATGAGGAAGCTCACAGAAGAACTCATTTGGCTTAAGGCACTACTCAAAGATCTAGGCATTGAAACCACAAGACCCATCACTATGCATTGTGATAATCAAGCTGCTATACACATTGCCAGCAACTCTGTGTTTCACGAGAGGACCAAGCACATAGAAGTTGATTGCCACAAAGTTCGAGAGAAGATCAAAGAAGGAGTCACACACTACCATGTTTTACAAGAAGTGAAGATCAACTAGCAGACATCTTCACCAAAGCTGCGAGTCTTAAGGTTTGCAAACACATCTACAGCAAACTGGGGCTTGTGGATCCAACTCACCCTTGATCATATCCCCTACTCGTAGACGTTATGCTCTTTTCCTCATCACAGATTTTTTCCCAAGTGGCTTTTTCTATGATGAGGTTTTTACCGAGGTAACGCCTATGTAGGTCCAAGCTTAGTCTTTGTTCACCGACGACTAAGCTTGAGGGGGAGTATTGAGAAAAGGCATTCCGTGCAGAAGGCCGGGTACTATTCATCCCGGGTACTATTCATCCCGACACCCGAGATTACTATTCATCCCGACACCCGAGATTACTATTCATCCCGTGAGTGTTCGTCTTCACGTTCCAGCAATGTCACTATTCATCCCGTAAACTGAGTTCCAGCAATGTCACTATTCATCCCGTAAACTGCGTTTCACTATTGCTACAGTATTTTTATTTAGGGCTTCCTCCCGCTATAAAAGGAGGAAACCCCTTTTTTCTTGTAACCTAACCTAATTTTCGTGCCTCTTATGGCTGAGAGAGAGCTGTCTCTAATTCTCTTGTTTTTATTGAATCTTTTCTCTAATTCTCTAGTTAATCCGCATAAATCTCATAAATTCTATAAGGTACCACCCCTCTTCACTATCACTGTAGATACCACACATGTTTTGATTTCCTTTGTTTTAGGCTCTCAAATCTTCTCTTGAATTTTCTTTTAAGCATTGCATGCATTTCGCATATTTGGGGTGATTTCAGGTACTTATGGAGCTCATGGAGTTTTTGGAACATGAGGTGCAGTAAAGCTGCTGAGCTAGAGTGGATGTGTAGAGAGTAGTGGTACGACCATTGGTACGACCTTTGCCGTGAAGACATGGAGTGAAGCTGCTGAGCTAGATTGGATGTGCAGAGAGTACTGGTATGACCTCAGCAGTGAAGACATGCAGTGAAGCTGCTGAGCTAGAGGGGAAGTGCTGAGAAACCACAGGTACGACCAGATGGTTCGACCTTAGCAGTGAAGACATGCAGTGAAGCTGCTGAGTTAGAGTGGATGCGCAGAGAGTACTGGTATGACCACTGTTACAACCTCAGCAGTGAAGACATGCAGTGAAGCTGCTGAGCTAGAGTGGAAGTGCAGAGAGGCCACTGGTACGACCAGATTGTTCGACCTCAGCAGTGAAGACATGCAGTGAACCTGCTGAGTTATAGTGGATGCACAGAAGATACAAAGTGCTCGACCAAAGTGATGAAATAGGCTAGCTTTCACTCTGTATTGCTGTGGTTCGACTGATTGATCATCACTAGGTTTTGATTCCCTCTTGGGTGAGTGTTTTTAATGCTTGTTTTTCCCTAATGAAGAAGAACATAATTTATATGGTCTCATGAGCATGACCCATGCCTTGAGTCATTAGATAGACATTTTCCAGGGATTAAGGTACAATAACGTGAGGGTGGATGCATCAGACGTTGATTTAAGTCACGACTCCACCTACTAACTTGCTATGAACCCTCCTTGACTTGAATAGACTGACGCTTAAAGCCTGATCCGATTAACTCACATTATGCTGACAGGGTTGGATCTTGGGGCTATTTACCATGATCCATGGATTGAGCTGGTTATGATGTCTGTTGTCTAGGGATGTCCTTTGATGAATGTTCTAGTTGATACCAGTAGTAGTGTAGAGTGTTTGCAAACCTATGACTCCACCCTTGAAGTCCCTATAGTTTCTGTATAGTTCACAGTTTTCTTAGTGTTGAGCATTGTAGCTTTTCTATACTTTTACTGTAGCGTTTGACCTCACCACTCGATCAGTGTGGTCGAACTGTCAAAATTTCGGTTACTTTGTTTGCTTAGTTCCACGATGTGCTGAAGTGTGACAGACTTCGGTATCTCTAGTATCAATTAGGGTTTTTAGTAGAATTAGGTTGTTAGAAACTCCAACCATTTGATAATCACTTGAATAGCTTGCCTTAATAATGCATTAGATGCTGTAGACAAAATCTTGATTGGTTCGACAAGTTACACCACTCTTACCACTGTACTGTAATTGATAAACTCTGTGTTTTGTCACTCGATGCTTAGGTTGATTGCTTTGCTCTCATTCTTTGCTTTGATTAGGGTAAAATCTTAGTTTCAACTTCAACCATCTATGAGCTTTGTCGGCTAAAGAGAAAGGAAAATGCTTACACTTAAAATAGTCTTCGGGCACTCCGTTGGTTCTCGTAGTGCTGCAGATTTCTTCAAAAAGATCGATGTGATTCATAGGATGTTCCGTGGTGAGTCCATGGAACTGGTTTTGCTTCACCAATCCAATGATTTGAGATTTAATATAATAGTCACGCCTTAGTGGGTCGGAAACTTGTATGGCAGCTCGGTCTTGAGGATACTGATTTGGTATGTCAAAGTCGGCTATTGTACAGTTCTGATTAGCACGCCTCAGAGGGTGCACATAAGCAGCTTGTCTAGTACAAACATTGGCATGTTGAGGTGCATGGACAACATCAGGAGGCTGGTGAGGAGCATTGAGGTTATCTCCCATGCTTTCATGGTTAGTTTCACGCGGAGCTTGGTTGTGAATCTCGAGAGGATCCACAGGTGCTTCAGCAGGTAAATGGATGGGGTTCTCATCCTCATCATGCATCTGTTGCCAATCAGCACCATTGGCAACAGCTTGATGGTCCATGTCAAGAACGCCTTGGTCTTGGTTTCTTAACTCGGCCATGTTTTGTTGTTGTCTCCGGAGTTTTCTGAGTTCACGTTCAAGTCGGTCTATGTCTTGGATTGGAGTGACAGCTTCAGAGTTTTTGCTCCTTGTCATGCACCACAAATCCTTAGATAGAAACAAGAAGGGACCACATATGATAGAGAGCAAAAGAGTAAAAGCAAATAAAATTGAAAGATTCAAATGAAAAACTCAAAGTATCTTAGACGAAAGATCTTATTGAATTCAAAGGTAGCTTGTAGACTCCCCGGCAACAGCGCAAAAAACTTGATTTGTCGTAAGTTTTTCCTTAAGAAAACCCCACAATGAATGAAGTACAAGTGCACAGAAAATCAGTAGTAGTACTTAAGGTATCGATCCACAGAAAGTACCAAGTACGCGGATTGAATTCAAACAAAGATATCAAACTAAGACAACGCAATAATGGGTTTGTTTTTGGGTTTTCTAGTGAATGAATCTAAATGAATAAATGAAAGCAAGTGAATGATTTCTCTGTAAAATATATGATTAAGAGGTAGGGCGTCTAGGGATTATCTATTGTTTCCATGGTTCTAACAAGTAGGTGATAGATCTAAATGCAATAGGTTTTCATCAGTGGTTCTCAACTACGAACACGGATACACACCCAAGCGATAGTTCATGGCAGAGGCGTCTTAAGTCACCACATCTTGGTACTCAACTTCCGCAGGCAACAATACGCTTAGACAAGCCGTATAAACAAGTTCGATATATTCACAAAGTCTTATAACTCAACTATCGCAGGTTATAACACGAGGCTTTGGTAATACTAGGTTAGAGAGGTAGGTTTACGCGGATAGCGCTCCTATTCTCCTAAATCAGTGCTTGGTGATCAATTCAAGAAACATGCATTAACTAAAAGATATCCCAAGAGAACTCATAATCTAGATGAAAATCGGATCTAACAACCTAAATGAATGCAACCATGTTTTCCCTAAGATATCACCCCAGTAAACCCAACAAGAGAACTACTCGCTCATGGTGTAAAGAAACGCAAAAGACATCATGGAAAACATCAATCAATGATTCAATATCACAAAGGGGGTTCAAAGGAAACTTCTCTAAATATCACAGAAGATACCTCGTCTTCTCAATAGCAAGTACAAAGAGTAGAAAAGAGAAAGAATAAAGAACAAAGATGAAACTTCAAGGAGATCGGGTTGAGGCGACGAAGGAGGATGAAGCGGCAGCTTGTGAAGTGGTATTTGGTTGTGGATCTCCTTGTCTGACTCCTAGATAGGCTCTCCTTGGGCGTTATTATTGTGAGTGGCCGTGCTTAGGGTTTCCAAAACCCTAAGAGGTGTTTATATAGGCTCTTCCACGAAATTAGGTCAAGAGGCATCAAAACTACACCATTTTGATAAATCTAGAGGGAATGGGCCGAGCCTGGTCTTGGGCTGAGGTCCTCAGGTCGGAGTAAGTCAGCACCGGTCACTAAGAGTATTGACTGAGGTCTTCAAGAGAGCTAACCTCGGTCACAAGCAATGTGACCGAGGTAGACATGTCTTAACTCTTCGGGGTGCATCTTCCAAACAGCTGAATGGGTTGCTTGGATTCTTATCCGAGGTGAATCTTGTCTCTTCTAGCTTTCGATGGGTATAATAAACTCCAAAATTGGTCCATGGGAAGATCTTCAAATGTTGCCCAACTTCTGATGCTTCGTAACTGCCTAGAAACGTGTTTTGCTCACCTTTGGGTCCTTTTTGCTCCAAAACTGCCAAATGTCTTTGGGAAGTGTAAATGGTGGAAAGTAGCCATAAAGCTTCCATAATCTCTTGTTTTTCATGATTTCCCTGCCAAAAACATATGAAATATAGGCAAAAATACGATGATATCATAGTGTCAAAGAGGTTTTACAGGTTTTATGGCAATATGGATCAAAAAGTAGCATAACCCATTTTGAGGCAGTTTCAGAGCATCAGAAGTTTGACAACATTCTAAAATTGGAGTTCTCTATATTATTGGAAAGATTGAAGAGTAAAGATTCGTATGGGACAAGAATCGATGCAATCCATTCAGCCATTTGGAAGATGCATCCCAGAAGATTAAGTTATGTCAACTAACAGTAGAAGCACCAAAACCTCGACAACAAAGCTCGTGACCGAGGCCTGACCTCTTGGGCACCCCGGTCACAAAGCTCATGACAGAGGCCAGCCTCCTTCACCGCCTTAGAAGTCCGGCCCACCACTAGGCTCGGCCTCCACACTTATCAAAATGATGAGTTTGCCCTTCCTAAACCCTAGAAGCCTATCTCTTGCGTTCCAAGACCTATATATACAAGTTTATAATGTTAGGGTTTGGTGCCTCATCAAAGCTTTATGCCTCATCAAAGCTTCATGCCTCACGAAAGTTTCATCACAAAAACCCTAGAAGTTCATCATCCAGTCAAGAAGCCCTTGCCGTCTCTAAGGAGCCGCAGAAACTGATTGATTCCTAGAAGCCTTGGAGTTCCATCATCTTTTTCTCTATTCTTTTGTAACTTTGTGATTTGCAAGTTTGCAAGTTTGCAAGTTTATGAACTAGAGTAACGTCTAGAACATTGTACTACTGATTTTCCTTTGTGATTTGCATTGTTTCAGGAGACCTTGAGGATGAACCTCGATGCTCTCTGGGAGAAGTTTCACAACTTTGCTCTTGCGCAGCTGTTGGCGCAACATAATTTTATTGACGGAGACACTTCTGGACCATTCTCTAGCTCATCTTTTGGAGCTTACCACGACTACTCTCAGCCATCTTGTGGTACACGTTTGATGAGACACTCTGGATGTCCATCAAACTCTTCACACCTCACATAGGAGAAGAACCAAGTCTAGCCAAAGTCTTTAAACAAGGGCGCTTAGTGGGAGGCAACCAAGTTTTCTTTTCCTGTATAGATTAGATTTCCTTTTGCTTTTGATCGCTGCATGTTTTATCTCAGGTTTTCCACATAAACAGAAAAGAAAATACATAAAGAAGAAAATAGGAAAGCAGAAAAAGAGAGAGAATCGAGTTAGAGTCGACCTTGGTCACAAGACTTGTGACCGAGGTCCCAAAGAGGACCAACCCCAGTCACGAAGCCTGTGACCAAGGTTCTTAGTATGTCAGCCTCTGGAGTTTTTTTTTTTCTAAAGTGGCAATAAGAATTCAAAAATCAGGTCAAGACAGTTTTGATGAAAGTATGCGGAAGGCAACAGATTGGTAATTTTCAATGAAATCTTTTGATACTGGATCCCGCACCGAGGATCCATCACCATTAAAGACATAGTACCTGTCAGCCAAGTCATTATGATGAACAAAAGAGAGTCCGACTTGTGAGGACAGACTTCATGACAAGAAGTAAGGATCAGCGAACTGATAAGAAGATAAAGCAACGAAGTCAAGGAGCTTGGTGGTTGTAGAAGATCGGAGGAGATAAAGAGTTTGCATGGAAGATTCCAGTCATAAAGTCAAAGAGAGAAGATATTTCAAAGTGCCGAGTATTACAATATTCAAGATCAAACCAAAACCGACATATTCAATTAGAATCATATGATTTATTGTAATTTATTGGTAATTTATCGGTAACATTAATAGCCAAAAAAACATGTATAAATAGGGAGAGAAAAGAATTGTAAAAGGGGATCATTTTCCAAATTTAAGAAATATATATTATCAGAGCAAAATACTACTTTTTCCAATTAACTGATTTTACTAAATCATTGGGTGTGGATCCTGTATCCATATTTTGGCGCTAGAAGGAGGGGATCTTGAAGCTAACAGAGAATCTTTCGACAATCAAGCTAAAAGATCTTCATATACTGAACCATGGGTGATGTTACTGACTCTTTGGCAAAAATTAATGACAATTTGACAAATTTGACTGCAAGCTTTGTAACCATGCAACAAGACATACAGCTGCTAAAGACTGGTCAGGTAACTCTAACTGCTCGTGTACATGCTGCAACTACAGGTACCAGGCGCAGGAATTCTCATCAACAAGTCATGTTCCATACACCTATGGCAACCGCTTTTTCAAATCAGACCGCAGATGGAACACCACTCCCGGCTGATGGGGAGGGACAAAATACAGAAAACCAGCAAACAAAAGAAGATGAGGAGCTTGACTTTGTTTCTCGCGAAATAAGGGAATTGAAGTCAAAATTCCACCAAGCTACCAGTTCGGCTCCGGATATTGACAGAGTAATTAAAGAAACCAGGCTATCCCTGTTCAATGCACGGATTGCAAGCTTCAAAATTAAAGATGCTCGAAGGGTTAATTTTCCAACCTATGACGGACAAGGAGATCTGAAGAGCCATTTAGCTGCTTTTCATATCTAAGCAGGACAGATAGACTTAGAGCCTCACGAAGAAGATGCAGGCTTTTGCAAATTTTTTACGGGAAAATCTTTCTGGACAAGCTTTGCTCTGGCTCACTCGGCTCGGTCCAAGGACTATTAACAGCTTCAACAAGCTGTCATTCGTTTTCCTTGTGCAGTATTCTGTGTTAATGTAAAAGGGAAAATCTGATAGTGACTTGTGGAACTTATCAAAAGGACCACAAAAGCCTCTCCAGAAGCACATCGCTAAATTTAAAGAGTTATTGGCAAAAATACTAGGGATTTCTCAGACTGCAGCTTTATCCGCACTGAAGAATGCACTGTGGCATGAAACGAGGCTCAGGGAAGACTTAACAGTAAACAGACCGGAAACAATCCAAGACGCTCTTTTCCGAGCTAATAGCTTGATCGAAGAACAAGAGGAAAGAGCAACTTTTGCGAGAAAGTATCGCTCTCCTAAACGAATTATAAATCCACAAGTGAGTAAGATCGAACCAAAGGAAAATGGTGGAATAATTTTTTTTTGTCCAACCCCTAGCAACAATAATGTTGGGCGACCCTATCCCAAGGGGAAAGGCCTGGATATTTGTCAAATAATACCTGGGTTAGGAACAATAACTCTTACTGTGAGATACATCGGTTTTAGAGTCTTTTGTATATATATTTAGTGATATGATCCTAGATAGCATGGAGAACAAAGAGCATGAACCAAAGCATGAACCAGAGGAAGCTAAGCTTGTAGCTGAGGATGCACTTGGAGATGAGGACGTGTTTACTAAACCAAGAGGACCAATGACATGAGCTAGAAGCAAGCTATTCAACCAAGCCATTGGAGGAATGCTCAGACGCTTATACATGGAGGAAGAAGAAGTTATCCAAACCACTCTGGTTTTGATACAAGTTCAACAACATCAACAAATGGATTAAGTGATGCATTAGTGCTGTTTTTCCCTTGTCAAGTTTTTTCCCAATGGGTTTTCTTGATAAGGTTTTTAATGAGGCTTGTGTATTACTTCCCCATTGTCCATTTGTTGATCAAGGCCAGCCCATGAAGAGAAGAATTCGGCCAGCCCATTTATTTTGAATAAAGACTTAATTATTTATGTAACAGGTGTTTCTCATGCAGCCTGCTTGTTATTTCTTTTTAAACTCTGTCTTTTCACATTTTTCAGTTATCCAATCTTTTATCAAAATACTTTCTGAGTTTGGATCTTGTTGGTGTGTTATATCCAACAGAACCTTAGTGTATTTTGGTGTGTAATATCCAAAAGAGATTAAGTTGGTTCTTAGAGATCCTTTCCCCATATCTCTATTTCAAACCATTCAATCATCAAACTCCTTCCATCACCACGACTCACAGCCACCAATCTATCTTGTTTTCAACTTCACAAGTGCCGAAATTGGGAGGTTCTCATTAAGTGGTATCAGAGCACACTTGAGAAGTTGGGTAATCTCTTTCTCGTTCGTTTTGCGTCTATTGCATCAAAGTTTCACCCAGATTGTGACGATCAGTGTGTTAAGTATTGATCTGAATTTTGATTTGTATTTTTCTGAGTTGTTTTGCATCAGATCTGATCATTTGAATTTTAGGTTGTGTGGAAATAATTTTTTTCTGTCCAGAGCTCCAAGAAGACAATCAAGAGATGAGGCTGCACATGATTATTACAGCACCCACAGCCACTCTTCTCAAAGAAGTCAGTGGAGAACAAGATCTAGGCGTGATGACAGAAATCTGTTGCAAGAAAATCTCAATGGACTTAAGATTAAAATCCGGCCTTTCATGGAAGGAATAATCCTGATGCATACTTGGATTGGGAAAAGAAGATTGAGTTGGTTTTCAACTGTCAACATTATGCTGATGTCAACAGAGTTAAGGCAGCAGCTACTGAGTTCTATGACTACGCCCTCAGTTGGTGGGTTCAAATAGTTACTTCTAGAACACGTAATGGAGAGTATCGTGTTGAGACTTGGTCAGAGATGAAGCTTTTGATGAACAGACGTTTTGTTCCCAGCCACTATCACCGTGAACTACATTCAAAGCTTAGGAAACTGAATCAAGGCAATCGCTCAGTGGAAGATTATTTTCAGGAGTTAGAAACCTTAATATTAAGAGCTCGCATCTCTGAACATAAGGAAGCTACTATGTCACGGTTTCTAGGAGGATTAAACAGAGAGATTCAAGATCGTGTGGAGATGCAGCAATATGATCAGCTAGAGGAGATGCTACATAAGGCTGTTTTAGTTGAGCAACAAATAAAGAGGAGGGGAACTTCACGACCAAGTTATGGAGCTGATTCAAACAGAACAAGCTTTCAAAGAGAGGGAAAGCAAGTTATGACTCCTAAGCTTGAGTTTAAGCCATTCACGACCAGTCAAGAAAAGGACAAAGGGAAAGCTGAGGTAGTTTCATCAAGGGCTCGTGATATCAAATGCTTCAAGTGCCAGGGCAGAGGACATTATGCAAATGAATGCACCAACAGAAGAGTAATGATCATCCAAGAAAATGGAGAAAATTGAATCTGAGGATGAACCTGTTCAAGAAAATTCGCCAACCCCTGAAGAATATGAAGAAAGAGTCCAAGGACAGCTTTTAGTAGCTAGAAGATCACTGAGCATTCAAATTCAAACTGAAAAGCAAGAACAAAGAGAGAATTTGTTTCACACTAGGTGTTTGGTTCAAGGCAAAGTCTGCATTCTAATAATTGATGGAGGTAGCTGTACTAATGTGGCTAGTGAAACTATGGTCAAAAAGCTTAGTTTAACAGTAAGGAAGCATACCAAGCCATATAAGTTGCAGTGGCTCAATAGTGAAGGAGAAATGTGGGTTAAGAATCAAGTATTGGTGTCAATTTCCATTGGGAAATATGAGGATGATGTTTTGTGTGATGTACTGCCTATGGAAGCTGGACATATCCTACTGGGTAGACCTTGGCAATCAGATAGAAAGGTAATTCATGATGGCTTTATCAACAGGCATACTCTAGTTCTTAATGACAGAAAGATCACTCTCTTACCCATGACACCTCAAGAAGTCTATGAAGATCAAATCAATCTCTAACGCAAGGACCCCAGGTTAGTAAAACAACCCAACCTCTTTATAAAGGCTAAGGAAGTCAAGAAATCTCTGCTTTCTACACAGCCAATTTTGTTGTTTGTTTTTAAGGAAGCTCTCACGAGCTTGACTAACCATGTACCGGTTTTGCCGAGTAAAATGACTGAACTTTTGCAGGATTACAAGGATGTGTTTCCTGAGGAAATCCAAGTGGCTTACCTCCAGTTCGTGGCATTGAACACCAGATAGACTTTATACCAGGTGCCACTCTCCCAAAACCGTCCAACATATAGAATCAATCCCGCAGAAACAAAGGAGCTGCAAAGACAAGTTGATGAGCTTATCGCTAAGGGGCATATCAAAGAAAGAATGAGTCCGTGTGCAGTACCAGTCTTGCTTGTACCTAAGAAAGATGGGAGTTGGCGTATGTGCGTTAACTGTAGAGCCATCAACAATATCATGGTGAAGTATCGACATCCCATTCCTAGATTAGATGATATGCTTGATGAATTGCATGGTTCCAGCATATTTTCTAAAATTGATCTTAAAAGTGGATATCATCAGATTAGGATGAAAGAGGGTGATGAATGGAAAACTGCATTTAAAACTAAACATGGATTATATGAATGGTTAGTTATGCCATTTGGTTTGACAAATGCACCTAGTATATTCATGAGGTTAATGAATCATGTTCTTAGAGCATTTATTGGACATTTTGTTGTGGTATATTTTGATGACATTCTGATATACAGCAAAAGTTTAGCTGAACATGTTCAACATCTACACTCTGTCTTAAGTGTTCTTAGACAAGAAAAACTTTATGCTAATTTTGGTAAATGCACTTTTTGCACAGATAATCTTGTCTTTTTAGGTTTTGTTGTTAGTTCAGATGGAGTTAAGGTGGATGAGGAAAAAGTCAAAGCTATCAAAGAATGGCCCAGTCCAAAGACTGTCGGAGAAGTAAGGAGCTTTCATGGACTTGCTGGATTTTAGCACTCACTGAAGTTATCAAAAAAGATGTCGGATTCAAATGTGCGCACAAGAACAAGCATTCCAGTCTCTTAAAGAGAAGCTTACTAATGCCCCTGTGTTGATATTACCAGAGTTTCTTAAAATATTTGAAATTGAGTGTGATGCCTCATGAATAGAAAGTGGAGCTATTTTGATGCAAGAGAAGAAACCTATTGCCTATTTCAGTGAAAAGCTTGGAGGAGCAACCTTGAACTATCCCACTTATGATAAAGAGCTTTATGCTTTGGTTAGGGCTCTACAAACATGGCAGCATTACCTATGGCCAAAGGAATTCATTATTCATACAGACCATGAGTCCCTCAAGCACATGAAAGGTCAGCAAAAACTCAACAAGAGACATGCACGGTGGGTTGAATTCATTGAAACCTTTCCATATGTTATAAAGTACAAAAAAGGTAAGGATAATGTAGTTGCTGATGCATTATCCCAAAGGTACACTTTTCTCTCTACTCTTGAAACTAAGCTTTTGGGATTTGAACAGACTAAAGAGCTTTATGAAACTGATCCTGATTTTCAAGATATATATAAATCTTGTGTTAAGATTTACTCAGGACATTACCATAGACAAGATGGGTTTCTCTTTTATGAAAATCGCTAATGGGTGCCTAATTGTTCTATCTGAGATTTGTTTGTCAGGGAAGCTCATGGAGGAGGTCTCATGGGATATTTTGGCATTGCTAAAACACTAGAGGTAATGAGGGACCATTTCCATTGGCCTCACATGAAAAGAGATGTCGAAAGAATCTGTGGTAGGTGCGTAATTTGTAAGCAAGCCAAATCAAAGGTTCAGCCAAACGGTTTGTACACTCCTTTGCCTATTCCTATGCATCCTAGGACTGATATTTCTATGGATTTTATGCTTGGCTTGCCTAGGACTAGAACTGGAAAGGATTCAATATTTGTTGTGGTTGATAGGTTCTCAAAAATGGCACATTTTATTGCATGTCATAAAACTAATGATGCATATCATATAGCAGATATGTTCTTTAAGGAAATTTTTAGGTTGCATGGAATGCCCAGGACTATAGTTTCTGATAGAGATACTAAGTTTCTTAGCTACTTTTGGAAAACTTTGTGATCTAAGTTAGGGACTAAGCTTTTGTTTTCTACTACATGTCACCTGCAAACTGATGGCCAAACTGAAGTTGTTAATAAAACTTTAGGAACTCTTCTACGTGCCTTGATTAAAAAGAATCTTAGAACTTGGGAAGAATGGTTGCCACACATTTAATTTGCATACAATCATGCTGTGCATTCTGCTTCAAAGTATTCTCCTTTCCAAATTGTTTATGGCTTTAATCCTACATCACCTTTGGATCTAATCACGTTGCCTTTGAGTGAAAGAGTTAGCATCGATGGAAAGAAAAAGTCTAAACTGGTTAAACAGATCCATGAGCAAGCCAGAAAGAACATAGAGGAGAAGACCAAGCTTTATGTTAAGCATGCTAACAAGAGAAGGCGGCAAGTGGTTTTTGAAGAAGGAGACCTTGTCTGGGTTCATTTGAGTAAAGAAAGATTTCCAGCTGAAAGAAAACAAAGCTTATGCCAAGGATCGATGGCCCTTTCAAGATAATCAAAAGGATTAGTGCCAATGCCTACCAGCTGGATCTCCAAGGTAAGTATGCTGTGAATTCTAGTTTCAATGTTTCTGATCTGGCTCCGTTTATTGCAGATGAAACAGATTTGAGGTCAAATCCTTTTCAAGAGGGAGAGGATGATATGATCCTAGATAGCATGGAGAACAAAGAGCATGAACCAGAGCATGAGCCAGAGGAAGCTAAGCTTGTAGCAGAGGATGCACTTGGAGATGAGGACATGTTTACTAAACCAAGAGGACCAATGACACGAGCTAGAAGCAAGCTATTCAACCAAGCCATTGGAGGAATGCTCAGACGCTTATACATGGAGGAAGAAGAAGTTATCCAAACCACTCTGGTTTTGATACAAGTTCAACAACATCAACAAATGGATTAAGTGATGAATGAGTGCTCTTTTTCCCTTGTCAAGTTTTATCCCAATGGGTTTTCTTGATAAGGTTTTTAATGAGGCTTGTGTATTACTTCTCCATTGTCCATTTGTTGATCAAGGCCAACCCATGTAGAGAAGAATTCGGCCAGCCCATTTATTTTGAATTAAGACTTAATTATTTATGTAACAGGTGTTGCTCATGCAGCCTGCTTGTTGTTTCTTTATAAACTCTGTCTTTTCACATTTTTCAGTTATCCAATCTTTTAACAAAATACTTTCTGAGTTTGGATCTTGTTGGTGTGTTATATCTAGCAGAATCTTAGTGTCTTTTGGTGTGTAATATCCAGAGGAGATTAAGTTGGTTCTTAGAGATCCTTTCCGCAGATCTCTATTTCAAACCATTCAATCATCAAACTCCTTCCATCACCACGGCTCACAGCCACCAATCTATCTTGTTTTCAACTTCACAAGTGCCGAAATTGAGAGGTTCTCATTATTTAGTCTTCTTAGGAACAAACACGAGATGGAGCCTGATGAGCACTTTGGAGCATTTGGAGGCTTGTAGCTGCGCAAATCAACAAGGAGAGGATTATTATTGTCCATGTCGACCAACAGGCAGACCTTGTGTCGGTCGACACACAAAACGTGAATGACGCCTTCGAGTTTTATTAAGTTTCAAGAATTGCAACTTTGCCCCTGAAGTTTCCAAAGTTTATACTTCATGCCTAATTGTGTTTTTAGGTTAAACTATGTTTTAGAAGTCCCAAAGACGAAGTTTTATCATTCACTAAGTTATTCAAGTTTCATTGTAAGTTTCAAAGAGATTTTGGTTGGAGAGAAGATTCATATCTCAAACTTTGTAGAGAAAAGAATTCTGAACTCCCTTTGTTTTCTTATTTCCGATTTTAATGGTATTATTCAGACAATGATTTGTTGTTTTCTTTTCTATGTCTAAGTAGTCACCTTGTTAGATCTAGGGTTTTCATAGGGTTTATGTTTGATTGTTGAATTGGGCATAGTCTTGTTAGGTTATCTATTATGTTATTCATCTAGATTTGATTATCACACTAGTCTTAAGATTGATCACCTTAATACTAGTACCGTAGGAATATTGGTAGGCGCAAGAGTGCTATTGATAACCCAACCCAATCTTAGATGAGCAAACAGCCTTTTCGCAGCAAGAGGTTGTTTAGGAATTTTGTAAACATACTGTACCCGCATATCATAGAGGCTCTATTTAGTGATATTTCGCAAAGAGATTTGATTTGCTTTGATTTAGAGGATAGATGTCGTCGCAACGAGAGTTGGATATGATATCAAATTAGTGTTACGAGTTTAAGAACCACACAAACAATTTAGACCTGATTTACAAACTGCCCAGTTCACATTTCAAAGTTTTCGTGAAGTATTGTCCCTAGGTCTAACGCTTTTAATCACTTGAATTAATCTCGTTATTTCCATTTTTGTTTATTGCATTGTTTCATTTAGTTTTCTATTTATTCATCTAGCTTAATTTGAATATGTTCCGTCTATTGTGTGAGTTTCAGAGTCCTTGTTTATTTGACCCCTAAGTACTGCAATTGGTCTCTTAATTTGAGAGAGTAGTTCTAGGGTTATTTTTGACCATTGTCAAATTTTGGGTCCCCTGCCGGGGACTCTTAATTCACCATTAGATTTCAGTTAGAGTTTAGTCTAGATATTTCTTTTATTTTGTTACCTACGCCTATACTTTCTCTTATCTCAGGTGCATGAATCTTAGGAGCAACAAGAACAAAGAACTAGTTGCTACTGAGGAGATTGGGAAGTTAGAGAGAGCTAATCAAAAAGACCACCGGAATTCAGAGATGGTTAGAACTGTTGTGCTTGAGAGAGATGCTGCTGGGATCTTACATGATTTAGAGGGCAACCAGTACAATGCTCAAGGTCAGAAACTTGATGCTGAAGGGAACCCCATTGTCAAGCTGTCGACAACACTCGTCACGTTGACCGACAGAACCTCAACCTTGTCGGTCAACACGATGACAACGGATACGGTTTGGATAACTTGGATGCTCGGGTTGTAACTGTGGGAAGAACACTAGCTTATTTCAATAGACCCAATGAGTTTTACACCAACAGGTCTACTATATGTCCACCTGCTTTTCAGTGGAATGATTTTGAGTTGAAATCCAAATATTACACTTTTGTGGGGCAACACACTTTCGATGCTCATCCTGCAGAACATCCAATAGACCACATAGAGAAGTTTAAAGACTTGGTTTCGATTATTAAGGCTAATGGAGTGTCTGAAGTCTATATATTCTGCAAGCTTTTCCCATATTCTCTTGCTGGGGATGCAGCTTAATGGTTGAAACAGTTGAAACCAGGTTCTTTAACCACTTGGAAGAACATCAAGATAGCATTTCTGAACAATTTTTATGATGATGCTAAGACAAATGACTTGAGGGATTTCATCATTCGGCTCACTCAAGGACCTGCAGAGATTCTTAAGGCTGCTTGGTTGAGATTCAAGGGTTACCAAAGAGATTGTCCAGACCATGCTATTGATGATGTCCAGCTTATAAGTACTTTCTTTTGCGGAATTGATAGGAGGTATCAATTTGCTTTAGAGGCTGCAAGTAATGGTAACTTCAAGACCAGGACACACGTGGAAGCTATTAAGTTGATTGAAAATTTGGTGATTAGTAGTAGTACCAACAATGCCGATTACGAGAGGAATAAGTTAGCTGCTGGTTTGAACAATAGTCAGATGGCGGAAATTAAGGCAAAGCTTTATACTGTGCACAACCTTCTAGTGAACAAGAAATCGGTTCACTTTGCTCAACAGGTTGAAGTTTTCGAAGCTGAAGAAGAAGCAACTAAAGAAGATGTGAACTATGTGAATGTTCCAATTTTAATGGCCAAAGGTTTGGCAAATCCCAAGGCAACTTCAGAGGCTACAACAATCAGAGGAACAACTACGGAAATAATCAGAACTCTTCTGGATTTGCGCCCAAGCCTGCACTTCAGGATGCTCAGCGAAGCAACAGCGGTTTCACTAGGGACTTTGGAAGTTCCCACTTTCAGAATCCACCTGCTAGGGCTCCGGATTCTGAGATGAAAGATATGCTTGACCAAATACTTGAGGGACAGCAGAAGATGACTGTGGATTTCAATGGTAAGATAGATGCATTGTATGCAAATCTTAATGGGAAGTATGAGACTTGAACAACCATATCAAGAGATTGGATACTCAGTTTGCACAATCTGCTGTGAACACTAAACGCCCTGATGGCGTCTTACTTGGAAGTACTGATACTAATCCTAGGTACTCATGTGATGCTTTTATGTCCTGGGGAGATATGGTCAAGAGAAAGGTCAAAGAAGAGAGTCTGTAGAAGTCTGCAGCAAAGGAAAAAATTGAGACTTTCATCACAGAGCTCATGTCGATCGACACCACCACCTCGGATCGGTCGACACCATCCCAATTTTCTGAAGATTTGATGCAAGTCACGACTAAAGACCATCCAGACTCCACTCAGATTGATCAGCAGCCAGCTGGCCGTGTTGGTCGACATGCTCAGCCATGCGACATAATTTATTTTCAAAAATTGCCTAAGTTGGAAGATTCTGGACATTTTACTATGCCTTGTTCTATTGCTGAAGTTAGATTCACTGATCCCCTCTGTGATACTAGATCTAGTATTAATCTCATGTCTAATGACATTGCAACAAGGTTGGGAATAAGCAATATGAGGAGATCTTCAATTGAGATTACATTGGCTGATGCTTTAGTCAAGAAATCTATGGGTTTAGTTGATAATCTTCAAGTCCGGGTTGGTGATTGTCTTCTTCCTTGTGACTTTCATGCTGTTGAGACGGATATCGGTTTTGATATGCTGCTGATTTTGGGTCGACCGTTCCTTGCTACTGCTGGAGCTATTTTTGATTTGATAAGTAGCAGGTTTTCTCTGAAGCATGTTGATCCTGATGTGTTCTATGATGCTAATTCGAAAGGATATGTGCTGTGGAGCCTTCAAGTGGTTGCTGACGATGTTGGTAAGGTTTATAACCAAGAGGTGAATGAGATTCACTCTAAGGAGTTCACTGCAAAGAACCCAAAAGCTGCGGGTAAGAAGAAGAAACTGCAGAGAAAAGCAGTGAATGCGGAGCCCCTTATGACTTTGACTCCTGTGAGGCAAGTTGATGATACTATTGAGTATAAGCTTCAGTATGGAACTGGTCCAAGACCATTTGCTAAGATTAGAGCTATCATCACTCCCGAGTTGAATGCTAAAGGACAAGCCAGAATGGATGAGATGATGAATAGGGTTCTAAAACCTAAGATGCTTGACTTAAGTGAGGATTATCTCGGTTCAAATACCTCATCTTCACCACCTTCAGATTCATCCGGAGAATCTCCATCCATCTGAATTCTGACAAAGTCAAGCTAATGACTTAAAATATGCGCTTAGTGGGAGGAAACCCACTGGTGAGTCTGTAAATACGTTTTTCTGTGTCTTGTTACAAATTTTTCTTTGATTTTGTTTTGTCTCAGGAACTAGACGTGCTTAATGACACATTTTGAAGGATTGCTCATGGACTGGAGAAGCTTTACGTAAATTTTTGACCAAGGAACACAAGGTTTGTGTCTGTGTCGATCAACATGCACACCTTGTGTAGGTCGACACGGATCCAAGGTTAGTATAAATACCTGATTTTCCTTTTCTTCTCCACTTCATCTTTTCCAAAATCGTAAAACCTCTCCGCCTCCTTATACCCAAAATCACAAATTCTCTATTTTTCACCAAATCACTCGATTTTTGTCCCTAAACTCAAGAGAATTCAATTTCATATACTCCTGTATCATTCATTATCTCCATCCAAGGTATGATCTTCAACTTTCCATCTCTAAATCCGAAATTTAGCGTTTAGATTCTCACTTTTATAATCCGTTGTTGGTCTTAATACTTGCTAATCTTAGTTAATTAAGTTGAATTTAGATGGACTAAAGTGTTGATTGTTGCTAATTTAGGTTAAATTGATAGAAAAGTCATGAATTTCTATGAATGAAACTTGAACTATTTTGACATGAAATTTGGTATTTATATATGTTTAGGATGATGGATAGATGTTGGTATGATGATTTTGATGGTTGATTGTGCTTAAACATTGATGAAATTTCGATTCAAGATTGATTTTCGCTTCATACACTGATTTTGGCAAGGCGTCGATCAACACGGTATACTCGGATTTCAAATTTTGGCTTACTTTTGAATTTTTACTCTTGTTTTTCTTTCAGGTGCAAGATGAATACTAGGGGCAAGAGACCACGGACGTCGGAAGCACAGGGAGAGTCCAGTAGTGGACCGTCACCACCTATTGTATCTCGTCCTCCATGGCCTCATCAAGAGGGGACGATGATCATTCCTTGGTACAATTGGGAAGGAACCCCAAAGGAGGAGGTGTTCAAGCCTGAGTGCTACAATCGCGAGATTTCTGAGGAGTGGGACGAGTACAACATTTTTCTCTACAATGCTTGGTTGACTATGGATATTAAACCCACCCGGTTAATGGATAGCGTTGCCATGCGACGCATGAAGATCAGGGATGAGTCTCTGCTTCCTATGCAGAAGATTGGGTTAGGTACTATTTGCGCCCTGTACTACGAGGTCTACCTGGAGTTGGTCCGAACGTTCATGGCCACTGTCCAGCTCTATTACACTTCACCAGAGGTGCAGGCTAAGACAAGTGTTCTTACGTTTATGATTCGGGGAGTTCGGTACAGGATCACCATCCCCGATCTTTGCACTGTCTACGGGTGTTATCTGACTAAGCCGTGCACCACTTTGGCATCGATCATGGCGATCGAGTTTCAGACTTACTGTAGTAATTTCGTGGATTCTGACATTCAGCACCCGGTCCTTCGTTACGTGGTTTGAGCCATCTCGAACATGCTTTTGTGTAAGATGGAGGCCAACAAGATGAGCCAGAGTGAGCTTGTGCTGATGTGCTACGCTATTTAGGATTTGTTTACTAAGGATTGGACCGAGCTAGACGCCAAGGTGAACCTTGGCGCGTACTTTGTGCATCACTTGGTTAGCTTGAAGATTCGACCATTCACGGGCACGAGAGACAAGTCTGAGTCTGTGGATAGTTTGTTAACTCCCATCTTCCCTTCCTGCGGGATCCGCACCGAGGGATTCAAGATGCTGACTGGGAGATCCGTCATGAGCGAAGGTTTCTTGAGGAATGCCAAATTGATTAAGGCTGATTGGACTTGGTGAAGCTTCCACAGCCGGAGCTCACGCGTATCACGGGCAGTCGGGCTCGACTTCTCTTTCAGCTGCATCACTCACTTCGTCGCCTTGCTCCTCAGACCCGCCATTGCAGAGGTGCCTTCCCTCAGTTTGTCGCTACAGCAGCTGAGGTTGACCGGATTCCAGACACGGCTACACCTCCTATACCTATGGAGAATGCTGTCATTCAGAGGTACATAACATATAGTTTCCAGAGCGTCTTGAATGCGATTGCTTTACTGTCTTGCTGCAGATGTGTTCGTTGGACCGATGCAGCTCCTATTTAGCCCAGGCCAATCCTGATCCCCACTCCATCTCCGTCTTCAGATCCCACTACTGAAGAGGATTAGATTCTTTCTTTTTCTTTTTCCTTTGAGACATTTTTCTTTTTGCTATTTGCTTTTGTTTTTTCTTCAGTGTTTGTTTCTAACTTTTATTGAGTATTGTTGAACTCCTTATGCTATATATTATCTTGTTATTTGACATGTTTGGAGTTCTTAATCAGGATCTTATGTCAGAAAACGAGTTGATTGATCAGTTGAATGGTGTAGAATTTGGAACTTCATATTCTTGCTCGTGTCGATGAACATGCGGGATGTGTGTCGGTCGACACACACACACCATCTCAGGTCACGTTTTTCAAACATAACAGTTCAATCTCTTTTCAATTTTATTTATTTTTATCACTTTCATTAGGTTTATTTACACTGGGGACAATGTAGTTTAAGTCTGGGGGAGGTAGTGAATATCTATATTTATTCTTTTGAGAGTCAGTCCCAATTTTTTGTTTTTCAAAACCTTTGTTTTATTGAGTCAAAACTTGTCTAGGAACTATGAGCTATCGCTCGGTCAATTATTGTTTGCTATGTTTTCTGGTGACCATTGTTGTAGAGCATATTAAGATTCAACTAATGGGAAAACCCCAAGTCTGACCTGTTAACTTAAGACTCCCATACTTACAACAGATGCCCGCTATAGCCTGCGCTAATTTCTATCAGTTCCTTTTACCTCATGGACAAAATTGGTGTTTGAGAGCTTGACTTTTCATTTATATCAGACCTGATACAACCAAAGTAAGTTATGATGTCTAGTCGACCCAAAGAAAAGATGATAATTATAAAAGCCTTTAGGTATAGTCTATGAATGACCAAGTGATTCTCTGAGGAAGAAGCGGGTAAGAGAAATCTAAGCCCCCATCTTTCTACTTCTTAAGGAGATGATGAAAGTAGGGTTGCTGTGAGGTTAGGAGCAATCCCGTGATCCATTATTCACTTCTAATAGCCTACCTTCATAGACAAAATAAAAACAAAATGAAAATAAATTCCAAATAAGAAAGGATTCAAGTGTGGGGGAGACGAAAACATCATTGTTGTTGTGAGGTTTATCTTGTTATGGTATAGGATGACAGCTGAGTCTAGAAGGCTCTTGAGCATTGAATTCGAAAATGAGACCCAGCGAAGACTGGCTTACTAAAGGGATATGTTGTTAAGTTGTGGTGGGAATTGGGAAGACTGTGAGTGACTACAGTGAATGTAGATGGTGGTTAGTCTCTGAATTGTTCTTTTACCATGTGGATTACATGATGACTGGTAAGCACAATGTTCTAAAGAGTAGGTGAGTTCCGCGTTTTTCAAACTTCTTCCTTGGTTTGGTTTTCTGCTTGCTTGAGGGCAAGCAAAAGCCAAGTCTGGGGGAGTTGATATATCATGGATTTTTATGGTTTTATGACATGATAGATACATTGGTTTTAGAGTCTTTTGTATAGATATAGGCATACCCTGTGTCGGTCGACACACACAAGACGTGAATGACGCCTTCGAGTTCTATCAAGTTTCAAGGATTGCAACTTTGCCCCAGAAGTTTCCAAAGTTTATAGTTCATGCCTAATCATATTTTCAGGTTAAACTATGTTTTAGAAGTCCCAGAGACGAAGTTTTGTCATTCATTAAGTTATTCAAGTTTCATTGTAAGTTTCAAAGAGAGTTTAGTTGGAGAGAAGATTTAGATCTCAAACTTTGTAGAGAGAAGAATTGTGAACTCCCATTGTTTTCTTATATCCGATTTTAATGAGTATTTTTCAGACAATGATTTATGTTTTCTTTTCTATGTCTGAGTAGTCACCTTTTTAGATCTAGGGTTTTCATAGGGCTTATGATGGATTGTTGAATGGGAAAAATGTCAAAACAAACCCTGAACTTTCAAAATGAGGATGTTTAAAACATGAACTTTCAAAATGCCATTTAAATACTCAAGTTTTTTGTTGACTCGTAATTAAATAACAAACTTTCGTTGATTAGGTCATTTGAGACACGACGTTAAATTGACGTTTACGGCGTTAATGCTTCCGTTAACAACTTCTGTTTAATCAAAACGACGTCGTTTCAACTTTGATTTAAAATCACTAACTTTCAAATTGTGGACATTTAAATCCTCAACTTTTTTAGAAATGTCGTTTAAATGCCCAAGTTTTTGTTGACTTCAAAATTAAACACATAACTTGTGTTGACTATGCCATTTGATGCATCACTTTACCTCAAGTGATGGAGCACGTTTACGGGATACAATTGCCAGTAACCAGCTTTCGTTTAATCAAAATGTTATGACAACTATTTATCATTTGTCTTATCTTTCTACTTTTGGTCCCTTCATTGAGATTAACCCATAATCATGGTGTAAAAAATCTTCTCAAATTAAAATCCGCCTTTGGATAAACATAATCCAACAAAGTATTTGCTACCTAAAATTTCCAGAAAAGACCCATGGAATTCTCTAAAACCCCTAAAGAAATTGAATTTCTTAAGCGGTGGTAATATCTAATTAATTAAATTTTAATTTGTCGATAACTAATGAAATCTTATCTAATATTCATTGGAACTCAAATAACCGATTCAATTTCTTATACTTACCATTTTAAAAAGTAAATGAATCGGTTACTTGAGTTCTAATGAATATTAAATAAAATTTCATTAGTTATCGACAAATTAAAATTTAATTAGTTAGTTATCACCAACGCTTAAGAAATTCAATCTCTTGAGGGGTTTTATAGAATTTCATGGAATTTTTTCGGAGATTCCAGATGGCAAAGATTTTATTAGATTAAGTTTTTCCAAAGACAGATTTCAATTTAAGTAGATTTATTACTCCTTAATTATGGTTGGATCTCGATGAAGCGATCAGAAGTAGAAAAAGAAGATGAATGATAAATAGTTATCAGAACATTGGCCATTTTGATTAAACAGAAGCTGATACATGCAAGTGTACCCCGTAAATAGGCTCCATCACTTGATTTAAAATCATGCATCAAATAGCATAGTCAACATAAGTTAGATGTTTGATAATGAAGTCAAAAAAAACTTGGGCATTTAAACGACATTTCTAAAAAAAATTTAAGATTTGAAAGTTGATGATTTTAAATCAAACTTGAAACGATGTCATTTTGATTAAACGGAAGTTGCTAACCAAAGCTTTGACGCCGTTAACGTCGATTTAACATCGTGTCTCAAATTACCTAGTCATGAATGTTTGCTGTTTAATTACGAGTCAGGTTTTAAACGTCCTCATTTTAAAAGTTCAGGGTTTTTTTGACATTTTTCCCATTGTTGAATTGGGCATAGTCTTGTTAGGTTATCTATTATGTCTTTCATCTAGATTTGATTATCACAGTAGTCATAAGATTGATCACCTTAATCCTAGTACCGTAGGAATATTGGTAGGCGCGAGAGTGCTATTGATACCCTGACCCAATCTTAGATGAGCAAACAGCCTTTTCGCAGCCAGAGTTGGTTTAGGAATTTTGTAAACATATTGTACCCCCATATCATAGATACTCTATTTCTTGGTATTTGGCAAAGAGATTTGGTTTGCTTCTGTTTAGAGGATAGATGTCATCGCAGCGAGAGTTGGATGAGATATCATATTTGTACTACTCCAACAATTATAGCGCCCCCGGACCGCTCTATAGCCGGACAAGCCACGGAGCGTTCCGAGAGGGCTGGCTACAATGAAGAACAAGGATACCTGACCCGAAGCCAAGAACAAATCTTGCCCGAACCAAGGCACCCAAGCCCTTCATACCCGCTTCGGCACATAGATCTGGCCTTGCAACCCTTATATTCAACCTAGGCGTTAGGGAGGACCCGGACCAGATCTCTCACAGCCATGACTTTGGTTTTTAATTTACTTTTAAAACATACTTTCATTGATAAATACGAAATAACTATTAGTAATTTAAAACAAACACTGGCCAGGGCCTAAGGCCAAAATAACAACAGTACTTAAACTTAAATATCATAACATACTTTCCGGTGGCCTAACGTTCCGCATGCACAACTACTTCCTCCTAAGGTGGCCTGAACAAAAAGATAGAATCATAAGTAAATCCAGGTTTACTTAGTGGCATCGGGGATACCTGCAATCAATGTTAGTATCACCACTACTCAACAAACACATCAAACACACACTCAACACACATAACACGCAAGCGGAAAACTTGAAAACTACACACAAGAATCTTCCAGACTACTCCCAGAAGATGCGACAGACAATCAGCACACAAAGGTTTCCCGAACTACAATCAGGAAACACCACTACTACACAGAACACAGAACACACAACAAGCTTCCCGAACACACCCGGGAAACTACACACACAATTATACCTCTCACCACAACACTCTCAAGTTTCCTTAACGACACTCGGGAAACCACAACACCACACTCACTCTAACTCCACACTTCAATACGACCATAAATATCACACAGACCATCAACTCACACACCTCCTCCTCGATCCACCTTTCAGCCAGAGACTCACAGGTCGACCTAGGCACTACAGTCGGTGTCGGCATCTCACTTGTCAACTCACTGGTTGATCCCCCGTCCTTCGCGATCTGTACTTACCCATGGACACACTCCCCTTCCATGGGGTTGCATACCCGGCAGCTATACGTGATAACCCCCACATGGTTATACCTCTGTATCTTCGGCATGTTATAAATTCCTCTCAAGAAATCCGCAGATCACAAGAGGTTCCACACCCGGTCCTCTAATCCTATTATACCCACCTAACCTCTAGACTCACTACAATCGACATGGATAACTGAATTTAACAGTTAGTCATCTACTCATCTCCTACAAACTCAAAATAAACCCCACACAAAACCCCCTTAAATAACTAAACAGTAAATAAATAAATTAAATGACGACAAGGGATATCATGCATCACGGTAAGATGCATGGCATAACCTCATGTGCTATCTCACATGCTTCGAACACTCACAAAATCAACGATCTCTCTAAAGTGGCGTGGATGGAACGATTCAGACTCAATGGATCTTGCTAATAACTCTTTGAACTTCGAAGAACACAGAAGAACAACTCTCTCAATCACAGCTGGATTTTGGCTGGAAATCTCAAGAACACAGAAAAATAACCTCAAGAACACCTCAAGAACACTTCAAGAACACGGTGAAGATTTCCTTTCTCTTCACCATAATTCTTCTCCTTCTTCTCCAATTTTCTTCTTCTTCTCTCTTGAATTCTCTCTCGGATTCTCTCTCTAAAATCCTCTCTGATTTTCGTAATGGAAGAACAAAGGTGGATGTCTTCCTAATATAGAGTTGGTGGTGGCACTGGCTTGGTGAACAAGTCTTTGAGCATGTCCGCCACTAGTCCGCCGAACTTGCTCACCAAGTTTGCGATGACTTAGTGGCAAAGCTGGAAGCTTCCTTTAGCTTCCTCTCCACTTCATTCTTCTTTTCCCACATGATAAATGCACCCTTAAACTCTTCTCCACGTTTTTATTTGCTGCATATGTTAAATTTTATTTGCATGTTTGCCATTTGGCCGCCGAGCTTACTTACCAAGTCTGGGAAAGCTTGGTGATCAAGTTGGAAGTTTCCCACATCTTCCTCTTGATGATACTCTCCATTTAACACATGGTGAATTGACCATGACTTGCGCATCAAGTTTTCCTTCTCTTTGCATTACGTCAAAAGCCTCATCGTTTCGTTGTTCGTGGTATGACAGTTCCTCATCATTTTCTTCTCGTCTGGTACGGCATGATTTAACTCGGAAAATTTCCCAATGGGAAACTTGGTCACAAAGTTTAGTACTTGGCTTGGTCACCAAGTTTTCTCCGGTTACTCTGATTCTTGGATTTTAGCTTAAGTTTGATTGATCTGGTACATGATCCGTGTCCTGGTCCTTAGGTTAGGATACGGGTCATTACAATATTTGTGTTATGAGTTTAAGAACCGCACAAACAATTTAGACCTGATTTACGAACTGCCCAGTTCACATTTCATAGTTTTCCTGATTGACTGTCCCTAGGTCTACAGCTTTTAATCACTTGAATTAATCTCGTTATATCCGTTTTCGTTTATAGCATTGTTTCATTTAGTTTTCTATTTATTAATCCAGCTTAATTCGAATTTGTTCCGTCTATTGTGTAAGTTTTCGGAGTCCTTGTGGATTCGACCCCTAAGTGCTGCAATTGATCTCTTAAGTTGAGAGAGTAGTTCTAGGGTTACTTTTGACCCTTGTCAAATGGACATGCGAGAAAAGAGTGTAGTGTTCTCAAACGACATCTTGCCAAGCTTTGGTCTTCCAGTTGACTTGCCAAGTTCAATCTCGAAGAGTTTGTCCGGAGTTATAGAAAAGATGGAAAGGATTGCCAAATTTCTGAGCCAATTAAAAAAAAAACAGATAGCAACAGACAAGCCCAGACCTTCAAGAGGACGAATATGTGTCATTATTGGAGGGTCAAAGTTGTTCCATGATTCAACTTGTGCAATCAAAAAACACAAGCGAGCAGCAGTCATGGTGGTTAATGTGATGGAAGAATCCTTCGAATACAATACCACGTTAACGTTTGAAGAGTCCGAGACTCGCAGCTTAGCCAAGCCACACGATGATACTCTAGTCATAACACTCGACTTGGGGAACTACAAGGTGACAAGGATAATAATGGATACTGGTAATTCGGTCGATCTAATTTTCCTCAGCACATTACATAGAATGGGAATCAACCGAACTGAGATATTGGGACCCCCAGCCGCGTATAATATAATTCTGGGAACCCCATGGCTATATCAAATGAAGCCGGTCCCATCAACCTATCATCAGTGCATAAAACTCCCAACCCCGATGGGGGTAGAAACAATCAAGGGAGATCAAGAAATCTCAAGGTCTTGTTATGTGACAAATCATAAAATGAAGGTGTAATAGCAATTAATGAATTCGACTGTAAGAAAAGAGTCGTGCTTCCCTAGTGGACAGAAACTAGATGATGCAACTCAGGAGGTTTCAATTGATGATGCAAGGCCAGACCGGAAAATCAAAGTTTGTTCGGGCTTAAGCGCTGAATTACTGTCCAAACTCATCGAGTTTTTGTTAAAAAACAAAGACTCATTTGCATGGTAAGTAGAAGATATGCCAGGTATTGACCCAAGTATAATATCACATGAGTTGCAAGTAGATGAAAGTTTTAAACCAATCAACCAAAAGAGAAAGCAGCTCAGACTAGATTGTGCAAAAGCAGTCAATGACGAAGTAGGCAGATTGTTAAAAACAGGATCTATACGAGAAGTGAAATATCCGGACTGGCTTGCAAACCCAGTTGTGGTGAAGAAAAATAATGGCAAATGGAGAGTATGCGTTGACTTCAGCGACATCAACAAAGCCTGTCCAAAGGATAGTTTTCCTTTTCCATGTATCAATCAGTTGGTAGAATTCACCGCTGGTCACGAACTCCTGAGCTTCATGGATGCTTTTTCGGGATATAACCAAATCAAGATGCATCCAGAAGATCAGGAAAAGAAATCCTTCATAACTGATCAAGGTATATATTGTTATATTGTAATGCCATTTGGTTTAAAGAATGTAGGAGCAACTTATCAACGACTTGTGAATCAGATGTTTGCGGAGTATCTTGGAAACACAATGGAGGTTTACATAGACGATATGTTGGTAAAGTCTCTCCAACAAACCGACCATATGAAGCACCTTGCCCAATGTTTCAAAATTTTAAATAAGTTTGGAATGAAGATCAACCCGACGAAGTGCACGTTTGGTGTACCATCTGGTGAATTCCTAGGATATATCATAACAAAGAAAGGGATCGAATCCAACCCAAATCAAATAAATGCTTCCCAACAACCCTACCCCCAAGAAATAAAATGAAGTGCAGCGTTTGACAGGGCGGATTGCTGCGTTGAACAGATTTATATCTCGTTCAACAGAAGATGTCTCCCATTTTACCAATTACTAAAGATAAACAGTTCGTGTGGGATGATAAATGTGATGATGCGTTTAAACAACTGAAATCATACATAACGACCCTGCTGGTGCTTTCCAAACCCGAGTCAGGGGAAAGGTTATTTTTATATGTGCCTGTTTCAGAACATTCAGTTAGCAGAGTCATTTACGGGGAAACAGAGGAGAGTAGCGACCAATTTACTATATAAGCAAGAGTCTAACCAGTCCAGAGACACATCATACCATAATAGAAAAGCTAGCACTTGCAGTTGTGGTTTCAGCACGGAAGCTAAGGCCCTATTTCCAATCACATCCAATTGAAGTGTTAACTTCGCAACCATTGCGAACTATACTACATGGACCAAGCCAGTACGGGCGTATAGATAAGTGGGCGATCGAATTAAACGAGTACGATATTGAGTACAAGAATCAAAATAGTGCCAAAGCTCAAGTATTAGCCGATTTCCTAAGCGAATTACCAATCAGCGGCGCAGAAGTCGAAACTGGCGATAAGGTGTGAAAACTTAATGTTGATGGGTCATCTTCAAAACAAGGATCTGGAGTTGGAATCAGTGTAGTAACCCCAAGTGGCGAATTCATTGAGCAAATATTTTTCCTTGGGATCCCTGCGTCGAATAACAAAGCATAGTACTGACAGGGGTCAAATATAACCCTAGAACTACTCTCTCAAATTAAGAGGTCAATTGCAGCCATTAGGGGTCGAATCCACGAAGATTCTGAAAACTCACACAATAGACGTACCAGATTCAGATTAAGCTAGACAATAAATAATAAACTAAATAAAACGATGCAATAAACAAAATAGCAAATAAAACATGGGATGTAATTCAAGTGATTAAAACGCTAGACCTAGGGAAAATAAATCAAGAATAATTTGGAATGTGAACTGGGCAGTTCGATAATCAGGACTAAATTGTTTGTTCGGTTCTTAAACTAATAACACTAATATGATATCTCATCCAACTCTCGCTGCAACGGCATCTATCCTCTAAACAGAAGCAAACCAAATCTCTTTGCGAAATACCAATAAATAGAGTCTCTATGAAAAGCGGGTATGATATGTTTACATAATTCTTAAACCAACTCTCGCTGCGAAAAGGCTGTTTGCTCATCTAAGATTGGGTCGGGATATCAATAGCACTCTCGCGTTTACTAACATTCCTACTGTACCAGGATTAAGGTGATCAATCTTAAAACTAGTATGATAATCAAATCTAGATGAAGAACATTATAGATAACCGAACATGATTGCCCAATTCAACAAACCATCATAAACCCTATGAAAACCCTTGATCTAACAAGGTGACTACTCAGACATAGAAGGGGAAAACACAATTCATTGTCTAAATAATACTCATGAAATTAGAAATAAAACAAAGGGAGTTCAGAATTCTTCTCTCTACAAAGGTTGAGATCTGAATCTTCTCTCCACACAAACTTGCTTGAAACTTACAATGAAACATAGAACTTGTTAAAACTTTGTAAAACTTAAGTCTCTGGGACTTATAAAACATTTTTAACCTAAAACCACGATGAGGCATGAAGTATAAACTTTAGAAACTTCTGGGGCAAAGTTGCAATTCTTGAAACTTGATAAAACTCGAAGGTGTCAATCTCGTCTGGTGTGTGTCAACCGACACAGGAAAGGTCTGTCAATCGACGTGGACAGCAATGTTCGTTTCCTTGTTGTTTTCCTCAGCTACAAGCCTCCAAAAGCTCCAAAGTACTCATCAAGGTCCATCTCGTGTTTCTATCTAATAAGACTCAATATATATACGAAAGACTCTAAAACCAATGCATATATCATGTCATAGAACCATAAAAACCATGATATATCAACTCCCCCACACTTAGCTTTTGCTTGCCCTCAAGCAAACAGAAAACTGAATCAATGAAGAAGTTTGAAAAACGCGGAACTCATAACTTCATTGGAACACCACAACCACATTCACTATAGTAAACCACTAGAAATCCTTACTTAACAAGATCCAGTCAACCATGTACTTCATTGCAGGCACTCGCAGCATTCCTAATTTTCACCACAATTTACTCAACATAATCCAACAAGCAACCTTCATTGCTGTACTCTATCCTACCAAAAGTTTCAATGTCAAGGATCTTCCAGATTTATTCAAGGATCTTCACTATAACAAACCAACCATTACTAACTTTATTGGTACTCTTTAAACTCCCCCAGACTTGTTATTTATTATGTTCTCTTTTATCTTGAATAAAATCTATAACTTCAAAGATTATAAATGTACTAGATTAGGACCCGCCCGATGGGCTGGTTTGTAAAATATATATTTAATATAATTAAATTAAATATATCATATTAATGATATATTTAAATATTTGAAATACAATTATATACTCAAAAATATTAATGATAGTTTGAATAAATATAACACACTTATCCAACAATTATAAACCCGAAATTATAAATTATTTTTATATCAAAATAACTGAAAGTTCTTAGTTAAATTTATGAAAGTTGAACCAAATATAACCAAACTTTTATATGTATTTGTTTTCATATTTCGTGTACCCGAATCTGACTCGAATTCATATAGAATTTATGATCAGAGACTTTATAATTCTTATTGCAGTTTTGCAAATTGAAACTACACATTTTAATAAGAGTCCCTTCACGTAATTGATCTCCAAACTTTTCCAGAAGGGAATGATGCACATAACCTTGAATAGTATTTTTCTTTATAAGGAAAAAATTGGACTAGGGTTAGATAATAAGTAGGAAAACACATATATTAATTTAACCACATAAAACTAACATTCTTATCTAGTAAAAATAAATTAATTCTTATTAGCTATTTGTTTTTTTAAGATTTCTTGCCTCCGAGGTAGAGGTGCTTAGAGATAAATAAAACTTATACTAATTTGCTTGTATAGGTTTATTGATTAGAGATCTCTAACTATCAATAAGGTTATTGATTGTACTACATAGAGGTTCTCTAACCCTAAAATATTAATAGTAATAAAACATATATGAATGGAGTAGATATCGATGAAAAATTACCTTACGTTTATGAAGTTTATAGAGCTGTGATTTTTCTGGTTTTGAATTTGAAGACATGTCAAACAGATTTTATATAGGTGGGGAAGTAGAACTCTTTTTTATTTTTAAATTGTATTCGTTCTAAAAATTTTATTAATTTTTAATCTAAGATTTTGTTTTTTAACATTTTTAAATAGGTATTTTTTACTTATTCATAAAATAAGATTTGTTAAGTAAAAAAAAAATACAATTAATTTTCATTCTATAATTGTATTCCTGTTTTAAATTTCCTTTTATTTTTTCTGATAATCTACTGTTTTTGTTTTTCAAAATAGGTATTTTAAATTTTTTTTTTTTAATTAAATAAAATTTAAGTTATTTTTATAAATTAGATTAATAATTTATTTTCTACTTTTACTTCCTTTTTGTAGTTTTTATGTTAAGTTATATAAAATAGATTTTGTTTTTCCTTTTATAATTGTATTCCTACTTTAAATTTCCTTTTATTTTTTTGATAATTTATGGTTTTATTTATTTATTTTTTAAATAGGTACTTTAACTTATTCTGTTTTAATTTAAATGAACTTTTACTCTATTTTTATAAAATTACATTAATAATTTTCTTTTCTACTTTTACTTCTTTTTTATAAAATAGAATTTCTTTTCCTTTTACAATTGCATTCCAATTTTAAAACATATCAAAATCTAATTTTTTTTTAATTAATATGTTACACAATTGATCTCCAAACTTTTCAAGAAGGAAATTGTGTACAGAATCTTGAATAGTATTGTCTTATATAAGAATAAAAATTGGTTTATACTTAGATAATATGTTGTTTAAATTTAGTAGTACATATTATTTAATTTAACAATAAAACTAACATTTTCATCTAGTAAGAGTAAATTCATTCCTATTAGCTTATTGGCTTTTTTCAGATTTCTTACCTCCTACTTTCTGATTAAACGACCTATGGTACGTTGGTATGAGCGTATTCTGTTGAGTTGATCCAATATCAAATACTTTCTGATGTTATTTCAAATTTCAGAACTCATTATTTTCTTCTTGAAATTTGATAGTTGTGAAAACATTAAACATATAATAAAACAATCAAATAGACGTTTATATATAAGATTATTAAATTAGAATCATGGTAACATATATTGTGTTATGATCAAACCCTTATTTGCATTAGAACAATCTTCATGAAATTAGAATTTACCTATAGTTTATGAATTGTTTAGATGTATAAAAGTTTTTTTGGTTTTGAATTTGAGAAACTCTCAAACTGTTTATATAGAGATGAGAAATTATAATTTATCTTATCTTTTAGTTTTTTTTTCGTTTTTTAAAGTTTCCTTATTTTTTAGCTTTATAGATTAGTATATTTCTTTAAAATTTTTATAATTGCTTTCTTAGTTTTATTTTAATTTTCAATACCTTAAAATTTCCCTTTTAAATTGAAAATATATCAAATTATTATTTTTATATTCAATACATTTTTTCAAATATGTTTACTGAAAATTTAGTGTTTTTATTTAATGGTTTTTAACTTTCCATTTCTATTTGTATTTCTTTTTAAAATTACCGAAATTATAAATTTTCTTTTCCTTCTTTTTGATAATTACTGTTTTTATTTAATATTTATTAACTTTACTTTTATAATTGTATGACATTTTTGTTACTATAGAAAAGTTGAATTTATATTTTATAAATATGTAAAATTAGAATTAATTAATTTTCCTTTTTTATTAATAATTAATACTTTTATTTAATTAAATACATGTCAAAATCTGATCGTTTAAATTGACACGTGTCACGATCATTGTGAGTTACTAACTTTGAATCGTTCATCTTTATATAATAAGATATGGTTATCGGAAGTTGCTTCCTACCGTTTACAATCTTTGTGTGATCCTTTCATTAGAATAAACAAATGGTCATCAGAAATTGCTTTCTACCCATTTATAATAATGACAATCATCTCACTGTTATAAATTTTGAATTAGGGACAAGGGAGAGAAGTACCACATTTAAATCAAACAGGCCAGAGTGTCAAGCTTATATGAAAAATCAAACCCATGTCAATTCCATCAATAAAATAAAGTACTTAGCTCGGATCTAAGACATTGGAAATATGGGGATCTTAAGCACTCTGACTGGCCATTGAGTTTTCCATTAGTCTCGAATTCAGGTCAGGATAGAATCAAATGGTCACATGAGAGCTTACTGCAAAGTGTGGTTGTTTCCTCTGTAACATCATTGTTTCTGGACAAGTTTTGACTCAATAAAACAAAGGTTTTGAAAAACAAATGAAAAATTGGACTGATTCTCAAAGGAATAAATATAGTTAGTAACTACCTCCCCCAGACTTAAACTACACTGGCCCCAAAGTAATTAAGCTTAAGGAAGGTGATAAAAATAAATAAAATTGAATAGAGATTGAACTGTTACGTTTTGAAATCGTGACCTGAGATGGTGGTGCATGTCGATCTTGTGTGTTGGTCGACACGAGCAAGAATAACGTTTTCTGAAATCAGACACCATTCAACTGATTAATCAACTCATTTTCTGACTTTAGATCCTGATTAAGAGCTCCTAACACGTTAAATAACAAGATAATAGCATAGCATAATAAGTTCAAACAATACTCAACGAAGTTAGAAACAAAAGACTGAAGCAAAAAAGGAAGCAAAAAGCAAAAATAAAAACTGTCTCAAAGGAAAAAGAAAGAAAGAAGAAACTAGGAATCGAATGTCTGAAAAATGACTAAATGAAGTCATAATCCAAACTCTGAGAAGTGTGAGGATCAACGAATGGACTGCAGGATCGCTGACGTGCAGAAGACGGTCTCGCACAAGTAACACCTGATGCGACAAGATGCCACATACTCCTCATGGTACTCACCATGTACCTCCTAAATGCATGCCCATCGTCCTCATAACCTGCAGGAGGCTCCAGAAACAAAAAATCTGGAGTAGCACTAGACAAAGCTCCACGTCGAAGCTTCCTGGCCGAACTCTGAATATATATTGACTCGTCTGACTTGAAGAACAGCTCTGTGTGATCCTTCTTGATCCGGAAATCCATGTTGGACAGCCTCACAGTTCTTACTGTACCATCTTCATCCGTAAAAACCCACATGTTGTTGGGCTTCATCCAAGTCACATTCTTGAGATAGTCAAGATCTATAGAGATGTAATCAGACTTCCGTGAGGTGTTGGACAAGATGATACCAAAGTACATGAAGATCAGAGTCAAAAGGTTCCCAACATGTACAAACTGCTTCTTACCAAAGGATTTGGTTTTCCGAGAAGCCAAATGATGAGCAAAAACAGCACCCAAATTCAGATCAAGGTTGGGTATGGCACAACTCCAAGTCTCAGCAGGAAACATGTGATGAACAGCAAGCAAAAGGAGCATAAGATCTGATTTCCGACCCTTGGTAGGGTCGGACCAGCACAAGATAGTGCTAGCAATGAGGCGCATGACATACCTAATAGCGGGATGACAGACATCCCTCTGCTTTGAAGAACCGATTTCTACCAAGTATAAAATATCAACCTCGAAGACAGATTGTGTATAAACTTGAAATTTTTTTGGGGACTTTGTTATGTTTTGTGTATAAGCATGTTGTTGTTGTAGTTGTTGTAAAACCAATGCATATATCATGTTATAAAACCATAAAATCCATGATATATCAGCAAGCTCGGAAAAACAGAAAATAAATAAAAGATGAAGCTATGTCAACTAGGAGCAAAAGAACTAAAACCTCGGTCACAAAGCTCGTGACCGAGGCTTGACCTTTTGGGCAACCCAGTCACAAAGCTCGTGACCAAGGCCAGCCTTGTTCACCGCCTTAGACGTCCGGCCCATCACTAGGCTCTGACCATTGCCTCCACACTCACCAAGATGACAAGTTTACCCTTCCTAAACCCTAGATATCGATCTCTTGCGCCCCAAGACCTATATATACAAAGCTTATGACATTAAGGTTTCGTGTGCCTCATCAAAGCTTCATGCCTTACCAAAGTTTCACCACAAAAACACTAGAAGTTCATCATCCACACAAGAATCCCACACCGTATCTAAGGAGCCGCAAAAGCTGATTGATTCGCAGAAGCCTTGAAGTTTCACCATCTCTTTCGCTATTCTTTTGTAACTTTGTC
The DNA here is from genome assembly GCA_963555745.1 of Cardamine flexuosa. Taxonomy (NCBI): domain Eukaryota; kingdom Viridiplantae; phylum Streptophyta; class Magnoliopsida; order Brassicales; family Brassicaceae; genus Cardamine; species Cardamine flexuosa. Next base: position 21,857,335 of record OY743217.1, on the reverse strand, counting down.
AACGGAGAAGTCCTTACATCTTGTATTTTCAGATCTAAAGAAGTAATCGCCAAACCTTTACTTTATTGCATTAGGTCTATGTTTTACTCTTTCATATCATCGATGACAACCTTGAGCAAGGCCGAGTAGACTATCCAGTTGGGTCTAAAGGGCCAGTCAATGGGGTGAGATGATCATTGTCTTTTGAGTGGCGAGTTTCTTTGTATTTTCATAATTGTTTAGACTGTCTTTCGGTCTTATCTCGTTTTTAATGCATATAGTTAGAGTCATGAACTTGCTATTGATCTTAGTAATTCGAACTGTTTGCTTAGGGTTTTTGAACCTATATTTGATGAGTATCGCGTCATAATATGCACATACCCCTAGTTATGGAGTTTTATGGATTTTGATTGAACTTGATTTTAATGCTTTGAAACCTATGTTATTGCCTGCGATAGTTGAGTAATATGATTTGTGGATTTCAGCTGGTTTTCTCTATGACATTAGGTTAGCCAAACTTTCTTGCTTCATAGTCCGAGACCCTTGGAGTACACCTGCATTACATTGAACTTATCTTGAATTGATTGATCATTGAACCCCGGAGATCCCTTGCACACCCAAAATTCATCTCATATCGTTTTACAATCATTTATTTGCTTTGCGTGATTTTGTGTGACACAAAATCCCCTTTTATTATTGAGTTTTAGCTTTACTTGTTCCACTTGATTTGCAATACATCTTCTCTCTCTGTGAGATCGATATACCTTAAGTACTATGATTGATTGTTGTGCACTTGCAGCTTATTCATTGTGTGGTTTCCTTGAGATGTATTGCCGGGGAGAGATTCTTTGTTTGCAAGTTTACGAACTAGAGTAACGTCTGGAACTTTGTGCTACTGATTTTCCTTTGTGATTTGCATTGTTTTAGAAGACCTTGAGGATGAATCTCGACATTCTCCCAGAGAAGATTTCCAACCTTACTCTTGCGCAGCTGTTGGCGCAACACAATTTTATGGACGGAGACACTTCCAGACCGTTCTCTAGCTCACCTTCGAGAGCATACCACGACTACCTCAGCCATCTCGTGGTACACCTATGATGAGGCACTCTGGTTGTCCATCACTCTCTCTATCATCTGGAGATCACCTAATTTGACCAGTTCATTTACATCACAATGGAGTAGCTCATTCACTTAGTCCACACCAGTCGGACGAGTTCTGTTATTCCATTGATCAAAACATTGATGCACATGAAGTCATGAGCATCGACGTCCATGAATCCTATTCTCCTGATACTTGTGAACCATTCACATTCGGGAGCTCTCACACTAATAAAAATATCATGGAGCTCATGCAAAAACTTGCCTCGGAGAAGCAGAAGTGCATGGAAAGACTAGATCCTAACTTCTCAAAGATGGAAATTGATTTTGATACAAAAATCTCTGATATTGCTTGCCATGTCAAGCGTGCTGATGAGCTTAACAATGAGCTTCTTAAACAGGAGGGGTATGCTCAACACCACGAAGCCATGATCATGAATATAGTATCAGTCATCGAGGCCATGGATGGTAGTTTTGAACTGAAGGTAGAACCTTTGGAAAATGGGTTCTTTGATCTTAATGAATACACACAGTGGAAGTATGAACAAGCAAGCATCGTTTATGAAGAAGAAGAAGAATTCAAAGTTCAACAACAACAGCCACGACCTCAAGAAGCAATCCAAGAGCAGGACACTCCTAGCCCACTTGCTCACTCACCACAAGATGGTGAAAACATTGATTGGAAACCGTCACCAATCACATCTTGGCGTCCACCTTTGCCTAATGAGGAACAAGGTACTATTGTTTCTTCTCCTCAGCAGTATTGAGAAAAGGCATGCCGTGCAGAAGGCCGGGTACTGTTCATCCCGAGACATGAAATTACTATTCATCCCGAGATCCAAGATTACTATTCATCCCGAGACCCGAGATTACTATTCATCCCGTGAGTCTTCGTCTTCACGTTCCAGCAATGTCACTATTCATGCCGTAAACTGCGTTTCACTATTGTTGCCGTTTTTCATTTAGGGCTTCCTCCTTCTATAAAAGGAGGAAACCCCTTTTTTCTTGTAACCTAACCTAATTTTCGTGCCTCTTATGGCTGAGAGAGAGCTGCCTCTAATTCTCTTGTTTTTATTGAATCTTCTCCATTCATGCCACAGCTCTCTCTTTATCTCTCACATAAAGTTCTCAATCTCTGCTTGTGTTTGTTTCGCTTGTCTATGCTTGAAGATCTCAGCAGGTTTCTGTCCCTTCTCAGCAGATTAACCTCCATTGCTGGCTCTATAGATCTACAGCTCTCTTCTGGTTTTGACAGATTTTCGGAGTACTGTAGCAACAGTGACACCAACAGAACTTGTGATTTCTCAGCAAAGGTGTAACCTTTCTCTGCTGTATTTGGTAAAATCATCTCTGTTCTACTTCACTTCAGACTCATTTCATACGATTTCAGTCTTGTTGGTTGCTTGGGAAGTTAAGATCAATCTGGAAATTTGTGGGTTTGTTGGCTTCAAGAAACGCTGAAGCATGGATTCTTCAAAGTCTGTTCCTATACCAGTTACTCTCAAAGGTGTGAACTACTTACTCTGGGCTAGAACCACCAAGACAAATCTGTGTGGTCGTGGTCTTTGGAATCACATTGAAACCCAAGATAAGAAAGTAATCACGGATGAAGATGGAAAAGAGATCAGTGGAGATCCAAGTTCTGAAGATGGCAAATGGTTTCAAGAAGATCAGGGGATTCTTGGACTACTTCAAAACTCACTTGAAGCTGCAATACTTGAAGCTTATTCTTATTGTGAGATGGCAAAGGAGCTGTGGGACACACTAAAGAATGTCTATGGAAATGTCTCCAATCTTACTCGAGTGTTTGAAGTCAAGAAAGCTATAAACAATCTCAGCCAAGAAGATCTGGACTTCACAAAACACTTCGGAAAATTCAGATCACTTGGGCTGAACTCGAGATGCTAAGACCTTTCTCGGTGGATCCAAGTGCTCTCAAGGAAAGGGGTGAACAAGATAGGGTCTTTGGTCTGCTTCTCACATTGAACAAGGCTCAATAGGCCTCTTTAGTGGCAAAGGGGAAATGATCATGGCACACAAAGTTACTTTCAAGTCTGAAGATAGGAAGATTCTTGTGTGTGATCACTGCAAGAAGAGAGGCCATATCAAGGATAAATGTTGGATACTACATCCACATCTTAAGCCAGCAAAGTTCAAGGTTCAGGCGAACTACTCTCACGAAGCCTCCACTGAGCAAGCTCAGGCCGGACCATCTAGACAAGGAGATGAATTGGCTATGGTTGCCTACTCCAATGATGTTGTTAGGAAGTCGGACCTTGAAGCTCTCATCAAGTCCATTGCTGCCCTTTTCAATAAAGAATCCGGTATCACTCACTTTGCTTCTTTACCTAAATCACAAAATAAAATATTGATTATTGATTCTGTGGCTTCTCATCATATGATTAGTAACTCTAACCTCATTAATAATGTTAAACATATTAATGTAAATGTGATAATTGCAAATGGTGATAGGATCCCCATAAGAGGAGTAGGTGATTTAAAACTTTGTGATAAGAACTCTAAAGCGTTCTTCATGCCCGAGTTCACCTCTAATCTTGTCTCAGTAAAAAGAGCTACAAATGATCTTAATTGCTATGCTATATTTGGTCCTAATAGCTTTCATTTTCAGGATATTGAGAGTGGAAAAGTTCTGGGATAAGGGAACACTAACGGTGACTTATATGTTTTTGAGGATTCTCCAGCAACAAAATCTACTTCTCTTTCTTGTCAATCTTGTTGTGCTTATAGCCCAAATAAACAGTGGCATGATGGTCACCCTCATGCTAGGGCTTTAGAGATTATGTTACCCCATGTTGTCTTTAATCATATGAACTGTGAAGCATGTATTCTAGGAAAACATTGTAAAACTGTTTTTCCTAAGTGTTCAACTATCTATGAAAAATGTTTTGATCTTGTGCATTCAAATGTTTGGACTGCCCCATGTTTATCTAGAGACAATAATAAATACTATGTTACATTTATTGATGAGAAATCGAAATATACATGGGTCACAATGCTTGCATCTAAGGATAGAGTATATGATGCATTTGTTAATTTTCAATCATATGTTACTAATCAGTTTAATGCCAAGATCAAGGTATTCAAGTCTGATAATGGTGGGGAATACACTAGTCACAAGTTCAAAGATCACTTAGCAAGACATGGGATCATACACCAAACTAGCTGCCCATATACACCTCAACAAAATGGTGTAGCTGAGAGGAAGAATCGACATCTTATGGAAGTTGCACGATCCATGATGTTTAACACCAATGTCCCAAGGAGATTCTGGAGTGATGATGTCATGGCAGCTTGTTACCTGATAAATAGGACACCAACAAGGATCCTAACTGATTTAGCGCCATTTGAGGTATTGAACCGAACCAAACCTTCTATTGATCACTTACGAGTGTTTAGTTGCATTTGTTTTGTACTGAGACCAGGTGAACTGAGGGACAAGCTTGAAGCTAAGAGCACAAAATGCATGTTCCTAGGCTACTCTACTACTCAAAAGGGCTACAAGTGCTTTGACTTCTCAAAGAACTGAACAATTGTGTCAAGAGATGTCAAGTTCATTGAGCACCAAGGGTATTACGACAAGAAGGATTGGGGGAGTTTGAAAGATTTGGCAAGATCACCATCAGATAGAGCCGCTAGTCTCCAACATCTCCTTAGTCATCTTGGGAATCCTCCTCCTCGGAGAGAAGAACAATCTGATAATGTCAAAACCAACCAACAAGGAGTGGAGACTACAGAAGATCAACCCAATACTGACCTTGGGAATAGACAGGCTGCTCCAAACCCCATGGAAGAAACTGATACCACTGAGCACACTCAGCTGGAACCAAACCCACTTGACAGGGAACAAGACCAAGTTCAAGATAAGGATGGTATGACTGAAGATGTGGTTCAAGAGGATCACCATGATGAGGTTGGATATGAAGCAGAAACTCCTCCTCCTCCACTGCCACCTCCTCTTCGGAGAAGCACTAGACAGAGGTTTGGACCCGAACATTGGAACGTCACTAGAGTCTATTTCAACAACCAAGCTGTGGCGCATCCTATACAAGCTGTGTGTTTGCTTGACCTGTTGCCAACTGCTCATCAAGCCTTCCTTGGGAAAATTGATGCTCAATGGATTCCACAGAGTTATGAAGAAGCCAAAGGGAGTAACGAATGGCTTGGAGCAGTGGATAATGAGGTTGGGGCTATGGAAAGGAATCATACATGGGATGAAGCCGACCTACCGTTGGGAAAGAAGGCTGTTAGTTCAAGGTGGCTTTTCACTATCAAGTATTTGAGCAATGGAGATGTTGAGAGGTACAAAGCCAGACTTGTTGCAAGAGGATTCACACAGACTTATGGAGACGACTACACAGAAACGTTTGCTCCAGTCGCCAAGCTGCATACAGTTAGAGTTGTTCTCTCATTGGCTACAAATCTGGATTGGGAGTTATGGCAAATGGATGTGAAGAATGCGTTCTTGCAAGGAGAACTTGAAGAAGAAGTGTACATGACTCCACCACCAGGCTTTGAAGACTCCATTGCTCCAGGAAAAGTTCTGCGGCTAAGAAAAGCCATCTATGGACTAAAGCAATCTCCAAGAGCTTGGTACCACAAACTGAGCTGTACTCTCGAAGAGAAAGGGTTCAAGAGATCTGAAGCTGATCACACATTGTTCACAGTCCAAAGTCCACGAGGAATCGTTGTAGTATTGGTCTACGTGGATGACCTTATCATTGAAGAAGAAGGTATTCTCGAAACTAAAACCTATCTTAAAACTGTGTTTGATATCAAAGATCTTGGAGAACTAAAATATTTCCTAGGGATTGAAGTATGTCGCTCTTCGGAGGGCTTATTTCTATCACAAAGGAAGTATACTCTTGACTTGCTGAATGAGACAGGTAAAATAGGAGCAAAGCCAGCCAAAACTCCTCTTGCAGATGGCTACAAGGTCAAGCGAAAGGGGGAGAAAAAGGGCAAGGAGCTCGAAGAAGAAGATCCATTAGACAAACCATATGCAGATCCTCTCCAATACCAAAGACTAGTGGGTAAGCTTATCTATCTGACTTTAACAAGACGTGACTTATGTTTTGCTGTGAATCAGGTGAGTCAATACATGCAGAAATCCACAGTCTACCTTTGGAATATGGTGGAGAGGATACTCAGATATCTAAAAGGGAGTCCGGGACAAGGCATATGGATGGGAAATAATAAGAATGCCGAGATTTTTGGTTATTGTGATGCAGACTACGCTGGTGACACGAATGATAGGAAGTCAACCACTGGATATTGCACATTCATTGGAGGGAATTTGGTGACATGGAAGTCTAAGAAGCAGAAGGTAGTGTCATGTTCAAGTGCTGAATCCGAGTATAGAGCAATGAGGAAGCTCACGGAAGAACTCATTTGGCTTAAGGCACTACTCAGAGATCTAGGCATTGAAACCACAAGACCCATCACTATGCATTGTGACAATCAAGCTGCTATACACATTGCCAGCAACTCTGTTTTTCACGAGAGGACCAAGCACATAGAAGTTGACTGCCACAAAGTTCGAGAGAAGATCAAAGAAGGAGTCACACTACCATGCTTTACAAGAACTGAAGATCAACTAGCAGACATCTTCACCAAAGCTGCGAGTCTTAAGGTTTGCAAACACATCTACAGCAAACTAGGGCTTGTGGATCCAACTCACCCTTGATCATATCCCCTACTCGTAGACGTTATACTCTTTTCCTCATCACAGATTTTTTTCCCAAGTGGTTTTTTCTATGATGAGGTTTTTACCGAGGTAACGCCTATGTAGGTCCAAGCTTAGTCTTTGTTCACCGACGGCTAAGCTTTAGGGGGAGTATTGAGAAAAGGCATTCCATGCAGAAGGCCGGGTACTATTCATCCCGGGTACTATTCATCCCAAGACCCGAGATTACTATTCATCCCGAGACCTGAGATTACTATTCATCCCGAGACCCGAGATTACTATTCATCCCGTGAGTCTTCGTCTTCACGTTCCAGTAATGTCACTATTCATGCTGTAAACTGCGTTTCACTATTGCTGCCGTTTTTCATTTAGGGCTTCCTCCTTCTTCTATAAAAGGAGGAAACCCCCTTTTTTCTTGTAACCTAACCTAATTTTCGTGCCTCTTATGGCTGAGAGAGAGCTGCCTCTAATTTTCTTGTTTTTATTGAATCTCTTCTCTAATTCTCTAGTTAATCCACATAAATCTCATAAAATCTATAAGCAGCACGTTCTTGAAGATAATCAAACACAACGTCTAGGTTGTGTATGAAAGAAGATGAAGAAGAAGACCACAAGGAAATAAGAAGAATTTGTGGTCAAAGAGAAGCTTATCTAGTAAAAGGAGCTAATGGGAGTCAACACGAAACTGTTTTGAAAAACAATGGTATATATCCTAGCTTCTCTACTGATGTTCAAGAGGAACGGTTTTCCATCCCGTCAGGAAACTTAAAGGGCCAAGAAGAAATTCTCAGAGAAGTGAACCTCCATGACCAAAAGGGAGATGAATATCACTTCCTTGATGAAAAAGGAAACCAACGCCTTGGCTCTAAGGGAAAAAGAGATTTGTGGCATATTGAGCTATGTAGTGTACATAGATGCATGCTAAATTTGAATCAAACTAAGTTATATGACTCGTAGACCCTCCCCTAAACTTAAATTACACAGTCCTTGTTTAACAAAATTCAAGAGATACCCTAGGAGTTTTGAAATCAGAAAGCTAAAACCTAATCTAAAATCTAAATGCAAATGGATATACAAATGGTAGGGGTTGGGTTGGTACCTCATTCTGGTGTTTGAGAAGGAGCGGAGAAGAAGGCTTGGGTATGTGCCCTGATGTCCTCCTTTGTGTAGCTTGGTCCGGAGGGTGGAATGGATGATGAAGGGCCGGCTGGATCAAAATACTGTGCTGACTTGATCAGGTGACTCGACTCGAAGCATCAAGTAGGATCTTCCAGATGTTCTGACTTGATCAGGGGATCGAGTAGATGGGTCGAGTCTGCGTTTTCGGCTTGGAGTTCTTTGGCTGTGAGGTCCAAGTTCCTTTTTTTGGCCCTCTTTCTTTCACTCAGCCTCTCTGTGGAGGCTTCCCCTGTAACCACATCATGCAAACACCTTGTACACTTCAGGTATTGATCGCCTTTCTTCACAATCTTCTGTTGGAGCGACTTGATCTGCCGCGACATCTTTTTCACTGTCTTTTTCAGGGCTTGGCTCGTCCTATCTTGGAACTTGTTGCAAGTTTGGAGTAGACTTATCCTTATTATTTCTTCCTTGAATGACTTGCATTCCTCCTATTCAAAATAATAGGCTTCCGGTACCCTATCCCATTGTGGAGGAGTTCCAAACGTAGGATGAATGCTGTGCTCCCTCCATTATATATCTTCGTGTACGTCTCACTAGTCAGAGGGAGGAGAACTTGCGCCTTCTCCACTTGAGGGTGTGTGAAGTTGTAGACGTGCTTTCTTCCAACCATGGCATTGTCGAGGATATGGGAGATCCTCAGATAGGAGAGGTTCAGGCTTGTTGATAGAGACTTCTTCCCTTGAAGCTCAACTCTACACCTTAGCAGAATATGGGTGATGATTCCTCCCAAGGCCATATCAACCTTGTTCATTATTCTCACATTCTTCAGCATTGTCTTGGTGTAGTTCCTCAACTGCTTGAGCAGTATGATCGAGTTGCCTACTCGAGCTTGGTCCCCTTGCATGGGAAATGGCATGTAATCCTTCAAGGCGGGTTGCCAACATGCGCAATTCTCCATCATTGACCGTGCATGTGGTCTTTCTCGCAAACATTGTACTGGCCAAGGTCTTGTGGAGATACCTTATGGTCGGATTCCTAATCTCCAAGCTCTTAGACCTTGAGGATTTAAATGTGCTCTTGCCTCCCAAATGGTTCCAAAACTTTACCACCACCTCCTTATCAAAGTCTTGATCGAGGTGTAGTCCTTTCCTGAAACCAAAAGCATCGTCTATCAGGCTCAATGGAGGAGTGTATCTCTTCCCCTTGATATTGAAGCTAATGTGGCCTAGTTCCCCATCATTGGCTTCCCTTTCCTCTTCATTGTAAACATGGAGCACCAGAGAGCCTAGGAAGTGGCACATCTCCTCCTTGAAGCCATTGAACGGCTTGCAGACAAGGTCCATTATGTTGGTAGCCTTGAAAAGCTTCCTTGTCTCCTTATCAGGGTATATAGTTCCTATGAACTCAACTCCTCTCAGAAACTCGATCCGGTTATTCACATAGGGAGTTTGGCCTCTTTCCTCAAAAAATCTGAGATTGGACTCATCCTTATCCATACTCATACCCTGATCACTCTCTTCTTCGATCTCATCTTGGATCACAGGTCTCTTTACCCTTCTCTTCTCTTCTCTGTTTCTCAGGACTGCCATTTGAGCTATTGTCGTGGCTCTGGACTGCCCATCACCACCAGTTGTTACTCAATGTCCCTGAAATAGGAAAAAGTGAAGTTAAATATGTGATTTGACACTTCCTCGATCAAGTTACTCGATCAACAATTCGACCTTCATAAATTTTTTTGAATAAAACCCTTGACTCAATTCGTATCGACCGAGTAACTACATCAAGCAGACTGAAACTAATCCACAAATAAATCTAAAACTCTTTGCTTGCTTGAATCAATTAGTTTTTAACCTCTCACACTTATTTTTACATAAACTCTTCAAAAATTTTAATATTACGGATCGGTTTTTGGATCTAATTAAAAATTTGTTCAAATTTATACAAAACTGGATTGATTGGATTTCTAATTAAGTTTCTCAGATCATATCTAGCATCTTAGACTCCATGTTTGTGGTTAATTAAGGCATGCAAACCCAGAAAGCATCAAGATCAAGATCAAGGAAGTTTCTAGGTTTACTCAATTGTGTCATCGAGTGAACTATAGATCAAAGAGACTTACATGTTCAAAGAAGAGTTGTAGTTCGAAGCAGACATGTTTGACTCAAAGAAATGCAAATTTTAGAAAGTTTAGAAAGTTTTCGAGTTTTAGAAATTGTAAAATTTGCATATATTTTGAGGTGAAAAAGCTTGCCATCGTGAAAATGGCAAGTAGAGGAGAGAGAGGAGCGTGTAGGGTTTAAATAAAAGTGGAGATATTGTTTTGGGGGGTGGGTGAAATCAGTCGTGTGGCTGAGATTCAAACTTAAATATTTCAGAAATTAAACCTGGCCACTCGACCGGGGGATCGAGTGGAGTAGTCGAGTAGACTTTCTCTGCCCATTGTTCACCATCAAATCCCTTTGGCTCTTTCCTATTTGATCCCTTTTTCTTCTAAACATGATTTTCTGGAACTTCATATCCTTGAGAAACCATTAAATAACCTAATTCTAGAAAGCGAAATTGAAGATATATACAAGGATAAGCATGGGATTTCCTCCCAAGTGAGCTTGTTTAAAGTCTCTAAGCTTGAATTTCCTTACAGAGATTAGGCTTGGTATGGACCATTGAAAGGCTATAAGGTCCATTCATGTTCCTTCACTGGAAAGTCTTTAGCTGCATAGGAGAAAGTTCTCCTAGCTCTTGGTCCTCTAGCTACTAAACTTTGTGGAAATATCCTGTCATTGTTGCCATCTCCATAGACAATCCTCCTGAGTGAATGCACTTCGTAAGAAAGACTTTGAATGTCTTTCTTGAGTGACTCAATTATTTCTCTTTGAGCGATGACCACCGACTCAATCGATGGGGTCGAGTAGGTAGGTCGAGTACGCATAGTTCTTCTTATGTTAGAGCTGAAACTTTCAATCTTTGACCCAGCATCTGACATAAAGTCATGGTCCCAAACCTTTTCCCTGGCTGAGGTTCCCAACATGTTCTCTAAGGCTAGTTGAGCATAGTAATGTTCCTCTTTATCACTCTGAAAGTCTCTGTGGTTGACCCAATTGATTGGCCTTGATGGTGATGATGGAGGTTCAACTTCAGTGCTGAGAGGTATATAGCTTGTAAAAGGTCCTCCTCGTGGTCTATTCGGATCTTCTTCCTCTTCATTGCTGTTGACCTCTATGGCAAACAGATGTCCATCAATGGTGACTTTCTCATAACTCATCTCTACATCAAACTTCATATGCAGATCTTTCCCAAGCTTCAGCTCTATCTTTCCTTCCTTGACATCTATGACAGCTCCAGCACTTACAAAGAATGGCCTTCCCAGGAGTAGAGGATTCTTAGGTTCCTCATCCATCTCTAACACAATGAAATCTGTGGGGACTTCAATGTGGCCTATTCACACTGGAAGGTTCTCCCAGCATTGCTTTTGGCATTCTTATTGACCTATCAGCCAATATCAAAGATATCGTGCTTGGTTTGAGATTCTCAAACCTAAGCTTCCTTGCAAACGATTATGCAAATACAAAGAAAACTCGCCACTCAAAAGACAATGATCATCTCAGCCCATTGACTGGCCCTTTAGACCCAACTGGATAGTCTACTCGGCCACGCTCAAGGTTGTCATTGATGATATGAAAAAGTAAAACATATATCTCATGCAATAAGGTAAAGGTTTAGAGATTAATGTAAGGACTTCTCCTTTGACAAAGATACAAAAGAATAAAGAAAGAGATGGTGGAACTTCAAGGCTTCTGCGAATCAATCAGCTTATGCGGTTCCTTAGAGACGGTGTAGGCATTTTGCGGTGATGGTGAACTTTAGGATTTTTGTTGTGAAACATTGGTGAGGCTCGAAGCTTTGATGAGGCACAAGAAACCCTAATGTCATAAACTTGTATATATAGGTTTGGGGCGCAAGAGATCAACTTCTAGGGTTTAGGAAGGGCAGACTCATCATTTTGATGAGTATCGAGGCAATGGGCCAAGACTAGTGAATGGGCTCGCCTCAGTCATGAGCTTAGTGATTGGGGTGCCCAAGAGGTGTGGCCTCGGTCACGAGCCTTGTGACCGAGGTTTTGGTGCCTTTGCTCCTAGTTGACATAGCTTCGTCTTCTGGGATGCATTTTCCAAACGGCTGAATGGATTGCTTCAATTCTTGTCCCATACAAATCTTGACACTTCACGCTTTCCAATGATATAGAGAACCCAAATTCTGGTCCACAGGAAGGTTTTCAAATATAGTCAAACTTCTGATGCTTGAAACTGCCTCAAAAACGTGTTTTGCTGCTTTTTGATCCATATTCCCATAAAACCTGTAAAACCTCTTTGAAACTAACAATACTTGATAATAGCCTATTTAGCCTTGAAATAATACCAAATCTCTCATAAAACAATATAAAAACCATCGTAAAAACAGGTCAAAATACAATGTTATCAACTCCCCAAACTTAAACCTTGCTTGTCCTCAAGAAAAATAGAATGGAGGAGAGGTTTGAAAATCACGGAAACTCACTTTGCTTGTTGGGGATGTCTAGACTTCAAACAATTTGTCACTGGGCATTGGAACATAGTCCAAGATCAACCACAAAGATCATCTTCACACCTTAGTTACTCCAACCCAAAGGAGTTTTCGGAATCCCCATTGTCGTCTCTTTACATAGATTAATGGAATAAAAGGTACGGTGGTATTCAAAGGCAGGGAGAATTCTTCTTACCATTGCATTCTCCAGCATACTTTCCCTCTCCTCTTTTCCTTCCAACCTCCTTGATATCATGTTTACAGCCACCGAGTTTTGTTGTTTCTGGTGCTTCGCCTTTTCTTCTTCTTCTTCTTTTTTTTTTCTTTCTTTCTTTTGTTTTCTTTGGGACGAGTCTCCCTGGAATCACAAAGGATACACTGGTCTACACATCATCCCTCGGCCGCTTTGACTCTTAAAGTTTCCCTTACCATAAAATCCTTCCATGAGGTCGCAAAAGATACACGGGTTTACGCATCATCCCTGAGTTCACTTGGGCTTGTTGTTTTGATTTGTTTCCTTCTTCCTTCTTTCTTTTCTTTCTTTTCTTTCTTTTTTGTTTTTCTGAGCTTGCGAAGAGGAAGAGAGTTAATTGTATGCTTGGTGGAAAATTGCATGGCCTTGTATGGTTCGAATAGGTCTTTGTCCAATGAGTGCCAATCCCTGGGGAAGAAATTGAATGTCAGGTTAGGTTCAAATAGATTTAGAGACAACTTTGGTTTACCCTAGTTTCCAATGAAAAGAAGCTTTTGGGGAATGTTGAATCCTCCTACGGCCTATCGCAAACAGAACCTCGGCCAAGCTGTGAGTCATTAGAGTAATCACCAATCCAAAAAATTCAATAGATCAAGGTCATCATTCCCTAACAGTTTTGACTCAATAAAACATTTTGACTCGATAAAATTGCATAAATAAGCATATTCATTGATGTAAAAATTGGCACAAGGTCTGAAATCAACAAAATAGAGGTGTTAGTAAAGGATGAACATCCTTCCCCCCAGACTTAAATCACACTGTCCTCGGTGGGAAAACAAGTAGGAGAAAAGACTGGAAATCATAAGGAAAAGTTGGGTTAAAGAACTATGTCACCATAATCAGAATGTTGGTGACTAACCGGTGTTTCTTCCTTTGAAACTTGACATCGCATGGACTTGGTTCTAGTCCATTGAATTCTTTGTGAAGATCTTTCCTAAATGCATCTTTCCTGAGACAAAAACCTAAAAACCATCAATGATATGCTAAAAGATAAATAAATAAAGATAATGAAAATAAAGATAGAGATAGTATGGTGGTGTTGTAGATGGTGAGATGGTGGTGATGGTATCTCTTTGATGTCATGGTTGCCATGGTTGATATCTTCCCATGGTGACTGATTTGCTCCAAATAATGCTTGTAGTCGGAATGGTGAAGTGATCTGATCAGTGAAGTGACTTGGTGTAAAAGAGGAGTGGCATGGAGGCACTAGGGTGAGAAACATCGGTCACATAAGGTCATCACTGGGGCCGTCCTTCTGAGTCTGGAATTGATTTGGCTGCCCTCTTCTTCCTTGTTCCTTCTTCTTAGCATGAAATTATATCATTCCCTTCTTCCAAATGTACCAAAAGAATGTATACTTACTTGTGCATCCAAGATTTAGACGTCCCATTGAAGTTTACTCCTCTTTGGTCTGAGTATACCTCCAAAAATGGGGTCCAATGGAGAATCTCGAGATCTAGCCCGATCATGGCTACATTATCTTTGATCATAACTTCCCAAATATCCACATATCCTAAGATATAGAATCTTGTGTCGATCCATAAACCAATAGCAATATTTCCCAATATTTGTTAAATTCCTAGCTGCGGGTCGGTTTCGGCAAAGAATAGGCGGAATTTCTAGTTTCGAATTTCATTCTATAAGATATTCCTTGATCATCACTCTCAAAAATACTCAAACATGTTGAGTACCCGATTATAGCTCATTTGACCAAGTATTTCTTAGAAATTATGTTAACTTGGTGGGTTTTGTAGCCGCCGAACAATGCCGGCTGAGGACTCGATGTTGATGATTGGCCATTTTCTTCTCTGAGCTTCTTTTTCGGAAATTTCTTTGACAAAAACTTCCCAATGGTCATCTTCTAAGCGTGTGTCAAGGTTGACCACTTTGTTTCGAATTGATTTTGATATTATCCCTCCTTAGTGAATTATGCAACCGCAAAGCTTAAGATGGAATAATCTACTAACCATGAATCCTTTTCCAAAAGGTAACTCGACCATTTCTCTTATAATACCCATATGATGTTGAGTACCTGATCCTAGATCGGTTGGTTGAGTAGAACTTGAAAATTCTTCATGAGGCTTGGTTTGACCTAGCCGCGGCTCGGTTCGGATTTGTACCTTGGCCATGGCTTGGTTAAGCATAGTGAATGTGGTCGGGGAAGGATGCATAGCTCCCTAAGGCGATGTACTTAGCTCTAATAAGCTCCATAAGGTCAGAAGTGTACCAGATCATTAAAATTCTTTGACATCTCCTTGGCAACCAAAAAAGATCGATTCTCGGAGACTTCCACTCAGAAACCTCGGTGGCTTCGTGCCCGGGGTCTGGCCTGCTTGAAACCTCGGTCACGGCCCTCAGTGACCTTGGTTTAGCCTGATGTCGTCCTTCTTCAAGTTGGAGGTGAGTTATTCTTCGTGGGGACTTTCAACATTGATTTCTTCAACATTACCAATATGTTGCCTTCCGCATGCTTTGATTAAAACGACTTGACCAGACTTGTGAATTCTTCATGCCACTTTAGAGACAAAAACTCCAGAGGTTGAAACTCTCCAAAACCTCGGTCAGTGGCTTCATGACCGGGTTGGTCCTCCTTGGTACCTCGGAAACAAGCTTTGTGACCTATGTCAGCTCCAACTCCAATCTCTCTCTTTTTTTGCTTTTCTATTTTCTTCTTTTGTATTTTCTTCTTTTGTATTTTCTTTTCTGTTTATGTGGAACACATGAGATAAAACATGCAAAGATCAAAAGAAAAATGAAATCTAATCTATAAAGGGAAAATAAAACTTACAAAGTGGGTTGCCTCCTACTAAGCGCCCTTGTTTAAAGTCTATGGCTAGACTCGGTGCTTTTCTCATGAGAGGTGAGAAGAATTCTCTGTCCTAAGACAAAATTTCTTGGTATTGACAAGCTCTGGTGGCGTTCCGTTACGATCCAAATGGTTGATTGCTTCGGGAATCCTCCTTTGCTTTTTTCCGATTCGGCATGTACTTCGTCTGTGGATTTAGAACTATGGATATCAACATGGAACTTGCTTGATAAAGCCTTTTCCATCTTGAAATGCCTTCCAATGATCCCATCCACAAGAATTTCTAAGATTCCTGCTCGCCTTTTTACGCCATCTAGGGAATCATTGATAAGAACATTCTTTTCGAAGATCCCTCCAATTCCTTGGTTAAAAGTATCCTCAATTTTTTTCTATCTCTCGTGCCAAAAGGTTACTCCTATCATCATTTCCCTCGCAGCTACCATATTCTTTGATGGTGAGGATTTCTTTGGCGAGTTGCTCCTCTATACCATCGAGCCTTTCTTCCATTGAAAATCCTCTTGTGGTGATTCCTTCCCTAAGAGATTTAGATCACCTCGCAATCCTTCTATCATATTGCCAAATTTGTTTCACTTCATGACTTCTTCTTCAAGACGAGATTCATACCTCTCCTAGTCTCTTTCTAAGCTTTGGAGTTTGTTCCTTGTTAATCCCACTTCTTTGGCACGCTGGTCTTCTAGCTTCTTTAGGCTAAAAAGTATTTCGCCTATCTTCTCGGAGTGAGTCAAATCGCCTTTATCAATCTTTTCATGGATCATTCTTGTACTATTCTCTTGTTGTCTGAAACATCTTCTACGCAAGGTTTCTATCCTTCCTTCTTGCAGCTTTTGTTGTAGAGACACATAGGAGTTATCCTGGGGATATTGATGTGGGGAGTGCATAGGTTGGGTCAAATGAGTGGTTACTTGAGGCGTGGGGAACCAACATCTATTGTCTTCAGGTATCATGGGGGAACCAACATCTATTGTCTTCAGGTATCATGGGTGGGAGTAGTGGGAAATATAGGCGTAACTTCCCTTTGATTCCATGCTTGATGTGGATTGTCGTTCTCTCTTGATCCTTCGGAGAGGATAAGTGTCATCATACAGCAGTAGACCTCACTTGATCCTTCCTCCTTAGTGGCCAAATTTTCAGCTGATTCCTCGACATAGGTCTTCTCTTCATCGGTTCGATGGCCTCTGCTCCGCATCTGACAGGGGTCAAATATAACCCTATAACTACTCTCTCAATTGAAGAGGTCAATTGCAGCACTTAGGGGTTGAATCCACTATGGCTCTGAAAACTCACACAGTAGACGTACCAAATTCGAATTAAGCTAGTTAAAACAAGGATGTAAGTCAAGTGATTAAAATACTAGACATAGGGAAGATAAATCACGAATACTTTGGAATGTGAACTGGGCAGTTCCATAATTATGATACAATTTTTGGTTTGGTTCTGAAACTCATAACACTAATATAATATCTCATCCAACTCTCGCTGCGACGACATCTATCCTCAACACAGAAGCAAACCAAATCTCTTTGCAAAATACCAATAAATAGTGTCTCTAAGATTAACGAGTATGATATGTTTACAAAATTCTTCAACCAACTCTCGCTGTGAAAAGACTGTTTGCTCATCTAAGATTGGGTCGGGATATCAATAGCACTCTCGCGCCTACCAATATTCCTATGGTACTCGGATTAAGGTGATCAATCTTAAGACTTGTGTTATTAACAAATCTAGATGAAGAACATTCTAGATATGTCTATGCCCAATTCAACAAATCATCATTAACCCTAGAAATCCCTAGATCTAACAAGGTGACTACTCAGACATAGAAGAGTTAACACAAATAATTGTCTGAATAATACTCATAAAATTAGAAATAGAAATCAAGGGAGTTCATAACTCTTCTCTCTATAAAGGTTGAGATCTGAATCTTCTCTCCACAAAACTTGCTTGAAACTTTCAAAGAAACTTAGAATAATCCAAACTTATTCTCTAGGACCTCTAAAACATAATTTAACCTAAAAACACGATGAGGCATGAAGTATAAACTTTAGAAACTTCTGGGGCAAAGTTGCAGTTCTTGAAACATGATAAAACTCGAAAGCGTCATTCACGTCGGGTGTGTGTCGACCGACACAGGTAAGGCCTGCCGGTCAACATGGACAATGTTCGTCTCCTTGTTGTTTTGCTCAGCTACAAGCCTCCAAAAGCTCCAAAGTGCTCATCAGGGTCCATCTCATGTTTGTACCTAATAAGACTCATTATATATACAAAAGAGTCTAAAACCAACGCATAAATCATGTCATTAAACAAAAAAATACATGATATATCAATTCTCCCAGACTTAGCTTTTGCTTGCCCTGAAGCAAACAGAAAACTAAACCACGGAAGAAATTTGAAAATCGCGAAACTCATAACTTCTTCGGAACACCACAATCAAATTCACTATAGCAAACCACTAGAAATTCTTCTCGACTTATAATCGTACTTCACTACAACAAACCAGCCATTACTAACTTTATTGGTACTCTTTAAACTCCCCCAGACTTGTTATTTATTATGTTCTCTACTCTTTTTTTTTGAAGTAAATCTATAACTTCAAAGCTTATAAATGTATATGGTCATCAGAAGTTCCTTCCTACCGTTTCCAACCCTTGTGTGATCTTTTCATTAGAATAAACAAATGGTCATCGGATGTTGCTTCCTACCGTTTATCTAAATGACAATCATCTCACCGTTGTAAATTTAGAATTGGGGACAAGGGAGAGGAGTACCACATTTAAATCAAACAGGCCAGTAATATTGAGCTTATACGAAAAATCAAACCCAACAGACATCAATTCCATCAATAAAATAAAGTACTTAGCTCTGATCTAGGATATTGGAAATATGGGGATCTTAAGCAATCTTACTCGCCATTGAGTTTTTCATTAGTCTCGGATTCAAGTCAGGATAAAATCAAATGGTCAAATGAGATCTTACTGAAAAGTGTGGTTGATTCCTCAGTAACATCATTGTTTCTGGACAAGGTTTTGACTCAATAAAACAAAAGTTTTAAAAAATAAAAGAAAATTTGGGACTGACTCTCAAAAGAATAAATATAGTTAGTAAATATCTCCCCCAGACTTAAACTACACTATCCTGATCTAATGTCAGAAAATTAGTTGATAGACCAATAGAAATGGTGTCAGACTTAAACTACACTATCAACTAATTCCTTAAGCTTATTTGGAAGGTGATAAAAAGAAAGAAAATTGGACAAAGATTGAAGTGTCATGTTTTGAAAAATCGTAACCTGATATGGTGGTGCGTGTCGATTGACAGAAATCTTGCGTGTTGGTCGACACGAGCAAGTATTTCGTGCAATGAAGTTTGACACCATTCTATTGGTCTATCAACTAATTTTCTGACATTAGATCATGATTAAGAGCTCCAAACACGTCAAATAACAAGATAAATTCATAACATATTAAGTTCAACAACATCCAATGAAAGTTAGAAACAATAACAGAAGCAAAAAACCAAAAATAAAAATTGTCTCAAAGGAAAAAGAAAAGAAAGAAAAAAGACACTAATCCTCTTTGCTGTAGGGTCTGAGGTCGGAGATGGAGTGGGGATTGGAATAGGCCGGTGCTGAGTAGGAGCTGTATCCGTGCAACGAACACATCCGGAACGAGACAGTGATGCAATCGCATTCCAGACACTCTGGAAACGGTTAACCACATACCTCTGAAATACTGCATTCTCCATAGGAATAAGAGGTGTGGCGGGAAGTCCGAAATGATGTGCAGATGGGTCTGGAATCGGATCATCCTCGGCTGTAGTGGGAATTGACTGAGAGGAGGCACCTCTGCGATGTCTGGTCTGAGGAGCAAGGCGATGAAGCGTATGGTGAGGCTGAAAAACATGAAGTGCCTGACTAATGCTTCACTACCCGTAATACGAGTGAACACCTGCTGTGGAAGCTGAACCAAATAGTCTATGCCCTCACTACGATAGCACCAAATCCAATCTGCCTTGATTCATTTAGCATGTGTCAGAAAAGCTTCATCCATGACAGATATATCAGATAGCACATTAACTCCCTCAGTTCTGTTACCGCATAAGCGAAAAATGGGGTGTTAACAGACAGCCAACCGTCTCAAACTTGCCTCTCGTGCCTGTGAGTAGTCTGATCTTTAAGCTAACCAAGTGATGCACGAAGATAGCACCAAGGTTCACATCGTTATCCAACTAAGTCCACTCATCAGTAAACAGGCCTTGAATGGCGTAGCACATCAACACAAACTCAGACTGTCTCATCTTCGTGGGCTCCATCTTGCACAAAAGCGTGTTCGAGGTAGCTCGAACAACGTAATGAAGGACCAACCCTAATGTCAGAGTGAGTAGACTTGTTGGCGCTGTAAGGCCCATCTGCAAACTTGCTCCAATACGTCTGGAAATCGATTGACATGTTGACATTAACCATAAGCCTGGTGGGTCTAATCTCCATGTTCAGCCAAGCATTGTAGAACAAGGTGTCATTGTCATTCCATTCTTCTGCAATCTCCCGCTGATAGAAGTCAGGCCTATGAATTTCTTCACTAAGGGTTCCTTCCCAATTGACCCTAGGAATGATCCTCGTCTCTTCTGTATGAGGCCATGGGGGACGAGATACAATCCATGGTGAAGGTCCACGACTCGACTCTCCTGGTGCTCCTGATGTCCTTAGTGTTTTTCTCCTAGTATTCATCTTAAACCTGAAAGAGAAAACAAGAGAAAAAGTCCAAAATCAGCCAAAATCAAAATTGGGGTACCCGTGTCAACCAACAAAAGCAAGCCGTGTCGATTGACACAGTGCCAAATCAGCAATATCGAGTTTAAAAACCAATTTTAAATCAAAATTCATCACAAATTAAGCATAATCAATCATCAAAATCATCATACTATCACCTATCCATCATCCTAAACATCTCTAGATTCTGAATTTCAAGTTAATTTGGTATTAGGTTTCATCAAAATAAATTCATGAACTTTCTATCAATTCAACCTAATTTAACAACAATCTACACTTAATTCCTTCTAAATTCATCCTAATCAACAAAAATTAGCAAGCATTAAGAGTAAAGTCGATGTTTAAAAGTAAGAATTCAACCTTGAAAGTTTCAAATTTAAGAATGGAGATTTGAAGAACATACCTTGGATTTGGAAATAATGGATGATATAGGAGTGTGAGAAATCAAAAACTAATGAGTTTAGAAGCAAAACTCGGTTGATTTGGTGAAGAATTAAGAAAAACGCAATTTGGAGTTTAAAGAGGCAAAGGTATGCAATTTTGGGAAAAAGGAGAAGTGGAGAAGAAAAAGGAAAAAGTAGGCGATATACTAACCTGGGGTCCGTGTTGACTGACATAGGGTGTGCGTGCCGATTGAATGGACACAAACCTTGTGTTCTTTGGTCGAAAAAATTATGTAAAGTTCTCTAATCAATGAGCAATCCTTCCAAAGTTGTCATTAAGAATGTCTAGTTCCTGAGACAAAACAAAGAAAAATTAGTAACAAAACACAAAAAAACGTATTTACAGACTTACCAGTGGTTTGCCTCCCACCAAGCGCTTTTTTCAGTCATTAGCTTGACTTTTTCAAGCATCATCCATGGGGAATGTCTCCAGAAGCATCTAAAGATGATGAAGACAAAGTCCTTGAACCGAGATCATCTTCTCTTATGTCCAGCATCTTGGATTTCAGAACCCTAGGCATCATCTGATCCATCGCGGCTTGTCCTTTATCCTTAAACTCGGAAGTGATGATAGCTCTAACTTTAGCAAATGGTCTTGAACAACTTCCATACTGAAGCTTATACTCAATGGTATCATCAACTTGTCTCACATGAGTCAAAGTCATAAGGGGTTCGTTAGTCACTGCTTTTCTCAACGGCTTCTTCTTCTTAACCACAAAACTTTCAGATTATTTGCAGTGAAATCCTTAGAGTCAATCTCATTCACCTCTTGATTACAAGATTTATCAACATCTCAGCAACAACGTTAGGACTCCACATCACATATCCACCAGAATTAGCATCGTAGAACACATCAGGATCAACATGCTTTAGAGAAATCCTGCTACTGTAGCAAGGAACGGTCTTCCCAAAATCAATGGCATATCAGAACCAATATCCGTCTCAACAACATGGAAGTCACAAGGAAGCA
Organism: Cardamine flexuosa; assembly: GCA_963555745.1. NCBI lineage: Eukaryota > Viridiplantae > Streptophyta > Magnoliopsida > Brassicales > Brassicaceae > Cardamine > Cardamine flexuosa. The sequence continues at coordinate 21,835,614 of OY743217.1, read as the reverse complement.
GACAGTCTCCAACCCGAACTTGCAAATTCTCAACAAGACCTATCGAAGTCTTTACTGAAGCATCAGCCAATGTAATTTCAACTGGAGATCTTTTGAAGTTGCTGATTCGCAACCTTGTTGTAATGTCCATAGACATAAGATTAATACTAGACCTAGTATCATAGAGTGAATCGGTGAATCCAACTCCAACAATAGAACACGGCATAGCAAAACTTCCAGGATCCTCCAACTTAGGTAATTTCAAAAGAAAAACCGTATGGTTATGTGATCATGTCGACCAACACGGTCAGCTGACTGTCGATCTATGTTAGTGGAATCAGGACCGTCCTTAATCGTGACTTGGATCATATTTTCAGGGATTTAGGGTGGTGTCGACCGACACGAGGTAGATGTGTCGATCGACATGAGCTCCTTGACGAGAATCTCAAATTTTTCCTTAACTTCTGAGTTCACCTGACACACTTCAATGACTTCTCTCTTGAACATATGACCCCAGGACATAACAGCACCACATTGATACTTAGGATTTGTATCAGTCCTTCCTGGTAAGACGACATAAGGGCGTTTAGTGTTCACAGCAGATTGAGCAAACTGGGTATCCAACCTCTTGATTTGGTTGTTCAAAGTCTCATACTTTCCATAGCGATCCGGATACAGTGCATTGATTATACCAATGAAGTCTATAGTCATCTTCTGCTGTCCCTCGAGAATTTGGTCAAGCATGTCTTTCATCTCAGAATCTGGAGTTCTAGCACTTGGATTCTGGTAGTGGGAACATCCAAAGTTCCTAGTGAAACCGATGTTGTTTCGCCGAGCATTCTGAACTTCAGGCTTGGGCGTAAATCCAGAGGAGTTCTGGTTGTTTCCATAGTTGTTCCTCTGTCCATTGAAGCTCCTGAAGTTGCCTTGAGAGTTGCAAAATCTTTGGCCATTAAAACCGGAACCATTAACATAGTTCACATCTTCCTCATCAGGTCCATCTTCAGCTTTGAACACTTCAACGTCTTGAGCAAAGTGAACCGATTTCTTGTTCACTAGAAGGTTGTGCACGGTATCAAGATTTGATTTAACTTCAGCCATCTGACTATTATACAATCTAACAGCTAACTTCTTCCTGTCAAAATCTGCATACTTAGTACTGTTACTAGATGCCAAGTTCTCAATCAACTTGATACTTTTCACTGGTGTTCTAGTCTTGAAGTTACCTTCACTAGCAGCATCCAAAGGAACTTGATACCTCTAATCAACTCCGCAAAAGAAAGTCCTTAAGAGCTGGACTTCATCCATTCCATGGTGCAGACAATCCCTTTGGTATCCCTTGAATATCAACCAAGCAGCCTTAAAAGTCTCGGCAGGTCCTTGAGTAAACTGAATGATCACGTCCCTCAAGTCATCTGTCTTAGAATCATCATAGAAGTTATTCAGAAAAGTTGTCTTGATGTCCTTTGAAGTGGTTAAAGATCCTGGTTGTAAGTGCTTTAACCAGTGAGCTGCTTCCCCAACAAGAGAGTATGTGAAGAGCTTACCGAATAGATAGTCTTCAGACACTCCATTGGTCTTGATACCCGAAGCCAAGTCTTCAAACTTCTCTATATGATCCATCGGATGTTCAGCAGGATGAGAATGGAAAGTGTGTTGCCCCACAAGAGTGTAGTATTGGGGTTTCAACTTAAAATCATTTCTCTGGAAAGCAGGAGGACATATAGCAGAACTATTAGTGTACAACTCATTGGGTCTGTTCTAATCAGCCAATGTTCTTCCCACAGCTTCAACCTGAGCATCAAAATCAGCCGGACCGCGTCTGTTGGCATCGTGGTGACCGAAACGGTTAGAGTCTTGTCGATCGACACGAGCAACTTTGTCGACAACTTCGAGAATGGAGTTCCCTTCAGCATCAAGTTTCTACCTTGATCATTGTATAGGTTGCCCTATAAATCATGTAAGACTCCAGCAACATCCCTCTCAAGCACAAGTGGTATAACCATCTCTCATCTCCTCTGTGCTTTTCGATTAGCTCTCTTAAACTTTCCAATCTCCTCAGTAGCAACTAGTTCTTTGTTCTTGTTGCTCCTAAGATTCATGCACCTGAGATAAGAGAAAGTAGAGATGTAAGTAACAAAATAAAAGAAAAATCTACACTAACTTTAACTGAAATCTATTGGTGAATTTAGAGTCCCCGGCAATAGCGCCAAAATTTGACAGGGGTCAAATATAACCCTAGAACTACTCTCTAAATTAAAGAGGTCAATTGCAGCACTTACGGGTCGAATCCTCAAGGACTCTGAAAACTCACACAATAGACGTACCAGATTCAAATTAAGCAAGATGAATACATAAGAAACTATATAAAGCAATGCAAATAAAATAAGCGATTAAACGGGGATGTAATTCAAGGGATTAAAACACTAGACATAGGGAAGATCAATCAGGAATACTTTGGAATGTGAACTTGCAGTTCGATAATTAGGATACAATTTTTTGTTTGGTTCTTAAACTCATAACACTAATATGATATCTCATCCAACTCTTGTTGTGACGACATATATCCTATAAACAGAAGCAAACATAATCTCTTTGTAAAAAACCAATAAATAAAATCTCTATGATATGTTTAAAAAATTCCTAAACCAACTTTCGCAGCGAAAAGGCTGTTTGCCCATCTAAGCTTGGGTAGGGATATCAATAGCACTCTCGCGCCTATAATTATTCCTACTGTATTAGGATTAAGGTGATCAATCCCAAGACTAATGAGATTACCAACTCTAGATGAACAACATTATAGATAACCTAACATGTCTATGCCCAATTCAACAAACCATCATAAACCCTAGAAATCCCTAGATCTAACAAGGTGACTACTCAGACATAGAAGAGTGAACACAAATCATTGTCTGAATAATACTCATAAAATTAAAAATAGAAATCGAGGGAGTTTGGAATTCTTCTCTCTACAAAGGTTGAGATCTGAATCTTCTCTCTACAAAACTTGCTTGAAACTTACAAAAAAACTTAGAATAATCCAAACTTAGTCTCTGGGACTTCTAAACCATAGATTAACCTAAAAGCATGATGAAGCATGAAGTATAAACTTTAAAAACTTCTGGGCCAAAGTTGCAATTCTTGAAACTTGATAAAAGTTGAAGGCATTATTCACGTCGGGTGTGTGTCGACCAACACATGTAAGGCCTGTTGGTCGACATGGACATCAATGTTCATCTCCTTGTTGTTTTTCTCAGCTAAAAGCCTCCAAAAGCTCCAAAGTGCTCATCAGGGTCCATCACGTGTTTGTACCTCATAAGACTCAATATATATACAAAAGACTCTAAAACCAATGCATATATCATGTCATAAAATTGTAAAATACATGATATATCAGCATCCACTCTTCATACTCGGCGTGGGTAGTGAATTCTTTCCTTCCATCCACTCTTCTTCTTCTTTATACACCTCCGAACATTCTTGATCATTCTTCAAGTTAATGTATTCTTGAGGGTCTGTAAAACCCTTTTGAAGAGCTTCAATCTCCACCCCCAAATGTTCTTCCACGCGGTCAATAGCATATGCAATGTTTGTTACCTTCTTCATGCTTCTCTGGACATCTTGTTTGTTCTCAAAGAGCTCCTTACTGAATTTGCTATGGTGAGTCTCTACTTAGTCTAGTCGTTCAGAGATATATGAAATTTTTGCTCCTATATCAGCTTCAACCATAGAGAGTTTATCACATATATCTTCTTTGCATTTCTGCTGTGTTGAGGTGAATTTGTTCAGAGAATCCTAATTTCTTCTGTGTAGGCATCATATGATGATGCTTCATAGTCTTCATAAGTATCCACCTTCATGACATCTCATGAATAAAAGTAATGATCCATACAGGGATGGTATAGGTCCGAGTAGTATGGACTGAAAGAATGAGATGGTCTCATTGGGCATTATCCAGAGGATCGAGAAAGTGATGGTCATCCAGAGTGCCTCATCATAGGTGTACCACTGATATATCATGGGTTTTATGGTTTATGACATGATATATGCATTGATTTTAGAGTCTTTTGTATATATATTGAGTCTTATTAGGTACAAACACGAGATGTACCCTGATGAGCACTTTGGAGCATTTGTAGGTTAATAGCTGAGCAAATAACCAAGGAGATGATTATTACTGTCCATATCAACCGACAGGCCTGTCCTGTGTCGGTCAACACACACAAGACGTGAATGACGCCTTCGAGTTTTATCAAGTTTCAAGAATTGCAACTTTGCTCCTGAAGTTTCCAAAGTTTATACTTCATGCCTAATCATGTTTTTAGGTTAAACAATGTTTTAGAAGTCCCAAAGACTTACGTTTTATCATTCTCTAAGTTTTTCAAGTATCATTGTAAGTTTCATGGAGTGTTTGGAGAGAAGATTCAGTTCTCAAACTTTGTAGAGAGAAGAATTCTGAACTCCCTTATTTCTTTTTTCTTATTTCATGAGTATTACTCAGACAATTTTTTGTGTTTTCTCTTCTATGTCTGAGTAGTCACCTTGTTAGATCTCAGGTTTTCATAGGGTTTATGATGGATTGTTGAATTGGGCATAGTCTTGTTAGGTTATCTATTATGTTCTTCATCTAGATTTGATTATCACACTAGTATTAAGATTGATCACCTTAATCCTAGTACCGTAGGAATATTGGTCGGCGCGAGAGTGCTATTGATACCCCGACCCAATCTTAGATGAGCAAACAACCTTTTCGCAGTGAGAGTTGGTTTAGGAATTTTGTATACATGTCGTACCCGCATATCATAGAGACTCTATTTATTGGTATTTTGCAAAGAGATTTGGTTTTCTTCTGTTTAGAGGATAGATGTCGTCGCAGCGAGAGTTAGATGAGATATCATATTAGTGTTACGAGTTTAAGAACCGCACAACAATTTAGACCTGATTGATGAACTGCCCAGTTCTTATTCGAAAGTATTCCTTATTGATTGTCCCTAGGTCTAGCGCTTTTAATCACATGAATTAATTCCGTCATCTTCGTTTTCGTTTATTCCATCGTTTCATTTAGTTTTCTATTTATTCATTATAGCTTAATTCAAAAATGTTCCGTCTATTGTGTGAGTTTTCAGAGTCCTTGTGGATTCGACCCCTACGTGCTGCAATTGATCTCTTAATATGAGAGAGTAGTTCTAGGGTTACTTTTGACCCCACTCAACCACGAGATGGCTGAGAGTTGTCGTGGTAAGCTCCAGAAAGTGAGCTAGAGAATGGTTCGGAAATGGCTCCGTCCATAGAAGTGTGTTGCGCCAACAGCTCGCAAGAGTAAGGTTGTGAAACTTCACCGGGAGAGCGTCGAGGTTCATCCTCAAGGTCTCCTGAAACAAAAAGAATCACAAAAAAAAATCAGTAGCACAATGTTGTACACGTTACTCTAGTTTGTAAACTTGCAAACAAACAATCTTTCCCCGGCAACTTGATGTGTCGTAAAGTTTTCCACAAGGAAAACACACAATGAATAAGCTTCAAGTACACCAAAATAAATCAGTTATCGATCCCACAAAGAGAGAATCTGTATTGCAAATCAAGAGGAACAAGTAAGGTTAGAACTCAATAATAAAAAGTGCATTTTTGTCACACAAAATTACGCAAAGCAAATAAAACGATTGTAAAACGATATGAGATGAATGTTGGGTGTGCAAGGGATCTCCGGGGTTTAATGATCAATCAATTCAAGATGATGTAATGCTTGTCTACTCCTATGTCTCAGACTATGAAACAAAAAAGTTTGGCTAACCTATTGTCATTGAGAAAACCAGCTGAAATCCACAAATCCTATTATTCAACTATCGCAGGGAATAACATAGGTTTCAAAGCATTAAAATGAAGTTCAATCCAAATCCATAAAACTCCATAACAAAGGGGTATGTGCTTGATATGACGTGATACTCATTGAATCTAGGTTCAAACAAACTACGCAAATAGTTCGAATTACATAGGTGCCTAAGATCAATAGCTAGTTCATGGTTCTAACTATATGCATTAAGAACGAGATAAGACTGAAAGACAGTGTAAACCAGTATGCAAATATAAAGAAAACTCGCCACTCAAAAGACAATGATCATCTCACCCCATTGACTGGCCCCTTAGACCCAACTGGATAGTCTACTCGGCCATGCTCAAACTTGTCATCGATGATATGAAATAGTAAAATATAGATCTCATGCAATAAGGTAAATGTTTGGAGATTACTTCTTTAGATCCAACAATGCAAGATGTAAGGACATCTCCTTTGACAAAGTTACAAAAGAATAGAGAAAGAGATGGTGGAACTACAAGGCTTCTGCAAATCAATCAGGTTCTGCGCCCCTTATTGACGGTGTAGGATTCATGAGGTGATGGTGAACTTTAGGGTTTTTGTGGTGAAACTTTGGTGAAGCTCTAAGCTTTGATGAGGCACACAAAACCCTAATGTCATAAACTTGTATATATAGGTCTTGGGGCGCAAAAGATCGGCTTCTAGGGTTTAGGAAATGCAGACTCGTCATCTTGATGAGTGTGAAGGCTGGCCTCAGTCACGAGCTTAGTGACCGGGGTGCCCAATAGGTCAGGCCTCAGTCACGAGCCTTGTGACCGAGGTTTTGGTTCATTTGCTCCTAGTTTACATAGCTTCATCTTCAGGTAGGCATCTTCCAAACGGCTGAATGGATTGCTTTAACTCTTGTCCCGTACGAATCTTGACTATTCACGCTTTCCAATGATATAGAGAACTCTAATTTTGGTGCAAAGGAAGGTCTTCAAAGGTTGTCAAACTTCTGATGCTCTGAAACAGCCTAAAAAATGGTTTTGCTCTTTTTTGATCCATATTCCCATAAAACCTGTAAAACCTCTGTGACACTAACAATACTTGATAATAGCCTACTTAGCCTTGATATCATAACAAATGATGCGACTCTAGCCATCGCGTATGCATTCGAGAATAATCCGGATGAGCCCGAGACCGAGTTTACCCGACTTGACGATGCCGAGCACCTGAGAATACTGACCGCCCTGAGCTTCCCAAAGGACGGGACCAGATCAGGGAACCAAAAGAAGTACCGGGTCCAACTTAGTGCCTTCGTGGAGTAAGCTTTGGAGAGCTTCCCGATGGTTCAAGGGGAACCGGTTACCAAGCCAATGGTGAGACGCAAAAGACAGCAAGGATGAGCACTCATTTTCCACACTCAGGTTTTGACCCTACATGGTTTTAGCAAGGGGTTTTTAATGAGTCTTCAAACTTGGCGCATCACACTCGACCCCAACTAACTTCCCACGTGAAGTTACTGAGTGTTATCCTATCTTTACCGAGGAGTTCACCGCTTTACCAAACTCCTTTTTATGCCTTTGTATTGTTTTCATCCGAATTGTCCCACAAAGGACACGCTAGATTTTTGCCAAGCGAAGCCCTAATGAAGGGCTCGGCTATATAAGCATGAGATCCCTAGTTGTAATAGGGTTAGCCAATATTGAAATAAACTTTGTTTTACAATCATTTGCTCACTCTCATTTGATCTGAGTTCATTCTCTCATTTGAAACCGAACGATTCTCGTAGCCGGGCTCGAATTGTTGTTTATTTGTATCGTTAGCTTCTGGTCGCTCTCGTAGCTAAATATCGATCCAATGTTGTACCATCATCTCTATCTCGTTTCTCCTTTGTGAATCCTTGTAACCGGAAGCATCCCACGACTATCCCACCATTCGTTGCTCGAGTCATTGCATCGTCTAGTTCATTCTATCTGTCCTGACCAAAACAAGTCTTTTGGGTTCGATTGGACGAGACAACCTCGGGTTCATACTTGGGATCACGTCACTAGTATTAGAGCTTAGGTTCCGTCAAAAAGTTTTGACTTTATATTCTTTCATTCATTTTTCTGTTTTTCACCAATTATTTAATTGCCGTACCGTCAAAACACCATAAAATGTCATCTTGCTTGATTCCGCTTGTTTTTAGGTTGATAGCTTAAGTTTTTATTTAGGGTTCTTTTCTGTTTTGGTGCTTTTCACCCTTGTTGTTGAAGCTCCAAATCGGGGAAGAAGCGTCGTTATCTCGATGAAAGACGAGTCCTTCAACGAGATTTGGCCACGTCCCTCTAGGGTTTGGATCATGTGGCTTTGATTAATAGTACGTTTTAGGGTCTTGTCGTCCAGGGATTATTCCCTTTGTCTTTCACGCGCATTCATTATTGTCCATTCATTTCAAAATCTATCTGTTGCACATGATTCTTGACTCGATTAAAAATCTCATTGTTTTACCTTGTTTTCTTACGAGGTATCGGTTTCACCGATCGACGTAGGGCTTTCGGGGACTTAGCTAGGGCTCCCGAGACTTACCTAGGGCTTCTGAGGTACTTACCGATTCATCGAGGCTTGTCATTCACCGTGATTTATTCACCGAGACATAATTGCCCAATATAATGCGTCTAGTCCGTACTCATCGATCTTACTGGCTGATCCATCCTGGCAAGCTACACCGGTCCCGACGGTCAACCACTCTTATCAACCACTATGGGTCACCATCCGATCAAGCCTCGCTGGGCCCTACCTCCGGCGACTATACGCCGTCGCCCAGACTCCACCGTTTGTACTACTCCAGTACCTGGCCCACCATTACTCCACCGTACACACCTCACCGTCTGACTCAGTCCAGTGACTGGACCGCGCAACCTTTCCATCTGTACTTGGCCGAGCCGTACGACTTCGATTTCACTCCGCCATCTGTAAATCGTTGGAATTCTTCCGCCGTTCGTACCAACCCATTTTCGATGGACGATCCACCCCCGCATCCGCCTGATATAGGGGCTATATTTGCCGGTATCCAAGTTAGGCTTGATCAAATTGATGCCCGTTTGGTTGATAACCAACCGTTACCCGTAGTCGTCCCGCCTCTTCCCGACCCATAAGTTGTTGGCAAACCCAACACTCCAAATCCTCCCCATGCTAGTGTGAGAGTCGAGTCCGAGGAAGATGGTCGTGGCCCGCGTCTGGAAGCTCTCAAGCAAAAACTCACGCCTCCCACATTAGCTGGGAAGGTTGATCTGGAAGCTTACCTTGATTGGGAGCATCAAATGGATCATGTATTTGACTGCTGCGAGTATCCGGAAGCGATGAAGGTTACTTATGCCGCATCCCAATTCACGAACAACGCTCTTACTTGGTGGGATCGTGATCTTGCCGAGAGAAGACGGCAACATGAAGCCATGATTCCTTCTTGGGAAGTCATGAAGTTTGGAATGAGACGTTGATATATCCCTTCCATGTGTCATCGAGAGCTCCAAAAACGTTTCCAGAAGCTACAACAAGGCTCCCGGTCCATCGAGGAGTACTTTGAAGAATTCAAGCATGTTCGGAACCGGCTCCACCTAAACGAGTAGGAAGAAATGCTCATGGCTCAATTCTTCGATGGGATGCAAGACCGCATTGTCCGAAAGGTTGAGAGATAACGAGGAACTTCTTCACCCCTCTATCCATATCGAGCAACAGATCAAGCTCAAAGCTGCCAGCGCTATCCGGCCCCGACCCCTTCCACTAAGGTTTTCCCAACAAAAGTTCTCAGGGATCCATCCCCTTGCTAGCATCATTCAAATACCTCTTAGCTTCATCTTCTCACATCTGATCTTTAATAATATCCTCATAGATTGCTGCTATTTGTTTCTGGAGCCTTCCAGGGTATGGACAAGATAGAAGTTCTTTCGAGGTTGCAATCTTCCTGAACTAAATCCTCCCAATCTTGCACATCACTGTCCACAGTGTATGAGGCGTGTCTTTTCTTTTGTGGGAGATGAGAATCTACCCCTTCCACTAAGGTTTTCCCAACAAAAGTTCTCAGGGATCCATCCCCTTGCTAGCATCATTCAAATACCTCTTAGCTTCATCTTCTCGCATCTGATCTTTAATAATATCCTCATAGATTGCTGCTATTTGTTTCTGGAGCCTTCTAGGGTATGGACAAGATAGAAGTTCTTTCGAGGTTGCAATCTTCCTGAACTAAATCCTCCCAATCTTGCACATCACTGTCCACAGTGTATGAGGCGTGTCTTTTCTTTTGTGGGAGATGAGAATCTAGCCTTGAAGATACGGCATAGACATTGGCTTGATCCTTTGGATTCTGAACTGACTTTATAGGCAATTGTCCTTGTGTCTTTGTAGAAGATGGTGAAGCCCGTGTTTCAAGATACTTGATTCTTAAAATTTAGGTTTCTACCTTGTTGTTCAGCTCATTGTAAGAGTTGTAAATATGGTGCTTAAGTTCAGTAAGCCTCTTGCTCTGCTCTATGACTCCATTTGCTTGTCCTTGAATGATATGTTGTAACATGCTCTTCATATGTATATCAGGGACAATGGGGTTTTGCTGAGGTGCAAATCCTGGTGGTGGATTCATAGGAGGAGCTTGTTGCTGGAAACCAAGCTGTTGTTGCTTAGGAACAAACTGCTGGTTTTTATTGTATTGAACAGAAGTTTTGTTCTGAGCTTTTTGCTGAGCATGGTATACTTGATCTTGTGGATTTGCCACGTTGGTATTCCTGTAAGAGATGTTGGGATTCACCTTCTAGTTGATAAATCCTCTGTTGTAGCCACCTTGATTATGTATGTAGCTAATCTCTTCTAACTTGTTAGTCTCCCCCTCTTGAATCCGATACTAATCTTTGATGTGTGTCAGGTTTTCCTCAAACAACACAATGGTGAGACTGCAAGTGCACAGCCAAATCAATTGTAGTACTTAAGGTATTGAACCCACATAGACTAATAAGTTACGCAACGAGTTCTTTAGAGAAGAATAAAGCTGAGACAAAATAAACAGAAGTTTTTTTTTAGTATCAGTAGTGAAAGAAATAGGAAACAAATATCAATGGATGAAGTGTTGGGGTGCCGGGAATTCTCAAGGTATCATGGATCATATGCAAGGAAATCAAACAGGGGACTTTCAGTTAATTATGCTCATGAATTCAAATTTCGATTAATGCAACTAGCCTACTCCCGTAGAACCAATAAATGTCTAACAACCTATATTACTCTATTTCTGCAGGTAATCAAGATGTTGAACATGCATAAAAAATCCAAATTCAATATGTTCATAACAAAACACCAGAGCTAAACTTTCAGTAGATTATGAAGCCTTGTTCATCAAGGTTTAATAGGAGAATTATCAAGCTTTCAGAAAGTTAAACTCCTAAACTAGCAAATGCAAAACAAGATGAAGCATAGTACACGAAAATACCACAGATCTAACAACCTAGTTTAGCAACCCATGAATCCTCTTTGAAACCCCTTAAACCCAACAAGAGAACTACTCACACATACTCAAGCAAAGCAAAACCATATGATTACATAAACAATTAAAAGTATGAGAAAAGGGTTTAGAGATCTTCTATGTGATACAAAGTAGACGAAACTTCTCCCATATACAAGTAGGAAACAAAGAATAGAGAAGAGAAAAGGCTAGAGAAGAGAGGTGGTGACTCCGGTGGTGCAACAGCGGTGGTGAGCTTCAACGCCCTTCTGGCGGTGATGAGATCTTCTTCTAGGGTTGAGGACGGTGATGATAAGGCAGGGAGAGAAGCACACCTTCTCTTTAGGTCAAAAAATGTATTTACATGTCTTTGGATGTATTAGGGTTTAGTTTTAGGGTTTCCGGGGCAAACTCGTCCTTTATATGAATGTAGGGGCCTGGCCAGGCTTTGACGTGGGCCTGATATTCATAGATCTTTAGGATAATCCCCGGTCATAGGTGGCCGTGACCGGACTCACCAAGAGGCTGGACCTTGGTCACGGGTCTTGTGACCGAGGTTTTAACATTGCTTCACTCTTTGGGATGCATCCTCCAAATGGCTGAATGGATTGCTTCAATTCTGGTCCAAGTTGAATCATGACCCTTCTAGCTTTCCATAGGCACCAAGAACTCTCATATTTATGCATGGGAAGGTCTTCAAACGTTTCCAAGCTTCTGGTGATGTGAATCTGCCTTATAACAGGATTTTGCTCCTTTTGGGTCCAGTACTCCATAAAACCTACAAAACCCTTTTGAATCCAAAAATACTTGATAGTAACCTTTTTAGCCTTGGAAACCAATCAAATCTCCATAAAACCATGAGAAACAAATGGCTAAATTAGGTAAAAAGTCAACGTTATCAACTCCCCCAGACTTAAACGTTGCTTGTCCTCAAGCAAACAAGAACGGAGAAGAGGTTTGAAAATCACAAAAACTCTTCTATGATCAGGGACCTTACTCCAATGAACAACCTGCATGTTGGTTAGTGCAAGGATTCAAAACATTCTCACTATAGACTCACAACATTCTCAATCTCTGATCCTTCCATCTCACACCGTCAAGAGACCTTGGAATTCACTTCAGTTACCTCCTTACATTCATTAGGGTGGGCGTGGATTTCTCAAGAGAAGGCATTATTCGGGGTAGACGGCACTTGGTATAAAAACTCTTTTGGTGTTTTAGTGGAGTTTAGAGTGTTTAGGGCGTACCGTAAACTCGGAGAACAGCTATGTTGCAGACCCGCAAGAGAGTATGAACCCATAGATTTTCACAGCTTCCAACCACTTCTTCATAACACCTTGTTCCTTTACTTCTTTTCTTCTTCTAGTTCCCCCAGATTTAGAGGTTTCTGTGGGGTTCTTTGCACCATCTTCATAACTTCTTCTCTTCATAGTCTTCTTCTCTGGATTTCCTGTGCTTATGAGATTATTTTGTTAACCGTTTCCTTTCCTTTCTTTTCTTTTCTTTTCTTTTTCTTTTCTTTTTCTTTTCTTTTCTTTTTCTATTTCTTTTCTTTTTTGTGAAAGGGGAAACGGTACATAAATTTACAAGTCTCAAGCCCAAGATGTGAGTACCTTTTCTTATTGATTCCGAGATGTAATGTTGTGTAGACCAAATCGTGACTCTCTCTTTCTCTTCTTTGATTCCTTCAAGCTCTCCATCTTCAATGGTGGGAAAACTGTGTCGGAAATTTCTCTCTCGCGTTTCTACGCATATCTGCCAACGAGAATGAAAAAGAGATTGGTGAGAGGTCTGAAAAGAAATATATGGTGTAAGGGTGAAGCCACTAAAAGTGAGTGGCCATTCAGGATCAGCAAAGAGTGGTAAAATGGATAAAAAGTCCGGAATGTGCTGCTTGTTTCCCCAATCTAACGCCACTCATGAGAAATATTTGATGTCAGGATTGGGGTTCAAATAGAGTGGAGTTGACGTCCGTTCCATCCGTTTTCTCCGTAGGATGAAACTTCGGGGAGAGAGGTCCTGCAGTGAGCTTCTAGGTATTGTCCGTTCTTAGTGAATCCTACAAAACTTAGCCTTAGGAGGTGTATCAGAGCACATATAGGTCGATCACATCATGTCATAGAATCATTATTTCGAACTAGTTTTGACTCAATAAAACAAAAATAATACGAATGACTCGACAAAAGCAATATCATTAATGTAAAAAGTGGTAAAAGGTCTCAGGTCAACAAAATAGAAATATCAGTAAAGGATGAACATCGTTCCCCCCAAACTTAAATCACACCATCCTCGGTGGGAAAAGGATGGAAATCATTAGGAAAAATTGAGTTAAAGAACAATGTCACCTGATTCGGAATGTTGGTGACTAACTGTTGTTTCTTCCATTGAACTTGACATCGAATGGACTTGGTTCTAGTCCATTGAATTCTTTGTGAAGATCTTTTCTAAGTCCATCTTTCCTGAGACAAAAACCTAAAAACCATCAATAATATGCAAAAGATAGATAAAGATAATGAAAATAAAGATAGGGCTAGAATGTTGTCTCATTGATGTCGTGGGTTCCATTGTTGAGATCTTCCCATGGTGACTAATATGCTCCAAATTATTCTTCTGGGCGGATTGGTGAAGTGATCGGATCATAATGGTGAAAAGTAGGATGACGCCGCTTGGTGCGGAGGCACTAGGTTGAAACCTCGGTCACAGGGCTTGTGACCAGGGCTGGCCTCCTTCAGGCCTTGGTAATAGCCTTTGTAACCGGGGCCGTCCTTCCGACTCTGGAATGGGTTGCTGCCCTTTCTTTCCTTGTTCCTTCTTCTTAGTATATCATTCCTTTCTTCCAAATGTATCAAAGGAATGTATACATACTTGTGGATCCAAGATTTGAACGTCCCATTGAAGTGTACTCCTCTATGGTCCGAGTATACCTCCAAAATGGTGTCCAATGGAGAATCTCGAGATATAGCCCGATCATGGCTACATTTTCTTTGATCATAACTTCCCAAATGTCCTCATATCCCTACGCATTGAATCTCGTGTTGATCCATCGAACCAATAGCAATATCATCCAAGATTTGTGAAATTCCTAGCCGCGGGTCGGTTTAGGAAAAGAATAGGGGGAATTTATAGATTCGAATTTCATTCTCTAAGATTTTCCTCGATCATCACTCTCAATTATATTGAGTACCCGATTAAAGTTTATTTGACCGAGTATTTCTTGGAAATTCTCTTATTTTAGTGATTTTCGTACCCGTGGAAGGTGCCGGCAAGGGTTGTGGTGTGAAAAGTTGATTATCTTCATGTCTGAGCTTCTCTTCCTTCAATACCATTGATCTAAGCTTCCCAAGGTCTTGGAGAATGATTCATGGCTTCTCAGGGATGTCGTTTTCCATAGAAATCTCCATAAGACCAAAATATGCGACAATTTTCAACTTTTACGAAAATCCTTCAGAACCTCGGTCACTGGCCCTTGTGACCGGGGCCTGGCCTTCATGGCACCTCAGTTAAGGGGCCTTGTGACCGTGGTTGGCCCCCAGTGTTGCCTTGGTCAGTTCAATCGTTGACCCAAGGCCATATCTTCTTCTTCTTTTTCTGTTTTCTGTTTCCTTCTTTTGTATTTTATTTTCTTGTTATTGGGAAATCTGAAATAAAACATGCAAAGATCAAAAGCAAAAGGAAATATAATCTAAAAGGTTAAAAACACTTACAAGTGGGTTGCCTTCCACTAAGCGCGATTGTTTAAAGTCGTTGGCTCGACCTTGATTGCCGGTTAGGTATGAGGCGGATCATCTAGGGACATTGTGTCTCCCATTTTTTCTTCCATGCCTGTGAGATGCGTCTTAAGAGTACCTGAAAATAAAAATAAAAATATCAAAGTAAAACTAAAAAATGAAACAAAAGTTTTAAAAAGAGAAGAAAAGGGTCTTAGACGATATCCTGGTCTTAAATTCGTAAGCAACTTGATTAATCCCCGGAAACGGTGCCAAAAATTTGATGTTTATCAGGTTTTCCTCTAACAACAAAATGGTGAGACTGCAAGTGCACAGCCAAATCAATTGTAGTACTTAAGGTATCAATCCCACAGAGACTAATAAGCTACGCGACGAGTTCTTTAGAGAAGAATAAATGTGAGACAAAATAAAAAGTGGTTTGTTTTAGTATCAATAGTGAACAAAATAGGAAGCAAATATCAATGGATGAAGTGTTGGGGTGCAGGGAATTCTCAAGGTATCATGGATCATATGCAAGGAAATCAAACAGGGAACTTTCAGTTAAATATGCTCATGAATTCAAATTTCGATTAATGCAACTAGCCTACTCCCGTAGAGCCAGTAAATGTCTAACAACCTATATTACTATATTTCCACAGGTAATCAAGATGTTGAACATGCATAAACAATCGAAATTCAATATGTTCATAACAAAACACCACAACTAAACTTTAAGTAGATTATGAAGCCTTGTTCATGAAGGTTTAATAGGAGAATTATCAAGCTTTCGGAACAATAACTATCATATGCAAACCAAGAAGAAGCATAGTACACGAAAATACCACAGATCTAACAACCTAATTTAGCAACCCATGAGTCCGCTTTGAAACCCCTTAAACCCAACAAGAGAACTACTCACACATACTCAAGCAAAGCAAAACCATATGAATGAATGATTGGATAAAATATTAAGAGTATGAGAAGAGGGTTTAGAGTCTTCACTGTGATAAAAATTAGACGAGCTTCTCCCCATACAAGAAGGAAACAAAGAATAGAGAAGAGAAAAGGCTAGAGAAGAGAGGTGGTGACTCTGGTGGTGCAACGGCGGTGGTGAAGCTTCAACGGCCTTCCGTCGGTGATGAGATCTTCTTCTAGGGTTGAGGATGGTGATGATGAGGCAGGGGTGGCACAAGAGGCACCAAGAAGAAGCACGCCTTCTCTTTAGGTCAAAACAAGTATTTAAATGTGTTTGGATGCATTAGGGTTCAGTTTTAGGGTTTTCGGGGCAAACTCATCCTTTAGATGAATGTAGGGGCATGGGCCAGGCTTTGACGTGGGCCTGATGTTCATAGAGATCTTGAGGATAAACCCCGGTCATAGGTGGCCGTGACCGGACTCACCAAGAGGCTAGACCTCAGTCACGGGTCTTCTGACCAAGGTTTTGATAGTGCTTCACTCTTCGGGATGCATCTTCCAAACGGCTGAATGAATTGCTTCAATTCTGGTCCCTGGTTAATTTTGACTCTTCTAGATTTTCATAGACACCAAGAATTATCATTGTTGTGCAGGCCAAGGCCTTCAAACATTGCCAAACTTCTGGTGATGTGAAACTGCCTTAAAACGGGTCTTTGCTCCTTTTGGGTCTAATACTCCATAAAACCTACAAAACCCTTTTGAATCCGAAAATACTTGATAGTAAACTTTTTAGCCTTGGAAACCAATCTAATCTCCATAAAACCATGAGAAAACAATGGCTAAAATAGGTAAAAGTCGATGTTATCAAACTTCTTCACTAATAAAGTGCACTGTCTTCTGATTCACCAACAACAAACGATCAAGATTCTCAGTCAGTAGCTTGATTTCTTTCTTGTGTCTATCATCACTATCCACCAATCCTCTTATAGTCCTGTCATACTCCTCAGAATGATTTCCATCAGCCTGAGCTAAATTCTCTATTAGCTCCTTCCCACTCTCCACATCTCGATTCAAGAAGTTGCCATTACTGGCTGTATCAAGAAGAGTCGTGATAGAGGGTAGTGAACCTCTGTAAAGAGTACTAAAATGTAATTCCACGGTGAAACCATGATGAGGGCATTGTGAGATATAATCCTTGATTCTTTCCCATGCTTCAGAGAATGTCTCTCCATTCTTCTGTGTGTATCTTGAGATTTCATTCTTGAGCCTAGCTGTTCTTGAGTTTGAGAAGAACTTGTCCAGAAAGGACTTCTTGCATCATCGCAAGTGGTGATAGATCCATTAGGTAGATTCCTTTCCCACTGGTAAGCCTTGTCTCCAAGTGAGAACGGAAACGATAAGAGCTTGAAAGCATCTTCCCTCACTCCATTTATATTTGTGATGCTGAAAAGGCGATCAAACTGATCTAAGTCCGCAAGAAGGTTCTCCATTGGTAAGCCGTGAAATTTGTTCCCTTTTACCATGTTGATGAGGCTTCCACGGATCTCAAAATTATTGTTCTGAACTGGTGGTGGAACTATGCCTTGTCTCAGTGTATGCGTACTGGGAGGATCTCCA
This sequence comes from Cardamine flexuosa, assembly GCA_963555745.1. Taxonomy (NCBI): domain Eukaryota; kingdom Viridiplantae; phylum Streptophyta; class Magnoliopsida; order Brassicales; family Brassicaceae; genus Cardamine; species Cardamine flexuosa. Next base: position 21,818,135 of record OY743217.1, on the reverse strand, counting down.
GCTCTAATGACCTTAGGTCTTGGTTAAGGTTCAGCCATTGCAACTGGTTGAAGAGGTCTGACGCTGTCTTGAGGGGTTCTAGGTTGTAGACGATTGATATGATCAGGATACTGTATGACTAAATTGAACGAGTAACTGAGCGTCTAATGCAATAATAAAGAGATAGGGATGAATCAATGGACTAAGGGATCACTTTCATAACCAAGATACTTAACAAAAACAACCTATTTTAAGGTTAATCCTTCGACGATAGATGTCTAAATCAGATGTCTATTAACGTCACGACTCCACTTACTCACTTTTTATAAATCCTCTTTGACATAAATAAACTGACCCTTAAAGCCTGATCCGATCAACTCACACTATGCTGACAGGGTTGGATCACGAGGCTCTCTACCACAACCCATGGATTGAGCTGGAAATTGTTGATACCGGATCCCGCACTGAGGATCCATCACCATTAGCGATGAAAACCTCCCAATTTCGGCACTCTGAAGTAAGTTGGGGATAGTCTTTGCAACCAGGAAACCAAGAGGATTCAAGGATCAAAGGATGTGGATTGATAGGACACACAGAGGATGCGGAAGGCCTCTGATTTTCCAACTGAATCTACTTCGGATATGACGCACCAAAGGAGAAACAGGGTTTCTTGTGGATATTACACACCAGCAAGAGATGATCTAACTTAAAGAGTTTTTGAATAAAAAAATAGATAAAAATCTGAGTTCAAGATACAAGAGAATATAAAGAGAAAAGAAACAAACAAGGCTGAAACAACATGCAAACAGCCTTGGAAATAACAAAACTTAAATAAAACAGAGTTTAAAATAAAAATGACTCTTCAGCTCCATTTCCTTCCTTAGCCTCGAAATGGATGTTATAGAATGGGCTTTGGGCTTTCCTTTTGAACACTTAGCTTGAATCAAAACCAAAGTGGTTTGATGCTCTAGCACTGATCATAAGATCAATTGGAACAAGAAATATATCCTCATCTTCATGCTCATCCGCTGGTGCAAGCTCAACTACATCCTCAGCTACAAGCTCTTCTCCGAATCCATGCTCCAGGTCTTTAGTGCTGTCTAGGATCATATCAATTAAAGACAGATGACATGTCAACCGAGTCATCATGAAAAACAAGGGAGAGTCTGGCTCGTGAAAGTAGATTTCAAGAATAAAAGAAGGACCAGCAAACTGATAAGCAATCTAGGTAACGAACTCGAAGAGCTTGGGGGGTTGTAGAAGGTCAGGGGAGATAAAGAGTTTGGATGAAAGATTCAAGTCATAAAGTCAAAGAGAGAATGTATTTCAAATTACCAAGCGTTACAACATTCAAGACCAAATTAAAACCGGCGTATTCAATTAGAATCATATGATTTATTGTAATTTATTGGAAAAACTAATAGCCAAAAACATGTATAAATAGGGAGAGAAAAGCATTGTAAGGGGATCTCTTTCTGATACCAAGAGAAATATATATTATCAGAGCAAATACAACTTTTTCCAATTAAGTTATTTTACTAAATCATTGGGTGTGGATCCTGTATCCTTATTTTGGCGCTAGAAGTAGGGGGTCTTCAAGCTAAGAAGAAATCTTTTGACAATCAAGCTAAAAGATTTTCGTATATCGAACCATGGGTGACACTACTGACGCTTTGACGAAAATAAATGAGAGTTTAACAAACTTGACGGCTAGCTTTGTTACCATGCGACAAGACATACAACTACTAAAAAACTGGTCTGGTAACGTTAACTGCTCGTGTAGATGCTTAAACTACAGGTACCAGACACAGGAATTCTCATCAGCGAGTCCTGTTCCATACACTTATGGTGACCGCTTCTTCAAATCAGACCACGGATGGAACACCATAACCGACTGATGGGGAGGGACAAAATTTAGAAAACCAACACACGAACGAAGATGGAGAGGAGCCAGTGCTCCAAACTACTGATGAGGAGCTTGACTCCGTTCGTCACGAAATGAGGGAAATGAAGTCAAAATTCTACCGAGCTTTCATTTCAGCTTCGGATATTGACAGGGCAATTGAAGAAACTAGGTGATCTCCGTTCAATGCACGGATTGCAAGCTTCAAAATCAAAGATGCTTAGAGGGTCAATTTACCAACCTATGATGGATAAGGAGATCCAAAGAGCCATTTAGTTACTTTTCAAATCACAGCCGGACGAATACACCTGGAGCCTCATGAAGAAGATGCTGGTGTTTGAGAATTATTTTCGGAAAATCTTTCCGGACAGGCATTGCTATGGTTCACTCGGCTCGGCTCGGAGACAATCAATAGCATCAACAAGCTGTCATCCGCTTTCCTTATGCAGTACTCTATCTTAATGGAGAAAGGAAAATCTGATAGCGACCTGTGGAACTACAAGAGCCTCTCTGGAAGCATATCACCAAATTCAAGGAGTTATTGGCAAAAATACCAGAGATTTCTCAAACCGCAGCATTATCAGCACCAAAAAATGGACTTTGGCATGAAACAAGGTTCAGGGAAAAGTTACCGGTCAATCGAGCATAAACAATCCAAGACGCTCTTTTCCGAGCTAATAGCTGGATCAAAGCAGAAGAGGAAAAAACAACTTTCGCAAGAAAGTATTGCTCTCCTAAACCCGTTATAAATCCACCAGTAAGGAAGTTCAAACCAAGGGAAAATGGTGGAATCAAATGTTTTGGTGCAACCCCAAAAAGTACAAGCGAGCAGCAGTTACGGTGAATGTGATGGCCGAATCCTTCGAGTAAAACACTGCAATAACCTTTGAAGAATCCGAGACTCGCAGCTTAGCCAAGCCACACGATGACACTCTAGTCATAACACTCGACGTGGCAAACTACGAGGTGACAAGGATATTAACTGATACTGGTAGTTCGGTCGACCTAATATTCCTCAGCACATCCATAGAATGGGAATTAACCAAACTGAGATCATGGGACCACCAGCCCCACTAATAGCTTTCACAAGTATGAAAACTATGTCACTTGGAACCATTAAGCTTCCTGTGTTCACATCTGGAGTATCAAAAATGGTAGAATTCACGGTTTTTATCCAACCAGCTCCCTATAATTTAATTCTGGGAACCCCATGGCTATATCAAATGAAGAGGGTCCCATCAACCTATCATCAGTGCATAAAATTCCCAACCTCGACGGGAATTGAACCAATCAAGGGCGATCAAGAAATTTCAAGGTCTTGTTATCTGACGAATCATAGAATGAAGTTGCAATAGCAATTAATGACATCGAGAGTAACAAAAGAGCTGTGCTTCCCCAGTGGACATAAACCAGATGATGAGACTCACGAGATTTCAGTTGATAAAGCAAGACCAGACCGGAAAATCAAGATTGGTTCGGGCTTAAGTGCCGAACTCATCGAGCTTTTTGTCAAAAAACAAAGAATCCTCTGCATGGTCAGTAGAAGATATGCCAGGTATCAACCTAAGTATAATATCACATGAGTTCCAGGTGGATGAAATTTTTAAACCAATTAAGCAATAAAAGAGGAAGCTCGGACCGGATCGTGCGAAAGCAGTCAACGACGAAGTAGACAGATTGTTAAAAGCAGGATCCATACGAGAAGTAAAGTATCCAGACTGGCTTGCTATTCCAGTTTGTGTGAAGAAAAAGAATGGAAATGGAGAGTATGCGTCGACTTCACCGACATCAACAAAGCCTGTCCAAAGGATAGTTTTCCTCTTCCACATATTGATCAGTTTGTAGAATCCATCGCTGGTCACGAACTCCTGAGCTTCATGGATGCTTTTTTAGGATATAACCAGATCAAGATGCATCCGTAAGATTAGGTAAAGACATCATTCATAACCGATCGAGGTATATATTGATATATTGTAATGCCATTTTGGTTTGAAGAATGCAGGAGCAACTTATCAACGTCTTATGAATCGGATGTTTGCAGAACATCTTGGTAAGACAATGGAGGTTTACATAGATGACATGTTAGTAAAATCTCTCCAGCAGACCGACCACGTAAAGTACCTTGCTGAATGTTTCGAAATTTTAAATGAAGTTCGGAATGAAGCTCAACTCGGCGAAGTGCATTTTTGGTGTACCATTTGGTGAATTCCTAGGATATATTGTAACAAAGAGAGGGATTGAAGCCAACCCAAATCAGATAAACGCCTTTCTAATGATGCCACCCCCAAGAAATAAAAAAAAAGTGCAGTGTTTGAGAGGACGTATCGCTGCATTAAACAGATTTATATCTCGTTCAACAGATAGGTGTCTCCCGTTTTACCAACTAGTAAAGGGCAATAAACAGTTCATGTGGGATGATAAATGTTACAATGCTTTTAAGCAGCTGAAATCATACCTGACAACTCGACTGGTGCTTTCCAAACCCGAGTCAAGGGAAAGGTTATTTTTATATGTTTCTGTTTCAGAACATGCAGTTAGCAGAGTCATTGTACGGGAAGACAGAGGAGAGCAGCGACCAATCTATTATATAAGCAAGAGTTTAACCAGTCCGGAGACCCGTTATACCATGATAGAAAAACTAGCACTTGCAGTTGTTGTTTCAGCATGGAAGCTAGTGCCCTATTTCCAATCACATCCAATAGAAGTATTCACTTCACAATCACTGCAAACTATTCTGTATAGTCCGAGTCAGTCTGGGCGTTTAGCAAAGTGGGCGATTGAATTAAGCGAGTACGATATTGAGTACAAGAATCGAAGCAGTGCCAAAGCTCAGGTTTTAGCCGATTTCCCAACCGAATTACCAATCAACAGCACAGGAATCAAACCTGGCGATAAGATATGGAAACTAAATGTGGATGGTTCATCCTCGAAACAAGGATTAGGAGTTGGAATCCGGCTAGTGACACCTACTGGCGAAGTCATTGAGCAATCATTCTGCCTTGGGTTCCCTGCGTCAAATAACGAGGCAGAGTACGATGCATTACTAGCTGGTTTTTGCCTCGCAAATGAAGTAGGAGCTCGGGAAATAATAACATTCAGCGATTCCCAACTAATCGTGAACCAATATAAAGAAGAATATGAGGCAAAATATTTAAGGATGGAAGCGTATTTAGAGCTTGCCAAGAAACTTGCAAAACAGTTCGATACTTTCGATTTAGTTCGAGTTCCACGAGGTGAAAACATTACTGTTGATGTTCTAGCTGCGTTAGCCTCCACATCTGACCCTACATTGAAAAGAATTATTCCAGTTGAATGCATTGAGTCTCAGAGTATAACTGTAAAAGACGAAACTATGGCGGTAACCCATTCTCGTTCTCTTGTTCTCGTGCTCAGACTTCCCAGACTTCTCAAACAAACGTTCAATTACCTCAAAACAATTTCCCAAAACAACGACGTGGGCGCCCATCAATGGTTAAAGAGCCTACAATTATTACAGATTGGAATAACACGTTTGCATCCGAGGTTGTTCCACTTGCAGAAGCACAACCTAACAATGACGCTCCATCACCTATGGTCACGGAACTTGTCGACCTCATGGCTGAACCTGAGGTGGAGCAAGAAAAACTTTGTAATGAAGGTCACGAAGACGATACATTTATGCTACCAAGTAATCAAGAGGATATTCCTACTAACGATTGGGGGGCTGAGTGCTCTTCCAAAGGCAAAGTGGTATTTTTAAACAAGGTGCTAGCGATCCATATTTACTATGTATTCATGGCTCAGGAGTGGAAGTGGTTATGAGTGAAGTTCATGAAGGGCTTTATGGGAATCATGCGTCAGGAAGATCGATGGCTTTCAAAATCAAACGGTTAGGTTATTACTGGCCGACCATGATTATGGATTGTGTTAAATATTCCCAACGATGCGTAAAATGTCAGCAACATGCTCCGCTTATTCACCAATCTTAAGAACTCCTCTCATCAATCGCAGCTCCTTATCCATTTATGCAATGGTCAATGGACATCATCGAACCAATGCATTAATCAACCTGAGGCGTGCAACATCTTCTTGTCCTAACAGACTATTTTTCCAAATGGATTGAAGCGGAGGCGTATATAACTATTAATAATTCGGTGGTAAAGACATTTATGTGGAAAAACATTATTTCTCGCTATGGAGTCCCTTCTGAGATCGTTACAGATAAAGGATCTTAATTCATATCTAAAGACTTTGAGGACTTTGTCTCGGCATGGGAAATTAAGATGAGTTATTCAACTCCGCGGTATCCAAAGGGGAATGGACAAGCAGAAGCTGCGAACAAAAATATATTGAGTAATTTGAAGAAGCGACTCGGTTCATACAAAGGAGGATGGTATGACGAACTTCAACCAGTTTTATGGGCATATTGAACTATCTTGCGAAGAGCTAGTGGAGAAACTTCTTTTTCATTAGTCTATGGAATGGAGGTCATAGTTCCAGCCGAATTGAATGTTCCCGGACTCCGACGAACCAAACTACCTGATAATGAGTCTTGTAACACACAAATGATGGAAGACACACTAGATACTACAGATGAGCGGCGAGACCAAGCTTTGATCCGGCTCCAGAATTACAAACGCGTAATTGCACGCTACTATAATTCAAAGCTAAATTACCGACCCCTTCAAGTTGGTGATCTAGTTTTGCGTAAAGTGTTCGAAAATACTAAAGAAGTTGGAGCCGGAAAACATGAAATTAACTGGGAAGGTCCATATCAAGTTACAGAAGTTGGTGAGTTTATAAGTTAGCAGACCTGGATGGAGTCTCAGGTTAGAGGCCGTGGAATATTCTAAATGTAAAGAAGTTTTATTCATAAATTATTAAAATATTTTTGATGAACTACAATTTTGTATGATCCCTACATGAGTACGTAGGCAATTCATTCAGAATGCAGCTATTTATTAAAATATATATATATATTTATTCATATTTAGATAAAGGAAATCTTCTTCGCGGACTGGGAAGCAACAACAGCAGTTCGCAAGAGAAAGAAAAAGCAATGAGGAACGATCAAGGAGACTCGTGATCGATTTTTTTGCAGAAAATCTTGGCTCCCTGCCCCGCTAAGTAAACAATCCCACGTACACTTGGCAGCATGTAATGCCCGAATTCTTCGAAGTTGAGTTTGATCCAGTCCGACAGATGAGCTTCGAGGACGCACATTTCTCAAGAAATCTGGAACTGTTTCTTTTCCATTTCCAGAACTCTCGACCTCAACGAATCCACCTGGTTCGACCTGGTATTCGAACCGAGATTAAATTGGTACAGGGCAGAGCAACTCGACCTACACACTCACAACACCTTGTACAGTCCAAAGCACAATTCTGGCTCTACAAAGTGTTGTGGTCGAGCTTGGAGAGAAGGTGGAGAAACTTTAGAAGGAAGTTCTCAAGCTTAGGGAGGCTCAACAGCCCCATAAGGACCAAAGTGGAGACCTAAGCCACCAGGGATGAGTGATAGGTTCTATCATGCCATCATGGCATCAACCTTAATCGAGGAGAAGCCAAGTCCAGAGGGGATACCACAACCTCTCAAGGGTCCTCCACCAGCATAATCAGAGTGAGAGTCAAGCTAAGTGACTTTAAACAAGCTCACTTGGGAGGAATTCCCATGCTTATTCTTGTACTTACTAGATTTGAGTTTATCTTTACTTTTTAAGAGATTTTGTTATTTTGATGCTTTTCTTTAGTGTCGTGAGTTTCAAGGATTAGGTAGGAGCTGAGCATGTGTCAAGCTCGAGTTTCAGGAGCTCAACCACACCACCCGACGTCGAGGTCGAGTAGCCCAGGTTTTTTTCTGAAAAATTTGAACTTTTAATCTGAGCCACACGTTTGATCACTCCCTTTACTTAACCCACGCGACCCTTCTTCTTCATTTTTCACGAAAATTTGATTTCTCTAAAATCGCAAACTCTCGAACTTCTCTCTAAATTTTTTTGCAAAATCTTCAAAGTTTTCATCATAATTTGCATCTTCTCTCACTATTCACAAGATTCCGAAATCCAAATGTAAGTTTTAAGCCATGTGGTTAAAATCATTGATTAGGAGTAGTATAAGGCATATGAAGCATCATCTATTGATTTCTATGATTGAATCGGTTAGAATTTTGAAATTTTATTCTTGATGGTTCATAGAAATTTTCAGAAATTTCTTGATGAATTGGGAAAAATTTCTTTACAACATTAGCTTGTTTGATGATTAAGGAGTCCACATTGAAAGTCATTGATTAAATTGAACAAGTTTTAGAAGTTTTGAAATAATGCATATTGAAAATTGGATTAAAAACTTGCGAAATTTTGAAATAATGCATATTGAAAATTGGATTAAAAACTTGCGAAATTTTGAAATTTTATGACTTTGAGTTGTTTAAGTATTTGTTAAGCTTGAAATAAGATGAGTGTTTAGTTACTCGACCAAGCACTCAAGTGGATCAATTCAGAAAAAAAATTATTTTGGAATTTTGGCTGGTTCGACCACTAACTCGAGCGCCTCGGTCGAGTGGTCCAAACTTTTTGCTAAACTCTCGTTTTGAAGTTTTTTCAGTTACTCGGAAAGCACAAGAGCAAGGGAAACTCGAAGCCAAACCTTAGCAAGGGCAACACAGGCTGGAAGCATTTCATCTATGTCGCGGCTAGACAATGCCAAGGGTAAGAGGGTTCAAGAGGAAGAATCTGTGAGAAGAGTAAGTTAGGAAGAGATTGGTTCTTATGGGCAAGAGGAGAACCAAGTTGACAGCTCCGAGGAAGATATGACCGTCTCCATTTTGGAGAGGGTGAAGTTCTTGGGGACTAGGTACCTGCATCGTCCCACTATGCAAGCGCTGGGGATTTGCTGAGAAGTGGGGAAGCTTTTCGAGTGTGCTGACATCGTGGGACTCATTCACAACCCCTGGGATGTGTTCCGGACTAGGACTTGCCAATTCTTGTCAATGGTGGATCTCCACCTATACGAGATGTGAGTTGGCATGGCTGGTAGTGAGGAGCTAGGATATGTGAGTTTCAGGGTCATAGGGGTAGAGTATCATCTCCCTCTCAGTATGGTTGATAGAACGTTTGGGTTCCTAAGAGGAACAAGGACAGCCCAAGACTATGAGAAGAAGGAGCTCAACGAGTTGTTGCTGGAGCTTGGAGGAAGGGAGAACTATTCATCCTCCAGGTCCAAGGGCAGTGAGATCAGGCATCTGGCCGTGAGATACCTCCACAAGACTCTCGCCAACACCATGTTTGCGAAGAACTCAACAGGGACTATGAATGAAGGGGAGCTGAGATTGCTTGATAAACCTCTTTGTGGCTTCCTACTCTTCTCGTCGTAGGAGAACCAAGCCAATGGGATTGAGATGCATGGTAATAGAGCCGACATGGAAAACGCCATGATCTTGGTAAGGCATAAGATGGTGAACAAGGCCGAGTTTAATGTGGGAGGCATTGTAATGAGAACCTCCCAATTTCGGCACTTGTGAAGTTGAAAACAAGATAGATTGGTGGCTGTGAGCCGTGGTGATGGATGGAGTTTGATGATTGAACGGTTTGAAATTGAGATCTGCGGAAAGGATCTCTAAGAACCAACTTAATCTCTTCTGGATATTACACACCAAAAGACACTAAGGTTCTGCTGGATATAACACACCAACAAGATCCAAACTCAGAAAGTATTTTGATAAAAGATTGGATAACTGAAAAATGTGAAAAGACAGAGTTTAAAAAGAAACAACAACCATGCTGCATGAGCAACACCTGTTACATAAATAATTAAGTCTTAATTCAAAATAAATGGGCTGGCCGAATTCTTCTCTTCATGGGCTGGTCTTGATCAACAAATGGACAATGGGGAAGTAATACACAAGCCTCATTAAAAACTTTATCAAGAAAACCCATTGGGACAAAACTTGACAATGGAAAAAGAGCACTCATGCATCACTTAATCCATTTGTTGATGATGTTGAACTTGTATCAAAACCAGAGTGGTTTGGATAACTTCTTCTTCCTCCATGTATAAGCGTCTGAGCATTCCTCCAATGGCTTGGTTGAATAGCTTGCTCCTAGCTCGTGTCATTGGTCCTCTTGGTTTAGTAAACATGTCCTCATCTCCAAGTGCATCCTCAGCTACAAGCTTAGCTTCCTCTGGCTCATGCTCTGGTTCATGCTCTTTGTTCTCCATGCTATCTAGGATCATATCATCCTCTCCCTCTTGAAAAGGATTTGACCTCAAATATGTTTCATCTACAATAAACGGAGCCAGATCAGAAACATTGAAACTAGAATTCACAGCATACTTACCTTGGAGATCCAGCTGGTAGGCATTGGCACTAATCCTTTTGATTATCTCGAAAGGGCCATCGAGCCTTGGAATAAGCTTTGATTTTCTTTCAGCTGGAAATCTTTCTTTCCTCAAATGAACCCAGACAAGGTCTCCTTCTTCAAAAACCACTTGCCGCCTTCCCTTGTTAGCATGCTTAACATAAAGCTTGGTCTTCTCCTCTATGTTCTTTCTGGCTTGCTCATGGATCTGTTTAACCAGTTCAGATTTTTTCTTTCCATCCATGCTAACTCTTTCACTTAAACGCAACGAGATTAGATCCAAAGGTGATATAGGATTAAAGCCATAAACAATTTGAAAAGGAGAATACTTTTGAAGCAAAATGCACAGCATGATTGTATGCAAATTCAATGTGTGGCAAGCAATCTTCTCAAGTTCTAAGATTCTTTTTAATCAAGGCACGTAGAAGAGTTCCTAAAGTTCTACTAACCCCTTCAGTTTGGCCATCAGTTTGCGGGTGACATGTAGTAGAAAACAAAAGCTTAGTCCCTAACTTAGACCACAAAGTTTTCCAAAAGTAGCTAAGAAACTTAGTATCTCTATCAGAAACTATAGTCCTGGGCATTCCATGCAACCTAACAATTTCCTTAAAGAACAGATCTGCTATATGAGATGCATCATTAGTTTTATGACATGCAATGAAATGTGCCATTTTTGAGAACCTATCAACCACAACAAATATTGAATCCTTTCCAGTTTTAGTACTAGGCAAGCCAAGCACAAAATCCATAGAAATATCAGTCCAAGGATGCATAGGAATAGGCAAAGGAGTGTACAAACCGTTTGGTTGAACCTTTGATTTGGCTTGCTTACAAATTACGCACCTACCACAGATTCTTTCGACATCTCTTTTCATGTGAGGCCAATGGAAATGGTCCCTCATTACCTCTAGTGTTTTAGCAATGCCAAAATGTCCCATGAGACCTCCTCCATGAGCTTCCCTGACAAACAAATCTCGGATAGAACAGTTAGGCACACATAAGCGATTTTCATAAAAGAGAAACCCATCTTGTCTACGGTAATGTCCTGAGTAAATCTTAACACAAGCTTTATATATATCTTGAAAATCAGGATCAGTTTCATAAAGCTCTTTAATCTGTTCAAATCCCAAAAGCTTAGTTTCGAGAGAAGAGAGAAGAGTGTACCTTTGGGATAATGCATCAGCAACTACATTATCCTTACCTTTTCTGTACTTTATAACATATGGAAAGGTTTCAATGAATTCAACCCACCGTGCATGTCTCTTGTTGAGTTTTTGCTGACCTTTCATGTGCTTGAGGGACTCATGGTCTGTATGAATAATGAATTCCTCTGGCCATAGGTAATACTGCCATGTTTGTAGAGCCCTAACCAAAGCATAAAGCTCTTTATCATAAGTGGGATAGTTCAAGGTTGCTCCTCCAAGCTTTTCACTGAAATAGGCAATAGGTTTCTTCTCTTGCATCAAAACAGCTCCACTTTCTATTCCTGAGGCATCACACTCAATTTCAAATATTTTAAGAAAGTCTGGTAATATCAACACAGGGGCATTAGTAAGCTTCTCTTTAAGAGTCTGGAATGCTTGTTCTTGTGCTTGCTCCCATTTGAATCCGACATCTTTTTGATAACTTCAGTGAGTGGTGCGGTAATGGTGCTAAAATCCTTGATAAATGGCCTATAAAATCCAGCAAGTCCATGAAAGCTCCTTATTTCTCCTACAGTCTTTGGACTGGGCCATTCTTTGATAGCTTTGACTTTTTCCTCATCCACCTTAACTCCATCTGCACTAACAACAAAACCTAAAAAGACAAGATTATCTGTGCAAAAAGTGCATTTGCTAAAATTAGAATAAAGTTTTTCTTGTCTAAGAACACTTAAGACAGAGTCTAGATGTTGAACATGCTCAGCTAAACTTTTGCTGTATATCAGAATGTCATCAAAATATACCAAAACAAAATGTCCAATAAATGCTCTAAGAACATGATTCATTAACCTCATGAATGTACTAGGTGCATTTGTCAAACCAAATGACATAATTAACCATTCATATAATCCATGTTTAGTTTTAAATGCAGTTTTCCATTCATCACGCTCTTTCATCCTAATCTGATGATATCCACTTTTAAGATCAATTTTAGAAAATATGCTGGAACCATGCAATTCATCAAGCATATCATCTAATCTAGGAATGGGATGTCGATACTTCACCGTGATATTGTTGATGGCTCTACAGTCAACGCACATACGCCAACTCCCATCTTTCTTAGGTACAAGCAAGACTGGTACTGCACACGGACTCATGCTTTCTTTGATATGTCCCTTAGCCATAAGCTCATCAACTTGTCTTTGCAGGTCCTTTGTTTTTGCGGGATTGGTCCTATATGCTGAACGGTTTGTGAGAGTGGCACCTGGTATGAAGTCTATCTGGTGTTCAATGCCACGAACTGGAGGTAAGCCACTTGGATTTTCCTCAGGAAACACATCCTTGTAATCCTGCAAAAGTTCAGTCATTTTACTCGGCAAAACCGGTACATGGTTAGTCAAACTCGTGAGAGCTTCCTTAAAAACAAACAACAAAATTGGCTGTATACAAAGCAGAGATTTCATGACTTCCGTAGCCTTTATAAAGAGGTTGGGTTGTTTTAGTAACCTGGGGTCCTTGTGTTGGAGATGGATTTGATCTTCATAGACTTCTTGAGGTGTCATGGGTAAGAGAGTGATCTTTCTGTCTTTAAGAACTAGAGTATGCCTGTTGGTAAAGCCATCATGAATTACCTTTCTATCTGATTGCCAAGGTCTACCCAGTAGGATATGTCCATCTTCCATAGGCAATACATCACACAAAACATCATCCTCATATTTCTCAATAGAAAATGACACCAATACTTGATTCTTAACCCACATTTCTCCTTCACTTATTGAGCCACTGCAACTTATATGGCTTGGTATGCTTCTTTACTGTTAAACTGAGCTTTTTGACCATAGTTTCACTAGCCACATTAGTACAGCTACCTCCATCAATTATTAGACTGCAGACTTTGCCTTGAACAAAACACCTAGTTTGAAACAAATTCTCTCTTTGTTCTTGCTTTTCAGTTTGAATTTGAATGCTCAGTGATCTTCTAGCTACTAAAAGCTGTCCTTGGAGTCTTTCTTCATATTCTTCAGGGGTTGACAAATTTTCTTGAACAGGTTCATCCTCCGATTCAATTTCTCCATTTTCTTGGATGATCATTACTCTTCTGTTGGTGCATTCATTTGCATAATGTCCTCTGCCCTGGCACTTGAAGCATTTGAGATCACGAGCCCTTGATGAAACTACCTCAGCTTTCCCTTTGTCCTTCTCTTGACTGGTCGTGAATGGCTTAAACTCAAGCTTAGGAGTCATAACTTGCTTTCCCTCTCTTTGAAAGCTTGTTCTGTTTGAATCAGCTCCATAACTTGGTTGTGAAGTTCCCCTCCTCTTTATTTGTTGCTCAACTAAAACAGCCTTATGTAGCATCTCCTCTAGCTGATAATATTGCTACATCTCCACACGATCTTGAATCTCTCTGTTTAATCCTCCTAGAAACCGTGACATAGTAGCTTCCTTATGTTCAGAGATGCGAGCTCTTAACATTAAGGTTTCTAACTCCTGATAATAATCTTCCACTGAGCGATTGCCTTGATTCAGTTTCCTAAGCTTTGAATGTAGTTCATGGTGATAGTGGCTGGGAACAAAACATCTGTTCATCAAAAGCTTCATCTCTGACCAAGTCTCAACAGGATACTCTCCATTACGTGTTCTAGAAGTAACTATTTGATCCCACCAACTGAGGGCGTAGTCATAGAACTCAGTAGCTGCTACCTTAACTCTGTTGACATCAGCATAATGTTGACAGTTGAAAACCAACTCAATCTTCTTTTCCCAATCCAAGTATGCATCAGGATCATTCCTTCCATGAAAGGCCGGAATTTTAATCTTAAGTCCATTGTGATTTTCTTGCAACAGATTTCTGTCATCATGCCTAGATCTTGTTCTCCGCTGACTTCTTTGAGAAGAGTGGATGTGGGTGCTGTAATAATCATGTGCAGCCTCATCTCTTGATTGTCTTCTTGGAGCTCTGGAGGCATCTTGTCTCTCTCCTTCAGGTGACTGATTCACTTGGTTCCTTTGATTTGGATCCAGCTTTTGTAACATAGCTTCAACCTTATCATTCAGATCTTGTTACATAGCTTCAACCTTATCAGTCATTATCTTTGACATCTTTGCTGTTAGTGCTTCAATATAAAGCTTGTGTTCTTGGTCTTTGCTGGTTCCTGCATCTTCTTTTTCAGACATCTTTCTGCAATGTTACAACAAGAAATAACCAGTAACAAGTCCTTGAAAGCAGCTAAATTCTCAACAACAAGATTGATCAAATTGACTCTTCAAATACATTAAATTCATTTTTTCTTTTTTTTTTTCAAAAACCCTAGATCTAATCTGAAAAACGTTTTTTGATGAATATGAAGAGACAAACTCGTACAGATCTAGCAAATAAATTTCCACGAATTAAAAAAAATTATTTCAACACATCTAAGCATAGATCTGACAGGTCTAGATGAAGAACACTCAAAAATCGACGGAAAAAAATTATTTCCACACAACATAAAATTCAAATGATCAGATCTGATGCAAAGCCACTCAGAAAAATACGATTCAAAATTCAGATTAATACTTAACACACTGATCGTCACAATCTGGGTGAAAATTTGATGCAATAGACGCAAAACGAGCGAGAAAGAGATTACCCAACTTCTCAAGTGTGCTCTGATACCACTTAATGAGAACCTCCCAATTTTGGCACTTGTGAAGTTGAAAACAAGATAGATTGGTGGCTGTGAGCCGTGGTGATGGAAGGAGTTTAATGATTGAATGGTTTGAAATTGAGATCTGCGGAAAGGATCTCTAAGAACAAACTTAATCTTTTCAGGATATTACACATCAAAAGACACTAAGGTTCTGCTGGTTATAACACACCAACAAGATCCAAACTCAGAAAGTATTTTGATAAAAGATTGGATAACTGAAAAATGTGAAAAGACAGAGTTTAAAAAAAAACAACAAGCAGGCTGCATGAGCAACACCTGTTACATAAATAATTAAGTCTTAATTCAAAATAAATGGGCTGGCCGAATTCTTCTCTTCATGGGCTGGCCTTGATCAACAAATGGACAATGGGGAAGTAATACACAAGCCTCATTAAAAACCTTATCAAGAAAACCCATTGGGACAAAACTTGACAAGGGAAAAAGAGCACTCATGCATCACTTAATCCATTTGTTGATGCTGTTGAACTTGTATCAAAACCAGAGTAGAGTGGTTTGGATAACTTCTTCTTCCTCCATGTATAAGCGTCTAAGCATTCCTCCAATGGCTTGGTTGAGTAGCTTGCTTCTAGCTCGTGTCATTGGTCCTCTTGGTTTAGTAAACGCGTCCTCATCTCCAAGTGCATCCTCAGCTACAAGCTTAGCTTCCTCTGGCTCATGCTCTGGTTCATGATCTTTCTTCTCGATGCTATCTAGGATCATATCACATTGTCACGCCATTGTTAGAGGCAGCTAGGGCTCCTGTCACGTCAGATCATACACAACCGTTGTTCATGGACATGGGCCATATGAGCGATACAAAGACGATTGACACCAAGATGGTGGAAGAGAAGTATGCCTACAACTTCTCTCACCCCAGAAACAGCAAGGCCAAGATTATGTTGCCTTATGGCGGCTTGGCCAAGATCTTTGCAGAGAATGGAGAAGAAAGCAATGCTTTTGTACCTCCAGCGAGAGACCTCTACCAACCCAGAATCAAACTCGTTGAGGAAGAACCTCTTAGAGTCTTCATGGATAGCATACTACAACCAGAGAGCTTCTACTTTGATGAGCCTGAGTGCAAAAGCCTCAAGGAGGCTAACCATAAGATCTCTACGCTTCAGAAATGGTGCAAGTGGCAAGACAAGGGATTTCAAGCCTTCAAGAAGGGAGTGAATTTCACGATGAAAGGGATCACCAAGAGCTTAGCAGAAGCTGAGAAGAAGTAGAGTGCTGGCTCGACAAAGAGGACTTTAGCTGAACAGAAGCAGAGGAAGAGACGTCCAAATCATCCTATAGAGCCAGACGTCCAAATCATTTGTCACCCGACTCCGCGACTCAGACGGTTCAAGCTGGGCAAACAGAAGAAGGCGTTCGACCACCTGGGTCGAGTGCATCACTCGAACCATATCCCGAGTATGCCCAGAGTGCACCATTTGATTCCTACGCTGTCTATGATAAGAGTGCCCGGTCAAGTCTTATCTTGTACCGATCGATCCCGATAGCGCCTATTCTCCAACTCGCACATTAACTCCGATTTTTGACCTAGAAGACACTCTATAAATGGGGATCATTTCCTGAGCGGCCAGAGAGACCTAGACACGATTTTTACTGTTACTCTGTCATCTTCAATTTCATTTTAGATCTGTAAACTTTTACATTGGTTTTTCTCACATGGATAAAGTTTTCTATTGCATTTTCAGATTTACACTCTGTTTTCATCTCTTTCTTTGCATTTTCCACCATACAACATCATGATTTATCAACCCATTGCCATGGTTGAGTAAACCTGCATGTTGGGAGATGGGATTTATTCAAAGGGATTTAATGTTTGATTAGGTTATTGTTATAGATTAGGGTTATGATCATTAGATCTCTACTTCTATGAAACAAATGCTTTTGTTAGGTTGACGAATCTATCAAATGATTCATAGGGTTTTATACTACAGCTAGCGTTGGTTATTCTACCCGGAGTCTATAGTTTGTAGGCTTTATTTCCAGATTTCCAAAAGATGAAGCTGGATCTACAAGTGAACATACATGCTAGCATAGGGTCCTAGCGGATTAATGTTAGAATAATATTTCCTTTAAAAAGAGATTTATTTTGGAACAATGTTAGTGTTATAGATCTAGATCATTAAATTATTAATCCGGTTAGATATCTTTTTTATTTATTTAAATCCCTTCAATTTCCCAGATCCCAACATTTATTTTAAATTGATTTTATTTCCTTATTTTATTCGAATTTTATTCGAATTTTATTTTTTTTGACAAAATTTTCCATATTTTCATCCTAGCTATGTTTAGATCTACAGATCTATAGTGCTTTTTACTCTCTTTGGATTCGATCCCACCACTATACTACCACACACAACCGTGCACTTGTGAGAACCATTGGTTGGGTAAAACCTGATGCTAGGAACATCACATCAAGTTTTTGACGCCGTTGTCGGGGAGTAATTGTAGCCTTTAGATTTAAGTTTCAGACCTAGTCTAGGATATTTTATTTTTTGTATTTTGTATTTATGTCTCTGAGATCGACCGATCCCTAAAGATCGATTGATCCTTCTTCTTGCACGATCGACCGATCCCTTTTGAGATCGACCCGATCCTACTTCGTGCAAGATCGATCAATTCTTCTTTGATCGATCGATCCTTTTTCTCTTGAGATCGACAGATCCCTTCCACGATCGATCGATCGATCCTAGAGCCCCTAGATCGGATCTGACTTTCAAACTTCTTCTACTTCTCAGGTGTATGCAATTAAGGAGAAAGGCTTCTAAAGATCTACAAGACTTAAGCATAGAGGAGTTTACAAGGAAGTCCACAAGGAAGATAAAGGAAACAAACAAGAACAAAACCACAAGGAAAGCAAAAGATAAGGTTAGTATGGCTGACTCAAATAACCTAAGAAACTTCCCCCCCCTGTTAATGATGGTGAGGATGGAGAGGTAGTCCAGCAGAGAGAGGGTCAGGTTAATGAAGGACCTCTTAATGATGCTGGAATTCCAGGGGTGAGAGTAGATGCTGCGCCGGGATTGCAAGTCCCTCCGTGCAGGGTTACCTTAGGCGAGAAAATGCTCCACACACCTACTATAGGAACCGATCTGCTATTATTCCTCCTCCTATCCAGAGGCAAGATTATGAGATTAAACCTCAAATAATCGCCCTGGTAAAACAGAATCAATTTCATGGGCTATCTAACGAGAACCCAATGGACCATATTGATATCTTTGAGGAGATCTGTAGTGTCGCTAAAAAAGCCAACGGAGTCCCCCAAGACTATTTTCTTTTTCACTCGCTGACAAGGCTCATAGATGGCTGAAATCTTTGAGTCCCAGATCTATCACAAGCTGGGGTGAATGCCGAGCTGCTTTCTTACAGCAGTTCTTCACAAAAGTTAGATCTGCAGCGCTTAAAAATAAAATAGCCACATTCCACCAAGCTGGTTCCGAGTCCTTCTATGAAGCTTGGGAATGCTACAAGGAATATCTAAGGGACTGTCCCCCTCGAAGCTACACCGAGTTGGACATAATGAAATTTTTCAACAATGGAGTTGAAATGAAGTATCAAATGGCTATGGACACAGCTAGTAGGGGAGACTTCATGAGCAGCACACTGGAGGAAGCCATGGAGTTAATTGAAAACCTGGCAGCAAGCGCTCTAACAGATCTTCTGACTATGATAGGAGAGTCAACCCCACTCAAGCGAGTGATAAGATCACAAAAGAGCTTAACGCTAAAGTGGACATTCTGATGAGAGCTCAAAAGAGATCTATCAATCTCTTGGAAAGTGATGAGTTCAATGATGAGGAGGATCAAACTGAGGAGATCAACTTTCTCGGTTGAAAGGGAAACTATAAAAACCAGGGTTTCAGTTTTATCCACCTTGGACACAAAACCTCGGAGGAACCATCCTAACCTGTCCTACCGTAGTACTAATGTTGAGAGCCCTGGAGATCAGTTTTATCCACCTCGGAGTACTCAAAATCAAGGGAACTTCCAGAACAATACAGGTTTTGGTAAAACAGGATTCAACCCCCAATCTGGGAAAGCTGGTTCCATGGGGAAGGTTGAGTCTTTATTCCGGCAAATCATGGAAGGACAGAAGAAATTTGCTGGAGAAATCAACCTTAAAGTTGTCAACATGTACAATAATTTGAATGGGAGGCTTGAATCATTGGGTGCCCATGTGAGGATATTGGAAACCAAGGTAGCAAGGTCAGTCAAAATGGTTAAGGCATTACCAGGGACTCTCCCAGGAAAGCCTGAAACCAATCCCAGAGAATATCTGAAGTGAATTGCTCTGTTCGGGGATGAGAAATTTTTTACGGAAATATCCACTGAGATTGATCAATCTAAAGGTGGGATCGATCGATACGAAGGTGGGATCGATCGATCTGAAGATGAGAGCCATTGCTTTCTCGGTGAGAAGATCGACCCAAACCCTTTCATGATCTACCCGCAAGGTGCAATCAATCGATCATACTCCTCCGATAGGAATTTAAAAATTGGAGAGGATCGACCGATCCAGGTTGAGATTGATCGATCCACACAGACACGATTTCGAGATCCACTACTTAATAAAAACCTAAAAAAATTCAGAAATCACAAAGAGTTTAGAAAATCAACCTTGCAGCCACCTAGAGTGATGAACTATGCTGAGAACATGGAAACTAATGAGAATCAAGGAGGGACTGGAAGAGATAACCTGCAACCACCTGAAAAAGAAAACCCAGAGATGCAGAAAAGGATAAATCAGGTAATCACTGAGATGAGGGTAATTTTGCCTTTCATGGAAGTTAAATCAATGACCCCTCAAGTCATGGACACAATGAGAGATATAACTGCTGGAAGGAAATCAGCTGCTTCTTGCATAGTTACTATAGGGCAATAAGCAGCTGATTTCCTTCAAGAGGAATGTAGCAAGATGATGCCAAAAGAACTTCCCCGAAAATTAGAAGGCCCCAGAAGGTTTAGTCTCGCAGTCACTATAGGGCAATATCGCTTTAAGAACAACCTAATTGACACTGGAGCCAGAGTTAACATGATTCCACTCAGCCAAGCTAAGAAGTTAGGGTTGCTCTCCATGAAACCAATTACCATGGCAATTGAGATGGCTGATGGTACATCAAGAAAACCAGTTGGGAAACTCTTAAACATTCTTGACAAGCTTAATGGAAGTTATGCGCAAGTAGACTTTGTTGTCCTCGCATTGGATGAATAATGGAAAGGAATTATACTTGGCAGACTTTTTCTGGCAACAACCAGGGCCTCGATTAGTATCCCCAAAAGACAAATTAAACTTAGGTTTAAAAACACCTCCATGACATTCTACGTCGAGACCATCGACAGAATCCCCACCATGAATAGTCAAACTTTCATTATTAAAGATGTTGAATCTGTTGATGCTGTTCATTCAATGAACATGACTCCGGGCAGCAATGGTGGAGGAGATCCAGCATAAGTAAACTTTGAAGCTACTGCAGAAAATCTGGATTACATGATGAGGGCTGTCACTGCGAAGCCCAAGACCAAAGAAATAAATCAGCCACCAGATGAAGAAGATACCATTCCTCCATTGAACCCAGAACCTAATTGAAATAAAACTAAATCAAGCTAGTGACTTTACTAAAACAAGCGCTGGTTGGGAGACAACCCAACATGTTCTTTTAAGTTTTTGCTTTTGAATTAATAAAACCATTTTATTTTATTTCCCTTCACTTAATGTTTTGTGTTGAGCTGACTTAAAACAGGTGCGAAACGCAGAAGATGCGAATTTCAAGAAGTTTTAGTACGCTGGGATTAACCAATCCTTCTCAGATTGATCAATCCCCGAGACGAGAAAAGCTGAAAACCGGTTCATGTACAGAACAATGCCCTCTTTGGGTCGTAAAATTCCTTCCACGATTTATGGTTTGCTTTCTTGTTCACAATTCATTATCTCCAGTGTTGTTTCGCAGCACCCATTTTCTTTAAGTTTATATCACTGCACGATGCAGTGATTTAAATCTCGGGGAAGGGGTGAGTGCTTTCATATGTTACTAACACTGTGTTTTCTTTTGTTTCTTTGTCAAAAAATATTTCAAAAATCTTCAAAAAAAATAATAATAAAACTTTGTTATTTTTCTTGAATCGTTTTATTGAGTCAAAACATGGAAATTTTACAATTTTCTTGGTTTCCATTTTATGTTGACATCTATTGGACCAAGTTCAGGAAGATTGGAAACACCATCAGTGGATCAACTATACCAGAAGCGACATATCCTTTAGAAATCTGAATGATCTGGCGTTGCCTCTATCTGCTTGGACTAATCTTCTCACTTAGAGGCTCGATATCGCAAAAGGATCACATAAATCTGGAGTTCACCCCATTCTTATTGGAGCTCCAGATGGCCCAAGCTCATTTTTAGCTTGGTTCCACACCCTTACACCCTTTTTCATTCAGACCCTAGTCCTCTTTCGCAACATTAGAAGCATGTGCAACCAAGTGCAAAAACTACAGAGTATGGGAGCCGGTACAACCAAATGTTCCAAGGATATTTAAGTAAGCTTTCCAGTACCAAGTACTTCATCTATATTAGTTTGAGTTGACTATTGGTGCAGTTTTTATGAATTGATGTACATGGTTAGAACTAGTTCCAACTTCTCCTTCTTAGAAAAAATGCTCTGGGATCAACCGATCCTGTAAAGATCGATCGATCCCGTCTCATCCCGAGACTCTCTTTCAAAGATATATATATATATATATTTTTTAAAACATGAAAAGAAAGAGAAGGGAAAGAAGTCTGAAGCAACCAGAATCAAACCTTTTATTTATTTAGTTAGTTATTTGTTTCTGTTATTTATTTTAGCACCAATAACAACTCTATTATGATCATCATATAGAAGCTTACTTAGAGTCCAAGGTTCAGGAGGTTGTGCCCCATCTTTGGTTTCCGTCTTACTGTGATATTGCGCATTGGCTTGCACCGGAGTTCCTTTGTCATGCCACACCATCACCCTTAAAATGGCCCCCCGTTACTAGCTTAGTGATTGAGACTCCCATTGTGAGACTGCACGCAACACTTAATGAATGTTAAAGGGCCAACAATGGAGATTTCAGAAGTTCCCTTGGATCTCAGATGCTAGAGTACGGTAATGTTTGCTATGCTTATGGTAAAGTACATGTTGTACTACTAAAGTTCAACTAACCTTTCACAAGGTTTCTTTTTGGTTTACATGATCAACATGGTGGATTCTATAGCTAAGCGTAAGTTCCCGTTTTTCAAACTTCCACTTCTGAACATTGTTTCATTGTCTTGTTTCTTACTTGAGGACAAGCAAGGATTCAAGTCTGTGGTGTGATTAGTGTTTATTTTGACCCGTTTTTACTATTGTTTTTACATGTTTTATTGAGTCTAGAGTTATGTTTTGTGTCATTCTGGCTGGTTTTAGTGTCTTTTCAGGTTTTCACTTCCTTGGGGCTAAAATGGGCAAAATGGAGCATCTTTGGACTTTTTTACACATCATTGGATTTTGGAGACATCCTGGATCGATTGATCCTGAAGAGGTTCAACCAATCATTAAGAGGATCGACCGATCCCGAATCAGATCGGTCAGTTAAAGGAATCTATGAGGTGGCACGAATCAGAGGAAGTAGATCGATCGATCCAAGCCAGATTGATCAATCATGATTATGAATATTCTCCAAATCGCACATTAACTCCAAATTTTGACCAAGAAGATATCCTATAAATAGAGTTCATTTCCTGAGCGGCCAGAGAGACCTAGACACAATTTTTACTGTTACTCTGCTATTTTCATTTTCTGTTTTAGATTTGTAAACTTTTACATTGGTTTTTCTCACATCTATAAAGTTATATATTGCATTTTCAAATCTACACTCTGTTTTCATCTCTTTTTTTTTTTTTTTCAACCAGACAACATCATGATCTATCAACTCATTGCCATGGTTGAGTAGATCTGCATGTTGGGAAATGAGATTTATTCAAAGGGATTTAATGTTTAGTTAGGTTATTGTTATAGATTAGGGTTATGATCATTAGATCTCTACTTCTATGAAACAAACGCTTTTGGTAGGTTGACGAATCTATCAAATGATTCATAGGGTTTTATAATACAGCTAGCGTTGGTTATTCTACCCAAAGTCTATAGTTTGTAGGCTTTATTTCCAGATTTCCAAGAGTCTAAGCTGGATCTACAAGTGAACTCTATCAAACTTGCTCATTATATGCTATCATAGGGTCCTAGCGTATTTATGTTAGAATAATATTTGCTCTTAAAATGAGATTTATTTTGATACAGTGTTTGTGTTCTAAATCTAGATCATTTAATTGCTAATCCGGTTTGATATCCTTTTTATTTATTGAAATCCCAGTAATTTCTCATATCCCAACATTAATTTTAATTGATTTTATTTCCTTATTTAGAAGATTTTATTCGGATTTTATTTTCTCTAACAAAACTTTCCATATTTTCATCCTAGCTCTGTTTAGATCGACAGATCTATAGTGCACTGTACTGATCTATAGTGCACTGTACTCTCTGTGGATTCGATCCCACCATTATACTACCACGCCCAACCGTGCACTTGCGGGAACCATTGGTTGGGTAAAACTTGATGCTATAAACATCACATCACATTTTGATGTGTAAATCCATAAAGGGGGTGTGCACAAACAATCAAAATGAAATCTAAGTATCTAAATCCAGGCCAAGCATAATGAAATTGTGGTTTGGCTAACAACCTAAGTAAAATGAAAACTAAATGCAGGAAACAATTGTTGACTCGATTGGAAGGATCGAGTGGACTAATCGAGCAGGGTGAAAAATGACAAAATAATAACACACTCGACCTGATGGATCAATTACACGATCGAGTAAAAAACTAAATGAGCTAGGATCAGTTTAAAAGCATGACAAGCAAGTAAACAAGATGAGACAAATAGGGATTCCAGAGATCAGATTATCGACAAATGACCATTAAGGAACATTTCTTGTGCTTATCAAACAACAACAACTAAGGTCTGCTCCCTAGAACAGAGTCTAAATCAACTTAATCCACTGTCGTGATAGAAGGTGTCAAGATCCACCACTGACACAGCTGATTTTGCCTGGGCCACCACGATGTGTCAGTCATAAATAATCAATCTGTTAAAGTGAAAACACATTCCTATCAACCTGATTTTTCCAGGGTAGTGTATGTGAATCTCTGGAAAAAGTTGATTTTAATGAATCCATCACACTGTCGATTGGGATTCATCAGAGATCATGTTTCCTTTGATCAGAATGTGACAAGTATTAAGATCACTCCCCTAAAATGGATTTCAATTAAATCATAAAACTCATAAACACCAGATCGAACATCAGTGAATCATTAATCTATCACATCCCTAAACTCCATAAGATAACAAATCAGACAAACAATACATACTCAAGAACACAAACCCAGAAATCATCAAAAACAACATATGATGAAGATTCAAGAGAGATAAGCAAGTATGTAGAAGAATAAATGAAAATACACTATAGGTTAAGAGAAATTAAGGTTGCAATAAAAAAATAATTCAAAGATAAACCAGAGAGAGAAAGTACTGATTAATCTAAAAAATAGCTGAAAAACTAAGGAAAAACTGATATGTGGCGGCCCTGATCCAACAATTTCTTTTATAGGGAAGGATTAGAAGCCCCAATGATGTGGATAAGTCCAAAGATTAGTCCTAGAAAATCCGGAGAGGTCTACTCGGTCTCCTTGGTTGAGTAGGCAATCAAGTGGGTTATGCCACGTAAGTAGGAAGCCTCCAATCGATTCTCTCAATTGAGTCTTCTGTCCAAGCAAGCCTCCAAAGGGTGGTTACTCTACAGATGGCCGAGTAGTTTTTCGAGTTAAGCTCCAAGAAATCCATTTTACTTCTACTCAAGTTTTCTGGTTGAGTGGCTTTGTCGAGTCAGATTCCCTATGTCCATTATCAGCCTCCAAAGCTCTAAAAGTACCTGAAAACACCCTAATATGCAATATGTATGCAATGCATATGCATGACTTTCTAAGTGGCCTAAAATGAAAGATAATGGTATGACCAAAGGGTTGAAATAACCTAAAATGACTATAAACATATGCTTACAACATGTAAAATACAGTAATATCATCTATCTATGAGGTAAGATATTTGGAGTGACTGGCCAACCTAGTTGTAGTCAAAAAGAAGAATGGCAAATGGAGGGTCTGCCTCGACTTCACAGATATAACCAAGGCTTGTCCTCTTGGTTGCTTTCCTCATCTTCACATAGATCGTTTAGTTGAGGCAACCGCAGGAAACGAGCTCCTATCCTTCATTGACGCTTTCTAAGGTTACAATCAGATACAGATGCCCCCGATGAAAGGAAGAAGACGACATTCATCACCGATCGAGGAACCTACTTCTACAACGTTATCATTTAGGACTCAAGAATGCCGAACACTGTGTTCTCAACATCAAGAGAGGATCATTGGTGGGCAGATGATGTGGTATGGATTTTCACTTCAATCTTTTACCTCAAAATCCACACGTGACTGCAAGTGCACAGTACTTTGAATGTAATATTTAAGGTTATCGATCCCATAGAGACTTAAGATCACGTTATGAGAATATTGGAATGAAATAAGGCTAAGACAAAAGAATGAATGCGGGTGGTTGATGTGTCACGAAAATATGCAGGAAACAAATGCAGCAAGAAACAAAGCTAATATCAATAAAACGAAATGCTGGGTTGCAAGGGGTTTATCAGGGTTTCACAAGATGAATGTATGCAAGGGAAATCAAACAAGGATTATTCAATGATGTGGATGTTCTTGGACTACCAAACACTGATGAACAAAAGATATGCAGTTCACAATATCAATCGCCTAATGTCTAAATGCAAACAGTACTCAACTTCCGCAGGCAAAGATGCAAATATTCAAGCATTAAATTCAAGTTCAATTCTAGTCCGTAAAACCCTATAACTCAACTATCACAGGTTATAACAGCAAACAAATCTACAGATCTAACGATCACTAGTTAGCTACTCAAGCAATATGCATTAAGAACAAGCCAAGGACGAAGAACATATGATGAATAATTCCCGATCTAACAACCTAAACAATCAATCCCTTGATTCCCGTCGATGCACCCCAACGACCCAACAAAGAAAACTACTCACACATATTCATGCAAAGCAAAACCATATGAATAATAGATTGCAAATAGAATATAAGAAAAGGGTTAGAGATCTTCTCTGAGATGCAAAGTTGATGAATCTTCTTCCTTTTACAAGTGGTGAATAGAGATGAGAGATGAAACAAGACAAGAGAGAAAGGTGGTGGTGACTGATAACAATGTATTTAGCACGTTTTTACCATCGTGTTATCATGACTTAGTATAGAACTTTAGTCATCGTTCATACCATTTTATGCATTTATCATTCATATAGGTTGTTTAATGTTTTTGCAGGAGCATTGCATGCATTTTGATATGCTCAAATTAACCCTTAGACTCTCTCAAATTAAGAGATCATTATAGTACTTAGGGATATAATTCCACAGAGACTCTAGTCAGACAATAGATTATCAGTTTTGAATTAAGCTAGATCAATAAATAAGAAATTAAATAAAACAAGATGAAAACAATGAAATAAGGATGTAGATTCAATATGACAAGAAACTAGACCTAGGGAAATCAATTAGTGAATACTTTGAATTGCGAAGTGGGCTTTTCGATATAGGATGCAATCCTTTGTTCGGTTCTTAAACTCATAACACTAATATGATATATATCCAACTCTCGCTGCGAACTGGGCTGTTCGATATATATACTATTTATAAGTTAAAACACGAAATTGGACTAATTGCAAATAAGGAAAACTTATGGGTAAAAACTGCAAATCTTCAGCGTGAACAGTACCATGTCAACTGACACTGTTCCCGTGTGTCGGTAGACATGAACAGTAATGGTGAATAGTGACTCGATGAACAATGCCGATGAACAGTAACTTAATGAACAGTACTTTCCAACTTTCAGGTACATTGCTCCATAATTGCTCCATAATGTATCAACAAGGTCTATCTCGCATTGTACCTAATAAGACTCAATATATACACAAAAGACTCTAAAACCAATGCATATATCATGGCCAAAGATGAATCGATCGATCTTGCACAAAGTAGGATCGGTCGATCTCAAAAGGGATCGGTTGATCGTGCAAGAAGTAGGATCGATCGATCTAATGGGGATGGGTCGATCTCGGAGACGTAAAAAATGCAGAAAACAAAATATCCTAGACTAGGTTTCAAATTTTAAATCTAAAGACTACAATTACTCCATGGCAACCGCGCCAAAAACTTGATGTGATGTTTTATGCATCAGGTTTTACCCAACCAATGGTTCCCGCAAGTGCATGGTTGTGCACAGTAGTATAATGGTGGGATCGATCCACAGAGAGTAAAGAGCACTATAGATCCGTAGATCTAAACAGACCTATGATGAAAAATATGGAAAGTGTCATGAATAGAAATCTGAATAAAATCCGAATAAAAATCTTTTAATTAAGCAAAGAAATAAATTTAAAATAAATGTTGGAATCTGATAAATTGCAGGGATTTAAATAAATAAAAAGAATATCTAACCGGATTTGCAATTAAATAATCTTGATCTAGAACACAAACACTGTAACAAAATAAACCTTTTTATTAAAAGCTAATATTATTCTACCATAAATCCGCTAGGACCCTATGATATCATATTTTGTGCAACTTTAATAAAGTTCACTTCTAGATCCAGCTTCAGCTCTTGGAAATCTGGAAATCAAGCCTACAAACTATAGACTCCGGGTAGTATATCCAACACTTGCTGTACTATAAAACCCTATGCATCACTTGATAGATTCGTCAACTTAACAAAAAAAATTGTGTTCATAGAAGTAGAGATCTATTAACCATAGTTCTAATCTATAACAATAACCTAATTAAACATTAAATCCCATTGAATAAATCCAATCTCCCAACATGCAGATCTACTCAACCATGGCAATAGGTTGATAGATCATGCTATTGTATGGTTGAAAACACAAAGAAATAGATGAAGACAGAATGTAGATCTTGAAAATGCAATGAAAACTTTATAGATCTGAAAAAAATCAATGTAAAAGTGTACAGATCTAAAACTGAAAATGAAAATAGCAGAGTAATAGTAAAAATTGTGTCTTGGTCTCTCTGGCCGCTCAGGAAATGTTCCGTATTTATAGAGTGTCTTCTAGGTCAAAACTCGGAGTTAATGTGCAATTTGAAGAATATTCGTGATCGGGATCGGTCGATCCGACTTGGATCAATCGATCTTCTTCCTCAAATCCGTGCCACCTCATAGATTCCTTTGACTGACCGATCTGCTTTGGGATCAGTTGATCTTTGTCATGCTTGGTCGATCCTTTTTAGGATCGATTGATCCAGGATGTCTCCAAAATCCAATGATGTGTAAAAACATCCAAAGTTGCTCTATTTTGCCCATTTTAGCTCCAAGGAAGAGAAAACCTGAAAAGACACTAAAACCGGCCAGAAGAACATAAAACCTATCTCTAGACTCAATAAATCAAGGAAAAACAATAGTAACAACGGGTCAAAATAGACACTCATCACTCCCCCAGACTTGAATTCTTGCTTGTCCTCAAGTAAGAAACAAGGCAATGAAACAAAGTTATAGAAGTGGAAGTTTGAAAAACGGGAACTTATGCTTAGCTTTAGAAATCACCATGTTGATCATGTAAACCAAAAAGAAACCTTGGGAAAGGTTAACTGAACTTTAGCAGTACAACATGTACTTTACCATAAACATAGCAAACATTACCGTACTCTAGCATCCGAGATCTAAGCAAACTTTTGAAATCTCCAATGTTGGCCCTTTAACCTTCATTAAGTGTGGCATGCAGTTTCACAAAGGGAACCTCAATCGCTAAGGGCTAGTAACAGGGGGGGGCATTTTAAGGGTGATGGTTAGGCATGACAAATGAACTACGGTGCAAGCCAATGCGCAAAATCACAGTGAGACGGGAACCAATGATTGTGCAAAACCTCCTGAACCTTTCATTCTATGTAAGCTTCTATATGATGATCCTAATAGAGTTGCTATTGGTGCTAAAATAAATAACAGAAACAAATAACTAACTAAATAAATAAAATGTTTTATTCTGGTTCCTTCAGACTTCTTTCCCTTCTCTTTCTTTTTGTTTTATTTGTTTTTTTTCTTTTTTTTTCTTTTTTTTTGAAAGAGAGTCTCGGGATGAGATGGGATCGGTCGATCCCAGAGCATTTTATTTTTAGAAGGGAAAGTTGGAACCAGTTCTAACCATGTACATCAATCTACCAAAACTGCACCAATAGTCAACTCAAACTAATATGGATGAAGTACTTGATACTAGAAAGCTTACTGGAATATCCTTGGAACATTTGGTTGTACCGGCTCCCATACTCTGTAGTTTTTCCACTTGGTTGAACATGCTCCTAATGTTGCGAAAGAGGACTGGGTTCTGAATGAAAAAGTTTGTAAGGGTTTGGAACCAAGCTAAAAAAGAGCTTGTTCATCTGGAGCTTTAATAAGAATGGGGTGAACTCCAAATGTGTATGATCCTTTTGCAATATCTAGCCCCTAAGTGAGAAGAATAGTCCAAGTAGATAGAGCCAACGCTGGACCATTCAGATTTCCAAAGGATAGGTCACTTCTGGTAATGTTGATCTAGTGATGGTGTTTCCAATCTTCGTGAACTAAGTCCAATAAATGTCAACATAAAATGGAAACCAAGAAAATTGTAAAATCCCATGTTTTGACTCAAGAAAAATGAAAAAGTTTAATTTTTTTGCAAATTTTTGAAAACTTTTTTGACAAAGAAACAAAAGAAAACGCAGTGTTAGTAACATATGAAAGCAGTCACCCCTTCCCCCAGATTTAAATCATTGCGTCCTGCAGTGATATAAAATCAGAGAAAATGGGTGCTGCGAAACAACACTGGAGATAATAAATTGTGAACAAGAAAGCAAACCATAAACCGTGGAAGGAATATTACGACCAAAAAGGAGCATTGGTATGTACTTGAACAGTTTTTCAGCTTTTCTCATCTGGGGGATCGATCGATATGGGAAGGATCGGTCGATCCCAGCGTACTGAAACTTCTTCGCATCTTCTGCATTTTGCACCTGTTTTCAGTCAGCTCAACACAAAAACATCATCATATCTTATTTTGAAAATAAATAAATAAAATAAAGTAACTAAAGGGAAATAAAATAAAATAGTTTTATTAATTCAATGCAAAAAAAAATTAAAAGAACAGGTTGGGTTGCCTCCCAACCAGCGCTTGTTTTTGCAAAGTCACTAGCTTGACTTAGTTTTATTCCAATTCAGTTCTGGGTTCATTGGAGGAGTGGTATCTTCCTCATCTGGTGGCTGAGTTTCTGCCTTGACAGCCCTTATCATGTAGTCCAGATTTTCTTCAGTAGTTTCAAAGTTTATTTCTGCTAGAGGTTCACCAACATCACTTCCCGGAGTCATGTCCATTGGATGAACAACATCAACAGATTTCACATCTTTCATAATGAAAGTTTGACCACTTATGGTGGGGACTCTGTTGACGGTATTGACGTAGAAGGTCATGGAGGTGTCTTTGAGCCTGATTTTAATCCTTCTGTTGGGGATGCTAATTGAGGCTCTGGTTGTTGCTAGAAATGGTCTGCCAAGTATAATTCCTTTCCATTGTTCATCCAATGCAAGGACAACAAAGTCTACTAACGCATAACTTCCATTAAGCTTGACAGGAATATTTAAGAGTATCCCTACTGGTTTTCTGGATGTACCATCAGCCATCTGAATTTCCATGGTAATTGGTGTCATGGAGAGCAACCCTAGCTTCTTAGCTTGGCTGAGTGGCATCATGTTCACGCTGGCTCCAGTGTCAATTAGGCTGTTTTTAAACCGATATTGCCCTATAGTGTCTGCGAGACTAAACCTTCAGGGGTCCTCTCATTTTCGGAGAAGTCCTTATGGCATCCTCTTGCTACATTCTTCGTGAAGAAAATCAGCTGTTCTTGCATAGTTGTCATTCCAGCAATTATATCTCTCTTTGAATCCATGGTCTGAGAGGTCATTGATTTAACCTCCATGAAAGGCAATCTCACCCTCATCTCAGTGATTACCTGATTTATCCTTTTCTGCATCTCAGGGTTTGGTTTTTCAGGTTGTTGTGGGCTATCTCTTCCAATCCCTCATTGATTCTCATTAGTTTCCATGTTCTCAGCAGAGCTCATCTATCTAGGTGGCTGCAAGGTTGAATTTCTAAACTTTTTGTGATTTCTGAAATATTTTAGGTTTTTATCAACTCCGCGAGGATCGATCAATCTAAACCCAGATCGGTCGGTCGATCCGGCCTGATTTTTAAATATTTGTTAGAGGAGTAGGATCGATCGATCTCATTCTACGGGTCGATCCTGAAAGAATCTGGGCCGATCTTCTCATCGAGAAAGCAGTGGCTCTCATCATTTGATCGATAGATCCCACCTTTGGATCGATCGATCTCAGCAGGCATTTCCATAAAAATTTCCTCATCTGCGAACAGATCAATGTACTTCAAATATTCTCTAGGATTGGTTTCAGGCTTCCCTGGGAGAGTACATGGTAATGCCTTAACAATTTTGGCTGACCTTGCTACCTCGGTTTCCAATATCCTCACATGGGCACCCAAGGATTCAAGCCTCCCATTCAGATCATTGTACATATTATCAACTTTAAGTTTTGCTGGAATAAGGATTCAATCTTTCCCATGGAACCAGCATTCCCAGATTGGGGGTTTAATCCTGATTTACGAAAACCAGCATTGTTTTGGAAGTTTCCTTGGTTTTGAGTACTCTGAGGTGGAAAAAGTTGATCTCCAGGGTTCTCAACATTAGTACTGCGGTAGGATAGGTTAGGATGGTTCCTAAAATTCGGGTTGGAACCCTGGTTTTGGTAGTTTCCCTGTCCACCGAGAAAGTTGACCTCCTCAGATTGATCCTCCTCATCATTGTTCCAAGAGATTGACAGATCTCTTTTGAGCTCTCATCCGAATGTCCACCTTAGCATTAAGCTCCTCCATGATCTTATCACTTACTTGAGTGGGGTTGACTCTCCCATCATAGTCAGAAGATCTGTTAGAGTTGCTTGCTGCCAGGTTTTCAATGAGCTCTATGGCTTCCTCCAGCTTGTTGCTCATGAAGTCTCCCCTCCTGGCTGTGTCCATAGCCATTTGATACTTCATTTCAACTCCATTGTAGAAAAATTTCATTATGTCCGACTGATAAGGGTCAAAGTTCCCTTAGAGCTACTCTCTCAAATTAAGAGATCACTGTAGTACTTAGGGATCGATTCCACAAGGACTCTGAAAACTCACACAATATAAGCATAGGTTCGAGTTAAGCTAGATCAATAAATAGAATGTAAATAAAGCAATGCAAATAAAAGTCAACAAGATGAACAGGATTGAATTCAAGTGATTAAAAGCGCTAGACCTAGGGACAATCATCGGGAATAATCAGGAGTGTAAACTGGGCAGTTCTATATCAGATCTAAATTGTTTATTCGGTTCTTAAACTCGTAAGACTAATATGATATATCATCCAACTCTCGCTGCAACGACGTCTATCCTCTAAACAGAAGCAAACCAAATCTCTTTGCGAAATACCAATAAATAGAGTCTCTATGATTAGCGGGTATGATATGTTTACAAATTTCCTAGACCAACTCTCGCTGCAAAAAGGCTGTTTGCTCATCTAAGATT
This sequence comes from Cardamine flexuosa, assembly GCA_963555745.1. Lineage (NCBI taxonomy): Eukaryota > Viridiplantae > Streptophyta > Magnoliopsida > Brassicales > Brassicaceae > Cardamine > Cardamine flexuosa. Next base: position 21,785,283 of record OY743217.1, on the reverse strand, counting down.
AGTTCAGGATATAAATAGCACTCTCACGCCTACCAACATTCCTATGATACCAAGATTAAGGTGATCAGTTTTAAGACTAGTGTAATACTCAAATCTAGATGAAGAACATTACAGATAACCTAACATGTCTATGCCCAATTCAACAAACCATCATAAACCATTTGAAACCCTAGATCTAACAAGGTGACTACTCAGACATAGAAGAGATAACACAAATCATTGTCTGAATAATATATTGAGAAAAGGCATTTCATGCAGAAGGCCGGGTACTATTCATCCCGGGTGCTATTCATCCCAAGCCCCGAGATTACTATTCATCCCGAGACCCGAAATTACTATTAATCCCAAGACCCGAGATTACTATTCATCCCGAGAGTCTTCGTCTTCACGTTCCAGCAATGTCACTATTCATGCTGTAAATTGCGTTTCACTATTGCTGCCGTTTTTCATTTAGGGCTTCCTCCTTCTATAAAAGGAGGAAAGCCCTTTTCTCTTGTAACCAAAACCTAATTTTCGTGCCTCTTATGGCTCAGAGAGAGTTGCCTCTAATTCTCTTGTTTTTATTGAATCTCTTCTCTAATTCTCTAGTTAATCCGCATAAATCTCATAAAATCTATATGGTATCAGAGCCTTGTTACTGATTCTCTGCTTCTATTCAATCATCTCTAGCTATTTTCTTAATCTCCATTCATGCCACAGCTCTCTCTTTATCTCTCACAGAAAGTTCTCAATCTCTGCTTGTGTTTGTTTCTCTTGTCTATGCTTGAAGATCTCAGCAGGTTTCTGTCGCTTCTCAGCAGATTAATCTCCATTGCTAGCTCTATAGATCTTCAGCTCTCTTCTGGTTTTGACAGATTTTCGGAGGTACTGTAGCAACAGTGACACCAACAGAACTTGTGATTTCTCAGCAAAGGTGTAACCTTTCTCTGCTGTATTTGGTAAAATCATCTCTGTTCTACTTCACTTCAGACTCAGTTCATACGATTTCAGTCTTGTTGGTTGCTTGGGAAGTTAAGATCAATCTGGAAATTTGTGGGTTTGTTGGCTGTAAGAAACGCTGAAGCATGAATTCTTCAAAGTCTGTTCCTATACCAGTTACTCTCAAAGGTGTGAACTACTTACTCTGGGCTAGAACCACCAAGACAAATCTGTGTGGTCGTGGTCTTTGGAATCACATTGAAACCCAAGATAAGAAAGTAATCACGGATTAAGATGGAAAAGAGATCAGTGGAGATCCAAGTTCTGAAGATGGCAAATGGTTTCAAGAAGATCAGGGGTTTCTTGGACTACTTCAAAACTCACCTGAAGCCGCAATACTTGAAGCTTATTCTTATTGTGAGATGGCAAAGGAGTTGTGGGACACACTAAAGAATGTCTATGGAAATGTCTCCAATCTTACTCGAGTGTTTGAAGTCAAGAAAGCTATAAACAATCTCAGCCAAGAAGATCTGGACTTCACAAAACACTTTGGAAAATTCAGATCACTGTGGGCTGAACTCGAGATGCTAAGATCTTTCTCGGTGGATCCAAGTGCTCTCAAGGAAAGGGGTGAACAAGATAGGGTCTTTGGTCTGCTTCTCACATTGAACCCGGCTTACAATGATCTCATCAAGCACATCCTTAGAGCGGAGAAGTTACCAAGCTTAGATGAGGTGTGCTCTCAAATCCAACGTAAACAAGGCTCAATAGGCCTCTTCAGTGGCAAAGGGGAAATGATCATGGCACACAAAGTTACTTTCAAGTCTGAAGATAGGAAGATTCTTGTGTGTGATCACTGCAAGAAGAGAGGCCATATCAAGGATAAATGTTGGATACTACATCCACATCTTAAGCCAGCAAAGTTCAAGGTTCAAGCGAACTATTCTCACGAAGCCTCAACTGAGCAAGCTCAGGCCGGACCATCTAGACAAGAAGATGAATTGGATGTGGTTGCCTACTCCAATGATGTTGTTAGGAAGTCGGACCTTGAAGCTCTCATCAAGTCCATTGCTGCCCTTACCAATAAAGAATCCGGTATCACTCACTTTGCTTCTTTACCTAAATCACAAAATAAAACATTGATTATTGATTCTGGGGCTTCTCATCATATGATTAGTAACTCTAACCTCATTAATAATGTTAAACCTATTAATGGAAATGTGATAATTGCAAATGGTGATAGGATCCCCATAAGAGGAGTAGGTGATTTAAAACTTTGTGATAAGAACTCTAAAGCGTTCTTCATGCCCGAGTTCACCTCTAATCTTGTCTCAGTAAAAAGAGCTACAAATGATCTTAATTGCTATGCTATATTTGGTCCTAATATCTTTCATTTTCAGGATATTGAAAGTGGAAAAGTTCTGGGAGAAGGGAACACTAACGGTGACTTATATGTTTTTGAGGAGTCTCTAGCAACAAAATCTACTTCTCTTTCTTGTCAATCTTGTTATGCTGTTAGCCCAAATAAACTGTGGCATGATAGACTTGGTCACCCTCATGCTAGGGCTTTAGAGATTATGTTACCCCATGTTGTCTTTAATCATATGAACTGTGAAGCATGTATTCTAGGAAAACATTGTAAAACTGTTTTTCCTAAGTCTTCAACTATCTATGAAAAATGTTTTGATCTTGTGCATTCAGATGTTTGGACTGCCCCATGTTTATCTAGAGACAATAATAAATACTGTTACATTTATTGATGAGAAATCAAAATATACATGGGTCACAATGCTTGCATCTAAGGATAGAGTATATGATGCATTTGTTAATTTTAAATCATATGTTACTAATCAGTTTAATGCCAAGATCAAGGTATTCAGGTCTGATAATGGTGGGGAATACACTAGTCACAAGTTTAAAGATAACTTAGCAAGACATGGGATCATACACCAAACTAGCTGCCCATATACACCTCAACAAAATGGTGTAGCTGAGAGGAAGAATCGACATCTTATGGAAGTTGCACGATCCATGATGTTTAACACCAATGTCCCAAGGAGATTCTGGAGTGATGCTGTCATGGCAGCTTGTTACCTGATAAATAGGACACTAACAAGGATCCTAACTGATTTAGCGCCATTTGAGGTATTGAACCGAACCAAACCTTCTATTGATCATTTACGAGTGTTTGGTTGCGTTTGTTTTGTACTGAGACCAGGTGAACTGAGGGACAAGCTTGAAGCTAAGAGCACAAAATGCATGTTCCTAGGCTACTCTACTACTCAAAAGGGCTACAAGTGCTATGACTTCTCAAAGAACTGAACAATTGTGTCAAGAGATGTCAAGTTCATTGAGCACCAAGGGTATTACGACAAGAAGGATTGGGGGAGTTTGAAAGATTTGGCAAGATCACCATCAGATAGAGCCGCTAGTCTCCAACATCTCCTTAGTCATCTTGGGAATCCTCCTCCTCGGAGAGAAGAACAATCTGATAATGTCAAAACCAACCAACAAGGAGTGGAGACTACAGAAGATCAACCCAATACTGACCTTGGGAATAGACAGGCTGCTCCAAACCCCATGGAAGAAACTGATACCACTGAGCACACTCAGCCGGAACCAAACCCACCTAACAGGGAACAAGACCAAGTTCAAGATGAGGATGGTATGACTGAAGATGTGGTTCATGAGGATCACCATGATGAGGTTGGACATGAAGCAGAAACTCCTCCTCCACTGCCACCTCCTCTTCGGAGAAGCACTAGACAGAGGTTTGGACCCGAACATTGGAAGGTCACTAGAGTCTATTTCAACAACCAAGCTGTGGCGCATCCTATACAAGCTGTGTGTTTGCTTGACCTGTTGCCAACTGCTCATCAAGCCTTCCTTGGGAAAATTGATGCTCAATGGATTCCACAGAGTTATGAAGAAGCCAAAGGGAGTAATGAATGGCTTGGAGCAGTGGATAATGAGGTTGGGGCTATGGAAAGGAATCATACATGGGATGAAGCCGACCTACCGTTGGGAAAGAAGGCTGTTAGTTCAAGGTGGCTTTTCACTATCAAGTATCTGAGCAATGGAGATGTTGAGAGGTACAAAGCCAGACTTGTTGCAAGAGGATTCACACAGACTTATGGAGACGACTACACAGAAACGTTTGCTCCAGTCGCCAAGCTGCATACAGTTAGAGTTGTTCTCTCATTGGCTACAAATCTGGATTGGGAGTTATGGCAAATGGATGTAAAGAATGTGTTCTTGCAAGGAGAACTTGAAGAAGAAGTGTACATGACTCCCATTGCTCCAGGAAAAGTTCTGCGGCTAAGAAAAGCCATCTATGGACTAAAGCAATCTCCAAGAGCTTGGTACCACAAACTGAGCTGTACTCTCGAAGAGAAAGGGTTCAAGAGATCTGAAGCTGATCACACATTGTTCACAGTCCAAAGTCCACGAGGAATCGTTGTAGTATTGGTCTACGTGGATGACCTTATCATTTCCGGCAATGATAAGGAAGGTATTCTCGAAACTAAAACCTATCTTAAAACTGTGTTTGATAACAAAGATCTTGGAGAACTAAAATATTTCCTAGGGATTGAAGTATGTCGCTCTTTGGAGGGCTTATTTCTATCATAAAGGAAGTATACTCTTGACTTGCTGAACGAGACAGGTAAAATAGGAGCAAAGCCAGCCAAAACTCCTCTTGCAGATGGCTACAAGGTCAAGCGAAAGGGGGAGAAAAAGGGCAAGGAGCTCGAAGAAGAAGATCCATTAGACAAACCATATGCAGATCCTCTCCAATACCGAAGACTAGTGGGTAAGCTTATCTATCTGACTTTAACAAGACCTGACTTATGTTTTGCTGTGAATCAGGTGAGTCAATAGATGCAGAAACCCACAGTCTACCATTGGAATATGGTTGAGAGGATACTCAGATATCTAAAAGGGAGTCCGGGACAAGGCATATGGATGGGAAAGAATGAGAATGCCGAGATTGTTGGTTATTGTGATGCAGACTACGCTGGTGACACGAATGATAGGAAGTCAACCACTGGATATTGCACATTCATTGGAGGGAATTTGGTGCATGGAAGTCTAAGAAGCAGAAGATAGTGTCATGTTCAAGTGCTGAATCCGAGTATAGAGCAATGAGGAAGTTCACGGAAGAACTCATTTGGCTTAAGGCACTACTCAGAGATCTAGGCATGGAAACCACAAGACCCATCACTATGCATTGTGACAATCAAGCTGCTATACACATTGCCAGCAACTCTGTGTTTCACGAGAGGACCAAACACATAGAAGTTGACTGCCACAAAGTTCGAGAGAAGATCAAAGAAGGAATCACACTACCATGCTTTACAAGAAGTGAAGATCAACTAGCAGACATCTTCACCAAAGCTGCGAGTCTTAAGGTTTGCAAACACATCTACAGCAAACTAGGGCTTGCAGATCCAACTCACCCTTGATCATATCCCCTACTCGTAGACGTTATGCTCTTTTCCTCATCACCGATTTTTTCCCAAGTGGTTTTTTCTATTATGAGGTTTTTACCGAGGTAACGCCTATGTAGGTCCAAGCTTAGTCTTTGTTCACCGACGGCTAAGCTTGAGGGGGAGTATTGAGAAAAGGCATTCCGTGCAGAAGGCCGGGTACTATTCATCCCGGGTACTATTCATCCCAAGACCCGAGATTACTATTCATCCCGAGACCCGAGATTACTATTCATCAGGAGAGTCTTCGTCTTCACGTTCCAGCAATGTCACTATTCATGCTGTAAACTGCGTTTCACTATTGCTGCCGTTTTTCATTTAGGGCTTCCTCCTTCTATAAAAGGAGGAAACCCCTTTTCTCTTGTAACCAAAACCTAATTTTCGTGCCTCTTATGGCTGAGAGAGAGTTGCCTCTAATTCTCTTATTTTTATTGAATCTCTTCTCTAATTCTCTAGTTAATCCGCATAAATCTCATAAAATCTATATAATATTCATGAAATAAAATAAGAAACAAAGGGAGTTCAGAATTCTTCTCTGTACAAAGTTAGAGATCTGAATCTTCTCTCCAACAAAAGCTCCTTCAAACTTACAAAGAAAACTTAGAACTTAGATAATACAAAACTTAGTCTCTGGGACTTCTAAAACATATTTTAACCTTAAAACACGATTAGGCTTGAAGTCTAAACTTTAGAGACTTATGGAGCAAAGTTGTAATTCATGAAACTTGATAAAACTCGAACGTGTCATTCACGTCGCGGTTGTGTCGACCGACACTGGAGTGGCCTATCGGTCGACATGGACATCAATAATCATCTCCTTGTTGTTTTCCTCAGCTACATGCCTCCAAAAGCTCCAAAGTGCTCATCAAGGTCCAATCCGTGTTTCTACCTAATAATACTCAATATATATATATAAAAGACTCCAAAACCAATGCATATACCATGTCATAAAACCATAAAATACATGATATATCAAGTCCCCCAGACTTAGCTTTTGCTTGCCCTCAAGCAAACAGAAAACCAAACCAAGGAAGAAGTTTGAAAATCGCGGAACTCACCTACTCTTTAAAACATTGTGCTTACCAGTCATCATGTAATCCACATGGTACAAGAACTATTTAGAGACTAACCAGCATGTACATTCACCGTAGTCACTCGCAGTCTTCTCAATACCCACCACAACGTAACAACATATCCCTTTAGTAAGCCATTCGTCACTGGGTCTCACTTTCGAATTCAATGCCCTAGAGCCTTCTAGACTCAGCTGTCATCCTATACCATAACATGACAAATCTCACAACAACATTGATGTTTTCGTCTCCCCCAAACTTAAATCCTTGGTTATTTTGGATTTCATATTATTCTCTCTTTCTTTTCTTTTGTCTATGAAGGTAGGTTATTAGAAGTGAATAACGGGTCACGGGATCACTCCTACCCTCACAGCAACCCTACTTTCATCATCTCCTTAAGAAGTAGAAAATTGGGGGCATAGATTTCTCTTACCCGCTTCTACTTCAGAGAATCACTTGGTCATTCATAGACTATACCTAAAGGCTTTTATTATTAGTAACAACTTTTTGGGGAGACTAAACATCATAACTTACTTTGATTTTATCAGGTCAGATATGAATGAAAAGTCAAGCTCTCAAACACCAATTTCGTCCATGAGGTAAAAGGAACTGACATAAATTAGCTCAGGCTATAGCGGGCATCTGTTGTAAGTATGGGGCTTTCAAGTTAACCGGTCAGACTTGGGGTTTTTCCATTAGTTGAATCTGAATAGGCTCTGCGACAATGGTCATCAGAGGACATAGCAAACAACAATAGACCAAATGATAACTCATAGTTCTTGGACAAGTTTTGACTCCATAAACCAAAAATTTGAAAAATAAAGAAAAGTTGGGACTGACTCTCAAAAGAATAAATAGAGTTAGTAACAACCTCCCTGAGACTTAATCTACACTGACCCTGGTGTAATTAAGCTTAAGGAAGGTGATAAAAAGGAAAAATATTGAATATAAATTGAACTATTATGTTTTGAAAACCGTGACCTGTGATGGTGTGTGTGTGTCGACCGACACACATCTTGTGTGTCGGTCGACACGAGCAAGAATGTGTAGTTTGGAATTCTGACACCTTTTCAACTGATCATTCAACTTGTTTTCTAACATTATATCCTGATTAAGAGCTCCAAAAATGTCAAATAGCAAGATAAAGCATAACATAAAAGGTTGAAAAAGATTCAATTAGAGTTAGAAACAATAAACTGAAACAACAACAGAAGCAAATAGCAAAAAAATAAAAATGTCTCAAAGGAAAAAGAAAAAGAAGGAACTAATCCTCTTCCTTGGCCGGGTCTGAAGACGGAGATGGAGTGGGTATCGGGATAGGCCTGGCCGGAGCAGGAGCGACAAACACATCCACATCAAGGCAATGCAACAATGGCATTCTAGACACTCTGGAAACTATCCTCCACAAACCTCTAAAATACAGCAGTCTCCATAGGGATAGGAGGAGTAGGGGGTGTTAGATTTCAAAGATTAATGAGTAAGAACTGATAAGAACTTAGTAAGAATTGATAAGAACTTAGAGTAAGAATAAGAATAAGAATTGAGAGATTTTATTATCTCAGTAGTCTTTAAAATGTTACAAGGAGTTACATATTTATAGAAAACTTAAACACAAAGATAAGTAGGTGTTTCGTGGAGTTCAGACTCTCATCTATCCGTTGGGCGTTGGGAATAGTAATAGAGCCGTTAGAGATAAAAATAGAGCCGTTGGAGACGATTTGAATTTGGGCGTCATTTCTAGGCTTCTCTTCTTGGGCCTCTATCCTTGTATTCCTTGTTGGATATTTGTTGCTTGATTAATACTCCCCCTCAAACTTAGCCGGAATGAGTTTGGAGACTAAGTTTGATTTTCCAGAAACAAATCCTCACAACTACCTCATTAAAAACCTTACAAGTACAAACCCAGTGGGAAAAACTCCTTGTGAGGAAAAGAGTGTAGTGTCTCTGGATAAGGAGAAGCATGATCAAGGATGAGTGAGATCTACTAGTCCAAGCTTGCTGTAGATGTGGTTGTAAATCTTGAGACTTGTAGCTTTGGTGAATATGGCGGCCAGCTGATCTTCACTTTTTGTGTAGCATGGAAGGATTACTCCTTCAATGAACTTTTCTCTGACTCTGTGACAATCCACTTCTATGTGCTTGGTTCTTTCATGGAAGACTGAGTTGGTGGCAATGTGAATTGCTGCTTGATTGTCATAATGCATGGTAATGGGACTTGTGCTCTCAATTCCCAGATCCTTCAGAAGCGCTTTTAGCCATACTAGCTCATTTGTGAGCTTCTTCATTGCTCTGTACTCACTTTCAGCACTTGAGCATGATACTACCTTTTGCTTCTTGGATTTCCAGGTCACTAAGTTCCCTCCAATGAATGTGCAGTAGCCTGTTGTGGATTTTCTATCTATTGTATCTCCAGCATAATCCACATCACAATAGCCCACAATTTCAGTGCTATCATTCTTTCCCATCCAAACACCTTGCCGTGGTGATCTTTAACTTACCTACAAGCCGCCGGTATTGAGCTGGATCTTTAAATGGTTTGTCAAGTGGATCTTCTTGTTCTTTCTCCCCCTTTCTCCTGACCTTGTAGCCATCTTCAAGTGGTGTCTTGGCTGGTTTAGAACCAATTTTTCCTATCTCTTTAAGCAAAATCAAGTGAATATTTTCTTTGGGATAGAAACAAGCCTTCCGGAGAACGACATATCTCTATTCCTAGAAAATATTTAAGCTCACCTAGATGTTTTATATCAAATGCAGATTTAAGGAAAAGTTTGGTTTCTTGAATACCTGCTTAATCATTGCCGGAAATGATCAAGTCATCTACATATACCAAGACAACAATGATTCCTTGAGCACTTTGAGAAGTAAATAAGGTGTGATCAGCCTCTGATCTTTTGAATCCTTTGGCTGTTAATGTGAAGCTTAGCTTGTGGTACCAGGCTCTTGGAGATTGCTTTAAGCCATAAATGGCTTTCTGAGTTTGAGAACCTTGTCTTGAGGAATTGAGCTTTCAAGACCTGGTGGAGGCTTCATGTATACTTCTTCTTCAAGCTCTCCTTGGAGGAATGCGTATTTGACATCCATTTGCCATAATTCCCAAGATAGGTTGGTTGCCAATGATAAAAGCACTCTAACTGTATGGAGCTTAGCCACTGGTGCAAAAGTGTCTATATAGTCTTCTCCATAAGTTTGACTAAATCCTCTTGCAACCAAGCGAGCTTTATACCTTTCAATTTCTCCATTGCTGTGATACTTGATGGTGAATATCCATCTAGATGTTACAGTCCTTTTTCCCGAAGGTAGATCACTTACATCCCAAGTGTGATTTTTATCCATTGCTTCTTTCTCAGCATCTACAGCATCCACCCAGACCTTGATTTCTTTTGGTTCTTCATAGGTCTTTGGGATGTAATGTTGCTCTATCTTTCCAAGGAATGCTTGACGTGTACTTCTTCTCAAAGGTGGTGCTGGTACCTCTTCTTCCTCATGATCTTCATTCTCCAGAATATTAGCATCTGGTGGAGTTAGATTAACTCCCCCTTGTTCATTTACTTCTTCATTTTCTTGCTCATTCTGACCATTTATCTCTTCTTCTTGAATCTGATCATTTTGATTGTTTATAGGAGCTGATTGATCTTCATTCATTGGAGGAAGACCCATGTGACTCAAAAGATGTTGAAGAGAGGCTGCTCGATCTGCTGTAGAGTCAGCCAAGTCTTTCACACTCTCCCAGCCTGATTGCTCAAAATAACTTTGATCTTCTAGGAATTTCACATCTCTAGAAGTCGTGATGCGTTTGGTGCTTGGATATAACATCTATACCCTTTTTGAGTAGTGGAGTATCCAATGAACACGCTTCTAGTGCTTTTAGCATCTAGCTTATTTCTTTTATCTTCTGGCACTAAAACAAAACACAAGCAACCAAACACACGTAAGTGATTAATAGTTGGTTTGGTTTTGTTTAATACCTCATATGGTGATGAGTCATTTAAGACTTTTGTTGGAGTTCTATTTATAAGGTAGCATGCAGTCATAACGGCATCTCCCCAGAATCTTCTTGGCATGTTTTTATGAAACATCATTGATCTTGCTACTTCCACCAAATGCCTATTTTTCCTTTCAGCCACTCCATTTTGTTGTGGAGTATAAGGACAACTTGTTTGGTGAAGAATGCCATGATTTACCAAATGAGCTTTGAAAGTGTTGCTTGTGTATTCCCCTCCATTATCCGATCTCAGTACCTTAATTTTAGCATTAAATTGATTAGTCACATATGTTTGAAAATTGAGAAATGCCTCAAATACTCTATCTTTAGATAGCAACAATGTGACCCATGTATATTTTGATTTTTCATCAATGAATGTCACAAAGTATTTTAAATTATCTCTAGATAGGCAAGGTGAGGTCCAAACATCTGAATGAACTAAATCAAAACAATTCTCATATATTGATAAGGAGTTTTGGAAAACACTTCTACAATGTTTTCCCAAAATACAGGACTCACACTTAGAATTATCAAAGACTACATCAGGCATAATTAATTTTAAAGCTCTAGAATGAGGATGGCCTAATCTAGCATGTCATACATCATTTGAACTACTAGCTACATGACAGGAATTAATAAAAGTCAAACTAGTAGAGTTGGAGTCTCTAGAATGTTTCTTGAGATCTTCTAGAGTATACAACTCCCCCTTAGTGTTTCCCTTGCCTAAAACTTCACCGGTTTCAATATCCTGAAAATGAAAGCTATTAGGTCCAAATATAACATAAGCATTAAGATCAGTGGTGGCTCTTTTTACTGAGACCAAATTATTGCTAAATGTAGACATATAAAAGGCACTAGATTCATTTCCAAAGAGGTTTAAATTTCCTATGCCTTTAATTGGCACTCTAACTCCATTAGCAATTTCAACATGACCAGAGGTATTTTGAATATTATTTAGTAGATTCGGATCTTTAATCATATGGTGAGAAGCTCCTGAATCTACTAAAAGTGTTTTTGAAAGTTTAGAGGCAAGAAATGTAATACCAGACTCTAAGTCTGCTCTGCTCATGGTGATCATGCCATTGTTTTCTGAAGTAGAAGCTTGATTAGAATGGCCGTTTGGAGCATTTGGTTGAGCAGTTCGTGCATAATTTGAAGCGTTTGCTTCATTTTCTTGTTGCCATGCTCTGTAGTTGGCTCTGAGATGATGATGGAGGATGAAGCACTCCTCCTTGGTGTGTCCTCTCCCTTGGTTGAATTTGCCAATTTTCTTGCAATGTTCACATTGCTTTGTTGTTCCTTTCTTGTTGGAACTGAATGGGGGCTTGTAGAACCCTTTGCTTGATGTTGGCAGCTCTCCTTTGTTGAAGAGGTCTAAAGAGCCTTGCTCCTTTTGAATTTGAGAGCAGACATTTTCAAGGCTTGGTAGCTTCTCCTCCCTTAAGATGTGCTTGATAAGGTCATTGAATTTTGGATGAAGAGATTGGAGAAGTCCAAACACTCTATATTGCTCTCTTCTTTCCTCCATAATTTTGAGGTCTTTTGAGTTTGGCCTCAGCATATCCAGTTCAGCAAATAATGACCTATATTTACCAAAGTGTTTGGTAAAATCTTGGTCTTCTTGAGTGAGGCTGTTGAGAGCTTTCTTTACTTCAAATACTCTTGAAAGATTGGTGATGTCTCCATACACCTTCTTGAGAGTTTCCCAGAGTTCTTGAGCTGTTTCACAATATGAGTAAGATTCAAATATTGAATCATTCAGAGAGCTGTGGATTATGCTGAGCACCATTTGATCTTTTTGCAGCCATTTTTCCAGAGCTTCTTCATTTCCTTCTTGAAGCTCTTTTCCTTTAGCTGGTTCAACTTGATTCCACAAGCCACGACCATACAGGTTTGATTTTGTGGACTGTGACCATAGGAGATAGTTCTCTCCTCATAGAATGACTCTAATTGCAGTTGGTTTTGTCTCCTTTATGATTGAAAATAATGATCTTCAAGAGAATTGGTTTTGGAGAGAGTTCTTCGAGATATTTCCAGAAATATACCACTCTAACTTCACAAAAACTCGTCTAGGATGAATATATGTCAATCTCAGAGTTTTTCAGGAAGTTAGAAGAATGTATTTCCAGAATAAACGAAGAACTTTTGGAGAAGAAGATAAACAGTGGAATCTGGGCAATTTTGAATTTCAAAAATTGATTTCTTGATCTGGAGAATTCTTGAGAGTATGGTTGTTGCGGAAGCTTTGAAGATGATGGAGGAGAGTTTGAAGATGCAAAAGAGGCCTGGAGAATGGAGAGATTCTTCAAGAAAAACTTCTGGAGTTTCTTGAACAGTAACAATGGGGAGAATGATAGAAGAGAAAGAAAAAGATGAAATCAAAAGATTGATCTTATTTATGGATCAATGCTCTGATACCATGCTAGTTTTCAAAGATTAATGAGTAAGAACTGATAAGAACTTAGTAAGAATTAGAATAAGAATTGATAGATTTTTTTATCTCTGTAACCTTGAAAATGTTACAAGGAGTTACGTATTTATAGAAACCTTAAACACAAAGATAAGTAAGTGTTTCGTGGAGTTCAGACTCTCATCTATCCGTTGGGAATAGTATTAGAGCCGTTACAGATTAAAATAGAGCCGTTGCAGACGATTTGAATTTGGGCGTCATTTATGGGCTTCTCTTCGTGGGCCTCTATTCTTGTATTTCTTGTTGGATATTTGTTGCTTGATTAACACACCAACAAGATCCAAACTCAGAAAGTATTTTGATAAAAGATTGGATAAATGAAAAAGATGAAAAGACAGAGTTTAAAAAGAAATAACAAGCAGGTTGTATGAGCAACACCTGTTATATAAATAATTAAGTCTGAATTAAAATAAAATGGGCTGAGTGAAATCATCTCTTCATGGGCTGGCCTTGATCAACTAATGGACAATGATGAAATAATACACAAGTCTCATTAAAAATCTTGTCAAGAAAACCCATTGGGATAAAACTTGACAAGGGAAAAAGAGCACTCATGTGTCACTTAATCCATTTGTTGATGCTCTTGAACTTGTATCAAAACCAGAGTGGTTTGGATAACTTCTTCTTCCTCCATGTTTAAGCGTCTGAGCATTCCTCCAATGGCTTGGTTGAATAGCTTGTTTCTAGCTCGTGTCATTGGTCCTCTTGGTGTAGCAAACACGACCTCATCTCCAAGTGCATCCTCAGCTACAAGCTTAGCTTCCTTTGGTTCATGCTCTGGTCCATGCTCCATGTTCCTCATGCTATTTAGGATCATATCAGATACTAAAGTATTTCCTAGGAATTGAGATATGTCACTCTCCGGAGGGACTATTTCTCTCTCAAAGGTAATACACCTTAGATTTGTTGGATGAAACAAGGAAATTAGGATCAATGTCGGCAAAGACACTACTTGAAGATCACTACAAGGTCAGGCGAATGGGGGAGAAAAAGAAGGATGGAGAACCAAAGGATCCAATCCGCTCCAATACCGTCACCTCGTTGGTAAGCTAATATACTTGACCATTTCTAGACCTGACTTATGTTTTACTGTGAATCAGGTATCTCAGCACATGAAAAACCCAACGGTGTACCATTGGAACAAGGTGGAGAGGATTCTTCGCTCTCTCAAAGGCTGTCCAGGTCAAGGCATTTGGATGGGAACGAATGGCAACACCGAGATTATGGGATATTGTGATGCTGACTATCCGGAGACACCAATGATAGGAAGTCCACTACCAGCTATTGCACGTTTATCGGTGGGAACTTGGTAACTTGGAAGTCAAAGAAGCAAAAGGCGGTTTCATGTTCTAGTGCCGAATCGGAGTACCAGGCAATGAGGAAACTCACCAATGAGCTTGTATGGCTCAAGGCGGTTCTCGAGGACTTCGGGATCGAGTCAAAGCAACCCATTATGATGCATTGTGACAATCAAGCCGCGATCCACATAGCAAGCAACTCGGTGTTTCACGAAAGGACCAAACACATCGAGGTAGATTGCCACAAGGTCCGAGAGAAGATATAAGAAGGTGTAACACTACCATGCTACACCAGAAGCGAGGATCAGTTAGCCGACATCTTCACCAAATCCACAAGCCTCAAGATCAACCACTACATGTATGGTAACCTTGGGCTTGTTGACCTTACTAGTCCTTGATCTAGTTCCTAGTTCCCGTGGATGATATGCTCATTTCCCCGACATAAGGTTTTTCCCATGAGGTTTTCTTTGTGTTGGGGTTTTTACCGGGGTATCATCCATAATAATCCAAGCTTAGCCTTTGTTCCTACGGGTAAGCTTGCGGGGGAGTATTAATTCTTAAGTCATGACAAGAGAATGAAGATCAAGGGAGACAAAGAGCATTGCTTAGACTGATGATGACATGATCCACAGTGTTTGAAGAAGGAAGAGATCAGCCGGAAGCTTCAAAGGTTTGGTGACCGTACATATTGTACGGATCCGTACACATGGTATGGATGGTACAGATCCGTACATCAATCCGTACAACCTGAAGATCATCTTGATGAAATGTGATCAGAAGTGAGAAAAAGGATTGTGCAAATCTCGGGTCAAAAGAGCCGTTGTGCAAAGTTCGGGTCAAAGATCTCTTCCAGATAAAGCTTCTCTCCTTATCCACATGTGGATCAATGTCTTGGTCAATCTAGCCGTTATGGTTTACCCTAGTGGTCTTTACTCACGCGTCTAATCATTAGAGCTTCTCCTTGATGACCTCACTTGGTCCCTATAAAAGGAGAAGCCGCAGCCTTTGTAAAGGTTACCTAATACTTAGCCATTTTTGGCAATGAATCTTTTCATCATCATCCTTGTTCTTTCTTTACTTTTCCGCAATTAAACTCACACATGGGACTCTCATTCCTGGAGTAAACCGGATGATTGTTGCCGGATGATCACTACTTGGCAAAGGGTTCCCAAGGTGGTTGAGTAAATGCTGAAGACTTGCAGCTCTATTTGATGGTGATCTTGCAAGGTCTTTCTGAATTTCCCAATCCTTCTTCTCATAAAACCCTTGTTGCTCAATGAACTTGACGTCCCTTGATACATGATATTGATTCCAAATGGCATCATAGCACTTATAGCCCTTTTGGGTAGTAGAGTAGCCTAGGAACATGCACTTGGTACTCCTTGCTTCTAGCTTATCTTTTAGCTCACCTGGTACCAAGACAAAATAAACACACCCAAAAAGTAGTAAGTGATCAATATTGGGCCTAGTTTTGTTAAGAACTTCAAAGGGAAAGATATCATTTAGGATCCTTGTAGGTATCCTATTGATGAGATAGCATGCGGCAAGAACAGCATCTCCCCAGAATCTTCTAGGGACATTTGAGTGGAACATCATCAATCTAGCCACTTCCATGAGATGCCTATTCTTTCTCTCTTCAACGTCATTTTGTTGTGGCATGTATGGACAACTTGTTTGGTGAAAAATGCCATGCTTTGCTAAGTGCTCCTTGAATCTATGGCTCATGTATTCTCCTCTATTGTCTGATCTTAGTACCTTGATGTTACCATTAAAATGATTAGTCACATGTTTTTGACATCCAAACATCTGAATGAACAAGATCAAAACAATTTTCATATAAAGTTGAAGACTTAGGAAAAACGGTTCTACAATGTTTGCCGAGAATACAAGCCTCACAACTAGAATGATAAAAGGAAATACTAGGAAATATTATTTCAAGAGCTCACGAATGTGGATGGCCTAGTCTAGCATGCCATATTGCATTTGTACTAACAGAAACGAAACATGATTTAAACGTTAGAGGTTTAGAACTAGTTGAAGTAAAATTTTCAAGAACATATATATCTCCTTTTGAATCTCCTTCTCCAAGAACCTTCCCGCTATCAATATCCTGAAACTGAAAACTGTTAGGACCAAATATAGCATAGCAATTTAAATCACAAGTTGCCTTTTTAACCGACACAAGATTAGAGGCAAATGTAGGCATGAAGAATTCTTTAGATTTCCTATCAAATAGTCTTAAATCACCTACTCCTCTTACGGGAATCCTATCTCCATTAGCATTAATGGCATTACCATTCGCCGGTTTCACATTCTCTATCAAGTTTGGATTACTAATCATATGATGAGATGCTCCAAAATCAATAAGAATAAGAATTGAGAGATTTTATTATCTTTAAAATGTTACAAGGAGTTACATATTTATAAAAAACTTAAACACAAAGATAAGTAGGTGTTTCGTAGAGTTCAGACTCTCATATATCCGTTGGGAATAGTAATAGAGCCGTTAGAGATGAAAATAGAACCGTTGGAGACGATTTGAATTTGGGCGTCATTTCTGGGCTTCTCTTCTTGGGCCTTTATCCTTGTATTCCTTCTTGGATATTTGTTGCTTGATTAATAGCGGGAAGTCCGAACTGATGTGTAGAAGAGTCTGGGACCGGATCATCCTCAGATGCTATAGGGACGGACCGAGAAGAGGCGCCTCTGCGACAGCGGGTCTGAGGAGCACGGCTGTGGAGCATTTAATGCGGCTGGAAGAGCAGGCGAGCCTGACTGTACATGATGCTTTTGAGCTCTATCTGCGCAAGCTTCACCAAGTAATCTACTCCCTCACTGCGGTAGCACCAAGTTCAATCTGCCTTAATCCACTTGGCGTGCTTTAATGCCTCATCCATAACTAACCTCTCAGATAGCACATTACTACCAACAGACTCAGAGTTGTCCTTCGTACCCGTGAATGGTCTAATCTTCAAGCTAACCAAGTGATGTGCAAAGATCGCGCCGAGGTTCATGTCGGGATCCAGCTCAGTTTAATCCTCAGAAAACAAATCCTGAATGGCGTAGCACATCAGCACAAGCTCAGTCTTTCTCATCTTGTTGGCCTCCATCTTGCACAGAAGTGTGTTCGAGATAGCTCGAACCACGTAAAGAATGACTGGGTGCCGAATATCAGAATGTGTAGAGTGGTTGGCGCTGTAAACTCCGCCCCCAAACTTACTCCAGTAAGTCTAAAAATCAATAGCCATGTTCTCTGCCAGAGTAGTACCAGTATTGGTCGGATCAAACCCGTAGACAGTACAAAGGTTGGGGATAGAGATCATGTACCGAATCCCCCGAATCAAGAATGTAAGAACACCTGTCTAAGCTTGCCCCTCAGGTGAGGTGTAGTAGAGCTGAACCATGGCCTTGAACTGTCGTACCAACTACGGGTATACCTCATAGTGTTTGGCACATATAGTACCCAGCCCAATCTTCTGCATAGCCAGCAGACACTCATCCTTGATCCCCATGCAATGCATGGCAACACTATCCATAAACCGGGTGGGTTTAATATCCATGGCCAGCAAGCATTGTAGAGCAGAGTATCATACTCGTCCCACACCTCCGAGATCTCGCGATTGTAACACTCTGGTTTGTATACCTCTTCCTTAGGGGTTCCTTCCCAATTGATTCGCGGTTTAATCCTTGTCCCCTCTCTATGAGGCCAAGGAGGATGACAAGCAATCGGTGGAGATGGTCCACTACTCGACTCCCCCTGTTCCTCTGAAGTCCGTGGTCTCTTTTCCCTAGTATTCATCTTGCACCTGAAAGAGAAACAGGAGAACAAGTCCAGAATCAGCAAAATTTCAAATCCGGGTTGCCTGTGTCGACCGACACGAGCATACTGTGTCGATCGACATGGTGCCAAAATCGGCGATTTCAACAAATCAATCCTAAATCAAAAATTCATCAGAGGTTAAGCATAATCAATCATCAAAATCATCATACCATCATGTATCCATCACCCTAAACAACTCTAAAATTCCAAATTTAATGTCAAAATAGTTCAAGTTTCATTCATAAAAATTCATGACTTTTCTATCAATTCGACCTAAATTGGCAACAATCTACACTTCAATCTATCTAATTTCATCCTAATCAACCAGGATTAGCAAGTATTAAGACTATAAATGGATTATAAAAGTGAGAATCAAACCCTTGAAATTTTTGGATCTAGAGATGAAGATTTGAAAAATACCTTAGTTTTGGAGATAATGAGTGGCAAAGGAGTATGGGAAATCGAATTCTCTTGAATTTAGAGACAAATTTCGAATGATTTGATGAAAAATAGCAAAAACACAATTTAGGTGTTGAAGAGCGGCGGTTTTACGAGTTTTTGAAAAAGATGTAGTGGAGAAGAAAAAGGAAATTAGATATTTATACTTACCTCGGGTCCGTGTCAACCAACACAGGGTATGCGTGTCGATCGACACGGACACAAACCTTGTGTTCCTTTTTCGAAAAATTATGAATATTTTCTCGAATCCATAAGCAATCCTTCCAAAATTTGCATTAAGCACGTCTAGTTCCTGAGAAAAAAGAAAAACAAAGAAAAATCAGTAACAAGACACAGAAAAACGTATTTACAAACTCACCAGAGGGTTGCCTCCCACTAAGCGCTTATTTTCAG
This sequence comes from Cardamine flexuosa, assembly GCA_963555745.1. Lineage (NCBI taxonomy): Eukaryota > Viridiplantae > Streptophyta > Magnoliopsida > Brassicales > Brassicaceae > Cardamine > Cardamine flexuosa. The sequence goes on along the minus strand of OY743217.1, from coordinate 21,766,386 downwards.
TCATTAGCTTGACTTTGTCACAATTCAGATGGGTGGAGATTCTTCGGATGAATCCGAAGGTGGTGAAGACGAGGTCTTTGAACCAGGATCATCCTCACTCAAGTCCAGCATCTTGGGTTTCAGATTCCTATGCATCATCTCATCCAGCAAAGCTTGTCATTTAGCCTTAAACTCGGGGGTGATGATAGCTCTAATCTTGGAAAATGGTCTTGAACCACTTCCATACTGAAGCTTGTACTCAATGGTATCATCAGCTTGTCTCACAAGAGTCAAAGTCATCACGGGCTCTTGGGTCACTGCTTTTCTCTGCGGTTTATTCTTCTTACCCGCATCTTTCAGATTCTTTGCAATGAACTCCTTAGAGTAAATCTCATTCACCTCTTGATGACAACCCTTATCAACATCTTCAGCAACAACCTGAGGGCTCCACATTACATATCCTTCCGGATTAGCTTCATAGAACACATCAGTATCAACATGTCTCAGAGAAATCGTGCTACTTAGCAAATCAAAGACGGCTCCAGCAGTAGCAAGTAATGGCCTTCCCAAAATCAAAGGCATATCCGAACCAATGTCCATATCAAAAACATGGAAGTCACAGGGAAGCAGACAGTCACCAACTGGAACTCGCAGATTCTCAATAAAAACCATGGATTTCTTCAAAGTAGCATCAACCAATGTAATCTCAAATGAAGATCTCCTCATATCGCTGATTCCCAACCTTATTGCAATGTCATTGGACATGAGATTGATACTAGACCTAGTACCACAGAGTGAGTCAGTAAATTTAACTCTAGCAATAGAACAAGGTACAGTCAAACTCCCAGGATCCTCCAACTTGGGCAATTTTTGGAGATATATCCCATCAGGTGGCTGATTGTGTTGACCGACATGGCCAGGTGCCTATCGATCGATATGGGCAGAATCAGAACCGTCCTTAGTCGTGACTTATATCAAAATTTCTGAGATTTGGCGTGGTGTCGACCGACACGAGGTAGTGGTGTTAATCGACATGAGCTCCGTGATGAGAGTTTCAACTTTTTCCTAAGCTTCAGACTTCTCCAGACTTTATTCCCTGACCTCTCTCTTGAGCATATCTCCCCAGGACATAACAGCACAACACTGATACTTAGGATTTGTATCAGTTCTTCCAGTTAATACGCCATCAGGGCGTTTAGTGTTCTCAGCAGATTGAGCAAGCTGGGAATCCAACCTCTTGACATGGTTGTTCAATGTCTCATACTTCCCATTCAGATTAGCATAGAGACCATCAATCTTACCATTGAAGTCTACAGTCATCTTCTGATGTCCCTCAAGAATTTGATCAAGTAGATCATTCATCTCAGAATCTGGAGTCTTAGCAGGTGGATTCTGGTCGTGGGAACTTCCATAGTTCCTGGTGAAACTGCTGTTGTTCCGCTGAGCTTCCGGAATTACAGTCTTGGGCGTAAATCCAGGGAAGTTCTGGTTGTTCCCGTAGTTGTTCCTCTGATTGTTGTAGTTTCTGAAGTTGCCTTGAGAATTGCCAAACTTTGGTCATTGAAACCGGAACCATTCACATTGTTCACATCCTCTTCATTAGCTTCTTCTTCAGCTTCAAAAACCTCAACCACTTGAGTAAAGTGAACCGATTTCTTGTTCACAAGAAGGGTGTGCACAATATCAAGTTTTTCCTTGACTTCAGTCATCTGACTATTGTTCAAACCAGAAGCTAACTTCTTCCTCTCATAATCAGCATTCTTGGAACTATTATTAGATGCCAAGTTCTCAATCAACTAAATAGCCCCAACTGGTGTCCTATTCTTGAAGTTACCATTACTAGCATCATCCAAAGACACCTGATACCTCCAATCAATTCCGCAAAAGAAAGTCTTTATGAGCTGGACTTCATCAATACCATGGTGCAGACAATCTCTTTCGTACCCCTTGAATCTCAACCAAGCAGCTTTAAGAGTCTATGCAGGTCCTTGGGTAAACTGAATGATCAAATATCTTAAGTCATCTGTCTTAGCATCATCATAGAAGTAGTTCAGAAAAGCTGTTTTGATGTCCTTCCAAGTGGTCGAAGATCCTGGCTGTAATTGTTTCAGCCAATGTGCTGCTTCCCCATCAAGAGAGTATGGGGAGAGCTTGCAAAATAGATAGTCTTCAGACATTCCATTGGCTTTAATACTCAAAGCCAAGTCTTCAAACTTCTCTATGTGGTCCATAGGATGTTCAGCAGGATGAGCATGGAAAATGTGTTTCCCTACCAGAGTATAGTATTGGGCTTTCAACTGAAAATCATTCCTCTCAAAAGCAGGAGGACATATAGCAGACCTATTAGTGTACAACTCATTGGGTCTGTAGCAATCAGCCAGTGTTCTTCCCACAGCTTTAACCTGAGCATCCAAAGCAACGCGGCCATACCCTTTGGCATTTTCAACAATGGGGTTCCCATTTGCATCAAGTTTCTGACCTTGATCATTGAACTGGTTGCCCTCTTTATCACGTAAGATCCCAGTAGCATCTCTCTCAAGCACAATAGTCCTAACCATCTCTGATTTCTTCTGTGCTCTGCAATTAACTCTCTCTAACCTCCCAATCTCCTCAGTTGCAACTAAGTCTTTACTCTTATTGCTCCTAAGATTCAAGCACCTGAGATAAGAGAAATTAGAGATGTAAGTAACAAAATAAAAGAAAAACCTAGACAAAACTCTAACTGAAATCTAATGGTGAATTTAGAGTCCCCGGCAATGGCGCCAAATTTGATAGGGGTCAAATTTACCCTTAGAGCTACTCTCTCAAATTAAGAGATCACTGTAGTACTTAGGGACAGTGATCGAATCTACAAGGACTCTGAAAACTCACACAATAGAAGCACAGGTTCGAGTAAAGCTATATCAATAAATAGAATGTAAATAAAGCACTTTAAATAAAAGTAAACAAGATGAACGGGATTTAATTCAAGTGGTTAAAAGCGCTAGACTCTAGGGACAATCATCGGGAATTATCAGGAGTGTAAACTGGACAGTTCTATATCAGATCTAAATTGTTAATTCGGTTCTTAAACTCGTAATACTAATATGATATCTCATCCAACTCTCGCTGCGACGACATTTATCTCTAAACAGAAGTAAACCAAATCTCTTTGCGAAATACCAATAAATAGAGTCTCTATGATTAGCGGGTACGATATGTTTACAAATTTCCTAGACCAACTCTCGCAGCGAAAAGACTGTTTGCTCATCTAAGATTGGTTCAGGATATCAATAGCACTCTCGCGCCTACCAACCTTTGTATGATACCTGGATTAAGGTGATCAGTCTTAAGACTTGTGTAATAATCAAATCTAGATGAAGAACATTATAGAAACCCTAACATGTATATGCTCAATTCAACAAACCATCATAAACCATTTGAAACCCTAGATCTAACAAGGTGACTACTAAGACATAGAAGAGATAACACAAATCATTGTCTGAATAATACTCATGAAATAAAATAAGAAACAAAGGGAGTTCAGAATTCTTCTCTCTACAAAGTTTGAGATCTGAATCTTCTCCCCAACAAAATCTCTGGAACTTACAATGAAAACTTAGAACTTAGATAATACAAACTTAGTCCCTGGGACTTCTAAAACATAGTTTAACCTAAAAATATAATTAGGCATGAAGTATAAACTTTAGACACTTCTGGGGAAAAGTTGCAATTCTTGAAACTTGATAAAACTCGAAGGCGTCATTCACGTCGCGGTTGTGTCGACCGACAATGGAGTGGCCTGTCGGTCGACTTGGACAGCAATAATCGTCTCCTTAATGTTTTGCTCAGCTACAAGCCTCCAATTGCTCCAAAGTGCTCATCAAAGTTCATTCCGTGTTTGTACCTAAGACGACTTAATATATATACAAAAGACTCCAAAGCCAATGCGTATATCATGTCATAAAATTATAAAATACATGATATATCACCGATTTGATGTAGGTTCGAGGGGGACAGTCCCTTAGGTATTCCTTATAGCGTTCCCAAGCTTCATAAAAGGACTCGGTACCAGCTTGGCGAATTGTGGCAATTTTATTTTTTAGCGCTGCGGATCTAAATTTGGTGAAGAACTGCTGTAAGAAAACAGCTCGGGACTCAAAGATTTCAGCCATCTATGAGCCTTTTCATGGAGGGAAAAGGAAAATAGTCTACAACAGAGGTAGTCTTGGGGGACTCCGTTGGCTTTGGTGGTACTACAGATCTCCTAAAAGATATCAATATGGTCCATTGGGTTCTCGTTAGATAGCCCATGGAATTGATTTTGTTTTACCAGGGCGATTATTTGAGGTTTAATCTCATAATCTTGTCTCTGGATAGGAGGGGGAATAATAGCAGATTAGTTCCTGTAATAGGTGTATGGGGCATCTTGCTCGCCTAAGGTAACCCTGCATGGCGGGACATGTAATCCCGGCCCCGCATATACTCTCACCCCAGCAATTCCAGCATCGTTGAAAGGTCCTTGATTAACCTGACCCTCTCTCTGCCGTACTACCTCTGCATCCTCACCATCAACAACAGGGGGAATGTTTCTAAGGTTATTAGGATCAGCCATACTAACCTTATCTTTTGTTTTCTTTGTGGTTTTGTTCTTCTTTGTTTCCTTGATCTTCCTTGTGGACTTCCTTGTCAACTCCTATATGCTCATGTCTTGTAGATCTTTAGAAGCCTTACTCCTTAATTGCATACACCTGAGAAGTAGAAGAAGTTTGAAAGTCAGATCCGGTTAAGAGGCTCTGGGATCGATCGATCTCGAAAGAAAAAGGATCGATCGATCAAAGATGAATTGATCGATCTTGCACAAACTAGGATCGGTCGATTTCAAATGGGATTGGTCGATCGTGCAAGAAGTAGGATCGATCGATCATATGGGGATGGGTTGATCTCAGAGACGTAAAAAATGCAGAAAAAAAATATCCTAAACTAGGTTTACAAACTTTAATCTAAAGGCTACAATTACTCCACGACAACGGTGCCAAAAACTTGATGTGATGTTTTATGCATCAGGTTTTACCTAACCAATGGTTCCCGCAAGTGCACGGTTGTGCACGGTAGTATAATGGTGGGATCGATCCACTATAGATCCGTAGATCTAAACAAAGCTAGGATGAAAAATATGGAAACTGTCACGAATGAAAATCCGAATAAAATCAGAAAAATATCTTTTAATTAAGGAAAGAAATAAATTTAAAATAAATGTTGGGATCTTGGAAATGGCAAGGATTTAAATAAATAAATAAAATATCTAACCAGATTAGTAATTAAATGATCTAGATCTAGAACACAAATACTGTACCAAAATAAATCAAATATTATTCTACCATAAATCCGCTAGGACCCTATGATATTATATTTTGAGCAAGTTTGATAAAGTTCACTTTTAGATCCAGCTTCAACTCTTGGAAATCTGGAAATCAAGCCTACAGACTATAGACTCCGGGTAGAATAGCCAGTGTTAGCTGTACTATAAAACCCTATGAATCATTTGATAGATTCGTCAACCTAACAAAAGCATTTGTTTCATAGAAGTAGAGATCTATTAACCATAATTCTAATCTATAACAATAACCTAATTAAACATTAAATCCCTTTAAATAAATCTCATCTCCCAACATGCAGATTTACTCAACCATGGCAATAGGTTGATAGATCATGATGTTGTATGGTTGAAAACACAAAGAAATAGATGAAGACAGAATGTAGATCTTGAAAATGCCATGAAAACTTTATAGATCTGAGAAAAATCAATGTAAAAGTTTACGGATCTAAAAACTGAAAATGAAAATAGCAGAGTAACAGTAAAAATCGTGTCTAGGTCTCTCTGCCCGCTCAGGAAATGATCCCTATTTATAGAGTGTCTTCTAGGTCAAAACTCGGAGTTAATGTGTGATTTGGAGAATATTCGTGATCGGGATCGATCGATCCAAGTCGGATCAATCGATATTTTTCCTCTGATCCGTGCCACCTCATAGATTCCATTGACTGACCGATCTGCTTCGGGATCGATTGATCCTCTTCATGCTTGGTCGATCCTTTTAAGGATCGATCGATCCAGGATATCTCCAAAATCCAATGATATGTAAAAAGGTCCAAAGTTGCTCCTTTTTTGCCAATTTTAGCTACAAGGAAGTGAACACCTGAAAAATCACTAAAACCGGCCAGAAGAACACAAAACCTAACTCTAGACTCAATAAATCAAGTAAAAGCAATACTTAAAACAATAGTAAAAACAGGTCAAAATAGACAGTCATCATTCGACCACAGGTTCGACCACAGGCTCGACCACAGAGCTCGACCAGTCACTCGACCTCACATCCGAGAGAAGACATGCAGTTAAGCTGCTGAGTAAGAGTGGATACGGAGAACCACAAGTTCGAACATAGGTTCGATCATAGGTTTGACCAGAGGTTCGACCACAGGCTCGACCATAGAGGTCGACCAGTCGCTCGACCTCACATCCGAGAGAAGACATGAAGTGAAGCTGCTAAGTTAGAGTAGATGCGCATAAGCACAGTTTTGACCACAGGTTTGACCACCTACTCAAGACCACTTGAGAGGCCAACCAGACAACACCGCTCAACTACTCACTCGAGAGGGTGCTCGACCAAGCTACTCGACTGCTGGGTCAAGTGACACTCTCTGCCATTTTCCCCTTAAAACTCGCAATTGTAATAAGCACTTTTGTCACTTAGTATAAAAGTGCGTCATTAAACCTAATTGAACAACAAGTAGTAGCGCCGGTTAGCTAAGTAAAATTTTAGGTCTAGCTCACGTTTTTCTCTCTCTTGTTCATCACTGTTCTTCATAATTCTTCATTTTCTGGATTTTGTAAACTTCCATAACTTTTAATAGAATCATTATTTTCTGAAATTTCTTCTTCAACCATGCTCATTGGATCATCAGCTATGACATATGTCAAGCTTAGGTTATTCTGGGTTTTGGATCCAAGGGATGAATCTGATGAGTGAGTAGTCTTTTTTAGGGTTTTCAGGGGTGGAATAGGGTAGATTCACTCTGTATTGCTATGGGTTAGATTGATTGATCACTACTAGGTTTTGATTTCCTCTTGGGTGAGTGGTTTTAATGTTTGTTCTTCCCTGATCAAGAAGAACATGATTTTAGATGGTCTCATTAGCACGACCCATGCCTTGAGTCATTAGATAGACTTTTTCCAGGGACTAGGGTACAATAGCATGAGGGTGGAGGCATCAAACGTTGATTTACGTCATGATTATATTTACTCTCTTGTTATGAACCCTCTTTGACTTTAATAGACTTACTCTTTAAGCCTGATCCGATTAACTCACACTATGCTGACAGGGTTGGATTTTAAGTTTCTCAACCACGACTCATCGATTGAGATGGGTATGATGTATGTTGTCTAGGGATGACCTTTGATGAACATTCTAGCTGATACCCGTAGTAGTGTAAAGTGTTCGCAAACCTATGAATCCATCCCTGAATTCCATATAGTTTCATCATAGTTCACAGTCTCCTTAGTATTGGTTCACTGTAGTTTTTCTCTGTTTTTACTGTAACGTTCGACTGCACCACTTGATCAGTGTGGTCGAGCAGTCTCTAGTTCTGTGATTTTGCTTGCTTAGTTCCACGATGTGCTGAAGTGTGACAGAGTTTGGCATCTCTAGTATCAATTAGGGTTTTTAGTAGAAGTATCATTTAGGTTGTTAGTAACCACACCCTTTTGATTATAACTTGAATAGCTTGCCTTAATAATGTGCTTACTGCTGTAGACACACTCTTGATTGGTTCGACAAGTTACTCACTCTTACCACTATACTTCAATTGATAAACTTGGTGTTTTATCTCTCTGTGCTTAGCTTGATTGTCTTGCTGTCTTTCTTTGCTTAGATAGGCAAACATCTTAGTTTCAATTTGGCGCCGGTGCCATTTTTGAGTGTTTTTGCCTTCACTGTTAGTTCTTTAAGGCTTACTAGATCAAGTCTGTTACGTTTGAAGTTTGTGTACTGATTTGGTTTTGAAATTTTGTATGTGTTACATCAAGTACTATAGTGTTTGACTGACTACTCGACTTTACCACTCGAGCACTCGATCAAGTCACTACGTCTCTGGATGCAAACATGTTCTCAAGGCAGCCAAAACCTAATCCAGTTACTTGATCACATGCAACGCATCAACCAACGCACCCGTCAGGCCAAACCTGCACCTCCTACTCTCACTCCTGCACGACCAGTTCCAGAGACACTTGTGGTCATGGCAGAACAAGTTCCTCAGCCTAGGGTGATTGGAGCAGGAGACGCTCCAAACACTCACTCTTAAAGGCAGGGAATTGTAGCCCCTTCTGTCAACAATAACAACTTCAAGATCAAGACGGGTCTGATCTCCATGGTCCAGAACCACAAATTCCATGGACTTCCTATAGAGAACCCCTTTGCACACTTGGACCAGTTTGATAGATTGAGCGAGCTCACCAAGATCAATGGGATCTCAGAGGATAGCTTCAAGCTTTTCCTCTGTCCATTCTATCTCGGTGACAAAGTTTCCTATTGGGAACGAGCACTGCCCCCAAGTCTCTATCACAACATGGGACGACTGCAAGAAAGCCTTTATGCTAAAGTTCTTATCTATGTCAAGGACTGCCAATTTCAAGAACAAAATCTCCACCTTCACTCAGAGGGACCAACGAGAGTTTCTATGAAGAGTACACAACCCAGTGTCCTCACCATGGCTTCACAAAGGAGTCACTGCTTAGTACGCTATACAGAGGAGCAAGCCCAAAGATAAGGATGTTGTTGGATACTGCCAGCAATGGCAACTTCCTCAACAGAGATGTTTAACTGGCTCGGAGCTAGTGGAGAACCTTGCAACCTCTGATGGCAACTACAGTGAGGATTTTGATAGATCTTTTAGAGGACCATCATCGTCATCTGATAAGACTAAGCAGGGGATCCAGTCTCTTAGTGAAAAACTTGACAATCTCATCCTGCCTCAGCAGAAATCTGTGAACTTTGTGGGTGAAACTTCTGTTACTCAGGCACCGGAAGGTAAAGAGGATCAGGTTGAAGAGATCCTGAATATACATAATCAAGCTGGCTTCAAGAGAGGGTACATTAACTATAGGAAAAACCCAAATCTCTCCAATAGGAATTCCCATGCTTATCCTTGTACATACTAGCTTTTTGAATTTATCTTTAATTTTTATGAAATTTTGTTATTTTGATGCTTTTTGTTTAGTGTTGTGAGTTTCAGGGATTAGGTAGGAGCTGAGTATGAGTCAAGCTTGAGTTTCAAGAACTTAACCCAAACTTTAATTTTTGCGCTTGACCACACCCCTCGACCCCGAGGTCGAGTGGCCCAGGTTTTTTCTGAAAGTTCTGAACTGTTAATCTCAGCCACACGTTTGATCACTCCCTTTAACTTAACCCACACGACCCTTCTTCTTCATTTTTCACAAAAAATTTATTCTCTTTAAAAACCCAAATTCTCCAACTTTTCTCTAAATATTTTTGCAAAATCTTCAAAGTTTTCATCAAAATTTGCATCATGTCTCACTAGTCACACGATTCCGAAAACCAAATGTAAGTTTTTAAGCCATTTGAATCGATTTTGAAAAATCTGGGTTCAAAGCTTGTTTTTGAAATTTTTCAAATTTTTTGACATGCATGTGGATAAAATCGTTGATTAGGAGTATTATAAGGCATATGAACCATCATGCATTGATTTCTATGGTTGAATCGGTTAGAATTTTGAAATTTTGTTCTTGATGGTGCATATAAATTTTCGGAAGTTTCATATTGAATTGGACAAATTTCTTTACAACTTTAGCTTGTTTGATGATTGAAGAACCTACATTGATCATCAATGAATAAATTGAACAAGTTTTAGAATTTTTGAAATCATGCATATTGAAAATTGGATTAAAAACTTGTGAAATTTTGAAATTTTATGACTTTGAGTTGTTTAAGTTGTTGTCTGGTTCGACCACTCACTCGAGCGCCTTGGTCGAGTGGTCCAAATTTTTTGCTAAACCCTCGTTTTGAAACATTTTCAGGTACTCCGGAAGAACGAGAACAAGGGCAACTCGAAGCCAAACCTTGGCAAAGGGCAACACAAGCTGGAAGCACCTCATCTAGGTCGCGGCTAGACATATCCAAGGGAAAGAGGCTTCAAGAAGAGGAATCAGTGAGAAGGGTTAGTGAGGAAGAGATTGGTTTTGATGGGCATGAGGAGGACCAAGTTCACAGCTCTGAGGAGGATACGACTATCTCCATTTTGGAAGGTGTTACTTTCTTGGGTACTAGGTACCCGCATCGCCCCACTGTACAAGCGCTTGGGATTTGCAGAGAAGTGGGGAAGCTGTTTGAGTATGCTGACATCGTAGGACTCACTCACAACCCCTGTGATGGGTTCCAGACTGAGACTTGCCACATTTTGGCAATGGTGGATCTCCACCTATACAAGATAAGAGCTGGTATGGCTGGGACAGAGGAGTTAAGCTCCGTGAGTTTCAGGGTCAGAGGGGTCGAGTATCATCTTCCTCTCAGTGTGGTTGATAGAACGTTTGGGTTCCTAAGAGGAACTAGGACAGCCCAAGATTATTTGAAGAAGGAGCTCAACGAGTTGTGGCTGGAGCTTGGAGGAAGGGAGAACTATTCATCCTCTAGGTCCAAGAGCAGTGAGATCTGACATCCGTCCGTGAGATACCTCCAGAAGACTCTCGCCAACACCATGTTTGCGAAGAAATTCACAGGGACTATGAATGAAGGCGAGTTGAGATTGCTTGATAAAGCTTTTTGTGGCTTCCTACTCTTCTCGTATGAGGAGAACCGAGCCAATGGGATTGAGATGCGTTGTGATAGAGCCGACACAGGAAACGCCATAATCTTGGTAAGGCATCTAATGACCTATAGGACAAATGCCATCAAGAACAACAAGATGGTGAACAAGGCAGAGTTCACTGTGGGAAGCATTTTCACGCCATTATTAGAGGCAGCTGGGGTCCCTATCACGTCATATCCTACACCACCATTTTTTATTGACATGGTGCATATGAGGGATACAAAGACGATTGATACCAAGATTGTAGAGAGAAGTATGTCTACAACTTCTCTCACCCCAGAAATAGCAAGTCCAAGACTATGTTGCCTAATGCGGCTTGGCCAAGATCTTTGCAGAGAATGGAGAAGGAAGCATCGCTTTTGTACCACCAGCAAGAGACCTCTACCAACCTGGAACCAAACTCGTTGAGGAAGAACCTCTTAGAGCATTCATGAATAGCACACTACCACCAGAAAGATTCTACTTCGATGAGACTAAGTGCAAAAGCCTCAAGGAGGCTAACCATAAGATCTCCACGCTTCAGACATGGTGCAAGTGGCTGAAACAAGTACTTTGCCTTTGTGCTAAGAATGAAAAAAATCAAATAGAGCATGCAAACAGAACACAGGTTTTTCAATCAATCATAGTATCGATATGAGTCAATCCATTGGGTGAATAGCACTAAGCAAAAAGGATATATACATTAGCAATTAATTCAAGCCAAATATGAAAGTTGTTGGGTGAAATCTATCAACCTAAACGAGTGCAAAATAAAAGATGAAACTAAATTCTAAGCTCACTAAAGGCTGTCACACTTTAGTAAGTAGCCAGAGACGCAAAAACAAAGAAAACTTAAAACTGACAAAGCTACTCGACTAGTCCACTCGAGTGGTATGGTCGAGTGGGCAAGAGAAACTACTAGATTACTACTCAAATGATCTAAACTAGTGAGACAAATGATATTAAAACTATAGGGATCATAGGGGTGAATCAACTAGCTAGTGAACGCTCTAGAAAGTCTCAGGTGCTAACATGCTCAATCAATAGGGGATCCCTTTAACAATAGACTTCATCGCCAGCTCAATCCATAGTTTGTGGTAGAGAGCCCCAAGACCCAACCCAGTAAGCATAGTGTGAGGAGTCGGATCAGGCATGAAGAATCAGCCTATTAAAGTCGAGAAGAGTTCATAACAAGTGAATAGGTGGAGTCGTGACATAAATCAATGTCTGATGCATCCACCCTCACGCTATTGTACTCTAAACCTCGGAAAAAAGTCTATCTGATGGCTCAAGGCATGGTTCATGCTCATGAGACCACCTAAAATCATGCCCTAACTTGCCAAAAAAGAACAAGCATTAAAATCACTCACCCAAGAGAGAAAACAACAAATTTGCAAACAAACTTAGACACCCAAGGCGATCAAGAACATCACTGGCCTAATCCACCCCTAATAGCCCTAACCTAACTACTCACGCATAGAAATCATGTTGACAAACTTAAACCCAGAAATCTCTAAATTGACATATGTGATAGATAATGAGGAGATAAAAAACTTTTTAGAAGAAATCAAGTGCAAACACAAATTATATAAAAAGTTATCCAAGGTACAAAATGACTGAATCTAAGAAAAATTAAGAACAAGATGAACTAGAGAGAGAAAGTCTAAAAAATAGGTTAAGAGGATAAAGTTCGGCGTACCCCCGATATTAGGTTAATCAGGGCTTTTTATACCTAGTCTTAAATACAAATCCAAGTTTTAAGGGAAAAGAGAGAAAATGGCCCATTCGACCTAGCAGTCGAGTGGTGTGGTCGAGTGGTGTCTCTAGTAGGTCTCTCGAGTGGTCTGGTCGAGTGAGCCTTTCTGAGAGTGCTGTCTGAGAGTGCTTCACTCGAGTGCTCTGGTCGAGTGAGCCTGTCATCTGCAACGGCTTTGAGAGTGCTTCACTCGAGTTGTCTGGTCGAGTGAGCCATCCATCTTCTCTGCAATCTTCACTCGACTTCATAGGGCTTGCCACACGTCTTCACTTCATGAGCCAAAATCCAAGTATGCTCCATAGGCTCCATAAGTACCTGATAAACCCCCAAATATGCAGTATGCATGCAATGCCTATACAGAAATATGAAACATCCTATATGAAGCGTAAATGCATGAAATGATACAAACAATGGATGAAATCTACTCTAAGGCATGATAAAAAGGTGGTAAAAACGTGTATAAAAGTGGTGTTATCAGTGGCAAGACAATGGATATCAAGCCTTCAAGAATAAAGTGAAGGCCACGATCAAAGGGATCACCAAGCGTTTAGCAGAAGCTGAGAAAAAGTTGAGTGCTGGCTCGACCAAGAGGACCTAAGCTGAACAAAAGCAGAGGAAGAGACGTCCAGATCATCCTATAGAGGATTTGGAGCATTCGTCACCCGACTCCACGACTCAGACGAATCAAGATGGGCAAACAGAAGAAGGCGTTCGACCACCTGGGTCGAGCGCACCACTCCAACCATATCTCGAGTACTCCCATAGTACACCATTCGAGTCCTACGCTGGATACGATCAGAGTACAAGGTTTGTGTCTTATCTTGTGCCCTACCAGAGAGTACCACTCGACCAACCTTGGTCGAGCGTAATGCTCGAGCACCACTACTCCACTGCTGGGTCGAGTAGGTCGTACGAGCCACACCCAGACGCTGATCCAGAAAACATTGATGATCCCCTTACCACCATGGTTCCTTTTCACAATGATAAGTAGATGCAGGCAACGATTCGCGCCTTCTATGCTCAACACGATTGAGGTACCACCCCTCTTCATTATCACTATAGATACCATAGCATGTTTTTTTTTCTCTTGTTTTAGTCTCTCAAATCATCTCTTGAATTTATTTTACACAAGGGACTGTGTAATTTAAGTTTGGGGGAGGGTTTGAGAGATGCATTTGACATGTTTACTTCTTTTCTTATTCAAATATGCATCATCTATGTGCATTGAAAAAACCTAAAAATTTTAAAAATTTCAGAAAATGATTTCACAAAAACAGAGTGTCATGTAGTTGCATTTACATTTTAGGATTGAGTTTTAGTATGTCATTTAGGATTGTACATATGCATAGGGGATGATGATGAGTTAAAATTGTAAAAAGCTTAAAAACAAAACATATAATTTCAATGCCATAGTTATAAGTTGTCTAATGCATTCACTTAGCTTTGAAACATAAGGCTGCACTTTGCTTGGAATTAAAATTTAGCATTCTCACTTTGTTAAAGCTTGCTGTGACTTGCCAAACTATCCCCATGAATTTGAAAATAAATTTGAAAACTTAATTATCATGGTATGCTCTAAAACTTTACCTCATGGATACCTAAAAATACTTGGGTTTTCTTTAAACTTTTACCACTCTTGCTAACCCGAGTAGCTCTCTCCACCATTGAGACAGTTTCACAAAAACCAAACCCAAAACTTCATTTCAGACCAATACACCAATTGTGAGAGAAGTGAGGCCTATTTCCGGATTGAATTAGAGAGAAAGTGTTAGGTTTTGCCGACAGGAGTAGCCTTTCATGTAGTCTCTAGTTCGCACTTTTTGAATCAGATTTAGGCTAAGAGTTTGAATAATTTGGGGTTTGGGTATGGGAAAGAATGAAAAAGCGACGAGTTTGCTAAAAACTCTATAAGCCTTTGGAGAGGATAAGTTGTAAAAATATGAGTCTAGTAAAGGATTTGGAAGAAAAAAATAATAAGAGTTGGCTCCATAAAATGAAATGAAACGAAACGCTTGAGTAGTCACTGGACTAGTCACTTGACCATGTGGTCGAACCAAAGCTTAGAAAATCTTAAAAATCTCAAATCCACTTGATACTAAAGGAAAAGTGTACAACATCCTCTCCTTAGAAAGAAAGACAGAAAAATCGATCATTGAGTCAAGAAAAAAAAAAGGAAACCTTTTAAGCACAAAGGTAGAAGTAGGATCAGTTTCTGAGATTTTAGAGTTAGGAGAGTCATTGGTTTTTCATGGGTAGATGATAGTCTACACCTGTATGCACCAGTTCGCTCTACATTTAGCATACTCTTTAAGTTAAATCCATTTCAATAAGAGAATCTGATACTTGCGCATAAACCAGAGAAGAAGATATCACTTTTATCTCTTAAAATTTGTCCCTCAACCAAATGAGTTACAATTATTGCATATCATGATCCACCAGTTCGTGCTTAATCAATGTTAAAGGGATTGTTTACTTTGAATGCTTGCTTATGGCTGAGTCTTAGTGTTGAATTTTCTGTGATGGGTATGGCTAAAGCTTTCAAGTAGAATCTTTGTGAATTGCTTTCTAGAACTATTAACTATGGCAATGACATTAGAGGTTTGTTTAGTTTGCTTAGGTTCTGAGTCCCAACTTTTCACACTACTCCTTTCATCTTATCCCTTCTATTTGCTTGACGGCAAGCAAAGGGTAAGTTTGGAGGAGTTGATAACCCTGTATTTAGCACGTTTTTACCATAGTTTTATCATGACTTAGTATAGAATTTTAGTCATCGTTCATGTCATTTTATGCATTTATCATTCATATAGGTTGTTTAGTGTTTTAGCATGAGCATTGCATGTATTTTGCTCAACCAGTCGCTTGACCTCACATCCGAGAGAAGACATGCAGTGAAGCTGCTGAGTTAAAGTGGATGAGCAGAACCACAGGTTCGACCACAGGTTCGACCACAGGTTCGACCACAGGTTTGACCACATGTTCGACCACAGGTTCGACCACAGGTTCGACCACAGGCTCGACCACAGAGCTCGACCAGTCGCTCGACCTCACATCCGAGAGAAGACATGCAGTGAAGCTGCTGAGTTAGAGTGGATGCGCAGAACCACAGGTTCGACCACAGGTTTGACCACAGACTCGACCACAGAGCTCGACCAGTCGCTTAACCTCACATATGAGAAAAGACATGCAGTGAAGTTGCTGAGTTAGAGTGGATGCGGAGAACCACATGTTCGACCACAGGTTCGACCACCTACTCGAGAGACTACTCGAGAGGCCAACCAGACAACACCGCTCGAATGCTCACTCGAGAGGGTGCTCGACCAAGCTACTCGACTGCTGGGTCGAGTGGCACTCTCTAACATTTTCCCCTTAAAACTCACAATTGTAATAAGCGCCTTTGTCACTTACTATAAAAGCGCCTCGTTAAACCTAATCGAACAACAAGAAGTAGTGCCGCTTAGCTTAGTAATGTTTTAGGTCTAGCTCTCGTTTTTCTATCTCTTGTTCTTCTTTGTTGTTCATAGCTCTTCATTTTCTGGATTTTGTAAACTTGCATAACTTTTAATAGAATCAGTATTTGCTTTAACTTTATTCTTCAACCTTGCTCATCGGATAATCAGCTATCACATATGTCAAGCTTAGGCTTTTCAGGGTTTCGGACCCAAGTGATGAATCTGATGAGTGAGTAGTCTTTTTTAGGGTTTTTAGGGGTGGAATAGGCTAGCTTCACTCTGTATTGCTATGGGTTAGATTGATAATCATCAGTAGGTTTTGATTCCCTCTTGGGTGATTGTTTTTAATGCATGTTCTTCCATGATCAAGAAGAACATGATTTTAGATGGTCTCATGAGCACGACCCATGTCTTGAGTCATTAGATAGACTTTTTCCAGGGACTATAGTACAATAGCGTGAGGTTCGATGCATCAGACGTTGATTTACATCACGACTCCACTTACTCACTTGTTATGAACCCTCTTTGAGTTTAATCGACTGACACTTTAAGCCTGATCCGATTAACTCACACTGTGCTGACAGGGTTGGATCTTAAGGTTCTCTACCAAGACCCATGGATTGAGCTGGATATGACGTCTGATGTCTAGGGATGTACTTTGATGAACGTTCTAGTTGATACCCGTAGTAGTGTAAAGTGTTTGCAAACCTATGACTCCATCCCTGAATTCCCTATAGTTTCATCATAGTTCATAGTCTCCTTAGTATTCGTTCACTGTAGTTTTTATCTGTTTTTACTGTAGCGTTCGACATCACCACTTGATCAGTGTGGTCGAGCAGTCTCTGGTTCTGTGATTTTGCTTGTTTAGTTCCACGATGTGCTCAAGTGTGACAGACTTTGGCATCTCTAGTATCAATTAGGGGTTTTAGTATAAGTCTCATTTAGGTTGTTAGTAACAACACCCTTTTGATTATAACTTGAATAGCTTGCCTTACTAATCTGCTTACTGTTGTTGACACACTCTTGATTGGTTCGACAAGTTACTCACTCTTATCACTATACCTCAATTGATAAAGTTGGTGTTTTATCTCTATGTGCTTAGTTTGATTGCCTTTATGTCTTTCTTTGCTTAGATAGGCAAAAATCTTAGTTTTAGTGACGTTGGCGGCTTCAAAGTTGTGGAGATGGACTCGGCGGCTTGAGTCTGCAAAGAGATCTTCTTCTAGGTTAAGAACGGCGGTGGTGAGTCTGCGGACAGCACACTAGGGCGGCCAGTTGAAGTAAAAACGAAGCACACCTCTCCATAGGTCAAAACAAATATATATAGGTCCTAGGGATCATTAGGGTTTCGGTTTTAGGGTTTCCGGGACAAACTTGTCATTTAGATGAACGTAGGGGCATGGGCCAGGTTTTGACGTGGACCTGATGTTCATGAATCTTGAGGGCTAACCCCGGTCATAGGTGCCCGTGACCGGACTCACCAAGAGGCTGGACCTTGGTCACATGTCTTGTGACCGAGGTTTTGACAGTGCTTCACTCTTCGGGATGCATATTCTAAACGGATGAATGTATTGCTTGTTCCAGGTGAATCTTGACTCTTGTAGATTTTCATAGACACCAAGAACTCTCATTTTGGGGCAAGAGAAGGTCTTCAAACATTGCCAAACTTCTAATGCTCTAAAACTGCTTTGAAACGGATTTTTGCTCCTTTTGGGTCCAATACTCTTTAAAACCTACAAAACCCTTTTAAATCTTCAAATACTTGATAGTAATATTTTTAGCCTTGAAAACCAATAAAATCTCTATAAAACCATAAGAAAACAATGGCTAAAATAGGTAAAAACTTGATGTTATCAGCAGACCGTCATTTGACTCATAGACATTGATCATTGGGTCATCGTTTATTAGCATGTTGCCAACATGGCTAGGAACATTCTGCTCAGCAACCAGAACTTCATCCAGACATCCTTTGTTGGCTAGTTCCTGGTACTCAGCTCGCAGCATAATGAGCAATACCAATTTTCTTTAAAAAAATTGGGAAACTATTTAAAGAAAAACTTTAAAAGGGTTTATAAAACTAAAATGGATGAAAATGCAAAAAAAAGTATATATTATGGATGTCTAGGCCAGATGGTATTATCATGTCTAGATATTTATATATGTAACATGCACGTGGGTTCATATGCAATTAATAAAACCTCACCATTCTAGTCAAATGGAAGCTGCATAATTAGTTTATAACCACCAACTGAATAAACAAAGTCCAGTAATGATGACTTAAATTGTCCACACACCGCATACTGATACGAATATTTTTAGTATAAATTAACATTTTGATTACAAAAACTGATGATTTCTTCGTGGTCCTAAAAGCTTTATGGATATTTTTTTGGGAAATTTGAAAATAAAGAATCTCTAATGTTTTTTTTTTTCATATGTTCCTTATTTTGAAACTTGTCATTTTTTCTCAATCTACCTTTGCTACTAGAATAATCACATATTTTGTAAAAATAACCAGCTCAACATATAGAAACACATGTTTTAAGAACATTTTAATGAACAAAATTTTTGATTTTAAGCATTTTAAGTATATTTTTTGAGAATTCAAATTTGTTCTAAAAACTTTAGAATTCGTATTCTAATGATTAGAATTTGTATTTTAAAAATTGTTCATGGTCTAAATTGTTTAGAATTCGTATTCTAAAAGTTGTTCATGGTCTAAAAAAATTAGAATACGTATTCTACAATTTTTAGAATTCGTATTCTACATTTTTTTGAATACGAATTCTAAAAGTTGTTCATGCTCTAATATTTTCGGAAAATGAATTCTAAAAGTTGTTCATGCTCTAATTCTTTTAGAATACGAATTCTAACATTCTAAAAATTCTAAAAACTTTAGAATGCGAATTCTAGACTTTTTAGAATACGAGTTCTAAAATAATTAGAACTTATTAATTGCATATGATCGACCGATCAATCTAAAACGGGAAAAAGAGGAATAAAAAACTAGAACGTGTGTGATTGATCGATCATTATATTTGGTCGATCGATCTAAAACGGCAATGAAGAGGACGAAACAACCAGAACGTGTGTGATCGATCGATCTCTTTATTAGATCCATCGATCTCTATATTTTCATAAGAGACTTGGATGGACTCAGAGGGTTATAGTCAAAACATTTTTAACCTAAATAACTTTCATTCCGTTTCAGAGGTATAACGTGATAACACATATCTAAAGAAGTTTCAGAGGTATAACGTGATAACACATAGGATCTATCTACATAGAAATCCATCTTTATCGAAGGGTATTGTCGAGAGTGAAGAAACATGAGTTACTCATCATCAGGTTCTACTGGAACACCATCTGGAGGACGAGTTGAACGTGTTGTTGGTGTTCCAAAGATGTGTTGGTTTGGTAAACCACCAGTTGTTTTAACATCTACAACAACTGTAAATCCGTATCGTAGATTCTTTCGTTGTGAATTTTCTGCAAATAAGAAGGTATTTGAATTCTAATGCACTTGTAATTGTATTGGTTGTAGATGTATTCCAACAATGTTCTTATGACATTATTCTAACATTATTGTAGCTCACCAAGGACAACCATGTATTCAAATGGGTTGATGAGGCACTTCATGATGAGATCGAGATTGTTGCTGTCCGAGCCGTACGAATTGAAGATGAGGTGAAAAACATGAAAATGTTTCTGTCAGACCATATGTTTAAGAAGATGAAAATTGAACTAGAAGAGAAGATAATGGAAAAGACAGAATTAGCAATAATAAAGGCGAATGCAAGTTTGATAAAGCTAATGTGGTTTGTTGTTGTTCTTGGATACATCTTACTAATATGATGTATTTCAAAGTAATAAATTTGAATCAGGTGGTAGTTGTTTAATTCTGATCGAGTTTTCAAGATTCTTTTGGTATTCATGTTGAAAGGGATGAATGTTTGTGACAAGAAATATTAAGGTGATGTCAAACAAAGATCTAATAAAGCCATAAAGTGTATATAATAGCAAAGTGTAACTACAAGCAAAGTAAAACAAAGATCTGAACAATAAACTAAAAATCAATCGCGGTTGGTTGGGCTCTCGCTAGAGCTACGGCTTTGTCCTGCTGTCCTTCTACGTCTGCTGAGTCGGGTATCACCACTATGAGAAGATTTTGTGCCATCTTCTGCATGCTTACTGTGCCTCTCCTTCTCTTGGACCTGGGGACGAGAGCAACAAAGAAATGGTCTTATCTTCGATATTGCTCCCCATATCTGATGAAGCATTGCGTTGTTTTTAACTTGTGAGTCAATGATCCATTGTTGTCTTTCAGCTGGTGGTAGTGATGGCAAGTTGTATTGGCTTGAATCAGATGGCAAGAGGTGGTGCGGTTGCGGTGAATGCGGGTGTGTTGTCTGCTCTGCCATCTTAACGTCCTCTGAATGGTCGGTTGGATCTGTGGTGTGATACTTAGATCTTGGGAGAAACTCTATGTTCTGACGAAACACGAGTGATGTGATATCTGGTTGTGGCACTTCAACTCTGCGTGTCTTCTGTTATGGTGTCCATAACAATCAAACACTTCAACTGTTTGTAGCTTGAAATTGACACATATAGAAATCCAATGATTGTCACTGATATTAACCGGAGCATAAAACCTGTCAAAATCTGTAACCCACTTTTTCCTCGTCTTCCCATGACTTGGTAAATCCCCGTTAGCATAAGCTATCAGCTGCAAATCCCACAAATGACCTCTTTTTTTACTCCAGATCTTATCGTTTTCCTGCTGTACGTTCATGCTAAACTAACAATCCATGAAACCAACACGTTCGAATTCAATCCGGCCTAATGAAGTTAACTCCCGAAATCTGTACATAGCTGCATCTATTCGTGAAAAAATGTAAAAAAAATTCAATATAAACATTAATATGTACATAGCTGCACACTCTGACCCATGACACGTTGTAGCAACTCAAAATCAATTAACATTGGACCCAACTGAATGCTCCTAAAAAAACAAAAAAAACAAATCAGGAATATAATTACTAAAGGATGAAATAGTATAAATTTGACAATCAGCGATTTGATATTACTTACGAATTATTCGTGAACCAATGTTCGAAAAGATCCCATGTTTCGTCTAAAACGTACACCAATGAAGCATCTTCATCTGTTTTACCTGGGTGTTTTGCATATCTGTTCTCCACTCATCAAATACATCATTTACTTTTGTTCTTCGACCCTCCCTGTATGAAAACCTTGGGTACCAGTCTCGACCTTCACTCTATGAACCTTGGGTACATCTTTGTTGGGAAATAAGTGTCCTATCTTTTCTTCAAGGAATTCTTGTGTACCCAAATTTAGATCTATCTCACGAGGCTGGGAGAATATATCAGCAAATATATTGTTATCAACCTGTAAATGTTAACAAATTCAACATGTAAGGAAAAAGAACAAATTCAACAACTTTAAACTTTGTAATTCATATTACACATCAACCAAGTTACGTTGAAATCATATTACACATCAAATACATAAGAGAGAAAGGGTTTTACACATCTATTTATTTGATTCCCCTGAGCTATGATGCACATGTGATGGAGAACTTGTGGCTGTAGTTGTTTGAATTGGAACATCACTTGTTGATATCCTTTTTTGACTCCTGATATGTCGCCCTCTAGTTTATCCAATCGCATCATAACCTCCCCCTTAAATGTATCCAAAAACATGTCAACCTGGTCCGAAAAAGTCTTGAAAGAAGATTCAAACAACCTTTTAAAGAATGACTTCATTTCTTCATTAGAGCTCTCTTGTGCTTCTTGACTTATTGCTGCTGCTCGCTGACACAATAACTTCCTTTTTCGTGACTCTGCACCAACATCTGATGGTTTCTTTATTTTGGTCTTAGAAGTTAAGACTTCAACATTTTCACATTCCTTCTTCTTTGCACCAACATCTGAAGCTTTCTTCCTTATGTTCTTAGAACTTGACACTTCAACATTCTCAGTTTCCTTCTTCTCAATGCTCTCTGAACCAACTACAGTGGCATCTTCATTCTTCTCAGTTATATTAAAACCATCATTCTCATCTTGAGTACTATCATTATAAACACCCCCATCATCATGCTCTTCTTCAGCCTGTCTTGATTCATTCATCTCATCATCTTCTTGAACACTTGTCTAAACGAAATCTTGAAAATCATATTGACTCCTAATCAAATATTTCAAATTATCCAATTCATCATCTCTTATATCTTCTGGCCCAGAAAACTCTAGAGACTCACATATGTCAAAATTTCTCGTCGATGAAATGTATGGATACACTATTGTCTGCATAAAAAAAATGGATTACATACAACAAAAATAAGAGTAAGCAAGAGTTAAAATATTTAGGACATGAGAAATATTAGATGTTAAATTAACCTTTGCTCGAAATGACTTCTCTATAGTAACAATGTCATCAAACCCAGGTCTCGAATTGCCTGCCCAATAAGAACACCGAGGAAATTTAAATTCTTGACCAATCTTCACTCCAATCAAAGCACCAAATAGAGGAATAGCTTCCATTGCCGATATTTGAAGTGCATAACAGAAACCTTCAAGAGAATAGTTCTTTGGATTGCTCAATTCCGTTTTTCTTTTTCAGATGTAGCTGAGTAGATAATCAAAAGATACAACACCCCAAGGATACTTGCGAACCTATTGCAATAATTCAAAAGTTAATGATATTCAGAATTATAAGGATGGGATATAAGTGTAACATTTGTATGAAGTGAGAAGCACAAACCTTCTCTTTATCCATCACTAACTTGATGTATTCCGTTGGGATGACTTTACCCTCAATGTAGCCAAATAGAATCCCAGCAATCACAGCAAGATACACCAATCTTTTCTTGTCACGTTTATTCCAGTCGTCAGCTTCCTTCAAGTAAAGTTTCTTCATCTTGAAAATTGTGACCTTATGATGAGTCCTCAAAACTTTACTCCAGAAACCCCCATCATCTTTCCAATCATCTAAATTTTCTTAGAAATCATCAATGAACTTGAGGCCAGTAACTGCATGAAACTCTTGCAACAAAAATCTGAGTGGCTTCTTCCCAAAGGTAAACCACATCGCATGTTGAGTGTTTGTCACGAACTGCCTAGTTAACATGGAATGGACCAATCGATCTGAAAATCCAACATTGTTTTCATGTAACTCCAATATCGGTCCAAAGACTTCATGTTTCTTCACTTTGTTGTATGCTATAGGCAATGTTTCTTTCATACGGTCGAGGATTTGTATTTTGCATGAATTTTTGATCTGTAAGGTATTTGGCTCATGTCCTTGTCTAAAAAAGACACTTTGGATATTGCTTATCCATGGCTGCACTAGTAAATAAAAAGCAAGTTAAACACAAATAAAAGAGAGTGAATTACATTTTATGGGTACATAATAAAGACAAATAAAACGATCTAGGAAAGAAACAATTCTAATAATCTCTCGATTTGACTAATATAGGGATCAATCACTTGGTTGAAACAAAATCATGAAAGAGTTAAAGACAATCACGGGAGAAGACAGTCACAGGGAGGAAGTAGCAATAAAAATATTAGTAAAAAAAATCGAGTGTGTTGATGTATTCAAACTATCACAATATTTTGGTATCTCATTGTATACCGAAACCCCCAATTTCATAATTGTTCATTGAAAACATGAAATTGAAAATTGATGGTATCTAATCGACCAATGTATATCATTCAACGATCATATTTGACCGATGTATATTATTCAATGATCATAATTGATTGATCATAATAGAAATCCCCAATTTCATTAAACAAAACCCTAAAAACAAATTGATAAATTTTCTACCAAATTCCCCAATTGTAGCTATCAAATCCCTAGAAATTGAACCATATAATAGATTGAAGCAAAGAAGAGGTTGGAGAAGATAATAGATTCACGAAAAGAAGAAAAAATAGAGTTAGAAAACTGAAGTCAAATACTAAAAACTTACAAATAGAGTGAAGTCAATTGATGCTTGTCAACTTAGAAGAAAACGATAGCCACATCGGCGTAGATCAATGAAGTCGGAGGAGCTAATAAACTACGATGACGATGCTGATAGCAAAGGCGGCGAAGCTTGCCGGCGCCGGAGATTTCAGATTCTCTCTTTCCCGATTTGTGAAGTAATGAGTTTTGGGAATTAGGGATTTATGTTATCCGATTTGGGATAAAAGGGGAAAAGGGAATTTTTTGATAAATAAATAAATTAATTAATATAATTAAAATCAAGACATAAAATTAATTAAATTAAATACTTTATATGAATTAGAGTATTTGATTTTTTTTATATTTTGAATCGATTTTAAAAAGATTGAAGGGTAAATTAGAATTTGAAATTTCAAATAGATTAGATCACTAAAAAAATCAAATAAAGGTATAAATGGACAAAAAATTTGAAAAGGATCCTTAATTTCCAAATTTCCATATTTTTATTAAAGAAATCTAAACCTCACAATCAAACCAAATTACATATATACATATTTTTCTTTTCAACCATAATTTTGAAGCATAAGTTAAGTCCTACTTACAATTAAAATTACCATATTAGTTTAAATGCACCACATAAACTTAATGTCGTTTTCAGATTATCGCTGGTGGTTTGTACTAGTGATTTATACGTTGTGGATGAGTTCCCATCTAGATTGAAATTTACATAAGGCATGTTAACAAACCCATATTTCTTTCAAGTTTATTCACATTCTAACAATCAATGGAATACTAATTGAATATTCAACTCTATAGCTTAAAGAAGAAGAAAACAAACAAATTCATGTTTCCACGAAGGCTACTCCATCTATTAAATTAACAAACAATAATCCAATTTGTCTTCATAGAGAACCAATAAAAACTCATGATTTTTTCTTCACAAAGAGACAATCAAGTTGTCTTTATAAGTAAAGAATCAAACTTTAGCAGAAAAATTAAATTTTAAATCATACTTAGGTAAAATTATCGTAGATATACTTAATTATACCTTTGTAAGTTTATAAAATTACTATTTTATAATAGTGTTTGGACTATTCATAACATATCTTACCGAAATTTGGTAATTATAAAACTATTAATTTCGAAAATTTGATAACATAAAATTATTAATTTGTTATCAATAACATAAAACATCCACAGTTTTATAATCTTGAAAATACTTTTATTTACACTCATTAGTTGTCCCTTTTTTATCAAACTGTTTTTGCTATATCTATTTGAAATATATAGTTTTAATCAAAAATGTATATATGGACAAATCAGAAATAAACATATATGTTTCTGTTTTCCATTTTTTTCAGTAACAACTATTTTTCTTTTAAATTATTTTGTAGGAAACTACTTAAAGAAAAACCTTTAGAGGGTTTATAAAACTGAAATGGAGGAAAATACAAACATTATGTACTATAGATCTGTAGGCGAGATGATATTATCATGTCTAGATATCTAGATATGTAACATGCACATGGTTTCATTTGCAAATAAAAAACCTCACCATTCTAGTCAAGAGGAAGCTGCATAATTAGTTTATCACCACCAACTGAATTAAAAAAAGGTCAAGTTGACTTAAATAGTTCAATACATCCCAAACTGATACGAATATTTTGAGAATAAAGTTAACTGACTATATCTTGAGAACCAAAATAGATGATTTCGTCGTGGTCCTAAAAGCTTTACGAATCTTTATATTAAAGAAAGCTAAACCTCACAATCAAGCCAAATTGCATATATACATATTTGAATTTTTCATTTTCAACCATAATTTTGAAGCATAAGTTAAGTCCTACTTACAATTAAAATTAGGGGTTTTAGTAATAAACCATTATAATTAATCTAAAAGTGAAATTATGTTTATGTGTTGCATTTAAATTTAGATGGTAACTTTAAGAGTTTTTATTATTAAAACTCCTCAACTAAAAATAAATCGTAAAAAAATCCTCAACTATATATTTAATGAAAAAATCCTTCAACTTTAAATCTGTTAATGAAAAGAAACTCTATGTTTATATTTCCGGCTAAAGTAAAACTCAATGTTTATAAAATTTAAAAGCAACAAATTTTTAGTAATAAAACTCCACAACTAAGAATAAATAGTAGAAAAAAAAACTTTTAATTAAATATCTAATGAAAAGATCCCTCAAGTTGGACCAATAGATTTACGGAAATAAATTTTACTTTTGTACCCTGTTTTTGTTACATAGTAGCTGATCATCTAGCAAAGTTGGCTCATAACCAACTATCTATTTCTTAAACTTTCTTATTACCTTTTTGTTTATTTATAAGTGGGCTGTTTGAAAATCATGTAAACTTTTTATAAGTAATAAAAAGAGATATTACAAAAAAGAAAAAAAGATCCCTCAAGTTTAAATTCGTTAATGTAAAAAATTTTCTGACTACATTGTCGGTAAAAATATGTTAAATTTAAAACACATCGTTTTTGTTTTCTTTTTTTTGTGTTGGTTCAAAAACAACATGACTTGTTCTAAAATACATGTTAAACATGATAAAGAACTCGGGGACCATTTAGTAAAAGATTAAACAAAAGAAAACATGCTATGTTCTCTCTAAAAGTTCCACATGTCGGTTCTTCATCTCCGTCGTAACCGTTACTCGTCTCCTCATTGAAAACCCTTCCCAGCGTTCAATCTTCAGTGAATGGCGGTGTCTATCTCTTTGATATGGAAACAAACTTGGAGCAGGTTTTCTTTCAAATAACTTCCCCTGTTTTTCAGAGATCCTTCTCCATAACCGGTTCCGGAAATCTTCTTTCTTAAATGCTATCTCTAAATTTATTTAATCCCAAGCACATTCATCCAGGTTCGTATCCCTCTCTGATGATCAATCTGATTAATCAACTCCGAATTGATTATCCATGTAACGGTGCACTAATGAATCCAAACGAACCATATGGCGCTAACGATATCGAAGTTCCAATCGAACTTCGTGATCAAGCAACACGAGCCTCACAACTCAGTGGTCTTGTTCCACCGGCAAACCCACATTGTCAGAATCTCAGAGCAATGGTTTGCTTCTTTCCGCGACTCTCGGGCATGGACAATACGGTTTATGGTCGTGTTGTTGAACACGGTCGAGCCCAGTTCATGTTTTCCTCTAACGAAGCACTTCAACTCGTTCTACGATGAGACCTTGGAGTTTTAACGAATGAATGGTTGCCATGGCGCCTTGGTTTCCAAACATTGGCAATGTGAATCCAACAGATATATATTTTTGGATAAGGATCTGTGACATACAACTCCAGTTTCTAACCGCTGCAATGGTTCAATTCACTCGCCACATCTCTTGGTCCTGTAGCTGAGACTGACGATGCAGAACTACTTGGTGGGAATGCAACATATGCTCAAGTTTACTTTCGTTGGCCCATTGATCGGCTCTTGATCTTTGAACAGCGATTCAGATTTGGAAATGAATATGCTATAATCACCTTTCGATATGAAAAGATCTGTAATCACTGCTTTTGATGTCACTCTCTCAATCACGACATCAATGAATGCATTGTCCCCGAAGAAAATGCTGCAATGGGACATCACCCACCACCAGATGACGAGGATCTTGGTGAACATGTATTGGTTCCCTTTGACTATGGCCCAATAAACCTAAATCCTATTCTCGTGATACCCATTAATTCTATACTACCGTCAACCTCACAAGCGATACAACCTGTAAGTTGGGGAATGCAGCCTTGTCAGAGACCGAAGTTTTTGTCGATGGTTGTCCCATTATGATCTCGGACTTCTAAATATTCTTCCAAAACTACACTGCAGTGGCTGACCCGACTGAAGCAGAAGCACCCAGACGGCATATGTTACTCGCAATGGAACATCTGGGCAGCATGTTAATATGAAAAAATCTTCCATTCTATTTGGTTATCGAGTTTCAGAAATAAAGAAATAAATGTAAGAAAGTTTTTTCACGTTACTAACACAGGTGGTTGTGGAAAATATGTGGGTCTACCAGAACAATTTACTCAAAGGAAATATGAGATGTTTGAATACATTGTTAAACGAGTACAAGAATGAACTCAAGGCTGGCACTCCAATTTGTCAGAGGGCGGGAAGGAGGTACTGCTAAAATCTATTGCTCTTGCAATGCTTACATACGCTATGCGTTTTTTCAAGATTCCATTAACTTTGTGCCATTAGATATACTCAATTTTGGTGGGGTTCGGATGAGTCAAAGAGGAAAATCCTGGATAGCATGGAAACGTTTGAGTTACACTAAAAAGGAGGACTTGGTTTTCGAGATATCAGAGAAATTTAATGATGCATTACTAGCAAACCAAGCATGGAGAGGACTAAAAAATCCAAATGGGCTGTTATCACAAAATATTACGAAGCCGATATTATTCGGATGGAGACATTTTATCAGCCTCATTACGAAAACAAGCATCCCTTGGTTGAAGATCTATTCTTCATGGTCGTGATCTTCTTCTTAAAGGTCTCTGATATAGGATTGGTAATGGAACTGATATAAATCCATCATTACATTCTTGGATACGGACACATCCCACTAGACCGGCGACTAATCACTCCTTAGACCCCACAATACGAATATGTGATCTCTGGGAAACAACATCAAAACACTGGAATGATGCAAAACTCCAGTATTATATATCACCTGAGGATGCAGCATTGGCGAAACAAATCTATATTCTTCAAAGTTCAATGCCTGACGGATGGGTTTGGCATTATACAAAAGATGGGACCTACTCTGTTAAGTCTGGATATTGGTTAAGCAATCATATACCCAATTCTGAAGCAAAGAAACCTCTACTTCAGGATGGTTCTCCTGTTTTAAAGACTCGAATCTGGATATCATCTGTTCCACCAAAGATAAAATACTCTATCTGGCAAGTGTTATCGGGAGCTATTGGATCTGCCAAGGAATCCTTATTGATAATATGTGCTAGAGATGTAGTTCTGATTCCGATCAATTAATCATATATTATTTGATTGTCCCTTATCCCGCTCCGTCTGGAGACAATCAAACACGATTTTCTTTGGTTCACAAGCTCACGATAATTCACTAGAGGAGAATATCGAGATTCCACTCTCACGTTATGAAAGGTACACCTCTAAAGAGTTACAGCACCTCCCATTCTGGATATGTTGGCAACTATGGAAGTCCAGAAATACGCTGATCTTCAATAAATAAAAATGGCGAACGGAAGAAGTTACTTAAAAGGCAAGAGACAATATGGAAGAGTGGTGAAAGTAAATATCTCAGTATACTCAAGTACAACCTTCAAATCAAGCTGGTAATGCTCGGCGAGAGAACATCTGGAACCCACCACCACCGGATTTTCTCAAGATCAATTTAGATGGAAGTTGTTATCTGAATAACCAATTTAATGGTGTGGGTTGGATCATAAGAGACGACCATGGTTCCTATCAACTGGCTGGAAGTTCTTGGCTAACTCAAGCTACAAGGCCTATTGAAGAAGAAGCCTTTAACAGTTCTACAGCACTATAAGCTGCCTCATGCAGGGGCTATCGGAAGATAGTCATTGAAAATGATTGTAAATTAGTATATGAGGCGATCACTACTCATCCAATATTTTTCTCCATTGACAATATCATCATGGATATTCACAGTTTGGTGAATAAATTTTCAGAAGTTTGGTTCTCCTTGATGTCAAGAGAATCAAACCTTGTGGCTGATAGACTAGCAAAGTTTGCTTATACACAAAATGTTACAGTTCAATGTTATGTGTATTCTCTGATCTGCATAAGGAGATTGTTGTACAATGACCATGTAAATCTTTGTAACGTTCTAAGCAAGTTGATGTTTTAAAAAAAATCCTAGTAACAAAATTACGTGTAACCTCAAAATCAAACATGTTGCAACCTAAAAATCTAGAAAAGAAAGACTTCATACTAAAAACTGGGTTTATTAGATGGTAATTGTTCTCCTTGAACTTTTGTTATATAATAAACAATCGTTTATGTTCTAATAGGTTTTTTGATCTGTTAAAAGTCAATTAATATATATTTATATATATATATATTTTGTTTTTCAATTTAGAACATTCAAATTTATGTCGTTATCATTTTAGAGTATGTGGTGTTTATTTTAAGAGAAAACTATTTAGAATGGACTCCTTTGAAAATTTATTTTCAAACGAGACCCCTACTGCTTTAAAAATCCTTCCCGGAGGATCCTTTTTAGAAATAAATTTCTGAAAGAGTTTATATTAAACAATGTCCCTTATTTTATTGCATGTCGTATCGTTTTTGAACAAAAGAAAGAAAAACGCTATGTATTAAATTAAGCCCAATTGTAACAACAATGCAATCTTAAGGTTTTTTTTTATTCAGAAATTTACACTTGAGGGGTTTTTTTATTATGTATTTAGTGAAGGATTTTTTTACTATTTATCTTTAGTTGAATGGTTTTATTAATAAAAGAATGTTGTTTTTAAATTTTACAAACGCTGCATTTTAATTTTAATGAAAATATAGACAACGAGGTTTTTTCATTAACAGATTTAAAGTTGAAGAAATTTTTATTAAATATATAGTTAAAGAGTTTTGTTACGATTTATTTTTAGTTGAAAAGTTTTACTACTAAAAACTCTTAAAATTACCATCTAAGTTTAAATGCACCACGAAAACATAATGTCGTTTTCAGATTAATTATAATGGTTTGTACTAGGGATTTATACGGTGTAGCTGTGTTCCCATCTAGATTCAAATTTACATAACGCATGTTAACAAACACAATTCTCTTTCAAGTTTATTCCCATTCTATCAATCAATGGAATACTAAATTGAATATTCAACTCTATAGCTTAGAGAAGACAAAACAAACAAAGTCATGTTTCTATTAAATTAACAAACAAATAATCAATTTTGTCTTCTTAAAGAACCAATAAAAACTCTATGATTTTTTCTTCACAAAGAGACGATCAAAGTTGTCTTTATAAGTAAACAATCAAACTCTAGAATTACATAGACACAAAATATAAAAAATAAACAATGAAGGAAGAGAATCACCAGAGAAGAGTGTTAATGGTTCCAGCACCTTTCGAAGGGCATTTACCTGGAATGATGAACTTAGCCTCATTTCTTTCTTCTCACGGCTTTTTAATAACAATCATTCGAACCCAATTCAATTTCAAAGATATCTCCGCTCACTTCCCTGATCTGAACTTTGTCACCATGGGCGATGGCTTGTCAAAAGCCGATGTGACGTCTCTTGGGCTTCTTGAATTTGTCTTGAAACTTAACTCAGTTTGTGAACCTTTGTTGAAAGAGTTTCTAACCATCCATGATGATGTTGACTTTATCATCCATGATGAATTTGTCTACTTCCCTCGACATGTGGCTGAAGAATTTAATATTCCGAAGATGGTCTATAGTCCTGCTTCCGCTGCTACTTCAATTAGCCGGTGTGTGCTTATGGAGAATCAATCAAATGGGGTACTTCCTCCACAAGGTACCCTTTCCTTAATTTTACTTTACTTTTTTCAACTATCTTGGTTTTGATGTAAGATAATAAATTAAATGATAATAGTATATTGAACTAATCGGTGCAAATGATACATGTTCATTTCTTATAATTTAGATTTTAAATCATACAGTACTTAGGTAAAATCGTCGTAGTTAAACTTATTTCTTTGTAAGTTTATAAAATTAATCATTTATCATATTGTTTGGACTATATATTCATACATATCTTACCTAAAATTGGTAATTATATAATTATTAATTTAGAATTTTTTCATTACATAATAATTAGTAACTTAAAAATATTTACTGTATTTTGATGATTTTGATCAATATCTTCAACAGAAGCAAGATCTCAGCGTGAAGAAATGGTGCCAGAATTTTGTCCCTTTCGATTCAAAGATCTGCCTTTTACAGCTTATGGATCTATGGAGAGATTAATGGTACTTTACGAGAATATAAGCAATAGATACACATCTTCTGGCATAATACACAACTCTTCGGATTGCTTGGAAGACTCATACATATTAACTGCACAAGACAAGTGGGGAGTTCCAATATACCCGGTTGGTCCACTCCATATGACCAATTCCACAGCATCATGTCCAAGTTCATTTGAAGAAGAAAGAAGCTGTCTTGAATGGCTTGATACGCAAGAAACAAACTCGGTTATCTATATAAGCATGGGAAGTTTAGCTATGACAAAAGAGATAGAGGCTGTGGAGATGGCTATGGGATTTGTTCAGAGTAATCAACCCTTCTTGTGGGTGCTCCGACCAGGCTCGATAATTGGACAAGAGTCCTTAGCCTTCTTACCAGAACAGTTCAGACAAATTGTGACTGACGGGAGAGGTTTTGTAGTAAATTGGGCTCCACAAAAAGAGGTGCTAAATCATAGAGCAGTGGGAGGGGTTTGGAACCATTGTGGATGGAACTCGAGCTTGGAGAGTATAAGCAGTGGTGTACCAATGATTTGCAGGCCGTATTCTGGTGATCAGAGGGTGAATGCTCGACTTATGTCACATGTTTGGCAGACAGCATTCGAGATAGAAGGTGAATTGAAAAGAGAAAATGTAGAGACAGCTGTGAGGAGGCTAATTGTGGAACATGAAGGTGAAGAGATGAGAATGAGAGCAATCAGACTTAAGGAGAAGGTTGAAGCTTCTGTCGGAGTCGGAGGCTCTTCTCACAGTTATTTAAACAGCTTGGTCGATAAAATCAAATCCTTAACATCATAAAGGTTGTCTCTGTGCTGTATATGTATAATAAAATAAATGGAGAGAAAGACTCAAAAGTATAGGTATCATATAGGAAACAATAATGAAATAATGTGTGTTGTGGTGTTTTAATATTTTAAAAAATTGTGTGGCTAAACTTATTTATATGTTGAGTTTTAAGCATTGTTTATTGCATTTGCATCGCATATCTAAAGACTTTAGTTGCATTATTTGCATATGCATCTGATGTGATAATGGAAGAAAATCAAATGCAGCTTGAACCTGGGGAGGAGATACATAAAGTTGAGGAGATATTGGTTGTACCTAGTAGACCTATGACAAGAGCAAGAGCCAAGACATTCCAGGATTCAACCAATGGACTATTCACTCAAGTTCAAGATCATCAAGCGTCTAAGGATCAAATGAAGTACATTAGATATCAGAATATGCTGATGGCATTTCTTTCTCACAAAGAGGGTGATCCATTTGTACTCTTTTTCTTAATCTTTGGTTTTTTTCCACTAGGTTTTCCAAATGAAGGTTTTAATGAGATAAATTGGGTCACTTATTCACCTAAGTCCATGAGAGATTAATCAAAGCCTTAAGAAGATTTCCTGGCCCAAATAAAGACTCCAATTCGTGGAACTGAAGAGGAGAAGTGCAAGGGATACTTTTCAAGTCTTTTAAGTCTTTTAGTTTAAATTGTGCAATTAATAATGCTTCGATATTTTCCTATTTCCTTTTGGTATTTAAACATGTAGGAACTCAAGAGGAAATCAATCAACATTTTTTTTATATTTTTGAGAGTAAATCTCTTCAGTTCCTTGTGAACAAATCCTAGATTGGTGTGTAATATCGGATCTGGTTTCTTGTTTCTGTTTTGGTGTGTCATATCGAAGGAATCAAGATTGGTCTCGTCCAAGTGTATCATATCTTGGGAGGCTTCACGGTAGATCAGAGACCAGCCGTAATCTCTGTGTGACCATACGATCCATCCAACTATCTATCCATTCACCATCTCGAAAGCAAGTAATCCTTGGGAAGAATCATATCAAGTGGTTTTAGAGCCACTTTCGATTTTGGTTTATATCTTTTAAAATGTTTTCATTCTATTCATTTACATCTCTTTCTATCTCTATTCTCTATAGATCAATTCGTTCTTCATTCAAAAAAGAAAAGAAAAATTGTACTCAAAAGAGTCTGATCAACTTTCTGTCTGATCAACTTCTTGTCAGTTATGTTTCAGTTTTTTTTTGTTTTTGATATCTCAAATCTCTTTGTTGGCTGGGTAAAAACGAAAATTCTTTATCATCATAAGTTCTATTGTTATTCCAGAAGTTTTTATCTATCAAATCTCTTTAGTTTGCTGGGAAACACAACATTTCTTTACTATCTATCTTGATTCTTCTTTACATGAACTGTTGGATTCACCATCAATTTGGCTGGTACTGTTTGTTCAATTCGAACCGTTGAGAATTCACTGAAAAGATCTTGAGAGATGAGAGTGAAACACTTTGTGAGATTAAGAGAGAAACACATTTTTTTAAGAGAGAAACACTTGTGAGAAATCTTCTGTTGGTTTATTTATAACCCTTTATTTTGCAGGAAACCTCAACATGTCTCATAATGGAGATCATTCTCATGAAGGAGATCAGTCAAACAATAGTAGCAGCAGGAGACGTGCATCTAAGAAGTTTGAGATGCAAGCTTTATTGGGAAGCGTTTGTTGCAAAAGGAGTTGGAACCAGTCTATACAAGGTTAGACAATATGGATAATTTAATCCAACAAGGACAGCCGGATGCAACTCAGAAAAGGCAACAACGAAATCATGGTGATAGAGAAAGGAGAGCTCACACTAACCAACAAAGAAATGAAGAAGAACTAGATTATTACAGCCAAGGCAGCAATGTATCAGTTCAAAGTCGGAGAAGGCCAAGACGTGATCAAGAAGCAAGGAGGCGAGATGAAAATAATCTCAGTGGTCTTAAGCTGAAGATACCACCATTTCATGGGAAGAATGATCCAGATGCTTATTTGGAGTGGGAGAAAAATATAGAGCTTTTGTTTGATTATCAAACCTATCCGGATTACAAGAAGGTTCAAGTGGCAGCATCAGAGTTTTATGATTATGCTATCAATTGGTGGGATCAAATTGTGACTTGTAGAAAGCGCAATAGGGAGCCTCAAGTTGATACTTGGGAAGAAATGAAGAATTTGATGAGAAAAATATTTGTTCCAAGTCATTTTCATTGCTTAGGAGGTTGTCTCAAGGTTCTAAAAGTGTGGAGGATTATTTCCAGGAGATGGAAACTTTGATGATTAAAGCAGACATTGAAGAAGATACTGAAGAACCTATGGCAAGGTTTCATGGAGGGTTATCTCGCGACATTCAAGAAAGATTGGAGATGCAAACATATGATAGCATAGAAGAAATGCTTCATAAAGCTGTTTTGGTGATACAACAAATCAAGAGGAAGGGTACTTTCAAGCCAATTCGTGGAGCTGGAGCTAATTACTCTAAACAGAGTTACAATCGGGAGGATAATTTTGATATCAAGCCCAGAACAGATTCCAAACCAAGCGCAACTACTCAAGATAACAAAGGAAAGCTGGTGGCAAATTCTTCTCTGAATCGAGAATTTAGATGTTTTAAATTTCAAGTGAGAGGGCACTGTGCCAATGAATGCATCAACAAGAGAACCATGCTGCTGTTGGAAAATGGAGATATTGAAAGAGATGAAGAGGTTAAAGAAAGTGATTCTGCTTCGGAAGAAGAAGAAGGGCGTGTAGAGCTACCAGTCATGGGGAAACTATTGGTAGCAAGAAAATCACTGAGTGTTCAAGCTAAGGCTAATGAACAAGAGCAGAGAGAAAAATTGTTTCACACAAGATTCTTAGTGAAAGGAAAGGTCTACAGCCTTATTATTGATGGGAGAAGCTGCACCAATGTAGCTAGTAAACTATGGTGACCAAGTTGGGGTTGAAGGTGGAAAAGCATCTGAAGCCTTATAGTCTTCAATGGCTGAATGATGTACAAGAGATGAATGTGAGTAGCTAGGTATTGGTACCTAATACCATAGGCAAGTATGAAGATGAGATTTTGTGTGATATCCTACCTATGGAGGTGAGTCACATATTACTTGGCAGGCCATGGCAGTTTGATCGTAGGACTATGCATGATGATTACACCAACATATATTTGTTTGATGATGAGTCTTTATTTTCACTAATTTTTACGATAGTTTTCATATGTTTTATTGAGTCTAGAGTTAGATTTTTGTGTCCTTCTGACCGGTTTTGGTGTCTTTACAGGTTTATACTTTATTGGAGCTAAAATGGAGCAACTTTGGACATTATTACTCTTCATGGGATTTTGGAGACACTCTGGGATCGATTGATCCTGAAGAGGATCGACCAAGCATAAAAAGGATCGACCGATCCTGAAGAAGATTGGTCAGTCAAAGGAATCTATGAGGTGGCACGTATCAGAGAAAGGAGATCGATCCGGATCGCGGATATTCTCCAAATCGCACATTACCTCTGATTTTTTAACCTCGAAGACTTTCTATATAAAGTGATCATTTTATGAGCGACCCAGAAGCCCTAGACATGATTTTTCTCAGTTACTTTGTATTTTTTATTTCATTTTTAGATCTGTAAACTTTTACTTTCTACTTTCTTGGATCTATACCATTTCCCATTGCATTTTCAGATCTACACTCTCTCTTCATCTCTTTCTTTGCATTTCATACCATACAACATCATGATCTATCAACCCATTACCATGGTTGAGTAGATCTACATGTTGGGAGATGAGATTTATTCAAAGGGATTTAATGTTTAATTAGGTCATTGTTATATATTAGAGTTATGATTAATAGATCTCTATATTTATGAAACTAATGCGTTTGTTAGGTTGACAAATCTATCAAATGATTTATAGGGTTTTATAATACGCCTAGCGCATGTTTATTCTACCCCGAATCTATAGTTTATAGGCTTGAGATTTTCAGCCGATGAATAGCCGAGATTATATCTGCAAGTGAACCATATTCTCATTAATATATGCTAGGGTATAGTGACCGTACACATGGTACGGATCCGTACAAACGGTACGGATGGTACGGATCCGTACACCCAATCCATACAACAGAAGAACATCTTGAAGAAGTGTGATCAGGAGAAGAATTGGGTTTGTGCAAAGTTCGGGTCTTTTATGAAGTTTATGAAAGATCCTTGTGCAAAGTACGGGCCAAACCCTAGCTTCCGGATAGAAGTCATCTTCTTATCCACACGTGGGTCAATGCCTTAGTCCAACTAGCAGTTTTCCATTATGGTCATTGTTCACTTGTCAGATCACTAGGGCTTCTCCTTACTGACCTAATCATTGGGTCCTTATAAAAAGAGAAGCCGTAGCCTTTTGTAACCTACCTAGACTTTAGCCATTTTCGGCAATGAATAAAATCATCATCCTCTTCGTCTCTTCTTTACTTTTCCGCATTTAAACTTCATAAACTCACATGGTATCAGAGCAAAGATCTTGATTCTCTTCAAACTTTGCATTTCAATCTTCATACTTTCATCCTTGTTCATCAAAAATTTTGTTTCTCAGTCGCTAAAGACTTCATCTTTTCCTCTAAACTTCTTCATTTCATCATACTCTCTTCAACGGATCTATGGAGAATCCAAAACCGATTGTGATTCCGGTTATCCTTAGGGGAATAACCTACCTTCTGTGTGCTAGAACTACACGCACGACGCTTTGTGGAAGAGGGTTATGGAGCCATGTGGAAATTTCGCAAGCTCCAAGCTCCACCATCACAAAGTGATATGATCCTAGAAAGCATGGAGAACATAGAGTATGGACCGGAGCATGAACCAGATAAAGCTAACCTTGTAGCTGAGGATGCACTTGGAGATGAGAACGTGTTTGCTACACCAAGGGGACCAATGACACGAGCTAGAAGCAAGCTATTCAACCAAGCCATTGGAGGAATGCTCAGACGCTTATACATGGAGGAAGAAGAAGTTATCCAAACCACTCTGGTTTTGATACAAGTTCAACAGCATCAACAAATGGATTAAGTGATGCATGAGTGCTCTTTTTCCCTTGTCAAGTTTTGTCCCAATGGGTTTTCTTGACAAGGTTTTTAATGAGGCTGGTGTATTACTTACCCATTGTCCATTTGTTGATCAAGGCCAGCCCATGAAGAGAACAATTTGGCCCAGCCCATTTATTTTGAATTAAGACAATTATTCATGTAACAGGTGTTGCTCATGCAGCCTGCTTGTTGTTTTTTTTTAAACTCTGTCTTTTCACATTTTTCAGCTATCCAATCTTTTATCAAATACTTTCTGAGTTTGGATCTTGTTGGTGTGTTATATCCAGCAGAACCTTAGAGTCTTTTGGTGTGTAATATCCAGAAGAGATTAAGTTGGTTCTTAGAGATCCTTTCCGCAGATCTCTATTTCAAAACATTAAATCATCAAACTCCTTCCATCACCACAGCTCACAGCCACCAATCTATCTTGTTCCAACTTCACAAGTGCCGAAATTGGGAGGTTCTCATTAAATGGTATCAGAGAACACTTGAGAAGTTGGGTAATCTCTTTCTCGTTTGTTTTGTGTCTATTGCATCAGATTTTCACCCAGATTGTGACGATCAGTGTGTTAAGTATTGATCTGAATTTTGAATCGTATTTCTCTGAGTTTTTTTGCATCAGATTTGATCATTTGAATTTTAGGTTGTGTGGAAATATTGATTTTCTGTCGATTCTTGAGTGTTCTTTATGCTTAGATGTGTTGAAATAATTTTTCAAAATTCGTGGAAATTTATTTGCTAGATCTGTACGAGTTTGTCTCTTTAAATTCATCAAAAACGTTTTTTCAGATTAGATCTAGGGTTTTTGAAAAAAAAAAAACGAATTTAAAGTATTTGAAGAGTCAGTTTTATCAATCTTGTTGTTGAGAATTTATCTGCTTTCAAGGACTTGTTACTGGTTATTTCTTGTTGTAACATTGCAGGAAGATGTCTGAAAAAGAAGATGAGGGAACCAGCAAAGATCAAGAACAAAAACTTTATCTTGAAGCGCTAACAGCAAAGATAGAAAAGATAATGAATGATAAGGTTGAAGCGATGCAACAAGATCTGAATAATAAGGTTAAAGCTATGCAACAAAAGCTGGCTTCAAATCAAAGAAACCAAGTAAATCACTCACCTGAAGGAGAAAGTCAAGATACCTCCAGAGATCCAAGAAGACAACAAGAGAAGAACAAAGCACGACAAATGAGGGAACAAGATGATCCATCAAGATCAACTCGTCACAGCCCGCATAAAAACTCTCTTACTCCCAAATCTAAGTTGAATTTTTATTCTGATTTTCAACATACTAATGAGCTTGAACCCTATAAATTTTCAGGAAAAGGAAACTACTTAGAGTGGGAACGAAACATGTATGACTTGTTTTACTACAACCGCATTCTGAAAGTGAAGAAGTTAAGTTATGCAATTGGCCGGCTGTTTGGAGATGCTTATAAATGGTGGGTGCAAGAAGTAGATGATCGTTGGTATTACAATGAGCCAACAATCACCACATGGGTATATCTTAAGGAACTACTGAGGAATCAGTATGCACCAAAGCACCAGAACAAAGTCCCTATGACTACAAAACTTCCAAGAAAGAAGGTTGCAGCCTTACCAGATTCAAGACAAGAGAAGTCAGTGAACAAGAAGATTGATCATGGCAAGGAAACCACCCTCAAAAACAAAGACAAGCTGATGATATAAGCACTTAAAGTTTATCTTGAGCAGATAATAGATAAACAATTTGATGCGATTCATCAAAAGCGAGAGCAACAGAGGCAGTCCAGTGCTAAATCGGATCATAAAAAGTCGACTCTACCTGAACTGAGTTCATCTCCATTTGAACCACAAGGAAAGCCCACTCAAGCTAAGGTAAGTGATGAATTGAGCCAAGCTATTTCTAATAGTTCTCATGATGTGATAACACTTTTGTCTTGTCCAAAAGAAGCTGAAAAAGGTACAGGTGAAAAAGAGAAATGTCTAGAAGCACACAGTTCACTTATCTGTTCCGTTGAGGAGTATGAGCAACCTGCAAGTGAACCAAAGAAATATCATACTATGGAGCAGGAGAATGACAAAGCTGAAAGAGTTCTTGTCTGCAGTCAGTTACCTAGAGTTGAAGATATAATGGTTATCAAGAAGAAACTACCAGATGCTCCACCACCAAATCAAACCCGCGGTAACTGTTTTGACTCACAAAAACGAATGAAAGCTAACCTGCTTTTGTATTGGTGCAGATTTCACAATTTTGAGGCCAATCATGAAGACTGATGATAAAAAAACTGTCGCTCATAATCAGAATCAATCAAAAGAGCACTATAAAGTTTATCAAGATCAACTTTGGCTAAAGCACAAGGATAAACACATAGGCAAGCAATCAAATTTCTTTGGGAAGGCTGGTGATGTAAAGCAAGATTTGTTTCAAAACAGCCATTATTATTGCTTGTTGATAAAAAAATTCTCATGAGCTTGACTAACTCTACACCGGTGCTGCCGAGTGAGATGATGTGTCTTTTGCAGGAATATGAGAACATATTACCAGAAGAAAATCCTGGAGGACTTCTACTCAGCCATGATGCATCTCAAAGCCACATTTGGAAACCTGGATTCTACGCAGAACGTCCAAAACCCTTACCACACGAGATTTGGATCTCTTCACTTCACATGTTTCCAGTGGATCCTAAAATAGATTTTTCAACATTTTGTTCATTCCAAATTTAACCTCTAGAGTGGACAAATTTGTAACCAACAACGTCCTGATCCAAGAAGAGCCCCCAGATCCAACACCATTTCACTTTACCGTGAAGAGTATGTTCACCACAAAGGACCTTATTCAGGTATGTATTTCTTTGTCTGGATTATTTTCTCATAATTTCATGGCTGTGAGTATGAGTTTACTATATCCAGAAATCATTGAGAAAGAGTTAGGTTTATTCAAGAAATATTTGGAACCAAACTTTTGTGTTAAAATGCATATAAAAGAGAAGCATGAAAAATACAATGCTTTGGCTCAAAGTGAGATATTTTTACTTGATTATTGTGACATCATGACTGTGATAACACACTTTCTCTTTGCCAAAAGCGTTGAAAATTTTGCAGGTACAAAAGAGGAGCCACCGGATGTAAACCTTATATCAGCCAATATCTTTGTGAGGACTGGAATTCGAGATGTCTTCATGCAGGATAAGAAACCCATTGATTATTTTAGGATGATCTTTGAGGTTGGGAGCACATATGGACGCCTAGGAAAGATGGTCCATTCCACCGAACAAGAAAAATAAGAGACAATGCTTATCAACTTAAGCTGCAAGATGAAACAGATTTGAGGTCAAATCCTTTTCAAGAGGGAGAGGATGATATGATCCTAGAAAGCATGGAGAACATAGAGTATGGACCGGAGCATGAACCAGATAAAGCTAACCTTGTAGCTGAGGATGCACTTGGAGATGAGAACGTGTTTGCTACACCAAGGGGACCAATGACACGAGCTAGAAGCAAGCTATTCAACCAAGCCATTGGAGGAATGCTCAGACGCTTATACATGGAGGAAGAAGAAGTTATCCAAACCACTCTGGTTTTGATACAAGTTCAACAGCATCAACAAATGGATTAAGTGATGCATGAGTGCTCTTTTTCCCTTGTCAAGTTTTGTCCCAATGGGTTTTCTTGACAAGGTTTTTAATGAGGCTTGTGTAGTACTTCACCATTGTCCATTTGTTGATCAAGGCCAGCCCATGAAGAGAACAATTTGGCCCAGCCCATTTATTTTGAATTAAGACAATTATTTATGTAACAGGTGTTGCTCATGCAGCCTACTTGTTGTTTCTTTTTAAACTCTGTCTTTTCATATTTTTCAATTATCCAATCTTTTATCAAAATACTTTCTGAGTTTGG
Organism: Cardamine flexuosa; assembly: GCA_963555745.1. NCBI lineage: Eukaryota > Viridiplantae > Streptophyta > Magnoliopsida > Brassicales > Brassicaceae > Cardamine > Cardamine flexuosa. The sequence goes on along the minus strand of OY743217.1, from coordinate 21,724,676 downwards.
ATTTTGTTGGTGTGTTATATCCAGCAGAACCTTAGTGTCTTTTGGTGTGTAATATCCAGAAGAGATTAAGGTTGTTCTTAGAGATCCTTTCCGCAGATCTCTATTTCAAACCATTCAATCATCAAACTCCTTCCATCACCATGGCCCACAGCCACCAATCTATCTTGTTCCAACTTCACAAGTGCCAAAATTGGGAGGTTCTCATTACAAAGGAAGATGAAGAAGATTCTTCCAAAGGAAAAGTGGAAGACACGACTGAGGAGAACAAATGGTTCCAATCTGATCAAACTGTCCTTGGTATTCTTCAAAACTCTCTTGACCCCCCAATTCTTGAAGCATATTCCTATTGTAAAACCGCAAAGGAGCTTTGGGGTACTCTCAAGAACATGTACGACAACATCTCCAATCTCACACGCGTTTTTTGAAGTCAAGAGAGCCATCAACAACCTCAGCCAAGAAGATCTTGAGTTCACCAAGCACTCTGGGAAATTCCGATCTCTTTGGGCCGAGTTGGAGATTCTTAGACCATTCGCCACGGATACCACCATTTTTCAAGAGAAGCGTGAGCAAGACCGAGTCTTTGGACTTCTTCTCACTCTCAATCCGGCTTTCAGCGACCTCACCAAGCACATCCTTAGAGCTGATAAGCTCCCTAGCCTTGATGAAGTGTGTTCCCAGATTCAAAGAGAACAAGGATCCCTTGGACTCTTTTGTGGAGTTAAGGAACTCGCTACGGCTAACAAAGGAGTGTTCAAAGGAGAGGATCAGAAGACATTGGTGTGTGATCACTGCAAGAAGAGAGGACACATCAAAGATAAGAGCTGGATCCTCCATCCTCACCTCAAACCCACCAAGTTCAAGGCCAATCTCTCCTCTACCGAATCCACAAGCGAACCGGTTCAAGGGAGCTCATCAAAGAGCGGAGAGGAGCAAGCTATTATAGAATTAATGAGATTTATGCGGATTAACTAGAGAATTAGAGAAGAGATTCAATAAAAATAAGAGAATTAGAGACAGCTCTCTCTCAGCCATAAGAGGCATGAAAATTAGGTTAGGTTACAAGAAAAAAGGGGTTTCCTCCTTTTATAGCGGAAGGAGGAAGCCCTAAATAAAAATACTGTAGCAATAGTGAAACGCAGTTTATGGGATGAATAGTGACATTGCTGGAACTCAGTTTACGGGATGAATAGTGACATTGCTGGAACGTGAAGACGAACACTCACGGGATGAATAGTAATCTCGGGTGTCGGGATGAATAGTACCCGGGATGAATAGTACCCGGCCTTCTGCACGGAATGCGTTTTCTCAATACTCCCCCTCAAGCTTAGTCGTCGGTGAACAAAGACTAAGCTTGGACCTACATAGGCGTTACCTCGGTAAAAACCTCATCATAGAAAAAACCACTTGGGAAAAAATCTGTGATGAGGAAAAGAGCATAACGTCTACGAGTAGGGGATATGATCAAGGGTGAGTTGGATCCACAAGCCCCAGTTTGCTGTAGATGTGTTTGCAAACCTTAAGCCTCGCAGCTTTGGTGAAGATGTCTGCTAGTTGATCTTCACTTCTTGTAAAACATGGTAGTGTGACTCCTTCTTTGATCTTCTCTCGAACTTTGTGGCAATCAACTTCTATGTGCTTGGTCCTCTCGTGAAACACAGAGTTGCTGGCAATGTGTATAGCAGCTTGATTATCACAATGCATAGTGATGGGTCTTGTGGTTTCAATGCCTAGATCTCTGAGTAGTGCCTTAAGCCAAATGAGTTCTTCTGTGAGCTTCCTCATGGCTCTATACTCGGATTCAGCACTTGAACATGACACTACCTTCTGCTTCTTAGACTTCCATGTCACCAAATTCCCTCCAATGAATGTGCAATATCCAGTGGTTGACTTCCTATCATTCGTGTCACCAGCGTAGTCTGCATCACAATAACCAACAATCTCGGCATTCTCATTCTTTCCCATCAATATGCCTTGTCCCGGACTCCCTTTTAGATATCTGAGTATCCTCTCCACCATATTCCAATGGTAGACTGTGGGTTTTTGCATGTATTGACTCACCTGATTCACAGCAAAACATAAGTCAGGTCTTGTTAAAGTCAGATAGATAAGCTTACCCACTAGTCTTCTGTATTGGAGAGGATCTGCATATGGTTTGTCTAATGAATCTTCTTCTTCGAGCTCCTTGCCCTTTTTCTCCCCCTTTCGCTTGACCTTGTAGCCATCTGCAAGAGGAGTTTTGGCTGGCTTTGCTCCCATTTTACCTGTCTCATTCAGCAAGTCAAGAGTATACTTCCTTTGTGATAGAAATAAGCCCTCCGAAGAGCGACATACTTCAATCCCTAGGAAATATTTTAGTTCTCCAAGATCTTTGATATCAAACACAGTTTTAAGATAGGTTTTAGTTTCGAGAATACCTTCCTTATCATTGCCGGAAATGATAAGGTCATCCACGTAGACCAATACCACAACGATTCCTCGTGGACTTTGGACTGTGAACAATGTGTGATCAGCTTCAGATCTCTTGAACCCTTTCTCTTCGAGAGTACAGCTCAGTTTGTGGTACCAAGCTCTTGGAGATTGCTTTAGTCCATAGATGGCTTTTCTAAGCCGCAGAACTTTTCCTGGAGCAATGGAGTCTTCAAGGCCTGGTGGTGGAGTCATGTACACTTCTTCTTCAAGTTCTCCTTGCAAGAACGCATTCTTCACATCCATTTGCCATAACTCCCAATCCAGATTTGCAGTCAATGAGAGAACAACTCTAACTGTATGCAGCTTGGCGACAGGAGCAAACGTTTCTGTGTAGTCGTCTCCATAAGTCTGTGTGAATCCTCTTGCAACAAGTCTGGCTTTGTACCTCTCAATATCTCCATTGCTTAGATACTTGATAGTGAAAAGCCACCTTGAACTAACAGCCTTCTTTCCCAATGGTAGGTCGGCTTCATCCCATGTATGATTCCTTTCCATAGCCCCGACCTCATTATCCACTGGTCCAAGCCATTCGTTACTCTCTTTGGCTTCTTCATAACTCTGTGGAATCCATTGAGCATCAATTTTCCCAAGGAAGGCTTGATGAGGAGTTGGCAACAGGTCAAGCGAACACACAGCTTGTATAGGATGTACCACAGCTTGGTTGTTGAAATAGACTCTAGTGACCTTCCAATGTTCAGGTCCAAACCTCTGTCTAGTGCTTCTCCGAAGAGGAGGTGGCGGTGGAGGAGGAGGAGTTTCTGCTTCATGTCCAACCTCATCATGGTGATCCTCTTAAACCACATCTTCAGTCATACCATCCTCATCTTGAACTTGGTCTTGTTCCCTGTCAAGTGGGCTTTGTTCTGGCTGAGTGTGCTCAGTGGTATCAGTTTCTTCCATGGGGTTTGGAGCAACCTGTGTATTCCCAAGGTCAGTATTGCGTTGATCTTCTGTAGTCTCCACTCCTTGTTGGTTGGTTTCGACATTATCAGAATGTTCTTCTCTCCGAGGAGGAGGATTCCCAAGATGACTAAGGAGATGTTGGAGACTAGCGGCTCTATCTGATGGTGATCTTGTCAAATCTTTCAAACTCCCCCAATCCTTCTTGTCGTAATACCCTTGGTGCTCAATGAACTTGACATCTCTTGACACAATTGTTCTGTTCTTTGAGAGGTCATAGCACTTGTAGCCCTTTTGAGTAGTAGAGTAGCCTAGGAACATGCATTTTGTGCTCTTAGCTTCAAGCTTGTCCCTTAGTTCACCTGGTCTCAATACAAAACAAACGCAACCAAACACTCGTAAGTGATCAATAGAAGGTTTGGCTCGGTTCAATACCTCAAATGGTGCTAAATCAGTTAGGATCCTTGTTGGTGTCCTATTTATTAGGTAACAAGCTGCCATGACAGCATAACTCCAGAATCTCCTTGGAACATTGGTGTTAAACATCATGGACCGTGCAACTTCCATAAGATGTCGATTCTTCCTCTCAGCTACACCATTTTGTTGAGGTGTATATGGGCAGCTAGTTTGGTGTATGATCCCATGTCTTGCTAAGTGATCTTTGAACTTGTGACTAGTGTATTCCCCCCCATTATCAGACCTGAATACCTTGATCTTGGCATTAAACTGGTTAGTAACATATGATTGAAAATTAACAAATGCATCATATACTTTATCCTTAGATGCAAGCAGTGTGACCCATGTATATTTTGATTTCTCATCAATAAATGTAACATAGTATTTATTATTGTCTTTAGATAAACATGGGGCAGTCCAAACATCTGAATGCACAAGATCAAAACATTTTTCATAGTAAGTTGAAGACTTAGGAAAAACAGTTTTACAGTGCTTTCCTAGAATACATGCTTCACAGTTCATATGATTAAAGACAACATGGGGTAACATAATCTCTAAAGCCCTAGCATGAGGGTGACCAAGTCTATCATGCCACAAGATTGACAAGAAAGAGAAGTAGATTTTGTTGCTGGAGAATCCTCAAAAACATATAAGTCACCGTTAGTGTTCCCTTCTCCCAGAACTTTTCCACTCTCAATATCCTGAAAATGAAAGCTATTAGGACCAAATATAGCATAGCCATTAAGATCATTTGTAGCTCTTTTTACTGAGACAAGATTAGAGGTGAACTCGGGCATGAAGAACGCTTTAGAGTTCTTATCACAAAGTTTTAAATCACCTACTCCTCTTATGGGGATCCTATCACCATTTGCAATTATCACATTTCCATTAATAGGTTTAACATTATTAATGAGGTTAGGGTTACTAATCATATGATGAGAAGCCCCAGAATCAATAATCAATGTTTTATTTTGTGATTTAGGTAAAGAAGCAAAGTGAGTGATACCGGATTCTTTATTGGTAAGGGCAGCAATGGACTTGATGAGAGCTTCAAGGTCCGACTTCCTAACAACATCATTGGAGTAGGCAACCATAGCCAGTTCATCTCCTTGTCTAGATGGTCCGGCCTGAGCTTGCTCAGTTGAGGCTTCTTGAGAGTAGTTCGCTTGAACTACTCTTGAACCTTGAGAGTAGTTCGCTTGAACTACTCTTGAGAGTAGTCCAAGAACCCCCTGTGTTCGCTTGAACCTTGAACTTTGCTGGCTTAAGATGTGGATGTAGTATCCAACATTTATCCTTGATATGGCCTCTCTTCTTGCAGTGATCACACAAAAGAATCTTCCTATCTTCAGACTTGAAAGTGACTTTGTGTGCCATGACCATTTCCCCTTTGCCACTGAAGAGACCTACTGAGCCTTGTTCACGTTGGATTTGAGAGCACACCTCATCTAAGCTAGGTAACTTCTCCGCTCTAAGGATGTGCTTGATGAGATCATTGTAAGCCGGGTTCAATGTGAGCAGCAGACCAAATACCTTATCTTGTTCACCCCTTTCCTTGAGAGCACTTGGATCCACCGAGAAAGGTCTTAGCATCTCGAGTTCAGCCCACAGGGATCTGAATTTTCCAAAGTGTTTTGTGAAGTCAAGATCTTCTTGGCTGAGATTGTTTATAGCTTTCTTGACTTCAAACACTCGAGTAAGATTGGAGACATTTCCATAGACATTCTTTAGTGTGTTCCACAGCTCCTTTGCCGTCTCACAATAAGAATAAGCTTCAAGTATTGCTGTTCAAGTGAGTTTTGAAGTAGTCCAAGAACCCCCTGATCTTCTTGAAACCATTTGCCATCTTCAGAACTTGGAACTCCACTGATCTCTTTTCCATCTTCATCCGTGATTACTTTCTTATCTTGGGTTTCAATGTGATTCCAAAGACCACGACCACACAGATTTGTCTTGGTGGTTCTAGCCCAGAGTAAGTAGTTCACACCTTTGAGAGTAACTGGTATAGGAACAGATTTTGAAGAATCCATGCTTCAGCGTTTCTTACAGCCAACACACCCACAAATTTCCAGATTGATCTTAACTTCCCAAGCAACCAACAAGACTGAAATCGTATGAACTGAGTCTGAAGTGAAGTAGAGCAGAGATGATTTTACCAAATACAGCAGAGAAAGGTTACACCTTTGCTGAGAAATCACAAGTTCTGTTGGTGTCACTGTTGCTACAGTACCTCCGAAAATCTGTCAAAACCAGAAGAGAGCTAAAGATCTATAGAACCAGCAATGGAGATTAATCTGCTGAGAAGGGACAGAGACCTGCTGAGATCTTCAAGCATAGACAAGAGAAACAAACACAAGCAGAGATTGAGAACTTTCTATGAGAGATAAAGAGAGAGTTGTGGCATGAATGGAGATTAAGAGAATAACTAGAGATGATTGAATAGAAGCAGAGAATCAGTAACAAGGCTCTGATACCATATAGAATTAATGAGATTTATGCGAATTAACTAGAGAATTAGAGAAGAGATTCAATAAAAACAAGAGAATTAGAGACAGCTCTCTCTCAGCCATAAGAGGCACGAAAATTAGGTTAGGTTACAAGAAAAAAGGGGTTTCCTCCTTTTATAGCGGAAGGAGGAAGCCCTAAATAAAAATACTATAGCAACAGTGAAACGCAGTTTATGGGATGAATAGTGACATTGCTGGAACTCAGTTTACGGGATGAATAGTGACATTGCTGGAACGTGAAGACGAACACTCACGGGATGAATAGTAATCTCGGGTGTCGGGATGAATAGCTATGGTGGCATATGATGATGGATTCGTGAGGAAATCAGACTTGGATGTTCTCATCAAGTCCATTACCGCTCTCAACCTTAAGGGATCCGGTATCACTCTATTAGTCTCTTTAACAAATAAATCACTCATTATTGATTCTCGAGAACCTCATCATATGATTAATAATCCTAATTTGATAGAGAATGTTAAACCGGCTAATGGTAATGTGATTATTGCTAATGGAGATAGGATTCCCGTGAGAGGAGTAGGTGATTTAAGACTATTTGATAGGAAATCTAAAGCATTCTTCATGCCTACATTCACCTCTAATCTTGTCTCGGTTAAAAAGGCAACTTGTGATTTGAATTGCTATGCTATATTCGGTCCTAACAGTTTTCATTTTCAGGATATTGATAGCGGGAAGGTTCTTGGAGAAGGGGATTCAAAAGGAGATTTATATTTTCTTGAAAATTCTACATCAACTACTTCTAATCTTGTTACCTCTAAATCATGTTTTGTCTCTGTTAGTAATAATGTAATGTGGCATGCTAGACTAGGACATCCACATTCGTGAGCTCTTCAGATAATGTTTCCTAGTATCTCCTTTGATCATTCTAGTTGTGAGGCTTGTATTCTCGGCAAACATTGTAAAACCATTTTTCCCAAGTCTTCCACTTTATATGAGAATTGTTTTGATCTTGTACACTCTGATGTTTGGACCTCACCTTGTTTATCTAGAGATAACAATAAGTATTATGTCACATTTATAGATGAGAAATCGAAATATACTTGGGTTACATTACTACCTTCTAAAGATAGAGTAATGGATGCCTTTATTACATTTCAAAAACATGTGACTAATCGTTTTAATGGTAACATCAAGGTACTAAGATCAGATAATGGAGGAGAATACACGAGCCATAGATTCAAGGATCACTTAGCTAAGCATGGAATTCTTCACCAAACAAGTTGTCCATACACGCACAAACAAAATGGAGTTACCGAGAGAAAGAATAGGCACCTCATGGAAGTGGCACGATTTATGATGTTCCACTCAAAAGTCCCTAGAAGATTATGGGGAGATGCTGTTCTTGCCACATACTATCTCATCAATAGGATACCTACAAGGATCCTAAATGATATCTCTCCCTTTGAAGTACTTAACAAAAGTAAGCCCAATATTGATCACTTACGAGTTTTGGGTGTGTGTGTTTTGTCTTGGTACCAGGTGAACTAAGAGATAAGCTAGACGCCAAGAGCCCCAAGTGCATGTTCCTAGGCTACTCTACTACCTAAAAGGGCTTCAAGTGCTACGACACCAAGGGTTTTATGAGATGAAGGATTGGGAAAGCCTGAAAAACCTTGCAAAATCACCATCAGATAGAGCTGCAAGTCTTCAGCATTTACTAAACCAACTTGGGAACCCTTTGCCAAGAAGTGATCAACCGGCTACCTCCGAAAATGATCATCCGGTTACCTCCGGGAATGAGATTCCTATGAGTAATGGTAATGGAATGCCAAATATCCAAGAAGGAGCACACGCGCCTCACCACACCTCAGGGAACTCACCAGAAGCCTCACTTTATCAATCTCCCACCGAGACTACACAGCCTGAGAGTAACATGCATCAAGAAGATGCAGAGAATGTTACCAATGAGCACATAGATCCGGAAGATCAAGATGATGAGTCTGAGCATGAAACTGATCCTGATCCAGGCCCTACACTAATAAGGAGCACTAGACAGAGATTTGGTGCTGACAATTGGAAGAACACAAGAGTATACTACAATTGTCAAGCCGTGGCCCATCCTATTCAAGCTACATGTTTGCTTGCCCTTTTGCCGAGTGATCATCAAGTCTACTTTGGACAAGTTGATTCCCACAGAACTCCACAGAGTTATGAGGAAGCCAAATAAGACAAGAGATGGTTAGGAGCTGTGGAAGATGAAGTAGGAGCTATGGATAGGTACCATACATGGGATTAAGCTGATTTACCACCAGGGAAGAGAGCTGTAAGTTCTAAGTGGGTCTTCACCATCAAATGCCTGAGCAATGGATGAAGCTGATTTACCACCAGGGAAGAGATACAAAGCTCGCCTGGTAGCAAGAGGCTTCACGCAAACCTATGAAGATGACTACACGGATACATTTGCTCCGGTGGCCAAACTCCACACCATTAGAGTGATTCTCTCATTGGCAACAAACCTAGACTGGGAACTATGGCAAATGGATGTGAAGAACGCATTTCTCCAAGGAGAACTTTAAGAGGAAGTCTACATGACACCTCCAGCGGGTCATGAAAACTCCATTGCTCCCGGATAGGTTCTTAGGCTTAAGAAAGCTATATAGAGGTTCAAGCAATCTCCTAGAGCGTGGTACCACATGCTTAGCTCCACTCTCAAAGACCGAGGGTTCAAGATATCGGAAGCTGACCGTACATTGTTCACTCTACAAAGCTCTAAGGGGATTGTGGCCGTCTTGGTGTATGTTGATGACCTTATCATTTTCAGCAATGATAAGGAAGGTATACAAGATACTAAAACCTTCCTTAAATCTGTTTTTGACATTAAAGATCTTGGGATACTAAAGTATTTCCTAGGAATTGAGATATGTCGCTCTCTAGAGGGACTATTTCTATCTCAAAGGAAATACACCTTGGATTTGTTGGATAAAACAGGGAAATTAGGATCAAAGCCGGCAAAGACACCACTTGAAGATGGTTACAAGGTCAGGCGAATGGGGGAGAAAAAGAAGGATGGAGAACCGGAGGATCCACTTGACAAACCTTACTCTAATCCGCTCCAATACCGTCGCCTTGTTGGTAAGCTAATATACTTGACCATTTCGCGACCTGACTTATGTTTTGCTGTGAATCAGGTGTCTCAACACATGAAAGACCCAACGGTGTACCATTGGAACATGGTGGAGAGGATTCTTCGCTATCTCAAAGGCAGTCCGGGCCAAGGCATTTGGATGGGAAGGAATGGCAACACAAAGATTGTGGGCTATTGTGATGCTGACTATGCCGGAGACACCAATGATAGGAAGTCCACTACCAGCTATTGAATGTTCATCAGTGGGAACTTGGTCACTTGGAAGTCAAAGAAGCAAAAGGTGGTTTCATGTTCTAGTGCTGAATCAGAGTACCGGGCAATGTGGAAACTCACCAATGAGCTTGTATGGCTCAAGGCCCTTCTCAAGGACTTTGGGATCGAGTCAAAGGAACCCATTACTATGCATTATGATAATCAAGCTGCGATCCACATAGCAAGCAACTCAGTGTTTCACGAAAGGACCAAACACATTGAGATAGATTCCCACAAGGTCCGAGAGAAGATAGAAGAAGGCGTAACACTACCATGCTACACCAGAAGCGAGGATCAGTTAGCCGACATCTTCACCAAAGCCACAAGCCTCAAGATAAACCACTACATGTATGGTAAGCTTGGGCTTGTTGACCTTACTCGTCCTTGATTTGCTTCCTAGTTCCCGAGGATGATATCCTCTTTTCCCTACATAAGGTTTTGTCCCATGAGGTTTTCCTTATGTTGGGGTTTTTACCGAGGTATCATCCATAGGAATCCAAGCTTAGCCTTCGTCCCTACGGTTAAGCTTGCGGGGGAGTATTGAACATAGACGAGTATGGTCATGTCAAAGGAACAAGACAAAGGGAGACTATGAGCATGGTTTGGACTGATGATGACATGATCCCAAGTGTTGGAAGAAGGAAGAGATCAGCCGGAAGCTTCAAAGGTTTAGTGACCGTACACATGGTACGGATCCTTACAATCGGTACAGATGGTACTGATCTGAACACCTAATCCGTACAACTGAAGAACATCTTGAAGAAGTGTGATCAGGAGAAGAATTGGGTTTGTGCAAAGTTCGGGTCTTTTATGAAGTTTATGAAAGATCCTTGTGCAAAGTTTGAGCCAAACCCTAGCTTCCGGATAGAAGTCATCTCCTTATCCACACGTGGGTCAATGCCTTAGTCCAACTAGCCGTTTGCCCCTATGGTCATTGTTCATTTGTCAGATAACTAGGGCTTCTCCTTACTGACCTAATCATTGGGTCCTTATTAAAGGAGAAGTCGCAGCCTTTTGTAACCTACCTATACTTTAGCCATTTTCGGCAATGAATGAAACCATCATCCTCTTTGTCTCTTCTTTACTTTTCCGCATTTAAACTTCATAAACTCACAGAGATAACAATAAGTATTATGTCACATTTATAGATGATGTGTAATCAAAATATACTTGGGTTACATTACTACCTTCTAAAGATAGAGTAATGGATGCCTTTATTACATTTCAAAAACATGTGACTAATCGTTTTAATGGTAACATCAAGGTATTAAGATCAGACAATGGAGGAGAATACATGAACCATATATTCAAGGAGCACTTAGCCAAGCATGGCATTCTTGACCAAACAAGTTGTCTATACACGCCACAAGAAAATGGTGTTGCCGAGAGAAAGAATAGGCATCTCATGGAAGTGGCAAGATCTATGATGTTCCACTCAAATGTCCCTACAAGATTCTGGGGAGATGCTGTTCTTGCCGCATGCTATCTCATCAATAGGATACCTATAAGGATCCTAAATGATATCTCTCCCTTCGAAGTACTTAACAAAATTAGGCCCAATATTAATCACTTACGAGTTTTTGGGTGTGTTTATTTTGTCGTGGTACCAGGTGAGCTAAGAGATAAGCTAGAAGCAAAGAGCACCAAGTGCATGTTCCTAGGCTACTCTACTACTCAAAAGGGCAACAAGTGCTATGACGCCATTCGAAATCGATATCATGTATCAAGGGACATCAAGTTCATAGAGCACAAGGGGTTTTATGAGAAGAAGGACTGATAAAGTCTGAAAGACCTTGCAAGATCACCATAAGATAGAGCTGCAAGTCTTCAGCATTTACTGAACCACCTTGGGAACCCTTTGCCAAGTAGTGATCATCCGACAACTTCCAGAAACGATCATCCGGTTAACTCCGGGAATGAGAGTTACATGATTAATGGTAATGGAACGCCAAATGCTAAAGAAGGAGCACAAGCGCCTCACCACACCTCAGGGAACTCACCAGAAGCCTCACCTTATCAATCTCCCACCGAGACTACACAGCCTGAGAGTAACATGCATCAAGAAGATGTGGAGAATGTTACCAATGAGCAGATAGATCCAGAAGATCAAGATGATGAGTCTAAGCATGAAACTGATCCTGATCCAGGCCGTACACTAAGAAGGAGTACCAGACAGAGATTTGGTGCTGAAAATTGGAAGAACACAAGAGTATACAACAATTGTCAAGCCGTGGCCCATCATATCCAAGCTACATGTTCGCTTGCCCTTTTGCCGAGTGATCATCAAGTCTACATTGGACAAGTTGATTCCCACAGCACTCCACAGAGTTATGACGAAGCCAAAGAAGACGAGAGATGGTTAGGAGCTGTGGAAGATGAAGTAGGAGCTATGGATAGGAACCATACATGGGATGATGCCGATTTACCACCCGGGAAGAGAGCTGTTAGTTCTAAGTGGGTCTTCACCATCACATACCTAAGCAATGGAGACATTGAGAGATACAAGGCTCGCCTAGTAGCAAGAGGCTTCACGCAAACCTATGGAGATGACTACACAAATACTTTTGCTCCGGTGGCCAAACTTCACACCATTAGAGTGATTCTCTCCTTGGCAACAAACCTAGATTGAGAATTATGGCAAATGGATGTGAAGAATGCATTTCTCCAAGCAGAACTTGAAGAGGAAGTCTACATAACACCTCCACCGGGTCTTGAAAGCTCCATTGCTCCGGGAAAGGTTCTTAGCCTTAGGAAAGCTACTGATGGGCTCAAGCAATCTCCTAGAGTGTGGTATCTCAAGCTCAGTTCCACTCTCAAAGACCGAGGGTTCAAAAGATCAGAAGCTGGCCATACATTGTTCACTCTACAAAGCTCTAAGGGGATTGTGGCCATCTTGGTGTATGTTGATGACCTTATCATTTCCGGCAATGATAAAGAAGGTATACAAGATACTAAAACCTTTAACAAATCTGTTTTTAACATTAAGGATCTTGGGATACTAAAGTATTTCCTAGGAATTAAGATATGTCGCTCTCCGGAGGGACTATTTCTCTCTCAAAGGAAATACACCTTGGATTTGTTGGATGAAACAGGGAAATTAGGGTCAAAGCCGGCAAAGACACCACTTGAAGAAGGGTACAAGGTCAGGCAAACGGGGGAGAAAAAGAAGGATGGAGAACCGGAGGATCCACTTGACAAACATTACTCTAATCCGCTCCAATACCGTCGCCTCGTTGGTAAGCTAATATACTTAACTATTTCGAGAACTGACTTATGTTTGCTGTGAATCAGGTGTCCCAACACATGAAAGACCCAACGGTGTACCATTGGAACATGGTGGAGAGGATTATTCGCTATCTCAAAGGCAGTCCTTGTCAAGGCATTCAGATGGGAAGGAATGGCACCACCAAGATGTCGGGATATTGTGATGCTCGACTATGCCGGAGACACCAATGATAAGAAGTCTACTACTGACTCATGCATGTTCATCGGTGGGAACTTGGTCACTTAGAAGTCAAAGAAGCAAAAAGTCGTTTCATGTTCTAGTGCCAAATCGAAGTACCGGGCAATGAGGAAACTCACCAATGAGCTTGTATGGCTTAAGGCGCTCCTCATGGACTTCGCGATCGAGTCAAAGCAACCCATTATGATGTATTGTGATAATCAAGCCGCGATCCACATAGCAAGCAACTCGGTGTTTCATGGAAGGACCAAACACATCAAGGTAGATTGCCATAAGGTCCGAGAGAAGATAGAAGAAGGCGTAACACTACCATGCCACACCAGAAGCGAGGATCAATTAGCCGACATCTTCACCAAAGCCACAAGCCTCAAGATCAACCACTACATGTATGGTAAGTTTGGGCTTGTTTTCTTTACTCGTCCTTGATCTACTTCCTAGTTCTTGTGGATGATATGCTATTTTCCCCACATAAGGTTTTGTCCCATGAGGTTTTCCTTATGTTGGGGTTTTTACCAAGGTATAATCCATAGGAATCCAAGCTTAGCTTTCGTCCCTACGGTTAAGTTTGAGCGGGAGTATTGAACATAGACGAGTATCATCATGATAAAGGAAAAAGACAAAGGGAGACTATGAGCATGGGTTGGACTGATGATGACATAATCCAAAGTGTTAGAAGAAGGAAGAGATCAGCTGGAAGCTTCAAAGGTTTAGTCTCCGTACACATTGTACGGATCCGTACAAACGGTATGGATGGTACGGATCCATACACCCAATCCGTACTACTGAAGAACACCTTGAAGAAAGGTGATCAGGAGAAGAATTGGGTATGTGTAAAGTTTAGGTCTTTTATGAAGTTTATGAAAGATCCTTGTGCAAAGATCGGGCCAACTCTAGCTTCCGCATAAGAGTCATCGCCTTATCCACACGTGGGTCAATGCCTTAGTCCAACTAGCCGTTTACCCCTATGGTCATTGTTCACTTGTCTTATCACTAGGGCTTCTCCTTACTGACCTAATCATTGGGTCCTTATAAAAGGAGAAGCCACATCCTTTTTGTAAAGCACCTTAATACTTAGCCATTTTTGGCAATGAGATCAATGATCATTGTCTTTGTCTCTTCTTTACTTTTCCGCATTTAGACTTCATAAACTCACAACCAAGTTGCCTCCAACAAAAGTACAATACCCAGTTGTTGACTTCATGTCCATTGTATCCCCAGCATAATCAGCATCACAATAGCCAACAATTTTGGTGTTAGCATTCTTCCCCATCCAAATGCCTTGGCCCGGAGTTCCCTTGAGATATCTAAGGATGCGTTCCACCATACTCCAATGATACTTTGTTGGAGCTTGCATATGTTGGCGTACCTGATTCAGAGCAAAACAAAGATCAGGACGTGGGATGGTAAGATATAATCTCCAATATTTCTTGAAATCTTCAAATGGTTCATCCATTGAGTCCTTTGGCTGATCCAGATGAGATGCATCCGTCTTCTTCTCCCCTTTATGGTTAACTTTGTAGCCATTTTCAAGAGGAGTCTTTGCAGGCTTGGCAACAAGTTTTCCTGTCTCAGTGAACAAGTCCAGAGTTTACTTCCTTTGCGAGAGAAATAAGCCATTCGAGGATCGGCAAATTTCAATCCCTAAGAAGTACTTTTGTTCCCCAAGGTCTTTGAAATCAAACACAGACTTGAGAAAGAGTTTTGTGTTTGCAATACCTTCATTGTTGTTCCTGGAGATTATGATATCATCTACATAAACAAGAACAACAACAATACCATTATCGCTTTGGAGAGTGAAGAGAGTATGGTCGGCTTCAGATCGTTTGAAACCCTTGGCAATGAGGGTGGAGCTCAGTTTATGGTACCATGCCCTTGGTGATTGTTTGAGTCCATAGATTGCCTTAATTTGTCTCAAAACCTTTCCTGGGGCGATGGTGTCTTCAAGACCGGATGGAGGAGTCATATATACTTCTTCTTCAAGTACGCCTTGAAGGAAGGCATTCTTGATGTCTATCTACCTCAAATCCCAAGAGTGGTTAGTAGCTAATAAGAGCACAACCCTTACCGTATGAAGCTTTGCCACGGGAGCAAACGTGTCCGTGTAGTCGTCTCCATAAGTTTGTGTAAATCCTTGAGCCACTAGACGTGCTTTGTATCTCTCAATATCTCCATTGCTTAGGTACTTGATGGTGAAGACCCATTTGGAGCTCACAGCATTCTTTCCTTGGGGTAGATCCGCCTCATCCCATATGTGGTTCCGGATCATAGCCTTGGCCTCATCATCCACCGCATCAAGCCATTCTTGATCTTCTTTGGCTTCATCATAGGTTTGTGGTATATAATGTAGTCCATATCTTCCCTAGAAACGCTTGATGATCGGTTGGTAAGAGAGCAAGGGAGCACACAGCTTGAATAGGATGAGCAACGGCTTGATTGTTGGTAATACACTCTAGTGGTTTTCCAATGAGATGGAGGAAATCTTTGCCTTTGGCTTCATCGGAGAAGTGGAGGGGAATCATCTTCTACCTCCTCTTCCTTAAATGTATATTTCAAATCTTGAGGAATTTATTCTTCCACTACGGGATCATTGTTGGTATGGTGTGGAGCCGGTGAAGTGGTCTCTTCTCCATTATCTTGATTAGTTGGAGATGGAGAGGCAACTATTGGAGTTGGGCTAGTCTTCTCATTCTGATCTTCCCTATGAGCTTGCGGGTGTCAGCTTTGGTTACCAGGATGATCAAGTAAGAACTTTAAGCTTGCGGCTCTATTTGAAGGAGAGTGAGATAAGTCTTTGAGTCCTTCCCAATTCTTCTTTTCATGGTACCCTTGTTCTTCAAAAAACTTCACCTCCCGGGAAACTGATAACACCATTTTTATACACGTTTTTATCATGTCTTAGAGTAGATTTCATCCATTTTTTATACCATTTCGTGCATTTATGCTTCATATAGGATGTTTCTTATTTTTGTATAGGCATTGCATGCTTTTGCATATTTGGGATCATATCAGGTACATATCGAGCATACTTGGATTTTGGCTCATGAAGTGAAGATGTGCAGTCAAGCCCTATGGCAGTCGAGTGAAGCACTCTCGATAGGCACTCGAGTGAAGCACTCTCGACAGGCACTCTCGATCAGGCACTCGAGTGAAGCACTCTCGACCGGCACTCTTGACCTCAGCATCACAGGCTCACTGGAGTTCAGCACCGCCTGCCTACTCGAGAAGCCACTCGACCACCCCACTCGACTGCTGGGTCGAGTGGGCACTCTCCGACTTTTTCTCCTGAAAACTCGTAAAATGTAATAAGCGCTTGAAACTATGTATAAAAGCGACTCATTTAACCTAATTAAGAAGGATCAGATAGCGCCGCTCTGGCTTAGTAATTTTTAGGTTTTGCTCTTGTTTTTTCGCTCTCTTGTTCTTGCTGTTCTTGACAGTTTTTCATTTCCAGCAACTTTGTAGCTTTGATAACTTTTTAATAAATCAGTACTTGCTTTTGATTTCTTCTCCAACCTTGCTCACTAGATCATTGACTATAACATATGAAAATTTCAAGCTTTTCTGGGTTTCGGACCCCAGCCATGATCATAGTGTGTGAGTAGTGATTTTGGGATTTTTGGGGATGGATTAGGGTAGCTTCTCTCTGTTTTGGTATTGCTTAGATAGTTTGATAATCACTTAGTTTTGACTCCCTCTTGGGTGAGTGATTTTAATGCTTGTTCTCCCCTGATCAAGGAGAACATGATCTTAGATGGTCTCATGAGCATGAACCATGCCTTGAGCCATTGGATAGACTTTTTCCGGGGTTTAGAATACAATAGCGTGAGGGTGGATACATCAGACATTGATTTATGTCACGACTCAGCCTATTCACTTGTTATGAACTCTTCTCGACTTGAATAGGCTGATTCTTCATGCCTGATCCGACTCCTCACACTATGCTGACTGGGTTGGATCTTGGGGCTCTCTACCACGAACCATGGATTTAGCTGGTTATGAAGTCTGTTGTCTAGAGTAGTCCTGTGATGAAATTGCTAGTTGATAGCTGCAATAGAACATACTGTTTGCGATCCCATGATTTCCATCCCTAGAGTCCCTGTTTTTCCCCATAGTTTCACAGCTTGCTTAGTATTCGTTCACTGTAGCTTTTCTCTGTTTTTACTGTACCACTCGACCTCACCACTCGATCAGTGTGGTCGAGTCGTCCTAGTACTGTGATTTTTCCTGCTTAGTTTCATGATGTGCTAAAGTGTGACAGACTTTGGTACCTCTAGTATCATTTATGGTTTTTAGTAGATTTCTTATTTAGACTGCTAGTACCACACCCTTTTGATAATTACTTGAATAGCTAGCCTTATTAATCAACTGATTGCTGTAGACCACTCTTGATTGGTTCGACATTGTTCTCAACCTCTTACCACTATACTACAATTGATAAACTTGGTATTTGGTCTCTCTAGGCTTAGGTTAATTGCATTGCTGTCTTTCTTTGCTTAGAGTAGGCAAAATCTAAGTTTCAATTTGGCGCCGATGCAAGTTTTGAGTGTTTTTGTCTACACAGTTAGTTGTTTAAGGCTTACTAGATTAAGTCTGTTACTTTCGAGATCTGGGTACTGATTTGGTTTTGAAAATTTGTCTGTTTTGCATCAGGTACTGTAGCACTCGACCCCCACTCGACCTTACCACTCGAGTACTTGATCGAGTCACTACTCTCTGAATGCAAACACGTTCTCAAGGCAGCCAAAACCTAATCCAGTATTTGGATCACATTCACCGTATCAACATACGCACTCGTCAAGCTACACCTGCACCTGCTATCCCCATTCCTACACAACCAGTTCTAGAGACACCTGCAGTCATGGCAGAACAAGTTCCTCAGCCTAGGGTTATTGGAGCAGGAGACGCTCCAAACACTCACTCTCAGAGGCAGGGAATTGTAGCCCCTCCACTCAACAACAATAACTTCGAGATCAAGACGGGTTTAATCTCCATGGTCAAGAACCATAAATTCCATGGACTTCCTATGGAAACCTGCTTGCTCCTTTGGACCAGTTTGATAGACTGTGCGAGCTCACTAAGATCAACGGAATCTCAGAGGACAGCTTCAAGCTATGCCTCTTTCCATTTTCTCTCAGTGATAAGGCTTCCCACTGGGAACGAGCACTGCCTCAGGGTTCTATAACCACCTGGGATGACTGCAAGAAAGCTTTCCTGCTGAAATTCTTCTCTATGTCAAGGACTGCAAAGTTCAAGAACAAAATCTCCAGCTTCACTCAGCGGACCAATGAGAGTTTCTCTGTAGCATGGGAGAGGTTTAAGGAGTACACAACGCAGTGTCCTCACCATGGTTTCACCAAGGAGTATTTTCTAGTACGCTCTACAGAGGGGCAAGGCCGAAGATTAGAATGCTATTGGATACAGCCAGTAATGGAAATTTCCTCAATAGAGACGTAGTCACTGGCTGGAAGCTAGTGGAGAACCTTGCAGTCTCTGAGGGAAACTACAGTGAGTACTTTGACAGATCAGTTAGAGGACCATCTTCATCTTCTGATAAGACCCAGCAGGAGATACAGTCTCCTAGTGAGAAACTTGACAAGCTCATCCTGGCTCAGCAGAAATCTGTGAACTTTGTAAGTGAAGTTTCTGCTACTCAGGCTCAAGAAGGTGAAGATGATCAGGTTGAAAAGATCCTGTATATACAGAATCAAGCTAGCTTCAACAGAGGGTACATCAACTATAGGAACAATCCTAATCTCTCCTATAGGAATCCCAACGTAGATAACCCTCAGGATCAAGTCTACCCTACTCAAAACCCAGGCCAAAACAAGCCTTTTGTACCACAAACTCCAGCCAATCCACCTGGATTTACTCCAAGACCACCTCCACAAGCAGATGGTGACCTTAAGCCTATTCTACTCCAACATCTTCAAGGCCAGAATACTGCTACTCAAGAGACGTCAAAGAGGTTCACTGAACTTAGAACCCACATCGATTGCTCTTATGATGATTTGAACCATAAGATTGAGGTTCTCAACAACAGATTGAAGTTTGTTGAGTCCAGTGCTGCATCAGCCTCTACTAAGACCACATGCCAACTTCCTGGCAAAGCTGTGCAGAACCCTAAGGAACCTGCACCTCTCTATGCAGTGAGCACAACACCAGCTCTCCATCTTCTTCCTTTCAAGAAGAGATTCTCCAACATCACTGGGGACAGTGATACTCAAGTTGGGGGGGGGGCAACCTTTCGATCTGCTGCTGAAATTCGCTCGAGCACTGTAGCACTCGACCACACCACTCGAGTGAGTGATCGAGTAGGCACTCCCGAGACTGCAAAGGAGAAGCGCATACTGAATCTGCATGCGATGATGACAAGTCCTTTCCCATAACGGTTCAAGGCTGAGATTGAGAAGGAGTATGCTATTATGCTTGAAGAAGAGCTATCAGAGCTTGAAGCAAAAATGAGTTAGGATGAAGCTGTGAAGTTACTTGGACCTTTTGACAGTGGTTTGAGAAAAAGAGCTTTGAAGAAAATTCAAGATAAGAAAGCAGCAGCTGCTAAGGCCTATGAGTGCAGGATGATCACTCAGCAGAAAGTGGTCGTGCAAAAGAAGCTGACGGATCATGGATCTTTCATAATACCCTGCACCATCAGAAACCAGACTTTCCAGAATTCTCTCTGTGATCTGGGTGCTTCAGTCAGCATAATGCCATTCTCTGTGGCAGGAAAGCAGGGCTATCACAAATTTCTGCCAAGCACCAGGTCTCTAGTCCTAGCTGACAGAACCATCAAATTTCCCCATGGCTTGCTAGAGAATGTCCCAGTGAGAGTAGGAAACATGGAGATCCCTACTGACTTCATAGTGATTAAGATGGAAAAAGAGCCAATGGATCCCCTCATACTAGGAAGACCATTCTAGGCATCCTCTGGAGCTGTTATTGACACCAAAAGTGGTGAAATAGTTCTTCGAACCGGTAATGACTTGGTGATGCGTTTTGACACCTTTTCCGGCTTGAAAAAACCCAGCTTTCGAGAGACAGCTCTTTTACATGGAAGAAGCTGAGGGTTATGAAAAGACATACTTTGGAAAGTTTGAACAGTACTCTTAGACACCATCCAGACCTCCAGGGTTCACAGTCACCATGGGTAATCACTCTGATGGAGCAGTGCACAAGTATGATGCGTTTATAGCAAAAGGTGACTCTGATGAAGACATCACAGGGCACACTCGACCAGTCCACTCGAGTGTTAGGTCGAGTGACCACTCGAGTCATCACCAGAGAGCACAGCCGACCCCTACGAAACCACCTGGTTCGATTTGGTACTCGGACCAGGAATATTTTTGAACAGGGAAGAGCAATTCAACATACCTACTCACAACACCAGCATCAGACCAGAGCACAATCCTTGCTATACAAGGTGTTGTTGTTGAGTTGGCAGAGAAGGTGGGCAGGCTTAAGAAGGAAGTTCTGAAGCTCAAAGTGGCTCAACAAGTTCCACAAGCTATTAAGCTCAAGGAAGCTCATCAACCCCCACCAGAGATGGGAAGAAGGAGGCCTAAGCCACCAGGAATGAGTGATAGCTTCTATCACGCTATCATGGCATCAACCTTCATAGTAGAGAAGCCGAGTCCAGAGGGGTTAACACAGTCTCTCAAAGACCTTCCACCTGCCTAAAAAGAGTGAGAGTCAAGCTAAGTGACATTAAACAAGCTCACTTGGGAGGAATTCTCATGTTTATCATTAGATATACTAGCTTTGATTTTTCTTATGTCTTATTGAATTTGTTATTTTTAATGTGTTTTCTTCGTGTTTTGAGTTTCAGGAGAGGATAGGAGATGAGTACAAGCCAAACTGGAGTTTCAAAAGGGTCAGCCAGAAATTCGAAAAGTCACTCAACCACACCACTCGACCCCCAGGAGAATCTCCAATTCGACACTCAGTCGAGGTCCGGACAATTGGATATGTTCCCTTTTCATATTCTTAAATTTGACACTCAGTCGAGATCCGGACAATCATATATGTTCCCTTTTTCTAATCTCAGATTCGACACTGAGTCGAGATTCGAACAATCAGATATGTTTCCTTTTCTAGTCTCAAATTCAACACTCAGTCGAGATCCGGACAATCAGATATGTTCCCTTTTTCTAGTCCTAGATTTGATACTCAGTCGAGATCCGGACAATCAGATATGTTCCCATTTTCTAGTTATAGATTCGACTCTCAGTCGAGATCCGGACAATCAGATAAATTCTCTTTATCTAGTCCCAGATTCGACACTAAGTCGACATCCAGACAATCAGATATGTGCCCTTTTCTAGTCTCAGATTCGACACTCAGTCGAGATCCAGACAATCAGATATGTTCCCTTTTTCTAGTCTAAGATTCGACACTCAGTCGAGATCCAGATAATCAGATATGTTCCCTTTTTCTAGTCTTAAATTCGACACTTAGTCGAGATCCGGACAATAAGATGTGTTCCCTTTTTCTAATCCGAGATTCAACACTCAGTCGAGATCCGGACAATCATATATGTTCCCTTTTTCTAGTCTCCAATTCGACACTTGGTCAAGGTCCGGACAATCAGACATGTTCCCTTTTTCTAGTCTTAGATTTGACACTCAGTCAATATCCGGACAATCAGATATGTTCCCTTTTTCTAGTCTTAGATTCAACACTCCGTCGAGATCCAAACAATCAGATGTGTTCCCTTTTTCTAGTCCCGGATTTGTCACTCAGTCGAGATCCGGACAATCATATATGTTCCCTTTTTCTAGTCTCCAACTCGACACTCAGTCGAGGACCGGACAATCAGATATGTTCCCTTTTTCAAGTCCCCAATTCGACACTCAGTCGAGGTCCGGACAATCAGATATGTTCCCTTTTACTAGTCCTAGATTTGACACTCAGTCGAGACCCGGATAATCAGATATGTTCCCTTTTTCTAGTCTAAGATTCGACACTCAGTCGAGGTCTGGACAATCAGATATGTTCCTTTTTTCTAGTCTCCAATTCGACACTCAGTCGAGGTCCGGACAATCAGATATGTTCCCTTTTTCTAGTCTTAGATTTGACACTAAGTCGAGATCCGGACTATCAGATATGTTCCCTTAGCTAGCCTCAGATTCGACATTGAGTCGAGATTCGGACAATCAGATATGTTCCCTTTTTCTAGTCTAAGATTCGACACTTATTTGAGATACAGACAATCAGATATGTTCCCTTTTTCTAGTCTTAGATTTGACACTAAGTCGAGATCCGGACTATCAGATATGTTCCCTTTTCTAGCCTCAGATTCGACATTGAGTTGAGATTTGGACAATCAGATATGTTCCCTTTTTCTAGTCTAAGATTTGACACTCAGTTGAGATACGGACAATCAGATATGTTCCCTTTTTCTAGTCCCAGATTCGACACTCAATCGAGATCCGGACAATCAGATATGTTCCCATTTTCTAGTCTTAAATTTGACACTCAATCGAGATCCGGACAATCAGATTTGTTCCCTTTTTCTAGTCCCAGATTTGACACTCAGTCAAGATCCAGACAATCAGATATGTTCCCTTTTTCTAGTCACAGATTCGACACTTAGTCAAGATCCATACAATCAGATAAATTCCCCTTTTCTCGTCTAAGATTCGACACTCAGTCGAGATCCAGACAATCAGATAAATTCTCTTTTTCTAGTCCAAAATTCAACACTCAGTCGAGATCCGGACAATCAGATATGTTCACTTTTTCTAGTCTCAGATTTGACACTCAGTCGAGACCCATACAATCAGATATGTTCCCTTTTTCTAGTCCCAGATTTGTCTCTCAGTCGAGATCCGGACAATCATATATGTTCCCTTTTTCTAGTATCCCATTCGACACTCAGTCGAGGTCCGGACAATCAGATATGTTCCCTCTTTCATGTCCCAGATTTGACACTCAATCGACATCCGGACAATCAGATATGTTCCCATTTTCTAGTCTCAGATTCGACACTCAGTCGAGATCCGGACAATCAGATATGTTCAATTTTTCTAGTCACAGATCCGACACTCAGTCGAGATCTGGACATTAGATAAATTCCCATTATCTAGTCCCCGATTTGTCTCTCAATCGAGATCCGGACAATCATATATGTTCCCTTTTTCTAGTCTCCAATTCGACACACAGTCGAGGACCGGCCAATCAGATATGTTCCCTTTTTCAGGTCCCCAATTCGACACTCAGTCGAGATCCGGAAAATCAGATATGTTCCCTTTTACTAGTCCCAGATTTGACACTCAGTCGAGACCCGGACAATCAGATATGTTCCCTTTTTCATGTCCCCAATTCGACACTCAGTCAAGGTCTGGACAATCAGATATGTTCCTTCTTTCTAGTCTCCAATTCGACACTCAGTCAAGGTCCGGACAATCAGATATGTTCCCTTTTTCTAGTCTTGGATTTGACACTAAGTCGAAATCCGGACAATCAGATATGTTCCCTTTTCTAGACTCAGATTCGACATTGAGTCGAGATTCGGACAATCAGATATGTTCCCTTTTTCTAGTCTAAGATTCGACACTCAATTGAGATACGGACAATCAGATATGTTCCCTTTTTCTAGTCTCATATTTGACACTCGGTCGAGACCCAGACAATCAGATATGTTCCCTTTTTCTAGTCTAAGATTCGACACTCAGTCGAGATCCAGACAATCAAATATGTTCCCATTTTCTAGTCTCAAATTTGACACTTAGTCGAGATCCAAACAATAAGATGTGTTCCCTTTTTCTAATCCGAGATTCAACACTTAGTCGAGATCCATACAATCATATATGTTCCCTTTTTCTAGTCTCCAATTCGACACTACGTCAAGGTCCGGACAATCAGATAAATTCCCTTTTTCTAATCTCCAATTCGACACTTGGTCAAGGTCCGGACAATCAGACATGTTCCCTTTTTCTAGTCTTAGATTTGACACTCAGTCAATATCCGGACAATCAGATATGTTCCCTTTTTATAGTCCCAGATTTGACACTCAATCGACATCCGGACAATCAGATATGTTCCCTTTTTCTAGTCTCAGATTCGATACTCAGTCGAGATCCGGACAATCAGATATGTTCAATTTTTCTAGTCACAGATCCGACACTCAGTTGAGATCTGGACATTAGGTAAATTCCCATTATCTAGTCACCAATTCTACACTCAGTCGAGGTCCGGACAATCAGATATGTGTCCTTTTTCAAGTCCCCAATTCGACACTCAGTCGAGGTCCGGACAATCAGATATGTTCCCTTTTTCTAGTCCTAGATATGACACTCAGTCGAGATCCAGACAATCAGATATGTTCCCTTTTTCTAGTCCCAGATTTGACACTCAGTCGAGATTCGGACAATCATATACGTTTCCTCTTTTCTAGTCTCTAATTCGACACTCAGTCAAGGTCCGGACAATTAGATATGTTCCCTTTTTCTAGTCTTCAATTCGACGCTCAGTCGACGTCCGGACAATCAGATATGTTCCCTTTTTCTAGTCTTAGATTTGACACTCAGTCGAGATCTGGACAATCAGATATGTTCCCTTTTCTCGTCTCAGATTCGACATTGAGTCAAGATTCGGACAATCAGATATGTTCCCTTTTTCTAGTCTAAGATTCGACACTCAGTTGAGATACGGACAATCAGATATGTTCCCTTTTTCTAGTCCCAGATTTGACACTCGGTCAAGACCCGGACAATCAGATATGTTCCCTTTTTCTAGTCTAAGATTCGACACTCAGTCGAGATCCAGACAATCAGATATGTTCCCTTTTTCTAGTGTCAAATTCGACAGTTAGTCTAGATCTGGACAATAAGATGTGTTCCCTTTTTCTAATACGAGATTCGACACTCAGTCGAGATCCGGACAATCATATATGTTTCCTCTTTTCTAGTCTCTAATTCAACACTTAGTCAAGGTCCGGACAATCAGATATGTGCCCTTTTTCTAGTCTTCAATTCGACGCTCAGTCGACGTCCGGACAATCAGATATGTTCCCATTTTCTAGTCTTAGATTTGACACTCAGTCGAGATCTGGACAATCATATATTTTCCCTTTTTCAAGTCTCCCATTCGACACTCAGTCGAGGTCCTGACAATCTGTTATGTTCCCTTTTCTAGTCTCCAATTCGACACTGAGTCGAGGTCCAAACAATCAGATATGTTCCCTTTTTCTAGCCTTAGATTTGACGCTTTGTCGAGATCCAGACAATCAGATATGTTCCCTTTTTCTAGTCTCAGATTTGACACTCAGTCGAGATCCAGACAATCAGATATGTTCCCTTTTTCTAGTCACAGATTCGACAGTCAATTGAGATCCGAACATTAGATAAATTTCCTTTTTCTAGTCTCAGATTTGACACTCAATCGAGATCTATACAATCAGATATGTTCCCTTTTTCTAGTCACAGATTCGACAGTCAATTGAGATCCGAACATTAGATAAATTCCCTTTTTCTAGTCTCAGATTTGACACTCAGTCGAGATCCATACAATCAGATATGTTCCCTTTTTCTAGTCTTCAATTTGACACTCAATCGAGATCCGGACAATCAGATATGTTCCCTTTTTCTAGTCTCTAATTCGACACTCACTCAAGGTCCGGACAATCAGATATGTTCCCTTTTTCTAGTCTTCAATTCGACGCTCAGTCGACGTCCGGACAATCAGATATGTTCCCTTTTTCTAGTCTTAGATTCGACACTCAGTCGAGATCTGGACAATCATATATATTCCCTTTTTAAGTCTCCCATTCGACACTCAGTCGAGGTCCGGACAATCTGATATGTTCCCTTTTTCTAGTCTCCAATTCGACACTCAGTCGAGGTCCGGACAATCAGATATGTTCCCTTTTTCTAGCCTTTGATTTGATGCTTTGTCGAGATCCAGACAATCAAATATGTTCCCTTTTTTTAGTCTCAGATTTGACACTCAGTCGAGATCCAGACAATCAGATATGTTCCCTTTTTCTAGTCACAGATTCGACAGTCAATTGAGATCCAAACATTAGATAAATTCCCTTTTTCTAGTCTCAGATTTGACACTCAGTCGAGATCCATACAATCAGATATGTTCCCTTTTCTAGTCTTCAATTTGACACTCAATCGAGATCCGGACAATCAGATATGTTACCTTTTTCTAGTCCCAGATTTGACACTCAGTCGAGATCCGGACAATCAGATAAATTCCATTTTTCTAGTCTAAGATTTTACACTCAATCGAAATCCAGACTATCAGATAAATTCCCTTTTTCTAGTCTATGATTCGACACTCAGTCGGGATCCGGACAATCAGATATGTTCCCTTTTTCTAGTCTCAGATTTGACACTCAGTCGAGATCCAGACAATCAGATATGTTCCCTTTTTCTAGTCACAGATTCGACAGTCAATTGAGATTCGAACATTAGATAAATTTCCTTTTTCTAGTCTCAGATTTGACACTCAATCGAGATCTATACAATCAGATATGTTCCCTTTTTCTAGTCACAGATTCGACAGTCAATTGAGATCCGAACATTAGATAAATTCCCTTTTTCTAGTCTCAGATTTGACACTCAGTCGAGATCCATACAATCAGATATGTTCCCTTTTTCCAGTCTTCAATTTGACACTCAATCGAGATCCGGACAATCAGATATGTTCCCTTTTTCTAGTCTCTAATTCGACACTCACTCAAGGTCCGGACAATCAGATATGTTCCCTTTTTCTAGTCTTCAATTCGACGCTCAGTCGACGTCCGGACAATCAGATATGTTCCCTTTTTCTAGTCTTAGATTCGACACTCAGTCGAGATCTGGACAATCATATATTTTCCCTTTTTAAGTCTCCCATTCGACACTCAGTCGAGGTCCGGACAATCTGATATGTTCCCTTTTTCTAGTCTCCAATTCGACACTCAGTCGAGGTCCGGACAATCAGATATGTTCCCTTTTTCTAGCCTTTGATTTGATGCTTTGTCGAGATCCAGACAATCAAATATGTTCCCTTTTTCTAGTCTCAGATTTGACACTCAGTCGAGATCCAGACAATCAGATATGTTCCCTTTTTCTAGTCACAGATTCGACAGTCAATTGAGATCCAAACATTAGATAAATTCCCTTTTTCTAGTCTCAGATTTGACACTCAGTCGAGATCCATACAATCAGATATGTTCCCTTTTCTAGTCTTCAATTTGACACTCAATCGAGATCCGGACAATCAGATATGTTCCCTTTTTCTAGTCTCAGATTTGACACTCAGTCGAGATCCAGACAATCAGATATGTTCCCTTTTTCTAGTCACAGATTCGACAGTCAATTGAGATCCAAACATTAGATAAATTCCCTTTTTCTAGTCTCAGATTTGACACTCAGTCGAGATCCATACAATCAGATATGTTCCCTTTTCTAGTCTTCAATTTGACACTCAATCGAGATCCGGACAATCAGATATGTTACCTTTTTCTAGTCCCAGATTTGACACTCAGTCGAGATCCGGACAATCAGATAAATTCCATTTTTCTAGTCTAAGATTTTACACTCAATCGAAATCCAGACTATCAGATAAATTCCCTTTTTCTAGTCTATGATTCGACACTCAGTCGGGATCCGGACAATCAGATATGTTCCCTTTTTCTAGTCTCAGATTTGACACTCAGTCGAGATCCAGACACTCAGATATGTTCCCTTTTTCTAGTCACAGATTCGACAGTCAATTGAAATCCGAACATTAGATAAATTCCCTTTTTCTAGTCTCAGATTTGACACTCAGTCGAGATCCATACAATCAGATATGTTCCCTTTTTCTAGTCTTCAATTTGACACTCAATCGAGATCCGGACAATCAGATATGTTCCCTTTTTCTAGTCTCAGATTTGACACTCAGTCGAGATCCAGACAATCAGATGTTTTCCCTTTTTCTACTCCCAGATTTGTCACTCAATCAAGATCCGGACAATCATATATGTTCCCTTTTTCTAGTCTCCAATTCGACACTCAGTCGAGGTCCGGACAATCAGATATGTTCCCTTTTTCTAGCCTTTGATTTGATGCTTTGTCGAAATCCAGACAATCAGATATGTTCTCTTTTTCTAGTCTCAGATTTGACACTCAGTCATGATCCAGACAATCAGATATATTCCTTTTTTCTAGTCACAGATTCGACAGTCAATTGAGATCCGAACATTAGATAAATTCCCTTTTTCTAGTCTCAGATTTGACACTCAGTCGAGATCCATACAATCAGATATGTTCCCTTTTCTAGTCTTCAATTTGACACTCAATCGAGATCCGGACAATCAGATATGTTCCCTTTTTCTAGTCCCAGATTTGACACTCAGTCGAGATCCGGACAATCAGATAAATTCCCTTTTTCTAGTCTAAGATTTGACACTCAATCGAAATCTAGACAATCAGATAAATTCCCTTTTTCTAGTCTATGATTCGACACTCAGTCGGGATCCGGACAATCAGATAAATTCCCTTTTTCTAGTCTCAGATTTGACACTCAGTCGTGATCCAGACAGTCAGATATGTTCCCTTTTTCTAGTCACAGATTCGACAGTCAATTGAAATCCGAACATTAGATAAATTCCCTTTCTCTAGTCTCAGATTTGACACTCAGTCGAGATCCATACAATCAGATATGTTCCCTTTTTCTAGTTTTCAATTTGACACTCAATCGAGATCCGGACAATCAGATATGTTCCCTTTTTCTAGTCTCAGATTTGACACTTAGTCGAGATCCAGACAATCAGATGTTTTCCCTTTTTCTACTCCCAGATTTGTCACTCAATCAAGATCCGGACAATCATATATGTTCCCTTTTTCTAGTCTCCAATTCGACACTCAGTCGAGGTCCGGACAATCAGATATGTTCCCTTCTTCAAGTCCCCAATTCAACACTCAATCGTGTTCCGTACAATCAAATATGTTCCCTTTTTCTAGTCTTAAATTTGACCCTCAATCCAGATCCGGACAATCAGATATGTTTCCTTTTTCAAGTCCCAGATTTGACACTCAGTCAAGATCCGGACAATTAGATATGTTCCCTTTTACTAGTCACAGATTCGACACTCAGTCGAGATCCGGACAATCAGATAAATTCCCGTTTTCTAGTCTAAGATTCGACACTCAGTCAAAATCCAGACAATCAGATAAATTCCCTTTTTCTGGTCAATGATCGACACTCAGTCGGGATCCGGACAATCAGATATGTTCCCTTTTTCTAGTCTCAGATTTGACACTCAGTCGAGATCCAGACAATCAGATATGTTCCCTTTTTCTAGTCACAGATTCGACAGTCAATTGAGATCCGAACATTAGATAAATTCCCTTTTTCTAGTCTCAGATTTGACACTCAGTCAAGATCCATACAATCAGATAAATTCCCTTTTTCTAGTCTATGATTCGACACTTAGTCGGGATCCGGACAATCAGATATGTTCCCTTTTTCTAGTCTCAGATTTGACACTCAGTTGAGATCCAGACAATCAGATGTTTTCCCTTTTTCTACTCCCACATTTGTCACTCAATCAAGATCCGGACAATCATATATGTTCCCTTTTTCTAGTCTCCAATTCGACACTCAGTCGAGATCCGGACAATCAGATAAATTCCCTTTTTCTAGTCTCAGATTTGACACTCAATCGAAATCCAGACAATCAGATAAATTCCCTTTTTCTAGTCAATGATTCGACACTCAGTCGGGATCCGGACAATCAGATATGTTCCCTTTTTCTAGTCTCAGATTTGACACTCAGTCGAGATCCAGACAATCAGATGTTTTCCCTTTTTCTACTCCCAGATTTGTCACTCAATCAAGATCCGGACAATCATATTTGTTCCCTTTTCCTAGTCTCCAATTCGACACTCAGTCGAGGTCCGGACAATCAGATATGTTTCCTTCTTCAAGTCCCCAATTCAACACTCAGTCGAGTTCCGTACAATCAAATATGTTCCCTTTTTCTAGTCTTAAATTTGACACTCAATCCAGATCCGGACAATCAGATATGTTTCCTTTTTCGAGTCCCAGATTTGACACTCAGTCAAGATCTGGACAATTAGATATGTTCCCTTTTACTAGTCACAGATTCGACACTCAGTCGAGATCCGGACAATCAGATAAATTCCCTTTTTCTAGTCTAAGATTCGACACTCAGTCGAAATCCGGACAATCAGATAAATTCCCTTTTTCTAGTCTATCATTCGACACTCAGTCGGGATCCGGACAATCAGATATGTTCCCTTTTTCTAGTCTCAGATTTGACACTCAGTCGAGATCCAGACAATCAGATATGTTCCCTTTTTCTAGTCATAGATTCGACAGTCAATTGAGATCAGAACATTAGATAAATTCCCTTTTTCTAGTCTCAGATTTGACACTCAGTCGAGATCCATACAATCAGATATGTTCCCTTTTTCTAGTCTTCAATTTGACACTCAATCGAGATCCGGGCAATCAGATATATTCCCTTTTTCTAGTCCCAGATTTGACACTCAGTTAAGATCCGGACAATCAGATATGTTCCCTCTTTCTAGTCACAGATTCGACACTCAGTCGAGATCCGGACAAACAGATAAATTCCCTTTTTCTAGTCTAAGATTTGACACTCAATCGAAATCCAGACAATCAGATAAATTCCCTTTTTCTAATCTATGATTCGACACTCAGTCGGGATCCGGACAATCAGATATGTTCCCTTTTTCTAGTCTAAGATTTGACACTCAGTCAAGATCCAGACAATCAGATGTTTTCCCTTTTTCTACTCCCAAATTTGTCACTCAATCAAGATCCGGACAATCATAGTTGTTCCCTTTTTCTAGTCTCCAATTCGACACTCAGTCGAGGTCCGGACAATCAGATATGTTCCCTTCTTCAAGTCCCCAATTCAACACTCAGTCGAGTTCCGTACAATCAAATATGTTCCCTTTTTCTAGTCTTAAATTTGACACTCAATCCAGATCCGGACAATCAGATATGTTTCCTTTTTCGAGTCCCAGATTTGACACTCAGTCAAGATCCGGACAATTAGATATGTTCCCTTTTACTAGTCACAGATTCGACACTCGGTCGAGATCCGGACAATCAGATAAATTCCCTTTTTCTAGTCTAAGATTTGACACTCAGTCGAGATCCAGACAATCAGATGTTTTCCCTTTTTCTACTCCCAGATTTGTCACTCAATCAAGAATCCGGACAATCATGTATGTTCCCTTTTTCTAGTCTCAAATTCGACACTCAGTCGAGGTCCGGAAAATCAGATATGTTTCCTTTTTCTAGTCACAGATTCGACAGTCAATTGAGATCCGAACATTAGATAAATTCCCTTTTTCTAGTCTCAGATTTGACACTCAGTCGAGATCCATACAATCAGATATGTTCCCTTTTTCTAGTCTTCAATTTGACACTCAATCGAGATCCGGACAATCAGATATGTTCCCTTTTTCTAGTCCCAGATTTGACACTCAGTCAAGATCCGGACAATCAGATATGTTCCCTCTTTCTAGTCACAGATTCGACACTCAGTCGAGATCCGGATAATCAGATAAATTCCCTTTTTCTAGTCTAAGATTTGACACTCAATCGAAATCCAGACAATCAGATAAATTCCCTTTTTCTAGTCTATGATTCGACACTCAGTCGGGATCCGGACAATCAGATATGTTCCCTTTTTCTAGTCTCAGATTTGACACTCAGTCGAGATCCAGACAATCAGATGTTTTCCCTTTTTCTACTCCCAGATTTGTCACTCAATCAAGATCCGGACAATCATATATGTTCCCTTTTTCTAGTCTCCAATTCGACACTCAGTCGAGGTCCGGACAATCAGATATGTTTCCTTCTTCAAGTCCCCAATTCAACACTCAGTCGAGTTCCGTACAATCAAATATGTTCCCTTTTTCTAGTCTTAAATTTGACACTCAATCCAGATCCGGACAATCAGATATGTTTCCTTTTTCGAGTCCCAGATTTGACACTCAGTCAAGATCCGGACAATTAGATATGTTCCCTTTTACTAGTCACAGATTCGACACTCAGTCGAGATCCGGACAATCAGATAAATTCCCTTTTTCTAGTCTCAGATTTGACACTCAGTCGAGATCCAGACAATCAGATGTTTTCCCTTTTTCTACTCCCAGATTTGTCACTCAATCAAGAATCCGGACAATCATATATGTTCCCTTTTTCTAGTCTCAAATTCGACACTCAGTCGAGGTCCGGAAAATCAGATATGTTTCCTTTTTCTAGTCACAGATTCGACAGTCAATTGAGATCCGAACATTAGATAAATTCCCTTTTTCTAGTCTCAGATTTGACACTCAGTCGAGATCCATACAATCAGATATGTTCCCTTTTTCTAGTCTTCAATTTGACACTCAGTCGAGATCCGGACAATCAGATATGTTCCCTTTTTCTAGTCCCAGATTTGACACTCAGTCAAGATCCGGACAATCAGATATGTTCCCTCTTTCTAGTCACAGATTCGACACTCAGTCGAGATCCGGACAATCAGATAAATTCCCTTTTTCTAGTCTAAGATTTGACACTCAGTCGAGATCCAGACAATCAGATATGTTCCCTTTTTCTAGTCACAGATTCGACAGTCAATTGAGATCCGAACATTAGATAAATTCCCCTTTTCTAGTCTCAGATTTGACACTCAGTCAAGATCCATACAATCAGATAAATTCCCTTTTTCTAGTCTATGATTCGACACTCAGTCGGGATCCGGACAATCAGATATGTTCCCTTTTTCTAGTCTCAGATTTGACACTCAGTTGAGATCCAGACAATCAGATGTTTTCCCTTTTTCTACTCCCACATTTGTCACTCAATCAAGATCCGGACAATCATATATGTTCCCTTTTTCTAGTCTCCAATTCGACACTCAGTCGGGATCCGGACAATCAGATATGTTTCCTTTTTCTAGTCACAGATTCGACAGTCAATTGAGATCCGAACATTAGATAAATTCCCTTTTTCTAGTCTCAGATTTGACACTCAGTCGAGATCCATACAATCAGATATGTTCCCTTTTTCTAGTCTTCAATTTGACACTCAATCGAGATCCGGACAATCAGATATGTTCCCTTTTTCTAGTCCCAGATTTGACACTCAGTCAAGATCCGGACAATCAGATATGTTCCCTCTTTCTAGTCACAGATTCGACACTCAATCGAGATCCGGACAATCAGATATTTTCCCTTTTTCTAGTCCCAGATTTGACACTCAGTCAAGATCCGGACAATCAGATATGTTCCCTCTTTCTAGTCACAGATTCAACACTCAGTCGAGATCCGGACAATCAGATAAATTCCCTTTTCTAGTCTAAGATTTGACACTCAATCGAAATCCAGACAATCAGATAAATTCCCTTTTTCTAGTCAATGATTCGACACTCAGTCAGGATCCGGACAATCAGATATGTTCCCTTTTTCTAGTCTCAGATTTGACACTCAGTCGAGATTCAGACAATCAGATGTTTTCCCTTTTTCTACTCCCAGATTTGTCACTCAATCAAGATCCGGACAATCATATATGTTCCCTTTTTCTAGTCTCCAATTTGACACTCAGTCGAGATCCGGACAATCAGATAAATTCCCTTTTTCTAGTCTCAGATTTGACACTTAATCGAAATCCAGACAATCAGATAAATTCCCTTTTTCTAGTCAATGATTCGACACTCAGTCGGGATCCGGACAATCAGATATGTTCCCTTTTTCTAGTCTTCAATTTGACACTCAATCAAGATCCGGACAATCAGATATGTTCCCTTTTTCTAGTGCCAGATTTGACACTCAGTCAAGATCCAGACAATCAGATATGTTCCCTCTTTCTAGTCACAGATTCGACACTCAGTCGATATCCGGACAATCAGATAAATTCCCTTTTTCTAGTCTAAGATTTGACACTCAATCGAAATCTAGACAATCAGATAAATTCCCTTTTTCTAGTCTATGATTCGACACTCAGTCGGGATCCGGACAATCAGATAAATTCCCTTTTTCTAGTCTCAGATTTGACACTCAGTCGGGATCCGGACAATCAGATATGTTCCCCTTTTCTAGTCTCAGATTTGACACTCAGTCGAGATCCAGACAATCAGATGTTTTCCCTTTTTCTACTCCCAGATTTGTCACTCAATCAAGATCCGGACAATCATATATGTTCACTTTTTCTAGTCTCCAATTCGACACTCAGTCGAGGTCCGGACAATCAGATATGTTCCCTTCTTCAAGTCCCCAATTCAACACTCAGTCGAGTTCCGTACAATCAAATATGTTCCCTTTTTCTAGTCTTAAATTTGACACTCAATCCAGATCCGGACAATCAGATATGTTTCCTTTTTCGAGTCCCAGATTTGACACTCAGTCAAGATCCGGACAATTAGATATGTTCCCTTTTACTAGTCACAGATTCGACACTCAGTCGAGATCCGGACAATCAGATAAATTCCCTTTTTCTAGTCTAAGATTCGACACTCAGTCGAAATCCAGACAATCAGATAAATTCCCTTTTTCTAGTCTATGATTCGACACTCAGTCGGGATCCGGACAATCAGATATGTTCCCATTTTCTAGTCCAAGATTTGACACTCAGTCGAGATCCAGACAATCAGATATGTTCTCTTTTTCTAGTCATAGATTCGACAGTCAATTGAGATCCGAACATTAGATAAATTCCCTTTTTCTAGTCTCAGATTTGACACTCAGTCGAGATCCATACAATCAGATATGTTCCCTTTTTCTAGTCTTCAATTTGACACTCAATCGAGATCCGGACAATCAGATATGTTCCCTTTTTCTAGTCCCAGATTTGACACTCAGTCAAGATTCGGACAATCAGATATGTTCCCTCTTTCTAGTCACAGATTCGACACTCAGTCGAGATCCGGACAATCAGATAAATTCCCTTTTTCTAGTCTAAGATTTGACACTCAATCGAAATCCAGACAATCAGATAAATTCCCTTTTTCTAGTCAATGATTCGACACTCAGTCGGGATCCGGACAATCAGATATGTTCCCTTTTTCTAGTCTCAGATTTGACACTCAGTCGAGATCCAGACAATCAGATGTTTTCCCTTTTTCTACTCCCAGATTTGTCACTCAATCAAGATCCGGACAATCATATATGTTCCCTTTTTCTAGTCTCCAATTCGACACTCAGTCGAGGTCCGGACAATCAGATATGTTCCCTTCTTCAAGTCCCCAATTCAACACTCAGTCGAGTTCCGTACAATCAAATATGTTCCCTTTTTCTAGTCTTAAATTTGACACTCAATCCAGATCCGGACAATCAGATATGTTTCCTTTTTCGAGTCCCAGATTTGACACTCAGTCAAGATCCGGACAATTAGATATGTTCCCTTTTACTAGTCACAGATTCGACACTCAGTCGAGATCCGGACAATCAGATAAATTCCCTTTTTCTAGTCTATGATTCGACAATCAGTCGGGATCCGGACAATCAGATATGTTCCCATTTTCTAGTCTCAGATTTGACACTCAGTCGAGATCCAGACAATCAGATATGTTCCCTTTTTCTAGTCATAGATTCGACAGTCAATTGAGATCCGAACATTAGATAAATTCCCTTTTTCTAGTCTCAGATTTGACACTCAGTCGAGATCCATACAATCAGATATGTTCCCTTTTTCTAGTCTTCAATTTGACACTCAATCGAGATCCGGACAATCAGATACGTTCCCTTTTTCTAGTCCCAGATTTGACACTCAGTCAAGATCCGGACAATCAGATATGTTCCCTCTTTCTAGTCACAGATTCGACACTCAGTCGAGATCCGGACAATCAGATAAATTCCCTTTTTCTAGTCTAAGATTTGACACTCAATCGAAATCCAGACAATCAGATAAATTCCCTTTTTCTAGTCTATGATTCGACAATCAGTCGGGATCCGGACAATCAGATATGTTCCCTTTTTCTAGTCTCAGATTTGACACTCAGTCGAGATCCAGACGATCAGATGTTTTCCCTTTTTCTACTCCCAGATTTGTCACTCAATCAAGATCCGGACAATCATATATGTTCCCTTTTTCTAGTCTTCAATTCGACACTCAGTCGAGGTCCGGACAATCAGATATGTTCCCTTCTTCAAGTCCCCAATTCAACACTCAGTCGAGTTCCGTACAATCAAATATGTTCCCTTTTTCTAGTCTTAAATTTGACACTCAATCCAGATCCGGACAATCAGATATGTTTCCTTTTTCGAGTCCCAGATTTGACACTCAGTCAAGATCCGGACAACTAGATATGTTTCCTTTTACTAGTCACAGATTCGACACTCAGTCGAGATCCGGACAATCAGATAAATTCCCTTTTTCTTGTCTAAGATTCGACACTCAGTCGAAATCCAGACAATCAGATAAATTCCCTTTTTCTAGTCTATGATTCGACAATCAGTCGGGATCCGGACAATCAGATATGTTCCCTTTTTCTAGTCTCAGATTTGACACTCAGTCGAGATCGAGACAATCAGATATGTTCCCTTCTTCTAGTCACAGATTCGACAGTCAATTGAGATCCGAACATTAGATAAATTCCCTTTTTCTAGTCTCAGATTTGACACTCAGTCGAGATCCATACAATCAGATATGTTCTCTGTTTCTAGTCTTCAATTTGACACTTAATCAAGATCCAGACAATCAGATATGTTCCCTTTTTCTAGTCACAGATTCGACAGTCAATTGAGATCCGAACATTAGATAAATTCCCTTTTTCTAGTCTCAGATTTGACACTCAGTCGAGATCCATACAATCAGATATTTTCCCTTTTTCTAGTCTTCAATTTGACACTCAATCGAGATCCGGACAATCAGATATGTTCCCTTTTTCTAGTCCCAGATTTGACACTCAGTCAAGATCCGGACAATCAGATATGTTCCCTCTTTCTAGTCACAGATTCGACACTCAGTCGAGATCCGGACAATCAGATAAATTCCCTTTTTCTAGTCCAAGATTTGACACTCAGTCGGAATCAAAACAATCAGATATGTTCCCTTTTTTTAGTCCCAGATTTGACACTCAATCGACATCCGGACGATCAGATATGTTCCCTTTTTCTAGTCTCAGATTCGACACTCAGTCGAGATCCGGACAATCAGATATGTTCAATTTTTCTAGTCACAGATCCGACACTCAGTCGAGATCTTGACATTAGATAAATTCCCATTATCTAGTCTCCAATTCGACACTCAGTCGAGGTCCGGACAATCAGATATGTTTCCTTTTTCGAGTCCCAGATTTGACACTCAGTCAAGATCCGGACAATTAGATATGTTCCCTTTTTCTAATCACAGATTCGACAGTCAATTGAGATCCGAACATTAGATAAATTCCCTTTTTCTAGTCTCAGATTTGACACTCAGTCGAGATCCATACAATCAGATATGTTCCCTTTTTCTAGTCTTCAATTTGACACTCAATCGAGATCCGGACAATCAGATATTTTCCCTTTTTCTAGTCCCAGATTTGACACTCAGTCAAGATCCGGACAATCAGATATGTTCCCTCTTTCTAGTCACAGATTCAACACTCAGTCGAGATCCGGACAATCAGATAAATTCCCTTTTCTAGTCTAAGATTTGACACTCAATCGAAATCCAGACAATCAGATAAATTCCCTTTTTCTAGTCAATGATTCGACACTCAGTCAGGATCCGGACAATCAGATATGTTCCCTTTTTCTAGTCTCAGATTTGACACTCAGTCGAGATCCAGACAATCAGATGTTTTCCCTTTTTCTACTCCCAGATTTGTCACTCAATCAAGATCCGGACAATCATATATGTTCCCATTTTCTAGTCTCCAATTCGACACTCAGTCGAGGTCCGGACAATCAGATATGTTTCCTTCTTCAAGTCCCCAATTCAACACTCAATCGAGTTCCGTACAATCAAATATGTTTCCTTTTTCTAGTCCCAGATTTGACACTCAGTCGAGATCCATACAATCAGATATGTTCCCTTTTTCTAGTCTTCAATTTGACACTCAATCGAGATCCGGACAATCAGATATGTTCCCTTTTTCTAGTCCCAAATTTGACCCTCAGTCAAGATCCGGACAATCAGATATGTTCCCTCTTTCTAGTCACAGATTCGACACTCAGTCGAGATCCGGACAATCAGGTAAATTCCCTTTTTCTAGTCCAAGATTTGACACTCAGTCGGAATCAAAATAATCAGATATGTTCCTTTTTTTAGTCCCAGATTTGACACTCAATCGACATCCGGACGATCAGATATGTTCCCTTTTTCTAGTCTCAGATTCGACACTCAGTCGAGATCCGGACAATCAGATATGTTCAATTTTTCTAGTCACAGATCCGACACTCAGTCGAGATCTTGACATTAGATAAATTCCCATTATCTAGTCTCCAATTCGACACTCAATCCAGATCCGGACAATCAGATATGTTTCCTTTTTCGAGTCCCAGATTTGACACTCAGTCAAGATCCGGACAATTAGATATGTTCCCTTTTACTAGTCACAGATTCGACACTCAGTCGAGATCCGGACAATCAGATAAATTCCCTTTTTCTAGTCTAAGATTCGACACTCAGTGGAAATCCATACAATCAGATAAATTCCCTTTTTCTAGTCTATGATTCGACACTCAGTCGGGATCCGGACAATCAGATATGTTCCCTTTTTGTAGTCTCAAATTTGACACTCAGTCGAGATCCAGACAATTAGATATGTTCCCTTTTTCTAGTCACAGATTCGACAGTCAATTGCGATCCGAACATTAGATAAATTCCCTTTTTCTAGTCTCAGATTTGACACTCAGTCGAGATCCATACAATCAGATATGTTCCCTTTTTCTAGTCTTCAATTTGACACTCAATCGAGATCCGGACAATCTGATATGTTCCCTTTTTCTAGTCCCAGATTTGACACTCAGTCAAGATCCGGACAATCAGATATGTTCCCTCTTTCTAGTCACAGATTCGACACTCAGTCGAGATCCGGACAATCAGATAAATTCCCTTTTTCTAGTCTAAGATTTGACACTCAATCGAAATCCAGACAATCAGATAAATTCCCTTTTTCTAGTCTATGATTCGACACTCAGTCGGGATCCAGACAATCCGATATGTTTTCTTTCTCAAGTCTCAGATTTGACACTCAGTCGAGATCCAGACAATCAGATGTTTTCCCTTTTTCTACTCCCAGATTTGTCACTCAATCAAGATCCGGACAATCATATATGTTCCCATTTTCTAGTCTCCAATTCGACACTCAGTCGAGGTCCGGACAATCAGATATGTTTCCTTCTTCAAGTCCCCAATTCAACACTCAGTCGAGTTCCGTACAATCAAATATGTTCCCTTTTTCTAGTCTTAAATTTGACACTCAATCCAGATCCGGACAATCAGATATGTTTCCTTTTTTGAGTCCCAGATTTGACACTCAGTCGAGATCCAGACAATCAGATATGTTCCCCTTTACTAGTCACAGATTTGACACTCAGTCAAGATCCATACAATCAGATATGTTCCCTTTTCTAGTCTTAAATTCGACACTCAGTCGAGATCCGACAAGTCAGATATGTTCCCTTTTTTTAGTCCCAGATTAGACACTAAGTCAAGATCCGGACAATCAGCAATGTTCCCTTATTCTAGTCACAGATTCGACACTCAGTCGACATCCGGATAATCAGATATGTTCCCTTTTTCTAGTCTTTGATTCGACACTCAGTCGAGATCCGGACAATCATATATGTTCCCTTTTTTGGTCCCAGATTGGATACTCAGTCGAGGTCCGAGCAATCAGATATGTTCCCCATTCCTAGTCTCTAATTCGACACTCAGTCGTGGTCCGGACAATCAGATATGTTCCCTTTCTCTAGTCTTAGATTTGACTCTCAGTCAAGATCCAGAAAATGAGATATGTTCTCTTTATCTAGTCCCAGGTTCGACACTGAGTCGAAATTCAGACAATCAGATATGTTCCCTTCTTCTTGTTAAAGATTCAACACTCAGTCGTGATCTGGACAATCAGATAAATTCTCATTTTCTAGTCCAAGATTTGACACTCAGTCGGAATCAAAACAATCAGATATGTTCCCTTTTTTTAGTCCCAGATTTGACACTCAATCGACATTCGGACGATCAGATATGTTCCCTTTTTCTAGTCTCAGATTCGACACTCAGTCGAGATCCAGACAATCAGATATGTTCAATTTTTCTAGTCACAGATCCGACACTCAGTCGAGATCTTGACATTAGATAAATTCCCATTATCTAGTCTCCAATTCGACACTCAATCGAGGTCCGGACAATCAGATATGTTTCCTTTTTCGAGTCCCAGATTTGACACTCAGTCAAGATCCGGACAATTAGATATGTTCCCTTTTTCTAGTCACAGATTCGACAGTCAATTGAGATCCGAACATTAGATAAATTCCCATTTTCTAGTCTCAGATTTGACACTCAGTCGAGATCCATACAATCAGATATGTTCCCTTTTTCTAGTCTTCAATTTGACACTCAATCGAGATCCGGACAATCAGATATGTTCCCTTTTTCTAGTCCCAGATTTGACACTCACTCAAGATCCGGACAATTAGATATGTTCCCTCTTTCTAGTCACAGATTCGACACTCAGTCGAGATCCGGACAATCAGATAAATTCCCTTTTCTAGTCTAAGATTTGACACTCAATCGAAATCCAGACAATCAGATAAATTCCCTTTTTCTAGTCAATGATTCGACACTCAGTCAGGATCCGGACAGTCAGATATGTTTTCTTTTTCTAGTCTCAGATTTGACACTCAGTCGAGATCCAGACAATCAGATGTTTTCCCTTTTTCTACTCCCAGATTTGTCACTCAATCAAGATCCGGACAATCATATATGTTCCCTTTTTCTAGTCTCCAATTCGACACTCAGTCGACGTCCGGACAATCAGATATGTTTCCTTCTTCAAGTC
Organism: Cardamine flexuosa; assembly: GCA_963555745.1. Lineage (NCBI taxonomy): Eukaryota > Viridiplantae > Streptophyta > Magnoliopsida > Brassicales > Brassicaceae > Cardamine > Cardamine flexuosa. The sequence goes on along the minus strand of OY743217.1, from coordinate 21,683,582 downwards.
TCCAATTCAACACTCAGTCGAGTTCCGTACAATCAAATATGTTCCCTTTTTGTAGTCTTAAATTTGACACTCAATCCAGATCCGGACAATCATATATGTTTCCTTTTTCAAGTCCCAGATTTGACACTCAGTCAAGATCCGGACAATTAGATATGTTCCCTTTTACTAGTCACAGATTCGACACTCAGTCGAGATCCGGACAATCAGATAAATTCCCTTTTTCTAGTCTAAGATTCGACACTCAGTTGAAATCCAGACAATCAGATAAATTCCTTTTTTCTAGTCTATGATTTGACACTCAGTCGGGATCCGGACAATCAGATATGTTCCCTTTTTCTAGTCTCAGATTTGACACTCAGTCGAGATCCAGACAATCAGATATGTTCCCTTTTTCTAGTCACAGATTCGACAGTCAATTGAGATCCGAACATTAGATAAATTCCCTTTTTCTAGTCTCAGATTTGACACTCAGTCGAGATCCATACAATCAGATATTTTCCCTTTTTCTAGTCTTCAATTTGACACTCAATCGAGATCCGGACAATCAGATATGTTCCCTTTTTCTAGTCTCAGATTTGACACTCAGTCAAGATCCGGACAATCAGATATGTTCCCTCTTTCTAGTCACAGATTCGACACTCAGTCGAGATCCGGACAATCAGATAAATTCCCTTTTTCTAGTCCAAGATTTGACACTCAGTCGGAATCAAAACAATCAGATATGTTCCCTTTTTTTAGTCCCAGATTTGACACTCAATCGACATCCAGACGATCAGATATGTTCCCTTTTTCTAGTCTCAGATTCGACACTCAGTCGAGATCCGGACAATCAGATATGTTCAATTTTTCTAGTCACAGATCCGACACTCAGTCGAGATCTTGACATTAGATAAATTCCCATTATCTAGTCTCCAATTCGACACTCAGTCGAGGTCCGGACAATCAGATATGTTTCCTTTTTCGAGTCCCAGATTTGACACTCAGTCAAGATCCGGACAATTAGATATGTTCCCTTTTACTAGTCACAGATTCGACACTCAGTCGAGATCCGGACAATCAGATAAATTCCCTTTTTCTAGTCTAAGATTCGAAACTCAGTCGAAATCCAGACAATCAGATAAATTCCCTTTTTCTAGTCTATGATTCGACACTCAGTTGGGATCCGGACAATCAGATATGTTCCCCTTTTCTAGTCTCAAATTTGACACTCAGTCGAGATCCAGACAATTAGATATGTTCCCTTTTTCTAGTCACAGATTCGACAGTCAATTGAGATCCGAACATTAGATAAATTCCCTTTTTCTAGTCTCAGATTTGACACTCAGTCGAGATCCATACAATCAGATATGTTCCCTTTTTCTAGTATTCAATTTGACACTCAATCGAGATCCGGACAATCAGATATGTTCCCTTTTTCTAGTCCCAGATTTGACACTCAGTCAAGATCCGGACAATCAGATATGTTCCCTCTTTCTAGTCACAGATTCAACACTCAGTCGAGATCCGGACAATCAGATAAATTCCCTTTTCTAGTCTAAGATTTGACACTCAATCGAAATCCAGACAATCAGATAAATTCCCTTTTTCTAGTCAATGATTCGACACTCAGTCAGGATCCGGACAATCAGATATGTTCCCTTTTTCTAGTCTCAGATTTGACACTCAGTCGAGATCCAGACAATCAGATGTTTTCCATTTTTCTACTCCCAGATTTGTCACTCAATCAAGATCCGGACAATCATATATGTTCCCATTTTCTAGTCTCCAATTCGACACTCAGTCGAGGTCCGGACAATCACATATGTTTCCTTCTTCAAGTCCCCAATTCAACACTCAGTCGAGTTCCGTACAATCAAATATGTTTCCTTTTTCTAGTCCCAGATTTGACACTCAGTCGAGATCCATACAATCAGATATGTTCCCTTTTTCTAGTCTTCAATTTGACACTCAATCGAGATCCGGACAATCAGATATGTTCCCTTTTTCTAGTCCCAGATTTGACACTCAGTCAAGATCCGGACAATCAGATATGTTCCCTCTTTCTAGTCACAGATTCGACACTGAGTCGAGATCCGGACAATCAGATAAATTCCCTTTTTCTAGTCCAAGATTTGACACTCAGTCGGAATCAAAATAATCAGATATGTTCCCTTTTTTTAGTCCCAGATTTGACACTCAATCGATATCCGGACGATCAGATATGTTCCCTTTTTCTAGTCTCAGATTCGACACTCAGTCGAGATCCGGACAATCAGATATGTTCAATTTTTCTAGTCACAGATCCGACACTCAGTCGAGATCTTGACATTAGATAAATTCCCATTATCTAGTCTCCAATTCGACACTCAATCCAGATCCGGACAATCAGATATGTTTCCTTTTTCGAGTCCCAGATTTGACACTCAGTCAAGATCCGGACAATTAGATATGTTCCCTTTTACTAGTCACAGATTCGACACTCAGTCGAGATCCGGACAATCAGATAAATTCCCTTTTTCTAGTCTATGATTCGACACTCAGTTGGGATCCGGACAATAAGATATGTTCCCCTTTTCTAGTCTCAGATTTGACACTCAGTCGAGATCCAGACAATTAGATATGTTCCCTTTTTCTAGTCACAGATTCGACAGTCAATTGAGATCCGAACATTAGATAAATTCCCTTTTTCTAGTCTCAGATTTGACACTCAGTCGAGATCCATACAATCAGATATGTTCCCTTTTTCTAGTATTCAATTTGACACTCAATCGAGATCCGGACAATCAGATATGTTCCCTTTTTCTAGTCCCAGATTTGACACTCAGTCAAGATCCGGACAATCAGATATGTTCCCTCTTTCTAGTCACAGATTCAACACTCAGTCGAGATCCGGACAATCAGATAAATTCCCTTTTCTAGTCTAAGATTTGACACTCAATCGAAATCCAGACAATCAGATAAATTCCCTTTTTCTAGTCAATGATTCGACACTCAGTCAGGATCCGGACAATCAGATATGTTCCCTTTTTCTAGTCTCAGATTTGACACTCAGTCGAGATCCGGACAATCAGATATGTTCCCTCTTTCTAGTCACAGATTCGACACTCAGTCGAGATCCGGACAATCAGATAAATTCCCTTTTTCTAGTCTAAGATTTGACACTCAATCGAAATCCAGACAATCAGATAAATTCCCTTTTTCTAGTCTATGATTCGACACTCTGTCGGGATCCGGACCATCAGATATGTTCCCTTTTTCTAGTCTCAGATTTGACACTCAGTCGAGATCGAGACAATCAGATATGTTCCCTTTTACTAGTCTTCAATTTGACACTCAGTCGAGATCCATACAATCAGATATGTTCCCTTTTTCTAGTCTTCAATTTGACACTCAATCGAGATCCGGACAATCAGATATGTTCCCTTTTTCTAGTCCAAGATTTGACACTCAGTCGGAATCAAAATAATCAGATATGTTCCCTTTTTCTAGTCCCAGATTTGACACTCAGTCAAGATCCGGACAATCAGATATGTTCCCTCTTTCTAGTCACAGATTCGACACTCAGTCGAGATCCGGACAATCAGATAAATTCCCTTTTTCTAGTCTAAGATTTGACACTCAATCGAAATCCAGACAATCAGATAAATTCCCTTTTTCTAGTCTATGATTCGACACTCAGTCGGGATCCAGACAATCCGATATGTTTTCTTTCTCAAGTCTCAGATTTGACACTCAGTCGAGATCCAGACAATCAGATGTTTTCCCTTTTTCTACTCCCAGATTTGTCACTCAATCAAGATCCGGACAATCATATATGTTCCCATTTTCTAGTCTCCAATTCGACACTCAGTCGAGGTCCGGACAATCAGATATGTTTCCTTCTTCAAGTCCCCAATTCAACACTCAGTCGAGTTCCGTACAATCAAATATGTTCCTTTTTTCTAGTCTTAAATTTGACACTCAATCCAGATCCGGACAATCAGATATGTTTCCTTTTTTGAGTCCCAGATTTGACACTCAGTCGAGATCCAGACAATCAGATATGTTCCCCTTTACTAGTCACAGATTTGACACTCAGTCAAGATCCATACAATCAGATATGTTCCCTTTTCTAGTCTTAAATTCGACACTCAGTCGAGATCCGAGAAGTCAGATATGTTCCCTTTTTTTAGTCCCAGATTAGACACTAAGTCAAGATCCGGACAATCAGCAATGTTCCCTTATTCTAGTCACAGATTCGACACTCAGTCGACATCCGGATAATCAGATATGTTCCCTTTTTCTAGTCTTTGATTCGACACTCAGTCGAGATCCGGACAATCATATATGTTCCCTTTTTTGGTCCCAGATTGGATACTCAGTCGAGGTCCGAGCAATCAGATATGTTCCCCATTCCTAGTCTCTAATTCGACACTCAGTCGTGGTCCGGACAATCAGATATGTTCCCTTTCTCTAGTCTTAGATTTGACTCTCAGTCAAGATCCAGAAAATGAGATATGTTCTCTTTATCTAGTCCCAGGTTCGACACTGAGTCGAAATTCAGACAATCAGATATGTTCCCTTCTTCTTGTTAAAGATTCAACACTCAGTCGTGATCTGGACAATCAGATAAATTCTCATTTTCTAGTCCAAGATTTGACACTCAGTCGGAATCAAAACAATCAGATATGTTCCCTTTTTTTAGTCCCAGATTTGACACTCAATCGACATTCGGACGATCAGATATGTTCCCTTTTTCTAGTCTCAGATTCGACACTCAGTCGAGATCCAGACAATCAGATATGTTCAATTTTTCTAGTCACAGATCCGACACTCAGTCGAGATCTTGACATTAGATAAATTCCCATTATCTAGTCTCCAATTCGACACTCAATCGAGGTCCGGACAATCAGATATGTTTCCTTTTTCGAGTCCCAGTTTTGACACTCAGTCAAGATCCGGACAATTAGATATGTTCCCTTTTTCTAGTCACAGATTCGACAGTCAATTGAGATCCGAACATTAGATAAATTCCCATTTTCTAGTCTCAGATTTGACACTCAGTCGAGATCCATACAATCAGATATGTTCCCTTTTTCTAGTCTTCAATTTGACACTCAATCGAGATCCGGACAATCAGATATGTTCCCTTTTTCTAGTCCCAGATTTGACACTCACTCAAGATCCGGACAATTAGATATGTTCCCTCTTTCTAGTCACAGATTCGACACTCAGTCGAGATCCGGACAATCAGATAAATTCCCTTTTCTAGTCTAAGATTTGACACTCAATCGAAATCCAGACAATCAGATAAATTCCCTTTTTCTAGTCAATGATTCGACACTCAGTCAGGATCCGGACAGTCAGATATGTTTTCTTTTTCTAGTCTCAGATTTGACACTCAGTCGAGATCCAGACAATCAGATGTTTTCCCTTTTTCTACTCCCAGATTTGTCACTCAATCAAGATCCGGACAATCATATATGTTCCCTTTTTCTAGTCTCCAATTCGACACTCAGTCGACGTCCGGACAATCAGATATGTTTCCTTCTTCAAGTCTCCAATTCAACACTCAGTCGAGTTCCGTACAATCAAATATGTTCCCTTTTTGTAGTCTTAAATTTGACACTCAATCCAGATCCGGACAATCATATATGTTTCCTTTTTCAAGTCCCAGATTTGACACTCAGTCAAGATCCGGACAATTAGATATGTTCCCTTTTACTAGTCACAGATTCGACACTCAGTCGAGATCCGGACAATCAGATAAATTCCCTTTTTCTAGTCTAAGATTCGACACTCAGTTGAAATCCAGACAATCAGATAAATTCCTTTTTTCTAGTCTATGATTTGACACTCAGTCGGGATCCGGACAATCAGATATGTTCCCTTTTTCTAGTCTCAGATTTGACACTCAGTCGAGATCCAGACAATCAGATATGTTCCCTTTTTCTAGTCACAGATTCGACAGTCAATTGAGATCCGAACATTAGATAAATTCCCTTTTTCTAGTCTCAGATTTGACACTCAGTCGAGATCCATACAATCAGATATTTTCCCTTTTTCTAGTCTTCAATTTGACACTCAATCGAGATCCGGACAATCAGATATGTTCCCTTTTTCTAGTCTCAGATTTGACACTCAGTCAAGATCCGGACAATCAGATATGTTCCCTCTTTCTAGTCACAGATTCGACACTCAGTCGAGATCCGGACAATCAGATAAATTCCCTTTTTCTAGTCCAAGATTTGACACTCAGTCGGAATCAAAACAATCAGATATGTTCCCTTTTTTTAGTCCCAGATTTGACACTCAATCGACATCCAGACGATCAGATATGTTCCCTTTTTCTAGTCTCAGATTCGACACTCAGTCGAGATCCGGACAATCAGATATGTTCAATTTTTCTAGTCACAGATCCGACACTCAGTCGAGATCTTGACATTAGATAAATTCCCATTATCTAGTCTCCAATTCGACACTCAGTCGAGGTCCGGACAATCAGATATGTTTCCTTTTTCGAGTCCCAGATTTGACACTCAGTCAAGATCCGGACAATTAGATATGTTCCCTTTTACTAGTCACAGATTCGACACTCAGTCGAGATCCGGACAATCAGATAAATTCCCTTTTTCTAGTCTAAGATTCGAAACTCAGTCGAAATCCAGACAATCAGATAAATTCCCTTTTTCTAGTCTATGATTCGACACTCAGTTGGGATCCGGACAATCAGATATGTTCCCCTTTTCTAGTCTCAAATTTGACACTCAGTCGAGATCCAGACAATTAGATATGTTCCCTTTTTCTAGTCACAGATTCGACAGTCAATTGAGATCCGAACATTAGATAAATTCCCTTTTTCTAGTCTCAGATTTGACACTCAGTCGAGATCCATACAATCAGATATGTTCCCTTTTTCTAGTATTCAATTTGACACTCAATCGAGATCCGGACAATCAGATATGTTCCCTTTTTCTAGTCCCAGATTTGACACTCAGTCAAGATCCGGACAATCAGATATGTTCCCTCTTTCTAGTCACAGATTCAACACTCAGTCGAGATCCGGACAATCAGATAAATTCCCTTTTCTAGTCTAAGATTTGACACTCAATCGAAATCCAGACAATCAGATAAATTCCCTTTTTCTAGTCAATGATTCGACACTCAGTCAGGATCCGGACAATCAGATATGTTCCCTTTTTCTAGTCTCAGATTTGACACTCAGTCGAGATCCAGACAATCAGATGTTTTCCATTTTTCTACTCCCAGATTTGTCACTCAATCAAGATCCGGACAATCATATATGTTCCCATTTTCTAGTCTCCAATTCGACACTCAGTCGAGGTCCGGACAATCACATATGTTTCCTTCTTCAAGTCCCCAATTCAACACTCAGTCGAGTTCCGTACAATCAAATATGTTTCCTTTTTCTAGTCCCAGATTTGACACTCAGTCGAGATCCATACAATCAGATATGTTCCCTTTTTCTAGTCTTCAATTTGACACTCAATCGAGATCCGGTCAATCAGATATGTTCCCTTTTTCTAGTCCCAGATTTGACACTCAGTCAAGATCCGGACAATCAGATATGTTCCCTCTTTCTAGTCACAGATTCGACACTGAGTCGAGATCCGGACAATCAGATAAATTCCCTTTTTCTAGTCCAAGATTTGACACTCAGTCGGAATCAAAATAATCAGATATGTTCCCTTTTTTTAGTCCCAGATTTGACACTCAATCGATATCCGGACGATCAGATATGTTCCCTTTTTCTAGTCTCAGATTCGACACTCAGTCGAGATCCGGACAATCAGATATGTTCAATTTTTCTAGTCACAGATCCGACACTCAGTCGAGATCTTGACATTAGATAAATTCCCATTATCTAGTCTCCAATTCGACACTCAATCCAGATCCGGACAATCAGATATGTTTCCTTTTTCGAGTCCCAGATTTGACACTCAGTCAAGATCCGGACAATTAGATATGTTCCCTTTTACTAGTCACAGATTCGACACTCAGTCGAGATCCGGACAATCAGATAAATTCCCTTTTTCTAGTCTATGATTCGACACTCAGTTGGGATCCGGACAATAAGATATGTTCCCCTTTTCTAGTCTCAGATTTGACACTCAGTCGAGATCCAGACAATTAGATATGTTCCCTTTTTCTAGTCACAGATTCGACAGTCAATTGAGATCCGAACATTAGATAAATTCCCTTTTTCTAGTCTCAGATTTGACACTCAGTCGAGATCCATACAATCAGATATGTTCCCTTTTTCTAGTATTCAATTTGACACTCAATCGAGATCCGGACAATCAGATATGTTCCCTTTTTCTAGTCCCAGATTTGACACTCAGTCAAGATCCGGACAATCAGATATGTTCCCTCTTTCTAGTCACAGATTCAACACTCAGTCGAGATCCGGACAATCAGATAAATTCCCTTTTCTAGTCTAAGATTTGACACTCAATCGAAATCCAGACAATCAGATAAATTCCCTTTTTCTAGTCAATGATTCGACACTCAGTCAGGATCCGGACAATCAGATATGTTCCCTTTTTCTAGTCTCAGATTTGACACTCAGTCGAGATCCAGACAATCAGATGTTTTCCATTTTTCTACTCCCAGATTTGTCACTCAATCAAGATCCGGACAATCATATATGTTCCCATTTTCTAGTCTCCAATTCGACACTCAGTCGAGGTCCGGACAATCACATATGTTTCCTTCTTCAAGTCCCCAATTCAACACTCAGTCGAGTTCCGTACAATCAAATATGTTTCCTTTTTCTAGTCCCAGATTTGACACTCAGTCGAGATCCATACAATCAGATATGTTCCCTTTTTCTAGTCTTCAATTTGACACTCAATCGAGATCCGGACAATCACATATGTTCCCTTTTTCTAGTCCCAGATTTGACACTCAGTCAAGATCCGGACAATCAGATATGTTCCCTCTTTCTAGTCACAGATTCGACACTGAGTCGAGATCCGGACAATCAGATAAATTCCCTTTTTCTAGTCCAAGATTTGACACTCAGTCGGAATCAAAATAATCAGATATGTTCCCTTTTTTTAGTCCCAGATTTGACACTCAATCGATATCCGGACGATCAGATATGTTCCCTTTTTCTAGTCTCAGATTCGACACTCAGTCGAGATCCGGACAATCAGATATGTTCAATTTTTCTAGTCACAGATCCGACACTCAGTCGAGATCTTGACATTAGATAAATTCCCATTATCTAGTCTCCAATTCGACACTCAATCCAGATCCGGACAATCAGATATGTTTCCTTTTTCGAGTCCCAGATTTGACACTCAGTCAAGATCCGGACAATTAGATATGTTCCCTTTTACTAGTCACAGATTCGACACTCAGTCGAGATCCGGACAATCAGATAAATTCCCTTTTTCTAGTCTAAGATTCGACACTCAGTCGAAATCCAGACAATCAGATAAATTCCCTTTTTCTAGTCTATGATTCGACACTCAGTTGGGATCCGGACAATAAGATATGTTCCCCTTTTCTAGTCTCAGATTTGACACTCAGTCGAGATCCAGACAATCAGATATGTTCCCTTTTTCTAGTCACAGATTCGACAGTCAATTGAGATCCGAACATTAGATAAATTCCCTTTTTCTAGTCTCAGATTTGACACTCAGTCGAGATCCATACAATCAGATATGTTCCCTTTTTCTATTCTTCAATTTGACACTCAATCGAGATCCGGACAATCAGATATGTTCCCTTTTTCTAGTCCCAGATTTGACACTCAGTCAAGATCCGGACAATCAGATATATTCCCTCTTTCTAGTCACAGATTCAACACTCAGTCGAGATCCGGACAATCAGATAAATTCCCTTTTCTAGTCTAAGATTTGACACTCAATCGAAATCCAGACAATCAGATAAATTCCCTTTTTCTAGTCAATGATTCGACACTCAGTCAGGATCCGGACAATCAGATATGTTCCCTTTTTCTAGTCTCAGATTTGACACTCAGTCGAGATCCAGACAATCAGATGTTTTCCCTTTTTCTACTCCCAGATTTGTCACTCAATCAAGATCCGGACAATCATATATGTTCCCATTTTCTAGTCTCCAATTCGACACTCAGTCGAGGTCCGGACAATCAGATATGTTTCCTTCTTCAAGTCCCCAATTCAACACTCAGTCGAGTTCCGTACAATCAAATATGTTTCCTTTTTCTAGTCCCAGATTTGACACTCAGTCGAGATCCATACAATCAGATATGTTCCCTTTTTCTAGTCTTCAATTTGACACTCAATCGAGATCCGGACAATCAGATATGTTCCCTTTTTCTAGTCCCAGATTTGACACTCAGTTAAGATCCGGACAATCAGATATGTTCCCTCTTTCTAGTCACAGATTCGACACTCAGTCGAGATCCGGACAATCAGATAAATTCCCTTTTTCTAGTCCAAGATTTGACACTCAGTCGGAATCAAAATAATCAGATATGTTCCCTTTTTTTAGTCCCAGATTTGACACTCAATCGACATCCGCAAGATCAGATATGTTCCCTTTTTCTAGTCTTAGATTCGACACTCAGTCGAGATCCGGACAATCAGATATGTTCCCTCTTTCTAGTCACAGATTCGACACTCAGTCGAGATCCAGACAATCAGATAAATTCCCTTTTTCTAGTCTAAGATTCGACACTCAGTCGAAATCCAGACAATCAGATAAATTCCCTTTTTCTAGTCTATGATTCGACACTCTGTCGGGATCCGGACAATCAGATATGTTCCCTTTTTCTAGTCTCAGATTTGACACTCAGTCGAGATCGAGACAATCAGATATGTTCCCTTTTACTAGTCTTCAATTTGACACTCAGTCGAGATCCATACAATCAGATATGTTCCCTTTTTCTAGTCTTCAATTTGACACTCAATCGAGATCCGGACAATCAGATATGTTCCCTTTTTCTAGTCCAAGATTTGACACTCAGTCGGAATCAAAATAATCAGATATGTTCCCTTTTTTTAGTCCCAGATTTGACACTCAATCGACATCCGGACGATCAGATATGTTCCCTTTTTCTAGTCTCAGATTCGACACTCAGTCGAGATCCGGACAATCAGATATGTTCAATTTTTCTAGTCACAGATCCGACACTCAGTCGAGATCTTGACATTAGATAAATTCCCATTATCTAGTCTCCAATTCGACACTCAATCCAGATCCGGACAATCAGATATGTTTCCTTTTTCGAGTCCCAGATTTGACACTCAGTCAAGATCCGGACAATTAGATATGTTCCCTTTTACTAGTCACAGATTCGACACTCAGTCGGGATCCGGACAATCAGATAAATTCCCTTTTTCTAGTCTAAGATTCGACACTCAGTGGAAATCCATACAATCAGATAAATTCCCTTTTTCTAGTCTATGATTCGACACTCAGTCGGGATCCGGACAATCAGATATGTTCCCTTTTTGTAGTCTCAAATTTGACACTCAGTCGAGATCCAGACAATTAGATATGTTCCCTTTTTCTAGTCACAGATTCGACAGTCAATTGAGATCCGAACATTAGATAAATTCCCTTTTTCTAGTCTCAGATTTGACACTCAGTCGAGATCCATACAATCAGATATGTTCCCTTTTTCTATTCTTCAATTTGACACTCAATCGAGATCCGGACAATCAGATATGTTCCCTTTTTCTAGTCCCAGATTTGACACTCAGTCAAGATCCGGACAATCAAATATGTTCCCTCTTTCTAGTCACAGATTCAACACTCAGTGGAGATCCGGACAATCAGATAAATTCCCTTTTCTAGTCTAAGATTTGACACTCAATCGAAATCCAGACAATCAGATAAATTCCCTTTTTCTAGTCAATGATTCGACACTCAGTCAGGATCCGGACAATCAGATATGTTCCCTTTTTCTAGTCTCAGATTTGACACTCAGTCGAGATCCAGACAATCAGATGTTTTCCCTTTTTCTACTCCCAGATTTGTCACTCAATCAAGATCCGGACAATCATATATGTTCCCATTTTCTAGTCTCCAATTTGACACTCAGTCGAGGTCCGGACAATCAGATATGTTTCCTTCTTCAAGTCCCCAATTCAACACTCAGTCGAGTTCCGTACAATCAAATATGTTTCCTTTTTCTAGTCCCAGATTTGACACTCAGTCGAGATCCATACAATCAGATATGTTCCCTTTTTCTAGTCTTCAATTTGACACTCAATCGAGATCCGGACAATCAGATATGTTCCCTTTTTCTAGTCCCAGATTTGACACTCAGTCAAGATCCGGACAATCAGATATGTTCCCTCTTTCTAGTCACAGATTCGACACTCAGTCGAGATCCGGACAATCAGATAAATTCCCTTTTTCTAGTCTAAGATTCGACACTCAGTCGAAATCCAGACAATCAGATAAATTCCCTTTTTCTAGTCTATGATTCGACACTCAGTCGGGATCCGGACAATCAGATATGTTCCCTTTTTCTAGTCTCAGATTTGACACTCAGTCGAGATCGAGAAAATCAGATATGTTCCCTTTTACTAGTCTTCAATTTGACACTCAGTCGAGATCCATACAATCAGATATGTTCCCTTTTTCTAGTCTTCAATTTGACACTCAATCGAGATCCGGACAATCAGATATGTTCCCTTTTTCTAGTCCCAGATTTGACACTCAGTCAAGATCCGGACAATAAGATATGTTCCCTCTTTCTAGTCACAGATTCGACATTCAGTCGAGATCCGGACAATCAGATAAATTCCCTTTTTCTAGTCTAAGATTTGACACTCAATCGAAATCCAGACAATCAGATAAATTCCCTTTTTCTAGTCTATGATTCGACACTCAGTCGGGATCCGGACAATCAGATATGTTTCCTTTCTCTAGTCTCAGATTTGACACTCAGTCGAGATCCAGACAATCCGATGTTTTCCCTTTTTCTACTCCCAGATTTGTCACTCAATCAAGATCCGGACAATCATATATGTTCCCATTTTCTAGTCTCCAATTCGACACTCAGTCGAGGTCCGGACAATCAGATATGTTTCCTTCTTCAAGTCCCTAATTCAACACTCAGTCGAGTTCCGTACAATCAAATATGTTTCCTTTTTCTAGTCCCAGATTTGACACTCAGTCGAGATCCATACAATCAGATATGTTCCCTTTTTCTAGTCTTCAATTTGACACTCAATCGAGATCCGGACAATCAGATATGTTCCCTTTTTCTAGTCCCAGATTTGACACTCACTCAAGATCCGGACAATTAGATATGTTCCCTCTTTTGTAGTCACAGATTCGACACTCAGTCGGGATCCGGACAATCAGATAAATTCCCTTTTTCTAGTCTCAGATTTGACACTCAGTCGAGATCCAGACAATCAGATGTTTTCCCTTTTTCTACTCCCAGATTTGTCACTCAATCAAGATCCGGACAATCATATATGTTCCCTTTTTCTAGTCTCCAATTCGACACTCAGTCGAGGTCCGGACAATCAGATATGTTCCCTTCTTCAAGTCCCCAATTCAACACTCAGTCGAGTTCCGTACAATCAAATATGTTCCCTTTTTCTAGTCTTAAATTTGACACTCAATCCAGATCCGGACAATCAGATATGTTTCCTTTTTTGAGTCCCAGATTTGACACTCAGTCAAGATCCGGACAATTAGATAAGTTCCCTTTTACTAGTCACAGATTCGACACTCAGTCGAGATCCGGACAATCAGATAAATTCCCTTTTTCTAGTCTAAGATTCGACACTCAGTCGAAATCCAGACAATCAGATAAATTCCCTTTTTCTAGTCTATGATTCGACACTCAGTCGGGATCCGGACAATCAGATATGTTCCCTTTTTCTAGTCTCAGATTTGACACTCAGTCGAGATCCAGACAATCAGATATGTTCCCTTTTTCTAGTCACAGATTCGAGAGTCACTTGAGATCTGAACATTAGATAAATTCCCTTTTTCTAGTCTCAGATTTGACACTCAGTCGAGATCCATACAATCAGATATGTTCCCTTTTTCTAGTCTTCAATTTGACACTCAATCGAGATCCGGACAATCAGATATGTTCCCTTTTTCTAGTCCCAGATTTGACACTCAGTTAAGATCCAGACAATCAGATATGTTCCCTCTTTCTAGTCACAGATTAGACACTCAGTCGAGATCCGGACAATCAGATATGTTCCCTTTTTCTAGTCCCAAATTTGACACTCAATCGGAATCTAGACAATCAGATAAATTCCCTTTTTCTAGTCAATGATTCGACACTCAGTCGGGATCCGGACAATCAGATATATTCCCATTTTCTAGTCTAAGATTTGACACTCAATCGAGATCCAGACAATCAGATGTTTTCCCTTTTTCTACTCCCAAATTTGTCACTCAATCAAGATCCGGACAATCATATATGTTCCCTTTTTCTAGTCTCCAATTCGACACTCAGTCGAGGTCCGGACAATCAGATATGTTCCCTTCTTCAAGTCCCCAATTCAACACTCAGTTGAGTTCCGTACAATCAGATATGTTTCCTTTTTCGAGTCCCAGATTTGACACTCAGTCAAGATCCGGACAATTAGATATGTTCCCTTTTACTAGTCACAGATTCGACACTCAGTCGAGATCCGGACAATCAGATAAATTCCCTTTTTGTAGTCTAAGATTCGACACTCAGTCGAAATCCAGACAATCAGATAAATTCCCTTTTTCTAGTCTATGATGCGACACTCAGTTGGGATCCGGACAATCAGATATGTTCCCCTTTTCTAGTCTCAGATTTGACACTCAGTCGAGATCCAGACAATCAGATATGTTCCCTTTTTCTAGTCACAGATTCGACAGTCAATGGAGATCTGAACATTAGATAAATTCCCTTTTTCTAGTCTCAGATTTGACACTCAGTCGAGATCCATACAATCAGATATGTTCCCTTTTTCTAGTCTTCAATTTGACACTCAATCTAGATCCGGACAATCAGATATGTTCCCTTTTTCTAGTCCCAGATTTGACACTCAGTCAAGATCCGGACAATCAGAGATGTTCCCTCTTTCTAGTCACAGATTCGACACTCAGTCGAGATCCGGACAATCAGATAAATTCCCTTTTTCTAGTCTAAGATTCGACACTTAGTCGAAATCCAGACAATCAGATAAATTCCCTTTTTCTAGTCTATGATTCGACACTCAGTCGGGATCCGGACAATCAGATATGTTCCCTTTTTCTAGTCTCAGATTTGACACTCAGTCGAGATCCAGACAATTAGATATGTTCCTTTTTTCTAGTCACAGATTCGAGAGTCAATTGAGATCTGAACATTAGATAAATTCCCTTTTTCTAGTCTCAGATTTGACACTCAGTCGAGATCCATACAATCAGATATGTTCCCTTTTTCTAGTCTTCAATTTGACACTCAATCGAGATCCGGACAATCAGATATGTTCCCTTTTTCTAGTCCCAGATTTGACACTCAGTTAAGATCCAGACAATCAGATATGTTCCCTCTTTCTAGTCACAGATTCGACACTCAGTCGAGATCCGGACAATCAGATATGTTCCCTTTTTCTAGTCCCAGATTTGACACTCAATCGAAATCTAGACAATCAGATAAATTCCCTTTTTCTAGTCAATGATTCGACACTCAGTTGGGATCCGGACAATCAGATATATTCCCTTTTTCTAGTCTAAGATTTGACACTCAATCAAAATCCAGACAATCAGATAAATTCCCTTTTTCTACTCCCAAATTTGTCACTCAATCAAGATCCGGACAATCATATATGTTCCCTTTTTCTAGTCTCCAATTCGACACTCAGTCGAGGTCCGAACAATCAGATATGTTCCCTTCTTCTAGTCTAAGATTTGACACTCAGTCAAGATCCAGACAATCAGATGTTTTCCCTTTTTTTACTCCCAAATTTGTCACTCAATCAAGATCCGGACAATCATATATGTTCCCTTTTTCTAGTCTCCAATTCGACACTCAGTCGAGGTCCGGACAATCAGATATGTTCCCTTCTTCAAGTCCCCAATTCAACACTTAGTCGAGTTCCGTACAATCAGATATGTTTCCTTTTTCGAGTCCCAGATTTGACACTCAGTCAAGATCCGGACAATTAGATATGTTCCCTTTTACTAGTCACAGATTCGACACTCAGTCGAGATCCGGACAATCAGATAAATTCCCTTTTTCTAGTCTAAGATTCGACACTCAGTCGAAATCCAGACAATCAGATAAATTCCCTTTTTCTAGTCTATGATGCGACACTCAGTTGGGATCCGGACAATCAGATATGTTCCCTTTTTCTAGTCTCAGATTTGACACTCAGTCGAGATCCAGACAATCAGATGTTTTCCCTTTTTCTACTCCAGATTTGTCACTCAATCAAGATCCGGACAATCATATATGTTCCCTTTTTCTAGTCTCCAATTCGACACTCAGTCGAGGTCCGGACAATCAGATATGTTCCCTTCTTCAAGTCCCCAATTCAACACTCAGTCGAGTTCCGTACAATCAAATATGTTCCCTTTTTCTAGTCTTAAATTTGACACTCAATCCAGATCCGGACAATCAGATATGTTCCCCTTTTCTAGTCTCAGATTTGACACTCAGTCGAGATCCAGACAATCAGATATGTTCCCTTTTTCTAGTCACAGATTCGACAGTCAATGGAGATCTGAACATTAGATAAATTCCCTTTTTCTAGTCTCAGATTTGACACTCAGTCGAGATCCATACAATCAGATATGTTCCCTTTTTCTAGTCTTCATTTTGACACTCAATCGAGATCCGGACAATCAGATATGTTCCCTTTTTCTAGTCCCAGATTTGACACTCAGTCAAGATCCGGACAATCAGAGATGTTCCCTCTTTCTAGTCACAGATTCAACACTCAGTCGAGATCCGGACAATCAGATAAATTCCCTTTTCTAGTCTAAGATTTGACACTCAATCGAAATCCAGACAATCAGATAAATTCCCTTTTTCTAGTCAATGATTCGACACTCAGTCCGGATCCGGACAATCAGATATGTTCCCTTTTTCTAGTCTCAGATTTGACACTCAGTCGAGATCCAGACAATCAGATGTTTTCCCTTTTTCTACTCCCAGATTTGTCACTCAATCAAGAATCCGGACAATCATATATGTTCCCTTTTTCTAGTCTCCAATTCGACACTCAGTCGAGGTCCGGACAATCAGATATGTTTCCTTCTTCAAGTCCCCAATTCAACACTCAGTCGAGTTCCGTACAATCAAATATGTTCCCTTTTTCTAGTCTTAGGTTTGACACTCAATCCAGATCCGGACAATCAGATATGTTTCCTTTTTCGAGTCCCAGATTTGACACTCAGTCAAGATCCGGACAGTTAGATATGTTCCCTTTTACTAGTCACAGATTTGACACTCAGTCGAGATCCGGACAATCAGATAAATTCCCTTTTTCTAGTCTAAGATTCGACACTCAGTGGAAATCCATACAATCAGATAAATTCCCTTTTTCTAATCTATGATTCGACACTCAGTCGGGATCCGGACAATCAGATATGTTCCCTTTTTGTAGTCTCAAATTTGACACTCAGTCGAGATCCAGACAATTAGATATGTTCCCTTTTTCTAGTCACAGATTCGACAGTCAATTGAGATCCGAACATTAGATAAATTCCCTTTTTCTAGTCTCAGATTTGACACTCAGTCGAGATCCATACAATCAGATATGTTCCCTTTTTCTAGTCTTCAATTTGACACTCAATCGAGATCCGGACAATCAGATATGTTCCCTTTTTCTAGTCCCAGATTTGACACTCAGTCAAGATCCGGACAATCAGATATGTTCCCTCTTTCTAGTCACAGATTCGACACTCAGTCGAGATCCGGACAATCAGATAAATTCCCTTTTTCTAGTCTAAGATTTGACACTCAATCGAAATCCAGACAATCAGATAAATTCCCTTTTTCTAGTCTATGATTCGACACTCAGTCGGGATCCGGACAATCAGATATGTTCCCTTTTTCTAGTCTCAGATTTGACACTCAGTCGAGATCCAGACAATCAGATGTTTTCCCTTTTTCTACTCCCAGATTTGTCACTCAATCAAGATCCGGACAATCATATATGTTCCCTTTTTCTAGTCTCCAATTCGACACTCAGTCGAGGTCCGGACAATCAGATATGTTCCCTTCTTCAAGTCCCCAATTCAACACTCAGTCGAGTTCCGTACAATCAAATATGTTCCCTTTTTCTAGTCTTAAATTTGACACTCAATCCAGATCCGGACAATCAGATATGTTTCCTTTTTCGAGTCCCAGATTTGACACTCAGTCAAGATCCGGACAATTAGATATGTTCCCTTTTACTAGTCACAGATTCGACACTCAGTCGAGATCCGGACAATCAGATAAATTCCCTTTTTCTAGTCTAAGATTCGACACTCAGTGGAAATCCATACAATCAGATAAATTCCCTTTTTCTAGTCTATGATTCGACACTCAGTCGGGATCCGGACAATCAGATACGTTCCCTTTTTGTAGTCTCAAATTTGACACTCAGTCGAGATCCAGACAATTAGATATGTTCCCTTTTTCTAGTCACAGATTCGAGAGTCAATTGAGATCTTAACATTAGATAAATTCCCTTTTTCTAGTCTCAGATTTGACACTCAGTCGAGATCCATACAATCAGATATGTTCCCTTTTTCTAGTCTTCAATTTGACACTCAATCGAGATCCGGACAATCAGATATGTTCCCTTTTTCTAGTCCCACATTTGACACCCAGTTAAGATCCAGACAATCAGATATGTTCCCTCTTTCTAGTCACAGATTCGACACTCAGTCGAGATCCGGACAATCAGATATGTTCCCTTTTTCTAGTCCCAGATTTGACACTCAATCGAAATCTAGACAATCAGATAAATTCCCTTTTTCTAGTCAATGATTCGACACTCAGTTGGGATCCGGACAATCAGATATATTCCCTTTTTCTAGTCTAAGATTTGACACTCAATCGAAATCCAGACAATCAGATAAATTCCCTTTTTCTACTCCCAAATTTGTCACTCAATCAAGATCCGGACAATCATATATGTTCCCTTTTTCTAGTCTCCAATTCGACACTCAGTCGAGGTCCGAACAATCAGATATGTTCCCTTCTTCTAGTCTAAGATTGGACACTCAGTCAAGATCCAGACAATCAGATGTTTTCCCTTTTTCTACTCCCAAATTTGTCACTCAATCAAGATCCGGACAATCATATATGTTCCCTTTTTCTAGTCTCCAATTCGACACTCAGTCGAGGTCCGGACAATCAGATATGTTCCCTTCTTCAAGTCCCCAATTCAACACTCAGTCGAGTTCCGTACAATCAAATATGTTCCCTTTTTCTAGTCTTAAATTTGACACTCAATCCAGATCCGGACAATCAGATATGTTTCCTTTTTCGAGTCCCAGATTTGACACTCAGTCAAGATCCGGACAATTAGATATGTTCCCTTTTACTAGTCACAGATTCGACACTCAGTCGAGATCCGGACAATCAGATAAATTCCCTTTTTCTAGTCTAAGATTCGACACTCAGTGGAAATCCATACAATCAGATAAATTCCCTTTTTCTAGTCTATGATTCGACACTCAGTCGGGATCCGGACAATCAGATACGTTCCCTTTTTGTAGTCTCAAATTTGACACTCAGTCGAGATCCAGACAATTAGATATGTTCCCTTTTTCTAGTCACAGATTCGAGAGTCAATTGAGATCTTAACATTAGATAAATTCCCTTTTTCTAGTCTCAGATTTGACACTCAGTCGAGATCCATACAATCAGATATGTTCCCTTTTTCTAGTCTTCAATTTGACACTCAATCGAGATCCGGACAATCAGATATGTTCCCTTTTTCTAGTCCCACATTTGACACCCAGTTAAGATCCAGACAATCAGATATGTTCCCTCTTTCTAGTCACAGATTCGACACTCAGTCGAGATCCGGACAATCAGATATGTTCCCTTTTTCTAGTCCCAGATTTGACACTCAATCGAAATCTAGACAATCAGATAAATTCCCTTTTTCTAGTCAATGATTCGACACTCAGTTGGGATCCGGACAATCAGATATATTCCCTTTTTCTAGTCTAAGATTTGACACTCAATCGAAATCCAGACAATCAGATAAATTCCCTTTTTCTACTCCCAAATTTGTCACTCAATCAAGATCCGGACAATCATATATGTTCCCTTTTTCTAGTCTCCAATTCGACACTCAGTCGAGGTCCGAACAATCAGATATGTTCCCTTCTTCTAGTCTAAGATTGGACACTCAGTCAAGATCCAGACAATCAGATGTTTTCCCTTTTTCTACTCCCAAATTTGTCACTCAATCAAGATCCGGACAATCATATATGTTCCCTTTTTCTAGTCTCCAATTCGACACTCAGTCGAGGTCCGGACAATCAGATATGTTCCCTTCTTCAAGTCCCCAATTCAACACTCAGTCGAGTTCCGTACAATCAGATATGTTTCCTTTTTCGAGTCCCAGATTTGACACTCAGTCAAGATCCGGACAATTAGATATGTTCCCTTTTACTAGTCACAGATTCGACACTCAGTCGAGATCCGGACAATCAGATAAATTCCCTTTTTCTAGTCTAAGATTCGACACTCAGTCGAAATCCAGACAATCAGATAAATTCCCTTTTTCTAGTCTATGATGCGACACTCAGTTGGGATCCGGACAATCAGATATGTTCCCCTTTTCTAGTCTCAGATTTGACACTCAGTCGAGATCCAGACAATCAGATATGTTCCCTTTTTCTAGTCACAGATTCGACAGTCAATGGAGATCTGAACATTAGATAAATTCCCTTTTTCTAGTCTCAGATTTGACACTCAGTCGAGATCCATACAATCAGATATGTTCCCTTTTTCTAGTCTTCATTTTGACACTCAATCGAGATCCGGACAATCAGATATGTTCCCTTTTTCTAGTCCCAGATTTGACACTCAGTAAAGATCCGGACAATCAGAGATGTTCCCTCTTTCTAGTCACAGATTCAACACTCAGTCGAGATCCGGACAATCAGATAAATTCCCTTTTCTAGTCTAAGATTTGACACTCAATCGAAATCCAGACAATCAGATAAATTCCCTTTTTCTAGTCAATGATTCGACACTCAGTCCGGATCCGGACAATCAGATATGTTCCCTTTTTCTAGTCTCAGATTTGACACTCAGTCGAGATCCAGACAATCAGATGTTTTCCCTTTTTCTACTCCCAGATTTGTCACTCAATCAAGAATCCGGACAATCATATATGTTCCCTTTTTCTAGTCTCCAATTCGACACTCAGTCGAGGTCCGGACAATCAGATATGTTTCCTTCTTCAAGTCCCCAATTCAACACTCAGTTGAGTTCCGTACAATCAAATATGTTCCCTTTTTCTAGTCTTAGGTTTGACACTCAATCCAGATCCGGACAATCAGATATGTTTCCTTTTTCGAGTCCCAGATTTGACACTCAGTCAAGATCCGGACAGTTAGATATGTTCCCTTTTACTAGTCACAGATTCGACACTCAGTCGAGATCCGGACAATCAGATAAATTCCCTTTTTCTAGTCTAAGATTCGACACTCAGTGGAAATCCATACAATCAGATAAATTCCCTTTTTCTAATCTATGATTCGACAATCAGTCGGGATCCGGACAATCAGATATGTTCCCTTTTTGTAGTCTCAAATTTGACACTCAGTCGAGATCCAGACAATTAGATATGTTCCCTTTTTCTAGTCACAGATTCGACAGTCAATTGAGATCCGAACATTAGATAAATTCCCTTTTTCTAGTCTCAGATTTGACACTCAGTCGAGATCCATACAATCAGATATGTTCCCTTTTTCTAGTCTTCAATTTGACACTCAATCGAGATCCGGACAATCAGATATGTTCCCATTTTCTAGTCCCAGATTTGACACTCAGTAAAGATCCGGACAATCAGATATGTTCCCTCTTTCTAGTCACAGATTCGACACTCAGTCGAGATCCGGACAATCAGATAAATTCCCTTTTTCTAGTCTAAGATTTGACACTCAATCGAAATCCAGACAATCAGATAAATTCCCTTTTTCTAGTCTATGATTCGACACTCAGTCGGGATCCGGACAATCAGATATGTTCCCTTTTTCTAGTCTCAGATTTGACACTCAGTCGAGATCCAGACAATCAGATGTTTTCCCT
This sequence comes from Cardamine flexuosa, assembly GCA_963555745.1. Taxonomy (NCBI): domain Eukaryota; kingdom Viridiplantae; phylum Streptophyta; class Magnoliopsida; order Brassicales; family Brassicaceae; genus Cardamine; species Cardamine flexuosa. The sequence goes on along the minus strand of OY743217.1, from coordinate 21,661,396 downwards.
TTTTCTACTCCCAGATTTGTCACTCAATCAAGATCCGGACAATCATATATGTTCCCTTTTTCTAGTCTCCAATTCGATACTCAGTCGAGGTCCGGACAATCAGATATGTTCCCTTCTTCAAGTCCCCAATTCAACACTCAGTCGAGTTCCGTACAATCAAATATGTTCCCTTTTTCTAGTCTTAAATTTGACACTCAATCCAGATCCGGACAATCAGATATGTTTCCTTTTTCGAGTCCCAGATTTGACACTCAGTCAAGATCCGGACAATTAGATATGTTCCCTTTTACTAGTCACAGATTCGACACTCAGTCGAGATCCGGACAATCAGATAAATTCCCTTTTTCTAGTCTAAGATTCGACACTCAGTGGAAATCCATACAATCAGATAAATTCCCTTTTTCTAGTCTATGATTCGACACTCAGTCGAGATCCGGACAATCAGATATGTTCCCTTTTTGTAGTCTCAAATTTGACACTCAGTCGAGATCCAGACAATTAGATATGTTCCCATTTTCTAGTCACAGATTCGACAGTCAATTGAGATCCGAACATTAGATAAATTCCCTTTTTCTAGTCTCAGATTTGACACTCAGTCGAGATCCATACAATCAGATATGTTCCCTTTTTCTAGTCTTCAATTTGACACTCAATCGAGATCCGGACAATCAGATATGTTCCCATTTTCTAGTCCCAGATTTGACACTCAGTCAAGATCCGGACAATCAGATATGTTCCCTCTTTCTAGTCACAGATTCGACACTCAGTCGAGATCCGGACAATCAGATAAATTCCCTTTTTCTAGTCTAAGATTTGACACTCAATCGAAATCCAGACAATCAGATAAATTCCCTTTTTCTAGTCTATGATTCGACACTCAGTCGGGATCCGGACAATCAGATATGTTTCCTTTCTCTAGTCTCAGATTTGACACTCAGTCGAGATCCAGACAATCAGATGTTTTCCCTTTTTCTACTCCCAGATTTGTCACTCAATCAAGATCCGGACAATCATATTTGTTCCCTTTTTCGAGTCTCCAATTCGACACTCAGTCGAGGTCCGGACAATCAGATATGTTTCCTTCTTCAAGTCCCCAATTTAACACTCAGTCGAGTTCCGTACAATCAAATATGTTCCCTTTTTCTAGTCTTAAATTTGACACTCAATCCAGATCCGGACAATCAGATATGTTTCCTTTTTCGAGTCCCAGATTTGACACTCAGTCAAGATCTGGACAATTAGATATGTTCCCTTTTACTAGTCACAGATTCGACACTCAGTCGAGATCCGGACAATCAGATAAATTCCCTTTTTCTAGTCTAAGATTCGACACTCAGTCGAAATCCGGACAATCAGATAAATTCCCTTTTTCTAGTCTATGATTCGACACTCAGTCGGGATCCGGACAATCAGATATGTTCCCTTTTTCTAGTCTCAGATTTGACACTCAGTCGAGATCCAGACAATCAGATATGTTCCCTTTTTCTAGTCACAGATTCCACAGTCAATTGAGATCAGAACATTAGATAAATTCCCTTTTTCTAGTCTCAGATTTGACACTCAGTCGAGATCCATACAATCAGATATGTTCCCTTTTTCTAGTCTTCAATTTGACACTCAATCGAGATCCGGACAATCAGATATGTTCCCTTTTTCTAGTCCCAGATTTGACACTCAGTTAAGATCCGGACAATCAGATATGTTCCCTCTTTCTAGTCACAGATTCGACACTCAGTCGAGATCCGGACAATCAGATAAATTCCCTTTTTCTAGTCTAAGATTTGACACTCAATCGAAATCCAGACAATCAGATAAATTCCCTTTTTCTAATCTATGATTCGACACTCAGTCGGGATCCGGACAATCACATATGTTCCCTTATTCTAGTCTAAGATTTGACACTCAGTCAAGATCCAGACAATCAGATGTTTTCCCTTTTTCTACTCCCAAATTTGTCACTCAATCAAGATCCGGACAATCATATTTGTTCCCTTTTTCTAGTCTCCAATTCGACACTCAGTCGAGGTCCGGACAATCAGATATGTTCCCTTCTTCAAGTCCCCAATTCAACACTCAGTCGAGTTCCGTACAATCAAATATGTTCCCTTTTTCTAGTCTTAAATTTGACACTCAATCCAGATCCGGACAATCAGATATGTTTCCTTTTTCGAGTCCCAGATTTGACACTCAGTCAAGATCCGGACAATTAGATATGTTCCCTTTTACTAGTCACAGATTCGACACTCAGTCGAGATCCGGACAATCAGATAAATTCCCTTTTTCTAGTCTAAGATTCGACACTCAGTCGAAATCCAGACAATCAGATAAATTCCCTTTTTCTAGTCTATGATTCGACACTCAGTCGGGATCCGGACAATCAGATATGTTCCCTTTTTCTAGTCTCAGATGTGACACTCAGTCGAGATCCAGACAATCAGATATGTTCCCTTCTTCTAGTCACAGATTCGACAGTCAATTGAGATCCGAACATTAGATAAATTCCCTTTTTCTAGTCTCAGATTTGACACTCAATTTAGATCCATACAATCAGATATGTTCTCTTTTTCTAGTCTTCAATTTGACACGTAATCAAGATCCGGACAATCAGATATGTTCCCTTTTTCTAGTCCCAGATTTGACACTCAGTCAAGATCCGGACAATCAGATATGTTCCCTCTTTCTAGTCACAGATTCGCCACTCAGTCGAGATCCGGACAATCAGATAAATTCCCTTTTCTAGTCTAAGATTTGACACTCAATCGAAATCCAGACAATCAGATAAATTCCCTTTTTCTAGTCAATGATTCGACACTCAGTCAGGATCCGGACAATCAGATTTGTTCCCTTTTTCTAGTCTCAGATTTGACACTCAGTCGAGATCCAGACAATCAGATGTTTTCCCTTTTTCTACTCCCAGATTTGTCACTCAATCAAGAATCCGGACAATCATATATGTTCCCATTTTCTAGTCTCAAATTCGACACTCAGTCGAGGTCCGGAAAATCAGATATGTTTCCTTTTTCTAGTCACAGATTCGACAGTCAATTGAGATCCGAACATTAGATAAATTCCCTTTTTCTAGTCTCAGATTTGACACTCAGTCGAGATCCATACAATCAGATATGTTCCCTTTTTCTAGTCTTCAATTTGACACTCAATCGAGATCCGGACAATCAGATATGTTCCCTTTTTCTAGTCTAAGATTCGACACTCAGTCGAAATCCGGACAATCAGATAAATTCCCTTTTTCTAGTCTATGATTCGACACTCTGTCGGGATCCGGACAATCAGATATGTTCCCTTTTTCTTGTCTCAGATTTGACACTCAGTCGAGATCCAGACAATCAGATATGTTCCCTTTTTCTAGTCACAGATTCGACAGTCAATTGAGATCAGAACATTAGATAAATTCCCTTTTTCTAGTCTCAGATTTGACACTCAGTCGAGATCCATACAATCAGATATGTTCCCTTTTTCTAGTCTTCAATTTGACACTCAATCGAGATCCGGACAATCAGATATGTTCCCTTTTTCTAGTCCCAGATTTGACACTCAGTTAAGATCCGGACAATCAGATATGTTCCCTCTTTCTAGTCACAGATTCGACACTCAGTCGAGATCCGGACAATCAGATAAATTCCCTTTTTCTAGTCTAAGATTTGACACTCAATCGAAATCCAGACAATCAGATAAATTCCGTTTTTCTAATCTATGATTCGACACTCAGTCGGGATCCGGACAATCACATATGTTCCCTTTTTCTAGTCTAAGATTTGACACTCAGTCAAGATCCATACAATCAGATGTTTTCCCTTTTTCTACTCCAAAATTTGTCACTCAATCAAGATCCGGACAATCATATTTGTTCCCTTTTTCTAGTCTCCAATTCGACACTCAGTCGAGGTCCGGACAATCAGATATGTTCCCTTCTTCAAGTCCCCAATTCAACACTCAGTCGAGTTCCGTACAATCAAATATGTTCCCTTTTTCTAGTCTTAAATTTGACACTCAATCCAGATCCGGACAATCAGATATGTTTCCTTTTTCGAGTCCCAGATTTGACACTCAGTCAAGATCCGGACAATTAGATATGTTCCCTTTTACTAGTCACAGATTCGACACTCAGTCGAGATCCGGACAATCAGATAAATTCCCTTTTTCTAGTCTAAGATTCGACACTCAGTGGAAATCCATACAATCAGATAAATTCCCTTTTTCTAGTCTATGATTCGACACTCAGTCGGGATCCGGACAATCAGATACGTTCCCTTTTTGTAGTCTCAAATTTGACACTCAGTCGAGATCCAGACAATTAGATATGTTCCCTTTTTCTAGTCACAGATTCGAGAGTCAATTGAGATCTTAACATTAGATAAATTCCCTTTTTCTAGTCTCAGATTTGACACTCAGTCGAGATCCATACAATCAGATATGTTCCCTTTTTCTAGTCTTCAATTTGACACTCAATCGAGATCCGGACAATCAGATATGTTCCCTTTTTCTAGTCCCAGATTTGACACCCAGTTAAGATCCAGACAATCAGATATGTTCCCTCTTTCTAGTCACAGATTCGACACTCAGTCGAGATCCGGACAATCAGATATGTTCCCTTTTTCTAGTCCCAGATTTGACACTCAATCGAAATCTAGACAATCAGATAAATTCCCTTTTTCTAGTCAATGATTCGACACTCAGTTGGGATCCGGACAATCAGATATATTCCCTTTTTCTAGTCTAAGATTTGACACTCAATCGAAATCCAGACAATCAGATAAATTCCCTTTTTCTACTCCCAAATTTGTCACTCAATCAAGATCCGGACAATCATATATGTTCCCTTTTTCTAGTCTCCAATTCGACACTCAGTCGAGGTCCGAACAATCAGATATGTTCCCTTCTTCTAGTCTAAGATTGGACACTCAGTCAAGATCCAGACAATCAGATGTTTTCCCTTTTTCTACTCCCAAATTTGTCACTCAATCAAGATCCGGACAATCATATATGTTCCCTTTTTCTAGTCTCCAATTCGACACTCAGTCGAGGTCCGGACAATCAGATATGTTCCCTTCTTCAAGTCCCCAATTCAACACTCAGTCGAGTTCCGTACAATCAGATATGTTTCCTTTTTCGAGTCCCAGATTTGACACTCAGTCAAGATCCGGACAATTAGATATGTTCCCATTTACTAGTCACAGATTCGACACTCAGTCGAGATCCGGACAATCAGATAAATTCCCTTTTTCTAGTCTAAGATTCGACACTCAGTCGAAATCCAGACAATCAGATAAATTCCCTTTTTCTAGTCTATGATGCGACACTCAGTTGGGATCCGGACAATCAGATATGTTCCCCTTTTCTAGTCTCAGATTTGACACTCAGTCGAGATCCAGACAATCAGATATGTTCCCTTTTTCTAGTCACAGATTCGACAGTCAATGGAGATCTGAACATTAGATAAATTCCCTTTTTCTAGTCTCAGATTTGACACTCAGTCGAGATCCATACAATCAGATATGTTCCCTTTTTCTAGTCTTCATTTTGACACTCAATCGAGATCCGGACAATCAGATATGTTCCCTTTTTCTAGTCCCAGATTTGACACTCAGTCAAGATCCGGACAATCAGAGATGTTCCCTCTTTCTAGTCACAGATTCAACACTCAGTCGAGATCCGGACAATCAGATAAATTCCCTTTTCTAGTCTAAGATTTGACACTCAATCGAAATCCAGACAATCAGATAAATTCCCTTTTTCTAGTCAATGATTCGACACTCAGTCCGGATCCGGACAATCAGATATGTTCCCTTTTTCTAGTCTCAGATTTGACACTCAGTCGAGATCCAGACAATCAGATGTTTTCCCTTTTTCTACTCCCAGATTTGTCACTCAATCAAGAATCCGGACAATCATATATGTTCCCTTTTTCTAGTCTCCAATTCGACACTCAGTCGAGGTCCGGACAATCAGATATGTTTCCTTCTTCAAGTCCCCAATTCAACACTCAGTTGAGTTCCGTACAATCAAATATGTTCCCTTTTTCTAGTCTTAGGTTTGACACTCAATCCAGATCCGGACAATCAGATATGTTTCCTTTTTCGAGTCCCAGATTTGACACTCAGTCAAGATCCGGACAGTTAGATATGTTCCCTTTTACTAGTCACAGATTCGACACTCAGTCGAGATCCGGACAATCAGATAAATTCCCTTTTTCTAGTCTAAGATTCGACACTCAGTGGAAATCCATACAATCAGATAAATTCCCTTTTTCTAATCTATGATTCGACACTCAGTCGGGATCCGGACAATCAGATATGTTCCCTTTTTGTAGTCTCAAATTTGACACTCAGTCGAGATCCAGACAATTAGATATGTTCCCTTTTTCTAGTCACAGATTCGACAGTCAATTGAGATCCGAACATTAGATAAATTCCCTTTTTCTAGTCTCAGATTTGACACTCAGTCGAGATCCATACAATCAGATATGTTCCCTTTTTCTAGTCTTCAATTTGACACTCAATCGAGATCCGGACAATCAGATATGTTCCCATTTTCTAGTCCCAGATTTGACACTCAGTAAAGATCCGGACAATCAGATATGTTCCCTCTTTCTAGTCACAGATTCGACACTCAGTCGAGATCCGGACAATCAGATAAATTCCCTTTTTCTAGTCTAAGATTTGACACTCAATCGAAATCCAGACAATCAGATAAATTCCCTTTTTCTAGTCTATGATTCGACACTCAGTCGGGATCCGGACAATCAGATATGTTTCCTTTCTCTAGTCTCAGATTTGACACTCAGTCGAGATCCAGACAATCAGATGTTTTCCCTTTTTCTACTCCCAGATTTGTCACTCAATCAAGATCCGGACAATCATATTTGTTCCCTTTTTCGAGTCTCCAATTCGACACTCAGTCGAGGTCCGGACAATCAGATATGTTTCCTTCTTCAAGTCCCCAATTTAACACTCAGTCGAGTTCCGTACAATCAAATATGTTCCCTTTTTCTAGTCTTAAATTTGACACTCAATCCAGATCCGGACAATCAGATATGTTTCCTTTTTCGAGTCCCAGATTTGACACTCAGTCAAGATCTGGACAATTAGATATGTTCCCTTTTACTAGTCACAGATTCGACACTCAGTCGAGATCCGGACAATCAGATAAATTCCCTTTTTCTAGTCTAAGATTCGACACTCAGTCGAAATCCGGACAATCAGATAAATTCCCTTTTTCTAGTCTATGATTCGACACTCAGTCGGGATCCGGACAATCAGATATGTTCCCTTTTTCTAGTCTCAGATTTGACACTCAGTCGAGATCCAGACAATCAGATATGTTCCCTTTTTCTAGTCACAGATTCGACAGTCAATTGAGATCAGAACATTAGATAAATTCCCTTTTTCTAGTCTCAGATTTGACACTCAGTCGAGATCCATACAATCAGATATGTTCCCTTTTTCTAGTCTTGAATTTGACACTCAATCGAGATCCGGACAATCAGATATGTTCCCTTTTTCTAGTCCCAGATTTAACACTCAGTTAAGATCCGGACAATCAGATATGTTCCCTCTTTCTAGTCACAGATTCGACACTCAGTCGAGATCCGGACAATCAGATAAATTCCCTTTTTCTAGTCTAAGATTTGACACTCAATCGAAATCCAGACAATCAGATAAATTCCCTTTTTCTAATCTATGATTCGACACTCAGTCGGGATCCGGACAATCACATATGTTCCCTTTTTCTAGTCTAAGATTTGACACTCAGTCAAGATCCAGACAATCAGATGTTTTCCCTTTTTCTACTCCCAAATTTGTCACTCAATCAAGATCCGGACAATCATATTTGTTCCCTTTTTCTAGTCTCCAATTCGACACTCAGTCGAGGTCCGGACAATCAGATATGTTCCCTTCTTCAAGTCCCCAATTCAACACTCAGTCGAGTTCCGTACAATCAAATATGTTCCCTTTTTCTAGTCTTAAATTTGACACTCAATCCAGATCCGGACAATCAGATATGTTTCCTTTTTCGAGTCCCAGATTTGACACTCAGTCAAGATCTGGACAATTAGATATGTTCCCTTTTACTAGTCACAGATTCGACACTCAGTCGAGATCCGGACAATCAGATAAATTCCCTTTTTCTAGTCTAAGATTCGACACTCAGTCGAAATCCGGACAATCAGATAAATTCCCTTTTTCTAGTCTATGATTCGACACTCAGTCGGGATCCGGACAATCAGATATGTTCCCTTTTTCTAGTCTCAGATTTGACACTCAGTCGAGATCCAGACAATCAGATATGTTCCCTTTTTCTAGTCACAGATTCGACAGTCAATTGAGATCAGAACATTAGATAAATTCCCTTTTTCTAGTCTCAGATTTGACACTCAGTCGAGATCCATACAATCAGATATGTTCCCTTTTTCTAGTCTTGAATTTGACACTCAATCGAGATCCGGACAATCAGATATGTTCCCTTTTTCTAGTCCCAGATTTAACACTCAGTTAAGATCCGGACAATCAGATATGTTCCCTCTTTCTAGTCACAGATTCGACACTCAGTCGAGATCCGGACAATCAGATAAATTCCCTTTTTCTAGTCTAAGATTTGACACTCAATCGAAATCCAGACAATCAGATAAATTCCCTTTTTCTAATCTATGATTCGACACTCAGTCGGGATCCGGACAATCACATATGTTCCCTTTTTCTAGTCTAAGATTTGACACTCAGTCAAGATCCAGACAATCAGATGTTTTCCCTTTTTCTACTCCCAAATTTGTCACTCAATCAAGATCCGGACAATCATATTTGTTCCCTTTTTCTAGTCTCCAATTCGACACTCAGTCGAGGTCCGGACAATCAGATATGTTCCCTTCTTCAAGTCCCCAATTCAACACTCAGTCGAGTTCCGTACAATCAAATATGTTCCCTTTTTCTAGTCTTAAATTTGACACTCAATCCAGATCCGGACAATCAGATATGTTTCCTTTTTCGAGTCCCAGATTTGACACTCAGTCAAGATCCGGACAATTAGATATGTTCCGTTTTACTAGTCACAGATTCGACACTCAGTCGAGATCCGGACAATCAGATAAATTCCCTTTTTCTAGTCTAAGATTCGACACTCAGTCGAAATCCAGACAATCAGATAAATTCCCTTTTTCTAGTCTATGATTCGACACTCAGTCGGGATCCGGACAATCAGATATGTTCCCTTTTTCTAGTCTCAGATGTGACACTCAGTCGAGATCCAGACAATCAGATATGTTCCCTTCTTCTAGTCACAGATTCGACAGTCAATTGAGATCCGAACATTAGATAAATTCCCTTTTTCTAGTCTTAGATTTGACACTCAATTGAGATCCATACAATCAGATATGTTCTCTTTTTCTAGTCTTCAATTTGACACGTAATCAAGATCCGGACAATCAGATATGTTCCCTTTTTCTAGTCCCAGATTTGACACTCAGTCAAGATCCGGACAATCAGATATGTTCCCTCTTTCTAGTCACAGATTCGCCACTCAGTCGAGATCCGGACAATCAGATAAATTCCCTTTTCTAGTCTAAGATTTGACACTCAATCGAAATCCAGACAATCAGATAAATTCCCTTTTTCTAGTCAATGATTCGACACTCAGTCAGGATCCGGACAATCAGATTTGTTCCCTTTTTCTAGTCTCAGATTTGACACTCAGTCGAGATCCAGACAATCAGATGTTTTCCCTTTTTCTACTCCCAGATTTGTCACTCAATCAAGAATCAGGACAATCATATATGTTCCCATTTTCTAGTCTCAAATTCGACACTCAGTCGAGGTCCGGAAAATCAGATATGTTTCCTTTTTCTAGTCACAGATTCGACAGTCAATTGAGATCCGAACATTAGATAAATTCCCTTTTTCTAGTCTCAGATTTGACACTCAGTCGAGATCCATACAATCAGATATGTTCCCTTTTTCTAGTCTTCAATTTGACACTCAATCGAGATCCGGACAATCAGATATGTTCCCTTTTTCTAGTCTAAGATTCGACACTCAGTCGAAATCCGGACAATCAGATAAATTCCCTTTTTCTAGTCTATGATTCGACACTCTGTCGGGATCCGGACAATCAGATATGTTCCCTTTTTCTAGTCTCAGATTTGACACTCAGTCGAGATCCAGACAATCAGATATGTTCCCTTTTTCTAGTCACAGATTCGACAGTCAATTGAGATCAGAACATTAGATAAATTCCCTTTTTCTAGTCTCAGATTTGACACTCAGTCGAGATCCATACAATCAGATATGTTCCCTTTTTCTAGTCTTCAATTTGACACTCAATCGAGATCCGGACAATCAGATATGTTCCCTTTTTCTAGTCCCAGATTTGACACTTAGTTAAGATCCGGACAATCAGATATGTTCCCTCTTTCTAGTCACAGATTCGACACTCAGTCGAGATCCGGACAATCAGATAAATTCCCTTTTTCTAGTCTAAGATTTGACACTCAATCGAAATCCAGACAATCAGATAAATTCCGTTTTTCTAATCTATGATTCGACACTCAGTCGGGATCCGGACAATCACATATGTTCCCTTTTTCTAGTCTAAGATTTGACACTCAGTCAAGATCCATACAATCAGATGTTTTCCCTTTTTCTACTCCAAAATTTGTCACTCAATCAAGATCCGGACAATCATATTTGTTCCCTTTTTCTAGTCTCCAATTCGACACTCAGTCGAGGTCCGGACAATCAGATATGTTCCCTTCTTCAAGTCCCCAATTCAACACTCAGTCGAGTTCCGTACAATCAAATATGTTCCCTTTTTTTAGTCTTAAATTTGACACTCAATCCAGATCCGGACAATCAGATATGTTTCCTTTTTCGAGTCCCAGATTTGACACTCAGTCAAGATCCGGACAATTAGATATGTTCCCTTTTACTAGTCACAGATTCGACACTCAGTCGAGATCCGGACAATCAGATAAATTCCCTTTTTCTAGTCTAAGATTCGACACTCAGTCGAAATCCAGACAATCAGATAAATTCCCTTTTTCTAGTCTATGATTCGACACTCAGTCGGGATCCGGACAATCAGATATGTTCCCTTTTTCTAGTCTCAGATGTGACACTCAGTCGAGATCTAGACAATCAGATATGTTCCCTTCTTCTAGTCACAGATTCGACAGTCAATTGAGATCCGAACATTAGATAAATTCCCTTTTTCTAGTCTCAGATTTGACACTCAATTGAGATCCATACAATCAGATATGTTCTCTTTTTCTAGTCTTCAATTTGACACGTAATCAAGATCCGGACAATCAGATATGTTCCCTTTTTCTAGTCCCAGATTTGACACTCAGTCAAGATCCGGACAATCAGATATGTTCCCTCTTTCTAGTCACAGATTCGCCACTCAGTCGAGATCCGGACAATCAGATAAATTCCCTTTTCTAGTCTAAGATTTGACACTCAATCGAAATCCAGACAATCAGATAAATTCCCTTTTTCTAGTCAATGATTCGACACTCAGTCAGGATCCGGACAATCAGATTTGTTCCCTTTTTCTAGTCTCAGATTTGACACTCAGTCGAGATCCAGACAATCAGATGTTTTCCCTTTTTCTACTCCCAGATTTGTCACTCAATCAAGAATCCGGACAATCATATATGTTCCCTTTTTCTAGTCTCAAATTCGACACTCAGTCGAGGTCCGGAAAATCAGATATCTTTCCTTTTTCTAGTCACAGATTCGACAGTCAATTGAGATCCGAACATTAGATAAATTCCCTTTTTCTAGTCTCAGATTTGACACTCAGTCGAGATCCATACAATCAGATATGTTCCCTTTTTCTAGTCTTCAATTTGACACTCAATCGAGATCCGGACAATCAGCTTTGTTCCCTTTTTCTAGTCCCAGATTTGACACTCAGTCAAGATCCGGACAATCAGATATGTTCCCTCTTTCTAGTCACAGATTCGACACTCAGTCGAGATCCGGACAATCAGATAAATTCCCTTTTTCTAGTCTAAGATTTGACACTCAATCGAAATCCAGACAATCAGATAAATTCCCTTTTTCTAGTCTATGATTCGACACTCAGTCGGGATCCGGACAATTAGATATGTTCCCTTTTTCTAGTCTCAGATTTGACACTCAGTCGAGATCCAGACAATCAGATGTTTTCCCTTTTTCTACTCCCAGATTTGTCACTCAATCAAGATCCGGACAATCATATATGTTCCCTTTTTCTAGTCTCCAATTCGACACTCAGTCGAGGTCCGGACAATCAGATATGTTCCCTTCTTCAAGTCCCCAATTCAACACTCAGTCGAGTTCCGTACAATCAAATATGTTCCCTTTTTCTAGTCTTAAATTTGACACTCAATCCAGATCCGGACAATCAGATATGTTTCCTTTTTCGAGTCCCAGATTTGACACTCAGTCAAGATCCGGACAATTAGATATGTTTCCTTTTACTAGTCACAGATTCGACACTCAGTCGAGATCCGGACAATCAGATAAATTCCCTTTTTCTAGTCAAAGATTCGACACTCAGTGGAAATCCAGACAATCAGATAAATTCCCTTTTTCTAGTCTATGATTCGACACTCAGTCGGGATCCGGACAATCAGATATGCTCCCTTTTTCTAGTCTCAGATTTGACACTCAGTCGAGATCCAGACAATCAGATGTTTTCCCTTTTTCTACTCCCAGATTTGTCACTCAATCAAGATCCGGACAATCATATTTGTTCCCTTTTTCTAGTCTCCAATTCGACACTCAGTCGAGGTCCGGACAATCAGATATGTTTCCTTCTTCAAGTCCTCAATTCAACACTCAGTCGAGTTCCGTACAATCAATTATGTTCCCTTTTTCTAGTCTTAAATTTGACACTCAATCCAAATCCGGACAATCAGATATGTTTCCTTTTTCGAGTCCCAGATTTGACACTCAGTCAAGATCTGGACAATTAGATATGTTCCCTTTTACTAGTCACAGATTCGACACTCAGTCGAGATCCGGACAATCAGATAAATTCCCTTTTTCTAGTCTAAGATTCGACACTCAGTCGAAATCCGAACAATCAGATAAATTCCCTTTTTCTAGTCTATGATTCGACACTCAGTCGGGATCCGGACAATCAGATATGTTCCCTTTTTCTAGTCTCAGATTTGACACTCAGTCGAGATCCAGACAATCAGATATGTTCCCTTTTTCTAGTCACAGATTCGACAGTCAATTGAGATCAGAACATTAGATAAATTCCCTTTTTCTAGTCTCAGATTTGACACTCAGTCGAGATCCATACAATCAGATATGTTCCCTTTTTCTAGTCTTCAATTTGACACTCAATCGAGATCCGGGCAATCAGATATGTTCCTTTTTTCTAGTCCCAGATTTGACACTCAGTTAAGATCCGGACAATCAGATATGTTCCCTCTTTCTAGTCACAGATTCGACACTCAGTCGAGATCCGGACAATCAGATAAATTCCCTTTTTCTAGTCTAAGATTTGACACTCAATCGAAATCCAGACAATCAGATAAATTCCCTTTTTCTAGTCTATGATTCGACACTCAGTCGGGATCCGGACAATCAGATATGTTCCCTTTTTCTAGTCTCAGATGTGACACTCAGTCGAGATCCAGACAATCAGATATGTTCCCTTCTTCTAGTCACAGATTCGACAGTCAATTGAGATCCGAACATTAGATAAATTCCCTTTTTCTAGTCTCAGATTTGACACTCAATTGAGATCCATACAATCAGATATGTTCTCTTTTTCTAGTCTTCAATTTGACACGTAATCAAGATCCGGACAATCAGATATGTTCCCTTTTTCTAGTCCCAGATTTGACACTCAGTCAAGATCCGGACAATCAGATATGTTCCCTCTTTCTAGTCACAGATTCGCCACTCAGTCGAGATCCGGACAATCAGATAAATTCCCTTTTCTAGTCTAAGATTTGACACTCAATCGAAATCCAGACAATCAGATAAATTCCCTTTTTCTAGTCAATGATTCGACACTCAGTCAGGATCCGGACAATCAGATTTGTTCCCTTTTTCTAGTCTCAGATTTGACACTCAGTCGAGATCCAGACAATCAGATGTTTTCCCTTTTTCTACTCCCAGATTTGTCACTCAATCAAGAATCCGGACAATCATATATGTTCCCTTTTTCTAGTCTCAAATTCGACACTCAGTCGAGGTCCGGAAAATCAGATATGTTTCCTTTTTCTAGTCACAGATTCGACAGTCAATTGAGATCCGAACATTAGATAAATTCCCTTTTTCTAGTCTCAGATTTGACAGTCAATTGAGATCCATACAATCAGATATGTTCTCTTTTTCTAGTCTTCAATTTGACACGTAATCAAGATCCGGACAATCAGATATGTTCCCTTTTTCTAGTCCCAGATTTGACACTCAGTCAAGATCCGGACAATCAGATATGTTCCCTCTTTCTAGTCACAGATTCGCCACTCAGTCGAGATCCGGACAATCAGATAAATTCCCTTTTCTAGTCTAAGATTTGACACTCAATCGAAATCCAGACAATCAGATAAATTCCCTTTTTCTAGTCAATGATTCGACACTCAGTCAGGATCCGGACAATCAGATTTGTTCCCTTTTTCTAGTCTCAGATTTGACACTCAGTCGAGATCCAGACAATCAGATGTTTTCCCTTTTTCTACTCCCAGATTTGTCACTCAATCAAGAATCCGGACAATCATATATGTTCCCTTTTTCTAGTCTCAAATTCGACACTCAGTCGAGGTCCGGAAAATCAGATATCTTTCCTTTTTCTAGTCACAGATTCGACAGTCAATTGAGATCCGAACATTAGATAAATTCCCTTTTTCTAGTCTCAGATTTGACACTCAGTCGAGATCCATACAATCAGATATGTTCCCTTTTTCTAGTCTTCAATTTGACACTCAATCGAGATCCGGACAATCAGCTTTGTTCCCTTTTTCTAGTCCCAGATTTGACACTCAGTCAAGATCCGGACAATCAGATATGTTCCCTCTTTCTAGTCACAGATTCGACACTCAGTCGAGATCCGGACAATCAGATAAATTCCCTTTTTCTAGTCTAAGATTTGACACTCAATCGAAATCCAGACAATCAGATAAATTCCCTTTTTCTAGTCTATGATTCGACACTCAGTCGGGATCCGGACAATTAGATATGTTCCCTTTTTCTAGTCTCAGATTTGACACTCAGTCGAGATCCAGACAATCAGATGTTTTCCCTTTTTCTACTGCCAGATTTGTCACTCAATCAAGATCCGGACAATCATATATGTTCCCTTTTTCTAGTCTCCAATTCGACACTCAGTCGAGGTCCGGACAATCAGATATGTTCCCTTCTTCAAGTCCCCAATTCAACACTCAGTCGAGTTCCGTACAATCAAATATGTTCCCTTTTTCTAGTCTTAAATTTGACACTCAATCCAGATCCGGACAATCAGATATGTTTCCTTTTTCGAGTCCCAGTTTTGACACTCAGTCAAGATCCGGACAATTAGATATGTTCCCTTTTACTAGTCACAGATTCGACACTCAGTCGAGATCCGGACAATCAGATAAATTCCCTTTTTCTAGTCTAAGATTCGACACCCAGTGGAAATCCAGACAATCAGATAAATTCCCTTTTTCTAGTCTATGATTCGACACTCAGTCGGGATCCGGACAATCAGATATGTTCCCTTTTTGTAGTCTCAAATTTGACACTCAGTCGAGATCCAGACAATTAGATATGTTCCCTTTTTCTAGTCACAGATTCGACAGTCAATTGAGATCCGAACATTAGATAAATTCCCTTTTTCTAGTCTCAGATTTGACACTCAGTCGAGATCCATACAATCAGATATGTTCCCTTTTTCTAGTCTTCAATTTGACACTCAATCGAGATCCGGACAATCAGATATGTTCCCTTTTTCTAGTCCCAGATTTGACACTCAGTCAAGATCCGGACAATCAGATATGTTCCCTCTTTCTAGTCACAGATTCGACACTCAGTCGAGATCCGGACAATCAGATAAATTCCCTTTTTCTAGTCTAAGATTTGACACTCAATCGAAATCCAGACAATCAGATAAATTCCCTTTTTCTAGTCTATGATTCGACACTCAGTCGGGATCCGGACAATCAGATATGTTCCCTTTTTCTAGTCTCAGATTTGACACTCAGTCGAGATCCAGACAATCAGATGTTTTCCCTTTTTCTACTCCCAGATTTGTCACTCAATCAAGATCCGGACAATCATATTTGTTCCCTTTTTCTAGTCTCCAATTCGACACTCAGTCGAGGTCCGGACAATCAGATATGTTTCCTTCTTCAAGTCCCCAATTCAACACTCAGTCGAGTTCCGTACAATCAAATATGTTCCCTTTTTCTAGTCTTAAATTTGACACTCAATCCAGATCCGGACAATCAGATATGTTTCCTTTTTCGAGTCCCAGATTTGACACTCAGTCAAGATCTGGACAATTAGATATGTTCCCTTTTACTAGTCACAGATTCGACACTCAGTCGAGATCCGGACAATCAGATAAATTCCCTTTTTCTAGTCTAAGATTCGACACTCAGTCGAAATCCGGACAATCAGATAAATTTCCTTTTTCTAGTCTATGATTCGACACTCAGTCGGGATCCGGACAAGCAGATATGTTCCCTTTTTCTAGTCTCAGATTTGACACTCAGTCGAGATCCAGACAATCAGATATGTTCCCTTTTTCTAGTCACAGATTCGACAGTCAATTGAGATCAGAACATTAGATAAATTCCCTTTTTCTAGTCTCAGATTTGACACTCAGTCGAGATCCATACAATCATATATGTTCCCTTTTTCTAGTCTTCAATTTGACACTCAATCGAGATCCGGGCAATCAGATATGTTCCCTTTTTCTAGTCCCAGATTTGACACTCAGTTAAGATCCGGACAATCAGATATGTTCCCTCTTTCTAGTCACAGATTCGACACTCGGTCGAGA
Source organism: Cardamine flexuosa (assembly GCA_963555745.1). NCBI lineage: Eukaryota > Viridiplantae > Streptophyta > Magnoliopsida > Brassicales > Brassicaceae > Cardamine > Cardamine flexuosa. Next base: position 21,644,398 of record OY743217.1, on the reverse strand, counting down.
TCCGGACAATCAGATAAATTCCCTTTTTCTAGTCTAAGATTTGACACTCAATCGAAATCCAGACAATCAGATAAATTCCCTTTTTCTAATCTATGATTCGACACTCAGTCGGGATCCGGACAATCAGATATGTTCCCTTTTTCTAGTCTAAGATTTGACACTCAATTGAAATCCAGACAATCAGATAAATTCCCATTTTCTACTCCCAAATTTGTCACTCAATCAAGATCCGGACAATCATATATGTTCCCTTTTTCTAGTCTCCAATTCGACACTCAGTCGAGGTCCGAACAATCAGATATGTTCCCTTCTTCTAGTCTAAGATTTGACACTCAGTCAAGATCCAGACAATCAGATGTTTTCCCTTTTTCTACTCCCAAATTTGTCACTCAATCAAGATCCGGACAATCATATATGTTCCCTTTTTCTAGTCTCCAATTCGACACTCAGTCGAGGTCCGGACAATCAGATATGTTCCCTTCTTCAAGTCCCCAATTCAACACTCAGTCGAGTTCCGTACAATCAGATATGTTTCCTTTTTCGAGTCCCAGATTTGACACTCAGTCAAGATCCGGACAATTAGATATGTTCCCTTTTACTAGTCACAGATTCGACACTCAGTCGAGATCCGGACAATCAGATAAATTCCCTTTTTCTAGTCTAAGATTCGACACTCAGTCGAAATCCAGACAATCAGATAAATTCCCTTTTTCTAGTCTATGATGCGACACTCAGTTGGGATCCGGACAATCAGATATGTTCCCCTTTTCTAGTCTCAGATTTGACACTCAGTCGAGATCCAGACAATCAGATATGTTCCCTTTTTCTAGTCACAGATTCGACAGTCAATGGAGATCTGAACATTAGATAAATTCCCTTTTTCTAGTCTCAGATTTGACACTCAGTCGAGATCCATACAATCAGATATGTTCCCTTTTTCTAGTCTTCATTTTGACACTCAATCGAGATCCGGACAATCAGATATGTTCCCTTTTTCTAGTCCCAGATTTGACACTCAGTCAAGATCCGGACAATCAGATATGTTCCCTCTTTCTAGTCACAGATTCGACACTCAGTCGAGATCCGGACAATCAGATAAATTCCCTTTTTCTAGTTTAAGATTTGACACTCAATCGAAATCCAGACAATCAGATAAATTCCCTTTTTCTAGTCTATGATTCGACACTCAGTCGGGATCCGGAGAATTAGATATGTTCCCTTTTTCTAGTCTCAGATTTGACACTCAGTCGAGATCCAGACAATCAGATGTTTTCCCTTTTTCTACTCCCAGATTTGTCACTCAATCAAGATCCGGACAATCATATATGTTCCCTTTTTCTAGTCTCCAATTCGACACTCAGTCGAGGTCCGGACAATCAGATATGTTCCCTTCTTCTAGTCACAGATTCGACAGTCAATTGAGATCCGAACATTAGATAAATTCCCTTTTTCTAGTCTCAGATTTGACACTCAATTGAAATCCAGACAATCAGATAAATTCCCATTTTCTACTCCCAAATTTGTCACTCAATCAAGATCCGGACAATCATATATGTTCCCTTTTTCTAGTCTCCAATTCGACACTCAGTCGAGGTCCGAACAATCAGATATGTTCCCTTCTTCTAGTCTAAGATTTGACACTCAGTCAAGATCCAGACAATCAGATGTTTTCCCTTTTTCTACTCCCAAATTTGTCACTCAATCAAGATCCGGACAATCATATATGTTCCCTTTTTCTAGTCTCCAATTCGACACTCAGTCGAGGTCCGGACAATCAGATATGTTCCCTTCTTCTAGTCTTCATTTTGACACTCAATCGAGATCCGGACAATCAGATATGTTCCCTTTTTCTAGTCCCAGATTTGACACTCAGTCAAGATCCGGACAATCAGATATGTTCCCTCTTTCTAGTCACAGATTCGACACTCAGTCGAGATCCGGACAATCAGATAAATTCCCTTTTTCTAGTCTAAGATTTGACACTCAATCGAAATCCAGACAATCAGATAAATTCCCTTTTTCTAGTCTATGATTCGACACTCAGTCGGGATCCGGACAATTAGATATGTTCCCTTTTTCTAGTCTCAGATTTGACACTCAGTCGAGATCCAGACAATCAGATGTTTTCCCTTTTTCTACTCCCAGATTTGTCACTCAATCAAGATCCGGACAATCATATATGTTCCCTTTTTCTAGTCTCCAATTCGACACTCAGTCGAGGTCCGGACAATCAGATATGTTCCCTTCTTCTAGTCACAGATTCGACAGTCAATTGAGATCCGAACATTAGATAAATTCCCTTTTTCTAGTCTCAGATTTGACACTCAATTGAAATCCAGACAATCAGATAAATTCCCATTTTCTACTCCCAAATTTGTCACTCAATCAAGATCCGGACAATCATATATGTTCCCTTTTTCTAGTCTCCAATTCGACACTCAGTCGAGGTCCGAACAATCAGATATGTTCCCTTCTTCTAGTCTAAGATTTGACACTCAGTCAAGATCCAGACAATCAGATGTTTTCCCTTTTTCTACTCCCAAATTTGTCACTCAATCAAGATCCGGACAATCATATATGTTCCCTTTTTCTAGTCTCAGATTTGACACTCAGTCGAGATCCATACAATCAGATATGTTCCCTTTTTCTAGTCTTCATTTTGACACTCAATCGAGATCCGGACAATCAGATATGTTCCCTTTTTCTAGTCCCAGATTTGACACTCAGTCAAGATCCGGACAATCAGATATGTTCCCTCTTTCTAGTCACAGATTCGACACTCAGTCGAGATCCGGACAATCAGATAAATTCCCTTTTTCTAGTCTAAGATTTGACACTCAATCGAAATCCAGACAATCAGATAAATTCCCTTTTTCTAGTCTATGATTCGACACTCAGTCGGGATCCGGACAATTAGATATGTTCCCTTTTTCTAGTCTCAGATTTGACACTCAGTCGAGATCCAGACAATCAGATGTTTTCCCTTTTTCTACTCCCAGATTTGTCACTCAATCAAGATCCGGACAATCATATATGTTCCCTTTTTCTAGTCTCCAATTCGACACTCAGTCGAGGTCCGGACAATCAGATATGTTCCCTTCTTCTAGTCACAGATTCGACAGTCAATTGAGATCCGAACATTAGATAAATTCCCTTTTTCTAGTCTCAGATTTGACACTCAATTGAGATCCATACAATCAGATATGTTCTCTTTTTCTAGTCTTCAATTTGACACGTAATCAAGATCCGGACAATCAGATATGTTCCCTTTTTCTAGTCCCAGATTTGACACTCAGTCAAGATCCGGACAATCAGATATGTTCCCTCATTCTAGTCACAGATTCGCCACTCAGTCGAGATCCGGACAATCAGATAAATTCCCTTTTCTAGTCTAAGATTTGACACTCAATCGAAATCCAGACAATCAGATAAATTCCCTTTTTCTAGTCAATGATTCGACACTCAGTCAGGATCCGGACAATCAGATTTGTTCCCTTTTTCTAGTCTCAGATTTGACACTCAGTCGAGATCCAGACAATCAGATGTTTTCCCTTTTTCTACTCCCAGATTTGTCACTCAATCAAGAATCCGGACAATCATATATGTTCCCTTTTTCTAGTCTCAAATTCGACACTCAGTCGAGGTCCGGAAAATCAGATATGTTTCCTTTTTCTAGTCACAGATTCGACAGTCAATTGAGATCCGAACATTAGATAAATTCCCTTTTTCTAGTCTCAGATTTGACACTCAGTCGAGATCCATACAATCAGATATGTTCCCTTTTTCTAGTCTTCAATTTGACACTCAATCGAGATCCGGACAATCAGCTTTGTTCCCTTTTTCTAGTCCCAGATTTGACACTCAGTCAAGATCCGGACAATCAGATATGTTCCCTCTTTCTAGTCACAGATTCGACACTCAGTCGAGATCCGGACAATCAGATAAATTCCCTTTTTCTAGTCTAAGATTTGACACTCAATCGAAATCCAGACAATCAGATAAATTCCCTTTTTCTAGTCTATGATTCGACACTCAGTCGGGATCCGGACAATTAGATATGTTCCCTTTTTCTAGTCTCAGATTTGACACTCAGTCGAGATCCAGACAATCAGATGTTTTCCCTTTTTCTACTCCCAGATTTGTCACTCAATCAAGATCCGGACAATCATATATGTTCCCTTTTTCTAGTCTCCAATTCGACACTCAGTCGAGGTCCGGACAATCAGATATGTTCCCTTCTTCAAGTCCCCAATTCAACACTCAGTCGAGTTCCGTACAATCAAATATGTTCCCTTTTTCTAGTCTTAAATTTGACACTCAATCCAGATCCGGACAATCAGATATGTTTCCTTTTTCGAGTCCCAGATTTGACACTCAGTCAAGATCCGGACAATTAGATATGTTCCCTTTTACTAGTCACAGATTCGACACTCAGTCGAGATCCGGACAATCAGATAAATTCCCTTTTTCTAGTCTAAGATTCGACACTCAGTGGAAATCCAGACAATCAGATAAATTCCCTTTTTCTAGTCTATGATTCGACTCTCAGTCGGGATCCGGACAATCAGATATGTTCCCTTTTTGTAGTCTCAAATTTGACACTCAGTCGAGATCAAGACAATTAGATATGTTCCCTTTTTCTAGTCACAGATTCGACAGTCAATTGAGATCCGAACATTAGATAAATTCCCTTTTTCTAGTCTCAGATTTGACACTCAGTCGAGATCCATACAATCAGATATGTTCCCTTTTTCTAGTCTTCAATTTGACACTCAATCGAGATCCGGACAATCAGATATGTTCCCTTTTTCTAGTCCCAGATTTGACACTCAGTCAAGATCCGGACAATCAGATATGTTCCCTCTTTCTAGTCACAGATTCGACACTCAGTCGAGATCCGGACAATCAGATAAATTCCCTTTTTCTAGTCTAAGATTTGACACTCAATCGAAATCCAGACAATCAGATAAATTCCCTTTTTCTAGTCTATGATTCGACACTCAGTCGGGATCCGGACAATCAGATATGTTCCCTTTTTCTAGTCTCAGATTTGACACTCAGTCGAGATCCAGACAATCAGATGTTTTCCCTTTTTCTACTCCCAGATTTGTCACTCAATCAAGATCCGGACAATCATATTTGTTCCCTTTTTCTAGTCTCCAATTCGACACTCAGTCGAGGTCCGGACAATCAGATATGTTTCCTTCTTCAAGTCCCCAATTCAACACTCAGTCGAGTTCCGTACAATCAAATATGTTCCCTTTTTCTAGTCTTAAATTTGACACTCAATCCAGATCCGGACAATCAGATATGTTTCCTTTTTCGAGTCCCAGATTTGACACTCAGTCAAGATCTGGACAATTATATATGTTCCCTTTTACTAGTCACAGATTCGACACTCTGTCGAGATCCGGACAATCAGATAAATTCCCTTTTTCTAGTCTAAGATTCGACACTCAGTCGAAATCCGGACAATCAGATAAATTTCCATTTTCTAGTCTATGATTCGACACTCAGTCGGGATCCGGACAAGCAGATATGTTCCCTTTTTCTAGTCTCAGATTTGACACTCAGTCGAGATCCAGACAATCAGATATGTTCCCTTTTTCTAGTCACAGATTCGACAGTCAATTGAGATCAGAACATTAGATAAATTCCCTTTTTCTAGTCTCAGATTTGACACTCAGTCGAGATCCATACAATCAGATATGTTCCCTTTTTCTAGTCTTCAATTTGACAGTCAATCGAGATCCGGGCAATCAGATATGTTCCCTTTTTCTAGTCCCAGATTTGACACTCAGTTAAGATCCGGACAATCAGATATGTTCCCTCTTTCTAGTCACAGATTCGACACTCAGTCGAGATCCGGACAATCAGATAAATTCCCTTTTTCTAGTCTAAGATTTGACACTCAATCGAAATCCAGACAATCAGATAAATTCCCTTTTTCTAATCTATGATTCGACACTCAGTCGGGATCCGGACAATCAGATATGTTCCCTTTTTCTAGTCTAAGATTTGACACTCAATTGAAATCCAGACAATCAGATAAATTCCCATTTTCTACTCCCAAATTTGTCACTCAATCAAGATCCGGACAATCATATATGTTCCCTTTTTCTAGTCTCCAATTCGACACTCAGTCGAGGTCCGAACAATCAGATATGTTCCCTTCTTCTAGTCTAAGATTTGACACTCAGTCAAGATCCAGACAATCAGATGTTTTCCCTTTTTCTACTCCCAAATTTGTCACTCAATCAAGATCCGGACAATCATATATGTTCCCTTTTTCTAGTCTCCAATTCGACACTCAGTCGAGGTCCGGACAATCAGATATGTTCCCTTCTTCAAGTCCCCAATTCAACACTCAGTCGAGTTCCGTACAATCAGATATGTTTCCTTTTTCGAGTCCCAGATTTGACACTCAGTCAAGATCCGGACAATTAGATATGTTCCCTTTTACTAGTCACAGATTCGACACTCAGTCGAGATCCGGACAATCAGATAAATTCCCTTTTTCTAGTCTAAGATTCGACACTCAGTCGAAATCCAGACAATCAGATAAATTCCCTTTTTCTAGTCTATGATGCGACACTCAGTTGGGATCCGGACAATCAGATATGTTCCCCTTTTCTAGTCTCAGATTTGACACTCAGTCGAGATCCAGACAATCAGATATGTTCCCTTTTTCTAGTCACAGATTCGACAGTCAATGGAGATCTGAACATTAGATAAATTCCCTTTTTCTAGTCTCAGATTTGACACTCAGTCGAGATCCATACAATCAGATATGTTCCCTTTTTCTAGTCTTCATTTTGACACTCAATCGAGATCCGGACAATCAGATATGTTCCCTTTTTCTAGTCCCAGATTTGACACTCAGTCAAGATCCGGACAATCAGATATGTTCCCTCTTTCTAGTCACAGATTCGACACTCAGTCGAGATCCGGACAATCAGATAAATTCCCTTTTTCTAGTCTAAGATTTGACACTCAATCGAAATCCAGACAATCAGATAAATTCCCTTTTTCTAGTCTATGATTCGACACTCAGTCGGGATCCGGACAATTAGATATGTTCCCTTTTTCTAGTCTCAGATTTGACACTCAGTCGAGATCCAGACAATCAGATGTTTTCCCTTTTTCTACTCCCAGATTTGTCACTCAATCAAGATCCGGACAATCATATATGTTCCCTTTTTCTAGTCTCCAATTCGACACTCAGTCGAGGTCCGGACAATCAGATATGTTCCCTTCTTCTAGTCACAGATTCGACAGTCAATTGAGATCCGAACATTAGATAAATTCCCTTTTTCTAGTCTCAGATTTGACACTCAATTGAGATCCATACAATCAGATATGTTCTCTTTTTCTAGTCTTCAATTTGACACGTAATCAAGATCCGGACAATCAGATATGTTCCCTTTTTCTAGTCCCAGATTTGACACTCAGTCAAGATCCGGACAATCAGATATGTTCCCTCTTTCTAGTCACAGATTCGCCACTCAGTCGAGATCCGGACAATCAGATAAATTCCCTTTTCTAGTCTAAGATTTGACACTCAATCGAAATCCAGACAATCAGATAAATTCCCTTTTTCTAGTCAATGATTCGACACTCAGTCAGGATCCGGACAATCAGATTTGTTCCCTTTTTCTAGTCTCAGATTTGACACTCAGTCGAGATCCAGACAATCAGATGTTTTCCCTTTTTCTACTCCCAGATTTGTCACTCAATCAAGAATCCGGACAATCATATATGTTCCCTTTTTCTAGTCTCAAATTCGACACTCAGTCGAGGTCCGGAAAATCAGATATGTTTCCTTTTTCTAGTCACAGATTCGACAGTCAATTGAGATCCGAACATTAGATAAATTCCCTTTTTCTAGTCTCAGATTTGACACTCAGTCGAGATCCATACAATCAGATATGTTCCCTTTTTCTAGTCTTCAATTTGACACTCAATCGAGATCCAGACAATCAGATATGTTCCCTTTTTCTAGTCCCAGATTTGACACTCAGTCAAGATCCGGACAATCAGATATGTTCCCTCTTTCTAGTCACAGATTCGACACTCAGTCGAGATCCGGACAATCAGATAAATTCCCTTTTTCTAGTCTAAGATTTGACACTCAATCGAAATCCAGACAATCAAATAAATTCCCTTTTTCTAGTCTATGATTCGACACTCAGTCGGGATCCGGACAATTAGATATGTTCCCTTTTTCTAGTCTCAGATTTGACACTCAGTCGAGATCCAGACAATCAGATGTTTTCCCTTTTTCTACTCCCAGATTTGTCACTCAATCAAGATCCGGACAATCATATATGTTCCCTTTTTCTAGTCTCCAATTCGACACTCAGTCGAGGTCCGGACAATCAGATATGTTCCCTTCTTCAAGTCCCCAATTCAACACTCAGTCGAGTTCCGTACAATCAAATATGTTCCCTTTTTCTAGTCTTAAATTTGACACTCAATCCAGATCCGGACAATCAGATATGTTTCCTTTTTCGAGTCCCAGATTTGACACTCAGTCAAGATCCGGACAATTAGATATGTTCCCTTTTACTAGTCACAGATTCGACACTCAGTCGAGATCCGGACAATCAGATAAATTCCCTTTTTCTAGTCTAAGATTCGACACTCAGTGGAAATCCAGACAATCAGATAAATTCCCTTTTTCTAGTCTATGATTCGACACTCAGTCGGGATCCGGACAATCAGATATGTTCCCTTTTTGTAGTCTCAAATTTGACACTCAGTCGAGATCCAGACAATTAGATATGTTCCCTTTTTCTAGTCACAGATTCGACAGTCAATTGAGATCCGAACATTAGATAAATTCCCTTTTTCTAGTCTCAGATTTGACACTCAGTCGAGATCCATACAATCAGATATGTTCCCTTTTTCTAGTCTTCAATTTGACACTCAATCGAGATCCGGACAATCAGATATGTTCCCTTTTTCTAGTCCCAGATTTGACACTCAGTCAAGATCCGGACAATCAGATATGTTCCCTCTTTCTAGTCACAGATTCGACACTCAGTCGAGATCCGGACAATCAGATAAATTCCCTTTTTCTAGTCTAAGATTTGACACTCAATCGAAATCCAGACAATCAGATAAATTCCCTTTTTCTAGTCTATGATTCGACACTCAGTCGGGATCCGGACAATCAGATATGTTCCCTTTTTCTAGTCTCAGATTTGACACTCAGTCGAGATCCAGACAATCAGATGTTTTCCCTTTTTCTACTCCCAGATTTGTCACTCAATCAAGATCCGGACAATCATATTTGTTACCTTTTTCTAGTCTCCAATTCGACACTCAGTCGAGGTCCGGACAATCAGATATGTTTCCTTCTTCAAGTCCCCAATTCAACACTCAGTCGAGTTCCGTACAATCAAATATGTTCCCTTTTTCTAGTCTTAAATTTGACACTCAATCCAGATCCGGACAATCAGATATGTTCCCTTTTTCGAGTCCCAGATTTGACACTCAGTCAAGATCTGGACAATTAGATATGTTCCCTTTTACTAGTCACAGATTCGACACTCAGTCGAGATCCGGACAATCAGATAAATTCCCTTTTTCTAGTCTAAGATTCGACACTCAGTCGAAATCCGGACAATCAGATAAATTTCCTTTTTCTAGTCTATGATTCGACACTCAGTCGGGATCCGGACAAGCAGATATGTTCCCTTTTTCTAGTCTCAGATTTGACACTCAGTCGAGATCCAGACAATCAGATATGTTCCCTTTTTCTAGTCACAGATTCGACAGTCAATTGAGATCAGAACATTAGATAAATTCCCTTTTTCTAGTCTCAGATTTGACACTCAGTCGAGATCCATACAATCAGATATGTTCCCTTTTTCTAGTCTTCAATTTGACACTCAATCGAGATCCGGGCAATCAGATATGTTCCCTTTTTCTAGTCCCAGATTTGACACTCAGTTAAGATCCGGACAATCAGATATGTTCCCTCTTTCTAGTCACAGATTCGACACTCAGTCGAGATCCGGACAATCAGATAAATTCCCTTTTTCTAGTCTAAGATTTAACACTCAATCGAAATCCAGACAATCAGATAAATTCCCTTTTTCTAATCTATGATTCGACACTCAGTCGGGATCCGGACAATCAGATATGTTCCCTTTTTCTAGTCTAAGATTTGACACTCAATCGAAATCCAGACAATCAGATAAATTCCCATTTTCTACTCCCAAATTTGTCACTCAATCAAGATCCGGACAATCATATATGTTCCCTTTTTCTAGTCTCCAATTCGACACTCAGTCGAGGTCCGAACAATCAGATATGTTCCCTTCTTCTAGTCTAAGATTTGACACTCAGTCAAGATCCAGACAATCAGATGTTTTCCCTTTTTCTACTCCCAAATTTGTCACTCAATCAAGATCCGGACAATCATATATGTTCCCTTTTTCTAGTCTCCAATTCGACACTCAGTCGAGGTCCGGATAATCAGATATGTTCCCTTCTTCAAGTCCCAAATTCAACACTCAGTCGAGTTCCGTACAATCAGATATGTTTCCTTTTTCGAGTCCCAGATTTGACACTCAGTCAAGATCCGGACAATTAGATATGTTCCCTTTTACTAGTCACAGATTCGACACTCAGTCGAGATCCGGACAATCAGATAAATTCCCTTTTTCTAGTCTAAGATTCGACACTCAGTCGAAATCCAGACAATCAGATAAATTCCCTTTTTCTAGTCTATGATGCGACACTCAGTTGGGATCCGGACAATCAGATATGTTCCCCTTTTCTAGTCTCAGATTTGACACTCAGTCGAGATCCAGACAATCAGATATGTTCCCTTTTTCTAGTCACAGATTCGACAGTCAATGGAGATCTGAACATTAGATAAATTCCCTTTTTCTAGTCTCAGATTTGACACTCAGTCGAGATCCATACAATCAGATATGTTCCCTTTTTCTAGTCTTCATTTTGACACTCAATCGAGATCCGGACAATCAGATATGTTCCCTTTTTCTAGTCCCAGATTTGACACTCAGTCAAGATCCGGACAATCAGAGATGTTCCCTCTTTCTAGTCACAGATTCAACACTCAGTCGAGATCCGGACAATCAGATAAATTCCCTTTTCTAGTCTAAGATTTGACACTCAATCGAAATCCAGACAATCAGATAAATTCCCTTTTTCTAGTCAATGATTCGACACTCAGTCCGGATCCGGACAATCAGATATGTTCCCTTTTTCTAGTCTCAGATTTGACACTCAGTCGAGATCCAGACAATCAGATGTTTTCCCTTTTTCTAGTCCCAGATTTGTCACTCAATCAAGAATCCGGACAATCATATATGTTCCCTTTTTCTAGTCTCCAATTCGACACTCAGTCGAGGTCCGGACAATCAGCTATGTTTCCTTCTTCAAGTCCCCAATTCAACACTCAGTCGAGTTCCGTACAATCAAATATGTTCCCTTTTTCTAGTCTTAGGTTTGACACTCAATCCAGATCCGGACAATCAGATATGTTTCCTTTTTCGAGTCCCAGATTTGACACTCAGTCAAGATCCGGACAGTTAGATATGTTCCCTTTTACTAGTCACAGATTCGACACTCAGTCGAGATCCGGACAATCAGATAAATTCCCTTTTTCTAGTCTAAGATTCGACACTCAGTGGAAATCCATACAATCAGATAAATTCCCTTTTTCTAATCTATGATTCGACACTCAGTCGGGATCCGGACAATCAGATATGTTCCCTTTTTGTAGTCTCAAATTTGACACTCAGTCGAGATCCAGACAATTAGATATGTTCCCTTTTTCTAGTCACAGATTCGACAGTCAATTGAGATCCGAACATTAGATAAATTCCCTTTTTCTAGTCTCAGATTTGACACTCAGTCGAGATCCATACAATCAGATATGTTCCCTTTTTCTAGTCTTCAATTTGACACTCAATCGAGATCCGGACAATCAGATATGTACCCTTTTTCTAGTCCCAGATTTGACACTCAGTCAAGATCCGGACAATCAGATATGTTCCCTCGTTCTAGTCACAGATTCGACACTCAGTCGAGATCCGGACAATCAGATAAATTCCCTTTTTCTAGTCTAAGATTTGACACTCAATCGAAATCCAGACAATCAGATAAATTCCCTTTTTCTAGTCTATGATTCGACACTCAGTCGGGATCCGGACAATCAGATATGTTCCCTTTTTCTAGTCTCAGATTTGACACTCAGTCGAGATCCAGACAATCAGATGTTTTCCCTTTTTCTACTCCCAGATTTGTCACTCAATCAAGATCCGGACAATCATATATGTTCCCTTTTTCTAGTCTCCAATTCGACACTCAGTCGAGGTCCGGACAATCAGATATGTTCCCTTCTTCAAGTCCCCAATTCAACACTCAGTCGAGTTCCGTACAATCAAATATGTTCCCTTTTTCTAGTCTTAAATTTGACACTCAATCCAGATCCGGACAATCAGATATGTTTCCTTTTTCGAGTCCCAGATTTGACACTCAGTCAAGATCCGGACAATTAGATATGTTCCCTTTTACTAGTCACAGATTCGACACTCAGTCGAGATCCGGACAATCAGATAAATTCCCTTTTTCTAGTCTAAGATTCGACACTCAGTGGAAATCCATACAATCAGATAAATTCCCTTTTTCTAGTCTATGATTCGACACTCAGTCGGGATCCAGACAATCAGATATGTTCCCTTTTTGTAGTCTCAAATTTGACACTCAGTCGAGATCCAGACAATTAGATATGTTCCCATTTTCTAGTCACAGATTCGACAGTCAATTGAGATCCGAACATTAGATAAATTCCCTTTTTCTAGTCTCAGATTTGACACTCAGTCGAGATCCATACAATCAGATATATTCCCTTTTTCTAGTCTTCAATTTGACACTCAATCGAGATCCGGACAATCAGATATGTTCCCTTTTTCTAGTCCCAGATTTGACACTCAGTCAAGATCCGGACAATCAGATATGTTCCCTCTTTCTAGTCACAGATTCGACACTCAGTCGAGATCCGGACAATCAGATAAATTCCCTTTTTCTAGTCTAAGATTTGACACTCAATCGAAATCCAGACAATCAGATAAATTCCCTTTTTCTAGTCTATGATTCGACACTCAGTCGGGATCCGGACAATCAGATATGTTCCCTTTTTCTAGTCTCAGATTTGACACTCAGTCGAGATCCAGACAATCAGATGTTTTCCCTTTTTCTACTCCCAGATTTGTCACTCAATCAAGATCCGGACAATCATATATGTTCCCTTTTTCTAGTCTCCAATTCGACACTCAGTCGAGGTCCGGACAATCAGATATGTTCCCTTCTTCAAGTCCCCAATTCAACACTCAGTCGAGTTCCGTACAATCAAATATGTTCCCTTTTTCTAGTCTTAAATTTGACACTCAATCCAGATCCGGACAATCAGATATGTTTCCTTTTTCGAGTCCCAGATTTGACACTCAGTCAAGATCCGGACAATTAGATATGTTCCCTTTTACTAGTCACAGATTCGACACTCAGTCGAGATCCGGACAATCAGATAAATTCCCTTTTTCTAGTCTAAGATTCGACACTCAGTGGAAATCCATACAATCAGATAAATTCCCTTTTTCTAGTCTATGATTCGACACTCAGTCGGGATCCAGACAATCAGATATGTTCCCTTTTTGTAGTCTCAAATTTGACACTCAGTCGAGATCCAGACAATTAGATATGTTCCCATTTTCTAGTCACAGATTCGACAGTCAATTGAGATCCGAACATTAGATAAATTCCCTTTTTCTAGTCTCAGATTTGACACTCAGTCGAGATCCATACAATCAGATATATTCCCTTTTTCTAGTCTTCAATTTGACACTCAATCGAGATCCGGACAATCAGATATGTTCCCTTTTTCTAGTCCCAGATTTGACACTCAGTCAAGATCCGGACAATCAGATATGTTCCCTCTTTCTAGTCACAGATTCGACACTCAGTCGAGATCCGGACAATCAGATAAATTCCCTTTTTCTAGTCTAAGATTTGACACTCAATCGAAATCCAGACAATCAGATAAATTCCCTTTTTCTAGTCTATGATTCGACACTCAGTCGGGATCCGGACAATCAGATATGTTTCCTTTCTCTAGTCTCAGATTTGACACTCAGTCGAGATCCAGACAATCAGATGTTTTCCCTTTTTCTACTCCCAGATTTGTCACTCAATCAAGATCCGGACAATCATATTTGTTCCCTTTTTCTAGTCTCCAATTCGACACTCAGTCGAGGTCCGGACAATCAGATATGTTTCCTTCTTCAAGTCCCCAATTTAACACTCAGTCGAGTTCCGTACAATCAAATATGTTCCCTTTTTCTAGTCTTAAATTTGACACTCAATCCAGATCCGGACAATCAGATATGTTTCCTTTTTCGAGTCCCAGATTTGACACTCAGTCAAGATCTGGACAATTAGATATGTTCCCTTTTACTAGTCACAGATTCGACACTCAGTCGAGATCCGGACAATCAGATAAATTCCCTTTTTCTAGTCTAAGATTCGACACTCAGTCGAAATCCGGACAATCAGATAAATTCCCTTTTTCTAGTCTATGATTCGACACTCAGTCGGGATCCGGACAATCAGATATGTTCCCTTTTTCTAGTCTCAGATTTGACACTCAGTCGAGATCCAGACAATCAGATATGTTCCCTTTTTCTAGTCACAGATTCGACAGTCAATTGAGATCAGAACATTAGATAAATTCCCTTTTTCTAGTCTCAGATTTGACACTCAGTCGAGATCCATACAATCAGATATGTTCCCTTTTTCTAGTCCTCAATTTGACACTCAATCGAGATCCGGACAATCAGATATGTTCCCTTTTTTTAGTCCCAGATTTGACACTCAGTCAAGATCCGGACAATCAGATATGTTCCCTCTTTCTAGTCACAGATTCGACACTCAGTCGAGATCCGGACAATCAGATAAATTCCCTTTTTCTAGTCTAAGATTTGACACTCAATCGAAATCAAGACAATCAAATAAATTCCCTTTTTCTAGTCTATGATTCGACACTCAGTCGGGATCCGGACAATTAGATATGTTCCCTTTTTCTAGTCTCAGATTTGACACTCAGTCGAGATCCAGACAATCAGATGTTTTCCCTTTTTCTACTCCCAGATTTGTCACTCAATCAAGATCCGGACAATCATATATGTTCCCTTTTTCTAGTCTCCAATTCGACACTCAGTCGAGGTCCGGACAATCAGATATGTTCCCTTCTTCAAGTCCCCAATTCAACACTCAGTCGAGTTCCGTACAATCAAATATGTTCCCTTTTTCTAGTCTTAAATTTGACACTCAATCCAGATCCGGACAATCAGATATGTTTCCTTTTTCGAGTCCCAGATTTGACACTCAGTCAAGATCCGGACAATTAGATATGTTCCCTTTTACTAGTCACAGATTCGACACTCAGTCGAGATCCGGACAATCAGATAAATTCCCTTTTTCTAGTCTAAGATTCGACACTCAGTGGAAATCCAGACAATCAGATAAATTCCCTTTTTCTAGTCTATGATTCGACACTCAGTCGGGATCCGGACAATCAGATATGTTCCCTTTTTGTAGTCTCAAATTTGACACTCAGTCGAGATCCAGACAATTAGATATGTTCCCTTTTTCTAGTCACAGATTCGACAGTCAATTGAGATCCGAACATTAGATAAATTCCCTTTTTCTAGTCTCAGATTTGACACTCAGTCGAGATCCATACAATCAGATATGTTCCCTTTTTCTAGTCTTCAATTTGACACTCAATCGAGATCCGGACAATCAGATATGTTCCCTTTTTCTAGTCCCAGATTTGACACTCAGTCAAGATCCGGACAATCAGATATGTTCCCTCTTTCTAGTCACAGATTCGACACTCAGTCGAGATCCGGACAATCAGATAAATTCCCTTTTTCTAGTCTAAGATTTGACACTCAATCGAAATCCAGACAATCAGATAAATTCCCTTTTTCTAATCTATGATTCGACACTCAGTCGGGATCCGCACAATCAGATATGTTCCCTTTTTCTAGTCTCAGATTTGACACTCAGTCGAGATCCAGACAATCAGATGTTTTCCCTTTTTCTACTCCCAGATTTGTCACTCAATCAAGATCCGGACAATCATATATGTTCCCTTTTTCTAGTCTCCAATTCGACACTCAGTCGAGGTCCGAACAATCAGATATGTTCCCTTCTTCTAGTCTAAGATTTGACACTCAGTCAAGATCCAGACAATCAGATGTTTTCCCTTTTTCTACTCCCAAATTTGTCACTCAATCAAGATCCGGACAATCATATATGTTCCCTTTTTCTAGTCTCCAATTCGACACTCAGTCGAGGTCCGGATAATCAGATATGTTCCCTTCTTCAAGTCCCAAATTCAACACTCAGTCGAGTTCCGTACAATCAGATATGTTTCCTTTTTCGAGTCCCAGATTTGACACTCAGTCAAGATCCGGACAATTAGATATGTTCCCTTTTACTAGTCACAGATTCGACACTCAGTCGAGATCCGGACAATCAGATAAATTCCCTTTTTCTAGTCTAAGATTCGACACTCAGTCGAAATCCAGACAATCAGATAAATTCCCTTTTTCTAGTCTATGATGCGACACTCAGTTGGGATCCGGACAATCAGATATGTTCCCCTTTTCTAGTCTCAGATTTGACACTCAGTCGAGATCCAGACAATCAGATATGTTCCCTTTTTCTAGTCACAGATTCGACAGTCAATGGAGATCTGAACATTAGATAAATTCCCTTTTTCTAATCTATGATTCGACACTCAGTCGGGATCCGGACAATCAGATATGTTCCCTTTTTCTAGTCTCAGATTTGACACTCAGTCGAGATCCAGACAATCAGATGTTTTCCCTTTTTCTACTCCCAGATTTGTCACTCAATCAAGATCCGGACAATCATATTTGTTACCTTTTTCTAGTCTCCAATTCGACACTCAGTCGAGGTCCGGACAATCAGATATGTTTCCTTCTTCAAGTCCCCAATTCAACACTCAGTCGAGTTCCGTACAATCAAATATGTTCCCTTTTTCTAGTCTTAAATTTGACACTCAATCCAGATCCGGACAATCAGATATGTTCCCTTTTTCGAGTCCCAGATTTGACACTCAGTCAAGATCTGGACAATTAGATATGTTCCCTTTTACTAGTCACAGATTCGACACTCAGTCGAGATCCGGACAATCAGATAAATTCCCTTTTTCTAGTCTAAGATTCGACACTCAGTCGAAATCCGGACAATCAGATAAATTTCCTTTTTCTAGTCTATGATTCGACACTCAGTCGGGATCCGGACAAGCAGATATGTTCCCTTTTTCTAGTCTCAGATTTGACACTCAGTCGAGATCCAGACAATCAGATATGTTCCCTTTTTCTAGTCACAGATTCGACAGTCAATTGAGATCAGAACATTAGATAAATTCCCTTTTTCTAGTCTCAGATTTGACACTCAGTCGAGATCCATACAATCAGATATGTTCCCTTTTTCTAGTCTTCAATTTGACACTCAATCGAGATCCGGGCAATCAGATATGTTCCCTTTTTCTAGTCCCAGATTTGACACTCAGTTAAGATCCGGACAATCAGATATGTTCCCTCTTTCTAGTCACAGATTCGACACTCAGTCGAGATCCGGACAATCAGATAAATTCCCTTTTTCTAGTCTAAGATTTGACACTCAATCGAAATCCAGACAATCAGATAAATTCCCTTTTTCTAGTCTATGATGCGACACTCAGTTGGGATCCGGACAATCAGATATGTTCCCCTTTTCTAGTCTCAGATTTGACACTCAGTCGAGATCCAGACAATCAGATATGTTCCCTTTTTCTAGTCACAGATTCGACAGTCAATGGAGATCTGAACATTAGATAAATTCCCTTTTTCTAATCTATGATTCGACACTCAGTCGGGATCCGGACAATCAGATATGTTCCCTTTTTCTAGTCTCAGATTTGACACTCAGTCGAGATCCAGACAATCAGATGTTTTCCCTTTTTCTACTCCCAGATTTGTCACTCAATCAAGATCCGGACAATCATATTTGTTACCTTTTTCTAGTCTCCAATTCGACACTCAGTCGAGGTCCGGACAATCAGATATGTTTCCTTCTTCAAGTCCCCAATTCAACACTCAGTCGAGTTCCGTACAATCAAATATGTTCCCTTTTTCTAGTCTTAAATTTGACACTCAATCCAGATCCGGACAATCAGATATGTTCCCTTTTTCGAGTCCCAGATTTGACACTCAGTCAAGATCTGGACAATTAGATATGTTCCCTTTTACTAGTCACAGATTCGACACTCAGTCGAGATCCGGACAATCAGATAAATTCCCTTTTTCTAGTCTAAGATTCGACACTCAGTCGAAATCCGGACAATCAGATAAATTTCCTTTTTCTAGTCTATGATTCGACACTCAGTCGGGATCCGGACAAGCAGATATGTTCCCTTTTTCTAGTCTCAGATTTGACACTCAGTCGAGATCCAGACAATCAGATATGTTCCCTTTTTCTAGTCACAGATTCGACAGTCAATTGAGATCAGAACATTAGATAAATTCCCTTTTTCTAGTCTCAGATTTGACACTCAGTCGAGATCCATACAATCAGATATGTTCCCTTTTTCTAGTCTTCAATTTGACACTCAATCGAGATCCGGGCAATCAGATATGTTCCCTTTTTCTAGTCCCAGATTTGACACTCAGTTAAGATCCGGACAATCAGATATGTTCCCTCTTTCTAGTCACAGATTCGACACTCAGTCGAGATCCGGACAATCAGATAAATTCCCTTTTTCTAGTCTAAGATTTGACACTCAATCGAAATCCAGACAATCAGATAAATTCCCTTTTTCTAATCTATGATTCGACACTCAGTCGGGATCCGGACAATCAGATATGTTCCCTTTTTCTAGTCTCAGATTTGACACTCAGTCGAGATCCAGACAATCAGATGTTTTCCCTTTTTCTACTCCCAGATTTGTCACTCAATCAAGATCCGGACAATCATATATGTTCCCTTTTTCTAGTCTCCAATTCGACACTCAGTCGAGGTCCGAACAATCAGATATGTTCCCTTCTTCTAGTCTAAGATTTGACACTCAGTCAAGATCCAGACAATCAGATGTTTTCCCTTTTTCTACTCCCAAATTTGTCACTCAATCAAGATCCGGACAATCATATATGTTCCCTTTTTCTAGTCTCCAATTCGACACTCAGTCGAGGTCCGGATAATCAGATATGTTCCCTTCTTCAAGTCCCAAATTCAACACTCAGTCGAGTTCCGTACAATCAGATATGTTTCCTTTTTCGAGTCCCAGATTTGACACTCAGTCAAGATCCGGACAATTAGATATGTTCCCTTTTACTAGTCACAGATTCGACACTCAGTCGAGATCCGGACAATCAGATAAATTTCCTTTTTCTAGTCTAAGATTCGACACTCAGTCGAAATCCAGACAATCAGATAAATTCCCTTTTTCTAGTCTATGATGCGACACTCAGTTGGGATCCGGACAATCAGATATGTTCCCCTTTTCTAGTCTCAGATTTGACACTCAGTCGAGATCCAGACAATCAGATATGTTCCCTTTTTCTAGTCACAGATTCGACAGTCAATGGAGATCTGAACATTAGATAAATTCCCTTTTTCTAGTCTCAGATTTGACACTCAGTCGAGATCCATACAATCAGATATGTTCCCTTTTTCTAGTCTTCATTTTGACACTCAATCGAGATCCGGACAATCAGATATGTTCCCTTTTTCTAGTCCCAGATTTGACACTCAGTCAAGATCCGGACAATCAGAGATGTTCCCTCTTTCTAGTCACAGATTCAACACTCAGTCGAGATCCGGACAATCAGATAAATTCCCTTTTCTAGTCTAAGATTTGACACTCAATCGAAATCCAGACAATCAGATAAATTCCCTTTTTCTAGTCAATGATTCGACACTCAGTCCGGATCCGGACAATCAGATATGTTCCCTTTTTCTAGTCTCAGATTTGACACTCAGTCGAGATCCAGACAATCAGATGTTTTCCCTTTTTCTAGTCCCAGATTTGTCACTCAATCAAGAATCCGGACAATCATATATGTTCCCTTTTTCTAGTCTCCAATTCGACACTCAGTCGAGGTCCGGACAATCAGCTATGTTTCCTTCTTCAAGTCCCCAATTCAACACTCAGTCGAGTTCCGTACAATCAAATATGTTCCCTTTTTCTAGTCTTAGGTTTGACACTCAATCCAGATCCGGACAATCAGATATGTTTCCTTTTTCGAGTCCCAGATTTGACACTCAGTCAAGATCCGGACAGTTAGATATGTTCCCTTTTACTAGTCACAGATTCGACACTCAGTCGAGATCCGGACAATCAGATAAATTCCCTTTTTCTAGTCTAAGATTCGACACTCAGTGGAAATCCATACAATCAGATAAATTCCCTTTTTCTAATCTATGATTCGACACTCAGTCGGGATCCGGACAATCAGATATGTTCCCTTTTTGTAGTCTCAAATTTGACACTCAGTCGAGATCCAGACAATTAGATATGTTCCCTTTTTCTAGTCACAGATTCGACAGTCAATTGAGATCCGAACATTAGATAAATTCCCTTTTTCTAGTCTCAGATTTGACACTCAGTCGAGATCCATACAATCAGATATGTTCCCTTTTTCTAGTCTTCAATTTGACACTCAATCGAGATCCGGACAATCAGATATGTTCCCTTTTTCTAGTCCCAGATTTGACACTCAGTCAAGATCCGGACAATCAGATATGTTCCCTCGTTCTAGTCACAGATTCGACACTCAGTCGAGATCCGGACAATCAGATAAATTCCCTTTTTCTAGTCTAAGATTTGACACTCAATCGAAATCCAGACAATCAGATAAATTCCCTTTTTCTAGTCTATGATTCGACACTCAGTCGGGATCCGGACAATCAGATATGTTCCCTTTTTCTAGTCTAAGATTTGACACTCAGTCGAGATCCAGACAATCAGATGTTTTCCCTTTTTCTACTCCCAGATTTGTCACTCAATCAAGATCCGGACAATCATATATGTTCCCTTTTTCTAGTCTCCAATTCGACACTCAGTCGAGGTCCGGACAATCAGATATGTTCCCTTCTTCAAGTCCCCAATTCAACACTCAGTCGAGTTCCGTACAATCAAATATGTTCCCTTTTTCTAGTCTTAAATTTGACACTCAATCCAGATCCGGACAATCAGATATGTTTCCTTTTTCGAGTCCCAGATTTGACACTCAGTCAAGATCCGGACAATTAGATATGTTCCCTTTTACTAGTCACAGATTCGACACTCAGTCGAGATCCGGACAATCAGATAAATTCCCTTTTTCTAGTCTAAGATTCGACACTCAGTGGAAATCCATACAATCAGATAAATTCCCTTTTTCTAGTCTATGATTCGACACTCAGTCGGGATCCAGACAATCAGATATGTTCCCTTTTTGTAGTCTCAAATTTGACACTCAGTCGAGATCCAGACAATTAGATATGTTCCCATTTTCTAGTCACAGATTCGACAGTCAATTGAGATCCGAACATTAGATAAATTCCCTTTTTCTAGTCTCAGATTTGACACTCAGTCGAGATCCATACAATCAGATATATTCCCTTTTTCTAGTCTTCAATTTGACACTCAATCGAGATCCGGACAATCAGATATGTTCCCTTTTTCTAGTCCCAGATTTGACACTCAGTCAAGATCCGGACAATCAGATATGTTCCCTCTTTCTAGTCACAGATTCGACACTCAGTCGAGATCCGGACAATCAGATAAATTCCCTTTTTCTAGTCTAAGATTTGACACTCAATCGAAATCCAGACAATCAGATAAATTCCCTTTTTCTAGTCTATGATTCGACACTCAGTCGGGATCCGGACAATCAGATATGTTTCCTTTCTCTAGTCTCAGATTTGACACTCAGTCGAGATCCAGACAATCAGATGTTTTCCCTTTTTCTACTCCCAGATTTGTCACTCAATCAAGATCCGGACAATCATATTTGTTCCCTTTTTCTAGTCTCCAATTCGACACTCAGTCGAGGTCCGGACAATCAGATATGTTTCCTTCTTCAAGTCCCCAATTTAACACTCAGTCGAGTTCCGTACAATCAAATATGTTCCCTTTTTCTAGTCTTAAATTTGACACTCAATCCAGATCCGGACAATCAGATATGTTTCCTTTTTCGAGTCCCAGATTTGACACTCAGTCAAGATCTGGACAATTAGATATGTTCCCATTTACTAGTCACAGATTCGACACTCAGTCGAGATCCGGACAATCAGATAAATTCCCTTTTTCTAGTCTAAGATTCGACACTCAGTCGAAATCCGGACAATCAGATAAATTCCCTTTTTCTAGTCTATGATTCGACACTCAGTCGGGATCCGGACAATCAGATATGTTCCCTTTTTCTAGTCTCAGATTTGACACTCAGTCGAGATCCAGACAATCAGATATGTTCCCTTTTTCTAGTCACAGATTCGACAGTCAATTGAGATCAGAACATTAGATAAATTCCCTTTTTCTAGTCTCAGATTTGACACTCAGTCGAGATCCATACAATCAGATATGTTCCCTTTTTCTAGTCTTCAATTTGACACTCAATCGAGATCCGGACAATCAGATATGTTCCCTTTTTCTAGTCCCAGATTTGACACTCAGTTAAGATCCGGACAATCAGATATGTTCCCTCTTTCTAGTCACAGATTCGACACTCAGTCGAGATCCGGACAATCAGATAAATTCCCTTTTTCTAGTCTAAGATTTGACACTCAATCGAAATCCAGACAATCAGATAAATTCCCTTTTTCTAATCTATGATTCGACACTCAGTCGGGATCCGGACAATCACATATGTTCCTTTTTTCTAGTCTAAGATTTGACACTCAGTCAAGATCCAGACAATCAGATGTTTTCCCTTTTTCTACTCCCAAATTTGTCACTCAATCAAGATCCGGACAATCATATTTGTTCCCTTTTTCTAGTCTCCAATTCGACACTCAGTCGAGGTCCGGACAATCAGATATGTTCCCTTCTTCAAGTCCCCAATTCAACACTCAGTCGAGTTCCGTACAATCAAATATGTTCCCTTTTTCTAGTCTTAAATTTGACACTCAATCCAGATCCGGACAATCAGATATGTTTCCTTTTTCGAGTCCCAGATTTGACACTCAGTCAAGATCCGGACAATTAGATATGTTCCCTTTTACTAGTCACAGATTCGACACTCAGTCGAGATCCGGACAATTAGATAAATTCCCTTTTTCTAGTCTAAGATTCGACACTCAGTCGAAATCCAGACAATCAGATAAATTCCCTTTTTCTAGTCTATGATTCGACACTCAGTCGGGATCCGGACAATCAGATATGTTCCCGTTTTCTAGTCTCAGATGTGACACTCAGTCGAGATCCAGACAATCAGATATGTTCCCTTCTTCTAGTCACAGATTCGACAGTCAATTGAGATCCGAACATTAGATAAATTCCCTTTTTCTAGTCTCAGATTTGACACTCAATTGAGATCCATACAATCAGATATGTTCTCTTTTTCTAGTCTTCAATTTGACACGTAATCAAGATCCGG
This sequence comes from Cardamine flexuosa, assembly GCA_963555745.1. NCBI lineage: Eukaryota > Viridiplantae > Streptophyta > Magnoliopsida > Brassicales > Brassicaceae > Cardamine > Cardamine flexuosa. The sequence goes on along the minus strand of OY743217.1, from coordinate 21,620,708 downwards.
ACAATCAGATATGTTCCCTTTTTCTAGTCCCAGATTTGACACTCAGTCAAGATCCGGACAATCAGATATGTTCCCTCTTTCTAGTCACAGATTCCCCACTCAGTCGAGATCCGGACAATCAGATAAATTCCCTTTTTCTAGTCTAAGATTCGACACTCAGTGGAAATCCAGACAATCAGATAAATTCCCTTTTTCTAGTCTATGATTCGACACTCAGTCGGGATCCGGACAATCAGATATGTTCCCTTTTTGTAGTCTCAAATTTGACACTCAGTCGAGATCCAGACAATTAGATATGTTCCCTTTTTCTAGTCACAGATTCGACAGTCAATTGAGATCCGAACATTAGATAAATTCCCTTTTTCTAGTCTCAGATTTGACACTCAGTCGAGATCCATACAATCAGATATGTTCCCTTTTTCTAGTCTTCAATTTGACACTCAATCGAGATCCGGACAATCAGATATGTTCCCTTTTTCTAGTCCCAGATTTGACACTCAGTCAAGATCCGGACAATCAGATATGTTCCCTCTTTCTAGTCACAGATTCGACACTCAGTCGAGATCCGGACAATCAGATAAATTCCCTTTTTCTAGTCTAAGATTTGACACTCAATCGAAATCCAGACAATCAGATAAATTCCCTTTTTCTAATCTATGATTCGACACTCAGTCGGGATCCGGACAATCAGATATGTTCCCTTTTTCTAGTCTCAGATTTGACACTCAGTCGAGATCCAGACAATCAGATGTTTTCCCTTTTTCTACTCCCAGATTTGTCACTCAATCAAGATCCGGACAATCATATATGTTCCCTTTTTCTAGTCTCCAATTCGACACTCAGTCGAGGTCCGAACAATCAGATATGTTCCCTTCTTCTAGTCTAAGATTTGACACTCAGTCAAGATCCAGACAATCAGATGTTTTCCCTTTTTCTACTCCCAAATTTGTCACTCAATCAAGATCCGGACAATCATATATGTTCCCTTTTTCTAGTCTCCAATTCGACACTCAGTCGAGGTCCGGATAATCAGATATGTTCCCTTCTTCAAGTCCCAAATTCAACACTCAGTCGAGTTCCGTACAATCAGATATGTTTCCTTTTTCGAGTCCCAGATTTGACACTCAGTCAAGATCCGGACAATTAGATATGTTCCCTTTTACTAGTCACAGATTCGACACTCAGTCGAGATCCGGACAATCAGATAAATTCCCTTTTTCTAGTCTAAGATTCGACACTCAGTCGAAATCCAGACAATCAGATAAATTCCCTTTTTCTAGTCTATGATGCGACACTCAGTTGGGATCCGGACAATCAGATATGTTCCCCTTTTCTAGTCTCAGATTTGACACTCAGTCGAGATCCAGACAATCAGATATGTTCCCTTTTTCTAGTCACAGATTCGACAGTCAATGGAGATCTGAACATTAGATAAATTCCCTTTTTCTAATCTATGATTCGACACTCAGTCGGGATCCGGACAATCAGATATGTTCCCTTTTTCTAGTCTCAGATTTGACACTCAGTCGAGATCCAGACAATCAGATGTTTTCCCTTTTTCTACTCCCAGATTTGTCACTCAATCAAGATCCGGACAATCATATTTGTTACCTTTTTCTAGTCTCCAATTCGACACTCAGTCGAGGTCCGGACAATCAGATATGTTTCCTTCTTCAAGTCCCCAATTCAACACTCAGTCGAGTTCCGTACAATCAAATATGTTCCCTTTTTCTAGTCTTAAATTTGACACTCAATCCAGATCCGGACAATCAGATATGTTCCCTTTTTCGAGTCCCAGATTTGACACTCAGTCAAGATCTGGACAATTAGATATGTTCCCTTTTACTAGTCACAGATTCGACACTCAGTCGAGATCCGGACAATCAGATAAATTCCCTTTTTCTAGTCTAAGATTCGACACTCAGTCGAAATCCGGACAATCAGATAAATTTCCTTTTTCTAGTCTATGATTCGACACTCAGTCGGGATCCGGACAAGCAGATATGTTCCCTTTTTCTAGTCTCAGATTTGACACTCAGTCGAGATCCAGACAATCAGATATGTTCCCTTTTTCTAGTCACAGATTCGACAGTCAATTGAGATCAGAACATTAGATAAATTCCCTTTTTCTAGTCTCAGATTTGACACTCAGTCGAGATCCTTACAATCAGATATGTTCCCTTTTTCTAGTCTTCAATTTGACACTCAATCGAGATCCGGGCAATCAGATATGTTCCCTTTTTCTAGTCCCAGATTTGACACTCAGTTAAGATCCGGACAATCAGATATGTTCCCTCTTTCTAGTCACAGATTCGACACTCAGTCGAGATCCGGACAATCAGATAAATTCCCTTTTTCTAGTCTAAGATTTGACACTCAATCAAAATCCAGACAATCAGATAAATTCCCTTTTTCTAATCTATGATTCGACACTCAGTCGGGATCCGGACAATCAGATATGTTCCCTTTTTCTAGTCTCAGATTTGACACTCAGTCGAGATCCAGACAATCAGATGTTTTCCCTTTTTCTACTCCCAGATTTGTCACTCAATCAAGATCCGGACAATCATATATGTTCCCTTTTTCTAGTCTCCAATTCGACACTCAGTCGAGGTCCGAACAATCAGATATGTTCCCTTCTTCTAGTCTAAGATTTGACACTCAGTCAAGATCCAGACAATCAGATGTTTTCCCTTTTTCTACTCCCAAATTTGTCACTCAATCAAGATCCGGACAATCATATATGTTCCCTTTTTCTAGTCTCCAATTCGACACTCAGTCGAGGTCCGGATAATCAGATATGTTCCCTTCTTCAAGTCCCAAATTCAACACTCAGTCGAGTTCCGTACAATCAGATATGTTTCCTTTTTCGAGTCCCAGATTTGACACTCAGTCAAGATCCGGACAATTAGATATGTTCCCTTTTACTAGTCACAGATTCGACACTCAGTCGAGATCCGGACAATCAGATAAATTCCCTTTTTCTAGTCTAAGATTCGACACTCAGTCGAAATCCAGACAATCAGATAAATTCCCTTTTTCTAGTCTATGATGCGACACTCAGTTGGGATCCGGACAATCAGATATGTTCCCCTTTTCTAGTCTCAGATTTGACACTCAGTCGAGATCCAGACAATCAGATATGTTCCCTTTTTCTAGTCACAGATTCGACAGTCAATGGAGATCTGAACATTAGATAAATTCCCTTTTTCTAGTCTCAGATTTGACACTCAGTCGAGATCCATACAATCAGATATGTTCCCTTTTTCTAGTCTTCATTTTGACACTCAATCGAGATCCGGACAATCAGATATGTTCCCTTTTTCTAGTCCCAGATTTGACACTCAGTCAAGATCCGGACAATCAGAGATGTTCCCTCTTTCTAGTCACAGATTCAACACTCAGTCGAGATCCGGACAATCAGATAAATTCCCTTTTCTAGTCTAAGATTTGACACTCAATCGAAATCCAGACAATCAGATAAATTCCCTTTTTCTAGTCAATGATTCGACACTCAGTCCGGATCCGGACAATCAGATATGTTCCCTTTTTCTAGTCTCAGATTTGACACTCAGTCGAGATCCAGACAATCAGATGTTTTCCCTTTTTCTAGTCCCAGATTTGTCACTCAATCAAGAATCCGGACAATCATATATGTTCCCTTTTTCTAGTCTCCAATTCGACACTCAGTCGAGGTCCGGACAATCAGCTATGTTTCCTTCTTCAAGTCCCCAATTCAACACTCAGTCGAGTTCCGTACAATCAAATATGTTCCCTTTTTCTAGTCTTAGGTTTGACACTCAATCCAGATCCGGACAATCAGATATGTTTCCTTTTTCGAGTCCCAGATTTGACACTCAGTCAAGATCCGGACAGTTAGATATGTTCCCTTTTACTAGTCACAGATTCGACACTCAGTCGAGATCCGGACAATCAGATAAATTCCCTTTTTCTAGTCTAAGATTCGACACTCAGTGGAAATCCATACAATCAGATAAATTCCCTTTTTCTAATCTATGATTCGACACTCAGTCGGGATCCGGACAATCAGATATGTTCCCTTTTTGTAGTCTCAAATTTGACACTCAGTCGAGATCCAGACAATTAGATATGTTCCCTTTTTCTAGTCACAGATTCGACAGTCAATTGAGATCCGAACATTAGATAAATTCCCTTTTTCTAGTCTCAGATTTGACACTCAGTCGAGATCCATACAATCAGATATGTTCCCTTTTTCTAGTCTTCAATTTGACACTCAATCGAGATCCGGACAATCAGATATGTTCCCTTTTTCTAGTCCCAGATTTGACACTCAGTCAAGATCCGGACAATCAGATATGTTCCCTCGTTCTAGTCACAGATTCGACACTCAGTCGAGATCCGGACAATCAGATAAATTCCCTTTTTCTAGTCTAAGATTTGACACTCAATCGAAATCCAGACAATCAGATAAATTCCCTTTTTCTAGTCTATGATTCGACACTCAGTCGGGATCCGGACAATCAGATATGTTCCCTTTTTCTAGTCTAAGATTTGACACTCAGTCGAGATCCAGACAATCAGATGTTTTCCCTTTTTCTACTCCCAGATTTGTCACTCAATCAAGATCCGGACAATCATATATGTTCCCTTTTTCTAGTCTCCAATTCGACACTCAGTCGAGGTCCGGACAATCAGATATGTTTCCTTCTTCAAGTCCCCAATTCAACACTCAGTCGAGTTCCGTACAATCAAATATGTTCCCTTTTTCTAGTCTTAAATTTGACACTCAATCCAGATCCGGACAATCAGATATGTTTCCTTTTTCGAGTCCCAGATTTGACACTCAGTCAAGATCCGGACAATTAGATATGTTCCCTTTTACTAGTCACAGATTCGACACTCAGTCGAGATCCGGACAATCAGATAAATTCCCTTTTTCTAGTCTAAGATTCGACACTCAGTGGAAATCCATACAATCAGATAAATTCCCTTTTTCTAGTCTATGATTCGACACTCAGTCGGGATCCAGACAATCAGATATGTTCCCTTTTTGTAGTCTCAAATTTGACACTCAGTCGAGATCCAGACAATTAGATATGTTCCCATTTTCTAGTCACAGATTCGACAGTCAATTGAGATCCGAACATTAGATAAATTCCCTTTTTCTAGTCTCAGATTTGACACTCAGTCGAGATCCATACAATCAGATATATTCCCTTTTTCTAGTCTTCAATTTGACACTCAATCGAGATCCGGACAATCAGATATGTTCCCTTTTTCTAGTCCCACATTTGACACTCAGTCAAGATCCGGACAATCAGATATGTTCCCTCTTTCTAGTCACAGATTCGACACTCAGTCGAGATCCGGACAATCAGATAAATTCCCTTTTTCTAGTCTAAGATTTGACACTCAATCGAAATCCAGACAATCAGATAAATTCCCTTTTTCTAGTCTATGATTCGACACTCAGTCGGGATCCGGACAATCAGATATGTTTCCTTTCTCTAGTCTCAGATTTGACACTCAGTCGAGATCCAGACAATCAGATGTTTTCCCTTTTTCTACTCCCAGATTTGTCACTCAATCAAGATCCGGACAATCATATTTGTTCCCTTTTTCTAGTCTCCAATTCGACACTCAGTCGAGGTCCGGACAATCAGATATGTTTCCTTCTTCAAGTCCCCAATTTAACACTCAGTCGAGTTCCGTACAATCAAATATGTTCCCTTTTTCTAGTCTTAAATTTGACACTCAATCCAGATCCGGACAATCAGATATGTTTCCTTTTTCGAGTCCCAGATTTGACACTCAGTCAAGATCTGGACAATTAGATATGTTCCCTTTTACTAGTCACAGATTCGACACTCAGTCGAGATCCGGACAATCAGATAAATTCCCTTTTTCTAGTCTAAGATTCGACACTCAGTCGAAATCCGGACAATCAGATAAATTCCCTTTTTCTAGTCTATGATTCGACACTCAGTCGGGATCCGGACAATCAGATATGTTCCCTTTTTCTAGTCTCAGATTTGACACTCAGTCGAGATCCAGACAATCAGATATGTTCCCTTTTTCTAGTCACAGATTCGACAGTCAATTGAGATCAGAACATTAGATAAATTCCCTTTTTCTAGTCTCAGATTTGACACTCAGTCGAGATCCATACAATCAGATATGTTCCCTTTTTCTAGTCTTCAATTTGACACTCAATCGAGATCCGGACAATCAGATATGTTCCCTTTTTCTAGTCCCAGATTTGACACTCAGTTAAGATCCGGACAATCAGATATGTTCCCTCTTTCTAGTCACAGATTCGACACTCAGTCGAGATCCGGACAATCAGATAAATTCCCTTTTTCTAGTCTAAGATTTGACACTCAATCGAAATCCAGACAATCAGATAAATTCCCTTTTTCTAATCTATGATTCGACACTCAGTCGGGATCCGGACAATCACATATGTTCCTTTTTTCTAGTCTAAGATTTGACACTCAGTCAAGATCCAGACAATCAGATGTTTTCCCTTTTTCTACTCCCAAATTTGTCACTCAATCAAGATCCGGACAATCATATTTGTTCCCTTTTTCTAGTCTCCAATTCGACACTCAGTCGAGGTCCGGACAATCAGATATGTTCCCTTCTTCAAGTCCCCAATTCAACACTCAGTCGAGTTCCGTACAATCAAATATGTTCCCTTTTTCTAGTCTTAAATTTGACACTCAATCCAGATCCGGACAATCAGATATGTTTCCTTTTTCGAGTCCCAGATTTGACACTCAGTCAAGATCCGGACAATTAGATATGTTCCCTTTTACTAGTCACAGATTCGACACTCAGTCGAGATCTGGACAATCAGATAAATTCCCATTTTCTAGTCTAAGATTCGACACTCAGTCGAAATCCAGACAATCAGATAAATTCCCTTTTTCTAGTCTATGATTCGACACTCAGTCGGGATCCGGACAATCAGATATGTTCCCGTTTTCTAGTCTCAGATGTGACACTCAGTCGAGATCCAGACAATCAGATATGTTCCCTTCTTCTAGTCACAGATTCGACAGTCAATTGAGATCCGAACATTAGATAAATTCCCTTTTTCTAGTCTCAGATTTGACACTCAATTGAGATCCATACAATCAGATATGTTCTCTTTTTCTAGTCTTCAATTTGACACGTAATCAAGATCCGGACAATCAGATATGTTCCCTTTTTCTAGTCCCAGATTTGACACTCAGTCAAGATCCGGACAATCAGATATGTTCCCTCTTTCTAGTCACAGATTCCCCACTCAGTCGAGATCCGGACAATCAGATAAATTCCGTTTTCTAGTCAAAGATTTGACACTCAATCGAAATCCAGACAATCAGATAAATTCCCTTTTTCTAGTCAATGATTCGACACTCAGTCAGGATCCGGACAATCAGATTTGTTCCCTTTTTCTAGTCTCAGATTTGACACTCAGTCGAGATCCAGACAATCAGATGTTTTCCCTTTTTCTACTCCCAGATTTGTCACTCAATCAAGAATCCGGACAATCATATATGTTCCCTTTTTCTAGTCTCAAATTCGACACTCAGTCGAGGTCCGGAAAATCAGATATGTTTCCTTTTTCTAGTCACAGATTCGACAGTCAATTGAGATCCGAACATTAGATAAATTCCCTTTTTCTAGTCTCAGATTTGACACTCAGTCGAGATCCATACAATCAGATATGTTCCCTTTTTCTAGTCTTCAATTTGACACTCAATCGAGATCCGGACAATCAGATATGTTCCCTTTTTCTAGTCTCAGATTTGACACTCAGTTAAGATCCGGACAATCAGATATGTTCCCTCTTTCTAGTCACAGATTCGACACTCAGTCGAGATCCGGACAATCAGATAAATTCCCTTTTTCTAGTCTAAGATTTGACACTCAATCGAAATCCAGACAATCAGATAAATTCCCTTTTTCTAGTCTATGATTCGACACTCAGTCGGGATCCGGACAATCAGATATGTTCCCTTTTTCTAGTCTCAGATTTGACACTCAGTCGAGATCCAGACAATCAGATGTTTTCCCTTTTTCTACTCCCAGATTTGTCACTCAATCAAGATCCGGACAATCATATATGTTCCCTTTTTCTAGTCTCCAATTCGACACTCAGTCGAAGTCCGGACAATCAGATATGTTCCCTTCTTCATGTCCCCAATTCAACACTCAGTCGAGTTCCGTACAATCAAATATGTTCCCTTTTTCTAGTCTTAAATTTGACACTTAATCCAGATCCGGACAATCAGATATGTTTCCTTTTTCGAGTCCCAGATTTGACACTCAGTCAAGATCCGGACAATTAGATATGTTCCCTTTTACTAGTCACAGATTCGACACTCAGTCGAGATCCGGACAATCAGATAAATTCCCTTTTTCTAGTCTAAGATTCGACACTCAGTGGAAATCCAGACAATCAGATAAATTCCCTTTTTCTAGTCTATGATTCGACACTCAGTCACGATCCGGACAATCAGATATGTTCCCTTTTTGTAGTCTCAAATTTGACACTCAGTCGAGATCCAGACAATTAGATATGTTCCCTTTTTCTAGTCACAGATTCGACAGTCAAATGAGATCCGAACATTAGATAAATTCCCTTTTTCTAGTCTCAGATTTGACACTCAGTCGAGATCCATACAATCAGATATGTTCCCTTTTTCTAGTCTTCAATTTGACACTCAATCGAGATCCGGACAATCAGATATGTTCCCTTTTTCTAGTCCCAGATTTGACACTCAGTCAAGATCCGGACAATCAGATATGTTCCCTCTTTCTAGTCACAGATTCGACACTCAGTCGAGATCCGGACAATCAGATAAATTCCCTTTTTCTAGTCTAAGATTTGACACTCAATCGAAATCCAGACAATCAGATAAATTCCCTTTTTCTAGTCTATGATTCGACACTCAGTCGGGATCCGGACAATCAGATATGTTCCCTTTTTCTAGTCTCAGATTTGACACTCAGTCGAGATCCAGACAATCAGATGTTTTCCCTTTTTCTACTCCCAGATTTGTCACTCAATCAAGATCCGGACAATCATATTTGTTCCCTTTTTCTAGTCTCCAATTCGACACTCAGTCGAGGTCCGGACAATCAGATATGTTTCCTTCTTCAAGTCCCCAATTCAACACTCAGTCGAGTTCCGTACAATCAAATATGTTCCCTTTTTCTAGTCTTAAATTTGACACTCAATCCAGATCCGGACAATCAGATATGTTTCCTTTTTCGAGTCCCAGATTTGACACTCAGTCAAGATCCGGACAATTAGATATGTTCCCTTTTACTAGTCACAGATTCGACACTAAGTCGAGATCCGGACAATCAGATAAATTCCCTTTTTCTAGTCTAAGATTCGACACTCAATCGAAATCCAGACAATCAGATAAATTCCCTTTTTCTAGTCTATGATTCGACACTCAGTCGGGATCCGGACAATCAGATATGTTCCCTTTTTCTAGTCTCAGATTTGACACTCAATCAAGATCCGGACAATCATATATGTTCCCTTTTTCTAGTCTCCAATTCGACACTCAGTCGAGGTCCGGACAATCAGATATGTTTCCTTCTTCAAGTCCCCAATTCAACACTCAGTCGAGTTCCGTACAATCAAATATGTTCCCTTTTTCTAGTCTTAAATTTGCCACTCAATCCAGATCCGGACAATCAGATATGTTTCCTTTTTCGAGTCCCAGATTTGACACTCAGTCAAGATCCTGACAATTAGATATGTTCCCTTTTACTAGTCACAGATTCGACACTCAGTCGAGATCCGGACAATCAGATAAATTCCCTTTTTCTAGTCTCAGATTTGACACTCAGTCGAGATCCAGACAATCAGATGTTTTCCCTTTTTCTACTCCCAGATTTGTTACTCAATCAAGAATCCGGACAATCATATATGTTCCCTTTTTCTAGTCTCAAATTCGACACTCAGTCGAGGTCCGGAAAATCAGATATGTTTCCTTTTTCTAGTCACAGATTCGACAGTCAATTGAGATCCGAACATTAGATAAATTCCCTTTTTCTAGTCTCAGATTTGACACTCAGTCGAGATCCATACAATCAGATATGTTCCCTTTTTCTAGTCTTCAATTTGACACTCAATCGAGATCCGGACAATCAGATATGTTCCCTTTTTCTAGTCCCAGATTTGACACTCAGTCAAGATCCGGACAATCAGATATGTTCCCTCTTTCTAGTCACAGATTCGACACTCAGTCGAGATCCGGACAATCAGATAAATTCCCTTTTTCTTGTCTAAGATTTGACACTCAATCGAAATCCAGACAATCAGATAAATTCCCTTTTTCTAGTCTATGATTCGACACTCAGTCGGGATCCGGACAATCAGATATGTTCCCTTTTTCTAGTCTCAGATTTGACACTCAGTCGAGATCCAGACAATCAGATGTTTTCCCTTTTTCTACTCCCAGATTTGTCACTCAATCAAGATCCGGACAATCATATATGTTCCCTTTTTCTAGTCTCCAATTCGACACTCAGTCGAGGTCCGGACAATCAGATATGTTCCCTTCTTCAAGTCCCCAATTCAACACTCAGTCGAGTTCCGTACAATCAAATATGTTCCCTTTTTCTAGTCTTAAATTTGACACTCAATCCAGATCCGGACAATCAGATATGTTTCCTTTTTCGAGTCCCAGATTTGACACTCAGTCAAGATCCGGACAATTAGATATGTTCCGTTTTTCTAGTCACAGATTCGACACTCAGTCGAGATCCGGACAATCAGATAAATTCCCTTTTTCTAGTCTAAGATTCGACACTCAGTCGAAATCCGGACAATCAGATAAATTCCCTTTTTCTAGTCTATGATTCGACACTCAGTCGGGATCCAGACAATCAGATATGTTCCCTTTTTCTAGTCTCAGATTCGACAGTCAATTGAGATCCGAACATTAGATAAATTCCCTTTTTCTAGTCTCAGATTTGACACTCAGTCGAGATCCATACAATCAGATATGTTCCCTTTTTCTAGTCTTCAATTTGACACTCAATCGTGATCCGGACAATCAGATATGTTCCCTTTTTCTAGTCCCAGATTTGACACTCAGTCAAGATCCGGACAATCAGATATGTTCCCTCTTTCTAGTCACAGATTCGACACTCAGTCGAGATCCGGACAATCAGATAAATTCCCTTTTTCTAGTCTAAGATTCGACACTCAGTGGAAATCCATACAATCAGATAAATTCCCTTTTTCTAGTCTATGATTCGACACTCAGTCGGGATCCGGACAATCAGATATGTTCCCTTTTTGTAGTCTCAAATTTGACACTCAGTCGAGATCCAGACAATTAGATATGTTCCCTTTTTCTAGTCACAGATTCGACAGTCAATTGAGATCCGAACATTAGATAAATTCCCTTTTTCTAGTCTCAGATTTGACACTCAGTCGAGATCCATACAATCAGATATATTCCCTTTTTCTAGTCTTCAATTTGACACTCAATCGAGATCCGGACAATCAGATATGTTCCCTTTTTCTAGTCCCAGATTTGACACTCAGTCAAGATCCGGACAATCAGATATGTTCCCTCTTTCTAGTCACAGATTCGACACTCAGTCGAGATCCGGACAATCAGATAAATTCTCTTTTTCTAGTCTAAGATTTGACACTCAATCGAAATCCAGACAATCAGATAAATTCCCTTTTTCTAGTCTATGATTCGACACTCAGTCGGGATCCGGACAATCAGATATGTTTCCTTTCTCTAGTCTCAGATTTGACACTCAGTCGAGATCCAGACAATCAGATGTTTTCCCTTCTTCTACTCCCAGATTTGTCACTCAATCAAGATCCGGACAATCATATTTGTTCCCTTTTTCTAGTCTCCAATTCGACACTCAGTCGAGGTCCGGACAATCAGATATGTTTCCTTCTTCAAGTCCCCAATTCAACACTCAGTCGAGTTCCGTACAATCAAATATGTTCCCTTTTTCTAGTCTTAAATTTGACACTCAATCCAGATCCGGACAATCAGATATGTTTCCTTTTTCGAGTCCCAGATTTGACACTCAGTCAAGATCTGGACAATTAGATATGTTCCCTTTTACTAGTCACAGATTCGACACTCAGTCGAGATCCGGGCAATCAGATAAATTCCGTTTTTCTAGTCTAAGATTCGACACTCAGTCGAAATCCGGACAATCAGATAAATTCCCTTTTTCTAGTCTATGATTCGACACTCAGTCGGGATCCAGACAATCAGATATGTTCCCTTTTTCTAGTCTCAGATTCGACAGTCAATTGAGATCCGAACATTAGATAAATTCCCTTTTTCTAGTCTCAGATTTGACACTCAGTCGAGATCCATACAATCAGATATGTTCCCTTTTTCTAGTCTTCAATTTGACACTCAATCGTGATCCGGACAATCAGATATGTTCCCTTTTTCTAGTCCCAGATTTGACACTCAGTCAAGATCCGGACAATCAGATATGTTCCCTCTTTCTAGTCACAGATTCGACACTCAGTCGAGATCCGGACAATCAGATAAAATCCCTTTTTCTAGTCTAAGATTTGACACTCAATCGAAATCCAGACAATCAGATAAATTCCCTTTTTCTAATCTATGATTCGACACTCAGTCGGGATCCGGACAATCAGATATGTTCCCTTTTTCTAGTCAAAGATTTGACACTCAGTCAAGATCCAGACAATCAGATGTTTTCCCTTTTTCTACTCCCAAATTTGTCACTCAATCAAGATCCGGACAATCATATATGTTCCCTTTTTCTAGTCTCCAATTCGACACTCAGTCGAGGTCCGGACAATCAGATATGTTCCCTTCTTCAAGTCCCCAATTCAACACACAGTCGAGTTCCGTACAATCAAATATGTTCCCTTTTTGTAGTCTTAAATTTGACACTCAATCCAGATCCGGACAATCAGATATGTTTCCTTTTTCGAGTCCCAGATTTGACACTCAGTCAAGATCCGGGCAATCAGATATGTTCCCTTTTTCTAATCTATGATTCGACACTCAGTCGGGATCCGGACAATCAGATATGTTCCCTTTTTCTAGTCTAAGATTTGACACTCAGTCAAGATCCAGACAATCAGATGTTTTCCCTTTTTCTACTCCCAAATTTGTCACTCAATCAAGATCCGGACAATCATATTTGTTCCCTTTTTCTAGTCTCCAATTCGACACTCAGTCGAGGTCCGGACAATCAGATATGTTCCCTTCTTCAAGTCCCCAATTCAACACTCAGTCGAGTTCCATACAACCAAATATGTTCCCTTTTTCTAGTCTTAAATTTGACACTCAATCCAGATCCGGACAATCAGATATGTTTCCTTTTTCGAGTCCCAGATTTGACACTCAGTCAAGATCCGAACAATTAGATATGTTCCCTTTTACTAGTCACAGATTCGACACTCAGTCGAGATCCAGACAATCACATAAATTCCCTTTTTCTAGTCTAAGATTCGACACTCAGTCGAGATCCAGACAATCAGATGTTTTCCCTTTTTCTACTCCCAGATTTGTCACTCAATCAAGAATCCGGACAATCATAAATGTTCCCTTTTTCTAGTCTCAAATTCGACACTCAGTCGAGGTCCGGAAAATCAGATATGTTTCCTTTTTCTAGTCACAGATTCAACAGTCAATTGAGATCCGAACATTAGATAAATTCCCTTTTTCTAGTCTCAGATTTGACACTCAGTCGAGATCCATACAATCAGATATGTTCCCTTTTTCTAGTCTTCAATTTGACACTCAATCGAGATCCGGACAATCAGATATGTTCCCTTTTTCTAGTCCCAGATTTGACACTCAGTCAAGATCCGGACAATCAGATATGTTCCCTCTTTCTAGTCACAGATTCGACACTCAGTCGAGATCCGGACAATCAGATAAATTCCCTTTTTCTAGTCTAAGATTTGACACTCAATCGAAATCCAGACAATCAGATAAATTCCCTTTTTCTAGTCTATGATTCGACACTCAGTCGGGATCCGGACAATCAGATATGTTCCCTTTTTCTAGTCTCAGATTTGACACTCAGTCGAGATCCAGACAATCAGATGTTTTCCCTTTTTCTACTCCCAGATTTGTCACTCAATCAAGATCCGGACAATCATATATGTTCCCTTTTTCTAGTCTCCAATTCGACACTCAGTCGAGGTCCGGACAATCAGATATGTTTCCTTCTTCAAGTCCCCAATTCAACACTCAGTCGAGTTCCGTACAATCAAATGTGTTCCCTTTTTCTAGTCTTAAATTTGACACTCAATCCAGATCCGGACAATCAGATATGTTTCCTTTTTTGAGTCCCAGATTTGACACTCAGTCAAGATCCGGACAATTAGAAATGTTCCCTTTTACTAGTCACAGATTCGACACTCAGTCGAGATCCGGACAATCAGATAAATTCCCTTTTTCTAGTCTCAGATTTGACACTCAGTCGAGATCCAGACAATCAGATGTTTTCCCTTTTTCTACTCCCAGATTTGTCACTCAATCAAGAATCCGGACAATCAGATATGTTCCCTTTTTCTAGTCTCAAATTCGACACTCAGTCGAGGTCCGGAAAATCAGATATGTTTCCTTTTTCTAGTCACAGATTCGACAGTCAATTGAGATCCGAACATTAGATAAATTCCCTTTTTCTAGTCTCAGATTTGACACTCAGTCGAGATCCATACAATCAGATATGTTCCCTTTTTCTAGTCTTCAATTTGACACTCAATCGAGATCCGGACAATCAGATATGTTCCCTTTTTCTAGTCCCAGATTAGACACTCTGTCAAGATCCGGACAATCAGATATGTTCCCTCTTTCTAGTCACAGATTCGACACTCAGTCGAGATCCGGACAATCAGATAAATTCCCTTTTTCTAGTCTAAGATTTGACACTCAATCGAAATCCAGACAATCAGATAAATTCCCTTTTTCTAGTCTATGATTCGACACTCAGTCGGGATCCGGACAATCAGATATGTTCCCTTTTTCTAGTCTCAGATTTGACACTCAGTCGAGATCCAGACAATCAGATGTTTTCCCTTTTTCTACTCCCAGATTTGTCACTCAATCAAGATCCGGACAATCATATATGTTCCCTTTTTCTAGTCTCCAATTCGACACTCAGTCGAGGTCCGGACAATCAGATATGTTCCCTTCTTCACGTCCCCAATTCAACACTCAGTCGAGTTCCGTACAATCAAATATGTTCCCTTTTTCTAGTCTTAAATTTAACACTCAATCCAGATCCGGACAATCAGATATGTTTCCTTTTTCGAGTCCCAGATTTGACACTCAGTCAAGATCCGGACAATTAGATATGTTCCCTTTTACTAGTCACAGATTCGACACTCAGTCGAGATCCGGACAATCAGATAAATTCCCTTTTTCTAGTCTAAGATTCGACACTCAGTGGAAATCCATACAATCAGATAAATTCCCTTTTTCTAGTCTATGATTCGACACTCAGTCGAGATCCGGACAATCAGATAAATTCCCTTTTTCTAGTCTAAGATTTGACACTCAATCGAAATCCAGACAATCAGATAAATTCCCTTTTTCTAGTCTATGATTCGACACTCAGTCGGGATCCGGACAATCAGATATGTTCCCTTTTTCTAGTCTCAGATTTGACACTCAGTCGAGATCCAGACAATCAGATGTTTTCCCTTTTTCTACTCCCAGATTTGTCACTCAATCAAGATCCGGACAATCATATATGTTCCCTTTTTCTAGTCTCCAATTCGACACTCAGTCGAGGTCCGGACAATCAGATATGTTTCCTTCTTCAAGTCCCCAATTCAACACTCAGTCGAGTTCCGTACAATCAAATGTGTTCCCTTTTTCTAGTCTTAAATTTGACACTCAATCCAGATCCGGACAATCAGATATGTTTCCTTTTTTGAGTCCCAGATTTGACACTCAGTCAAGATCCGGACAATTAGAAATGTTCCCTTTTACTAGTCACAGATTCGACACTCAGTCGAGATCCGGACAATCAGATAAATTCCCTTTTTCTAGTCTCAGATTTGACACTCAGTCGAGATCCAGACAATCAGATGTTTTCCCTTTTTCTACTCCCAGATTTGTCACTCAATCAAGATCCGGACAATCATATATGTTCCCTTTTTCTAGTCTCCAATTCGACACTCAGTCGAGGTCCGGACAATCAGATATGTTCCCTTCTTCACGTCCCCAATTCAACACTCAGTCGAGTTCCGTACAATCAAATATGTTCCCTTTTTCTAGTCTTAAATTTAACACTCAATCCAGATCCGGACAATCAGATATGTTTCCTTTTTCGAGTCCCAGATTTGACACTCAGTCAAGATCCGGACAATTAGATATGTTCCCTTTTACTAGTCACAGATTCGACACTCAGTCGAGATCCGGACAATCAGATAAATTCCCTTTTTCTAGTCTAAGATTCGACACTCAGTGGAAATCCATACAATCAGATAAATTCCCTTTTTCTAGTCTATGATTCGACACTCAGTCGGGATCCGGACAATCAGATATGTTCCCTTTTTGTAGTCTCAAATTTGACACTCAGTCGAGATCCAGACAATTAGATATGTTCCCTTTTTCTAGTCACAGATTCGACAGTCAATTGAGATCCGAACATTAGATAAATTCCCTTTTTCTAGTCTCAGATTTGACACTCAGTCGAGATCCATACAATCAGATATATTCCCTTTTTCTAGTCTTCAATTTGACACTCAATCGAGATCCGGACAATCAGATATGTTCCCTTTTTCTAGTCCCAGATTTGACACTCAGTCAAGATCCGGACAATCAGATATGTTCCCTCTTTCTAGTCACAGATTCGACACTCAGTCGAGATCCGGACAATCAGATAAATTCTCTTTTTCTAGTCTAAGATTTGACACTCAATCGAAATCCAGACAATCAGATAAATTCCCTTTTTCTAGTCTATGATTCGACACTCAGTCGGGATCCGGACAATCAGATATGTTTCCTTTCTCTAGTCTCAGATTTGACACTCAGTCGAGATCCAGACAATCAGATGTTTTCCCTTCTTCTACTCCCAGATTTGTCACTCAATCAAGATCCGGACAATCATATTTGTTCCCTTTTTCTAGTCTCCAATTCGACACTCAGTCGAGGTCCGGACAATCAGATATGTTTCCTTCTTCAAGTCCCCAATTCAACACTCAGTCGAGTTCCGTACAATCAAATATGTTCCCTTTTTCTAGTCTTAAATTTGACACTCAATCCAGATCCGGACAATCAGATATGTTTCCTTTTTCGAGTCCCAGATTTGACACTCAGTCAAGATCTGGACAATTAGATATGTTCCCTTTTACTAGTCACAGATTCGACACTCAGTCGAGATCCGGACAATCAGATAAATTCCGTTTTTCTAGTCTAAGATTCGACACTCAGTCGAAATCCGGACAATCAGATAAATTCCCTTTTTCTAGTCTATGATTCGACACTCAGTCGGGATCCGGACAATCAGATATGTTCCCTTTTTCTAGTCTCAGATTCGACAGTCAATTGAGATCCGAACATTAGATAAATTCCCTTTTTCTAGTCTCAGATTTGACACTCAGTCGAGATCCATACAATCAGATATGTTCCCTTTTTCTAGTCTTCAATTTGACACTCAATCGTGATCCGGACAATCAGATATGTTCCCTTTTTCTAGTCCCAGATTTGACACTCAGTCAAGATCCGGACAATCAGATATGTTCCCTCTTTCTAGTCACAGATTCGACACTCAGTCGAGATCCGGACAATCAGATAAATTCCCTTTTTCTAGTCTAAGATTTGACACTCAATCGAAATCCAGACAATCAGATAAATTCCCTTTTTCTAATCTATGATTCGACACTCAGTCGGGATCCGGACAATCAGATATGTTCCCTTTTTCTAGTCAAAGATTTGACACTCAGTCAAGATCCAGACAATCAGATGTTTTCCCTTTTTCTACTCCCAAATTTGTCACTCAATCAAGATCCGGACAATCATATATGTTCCCTTTTTCTAGTCTCCAATTCGACACTCAGTCGAGGTCCGGACAATCAGATATGTTCCCTTCTTCAAGTCCCCAATTAAACACTCAGTCGAGTTCCGTACAATCAAATATGTTCCCTTTTTGTAGTCTTAAATTTGACACTCAATCCAGATCCGGACAATCAGATATGTTTCCTTTTTCGAGTCCCAGATTTGACACTCAGTCAAGATCCGGGCAATCAGATATGTTCCCTTTTTCTAATCTATGATTCGACACTCAGTCGGGATCCGGACAATCAGATATGTTCCCTTTTTCTAGTCTAAGATTTGACACTCAGTCAAGATCCAGACAATCAGATGTTTTCCCTTTTTCTACTCCCAAATTTGTCACTCAATCAAGATCCGGACAATCATATTTGTTCCCTTTTTCTAGTCTCCAATTCGACACTCAGTCGAGGTCCGGACAATCAGATATGTTCCCTTCTGCAAGTCCCCAATTCAACACTCAGTCGAGTTCCATACAATCAAATATGTTCCCTTTTTCTAGTCTTAAATTTGACACTCAATCCAGATCCGGACAATCAGATATGTTTCCTTTTTCGAGTCCCAGATTTGACACTCAGTCAAGATCCGAACAATTAGATATGTTCCCTTTTACTAGTCACAGATTCGACACTCAGTCGAGATCCGGACAATCAGATAAATTCCCTTTTTCTAGTCTAAGATTCGACACTCAGTTGAGATCCAGACAATCAGATGTTTTCCCTTTTTCTACTCCCAGATTTGTCACTCAATCAAGAATCCGGACAATCATATATGTTCCCTTTTTCTAGTCTCAAATTCGACACTCAGTCGAGGTCCGGAAAATCAGATATGTTTCCTTTTTCTAGTCACAGATTCGACAGTCAATTGAGATCCGAACATTAGATAAATTCCCTTTTTCTAGTCTCAGATTTGACACTCAGTCGAGATCCATACAATCAGATATGTTCCCTTTTTCTAGTCTTCAATTTGACACTCAATCGAGATCCGGACAATCAGATATGTTCCCTATTTCTAGTCCCAGATTTGACACTCAGTCAAGATCCGGACAATCAGATATGTTCCCTCTTTCTAGTCACAGATTCGACACTCAGTCGAGATCCGGACAATCAGATAAATTCCCTTTTTCTAGTCTAAGATTTGACACTCAATCGAAATCCAGACAATCAGATAAATTCCCTTTTTCTAATCTATGATTCGACACTCAGTCGGGATCCGGACAATCAGATATGTTCCCTTTTTCTAGTCTCAGATTTGACACTCAGTCGAGATCCAGACAATCAGATGTTTTCCCTTTTTCTACTCCCAGATTTGTCACTCAATCAAGATCCGGACAATCATATATGTTCCCTTTTTCTAGTCTCCAATTCGACACTCAGTCGAGGTCCGGACAATCAGATATGTTCCCTTCTTCAAGTCCCCAATTCAACACTCAGTCGAGTTCCGTACAATCAAATATGTTCCATTTTTCTAGTCTTAAATTTGACACTCAATCCAGATCCGGACAATCAGATATGTTTCTGTTTTCGAGTCCCAGATTTGACACTCAGTCAAGATCCGGACAATTAGATATGTTCCCTTTTACTAGTCACAGATTCGACACTTAGTCGAGATCCGGACAATCAGATAAATTCCCTTTTTCTAGTCTAAGATTCGACACTCAGTGGAAATCCATACAATCAGATAAATTCCCTTTTTCTAGTCTATGATTCGACACTCAGTCGGGATCCGGACAATCAGATATGTTCCCTTTTTGTAGTCTCAAATTTGACACTCAGTCGAGATCCAGACAATTAGATATGTTCCCTTTTTCTAGTCACAGATTCGACAGTCAATTGAGATCCGAACATTAGATAAATTCCCTTTTTCTAGTCTCAGATTTGACACTCAGTCGAGATCCATACAATCAGATATGTTTCCTTTTTCTAGTCTTCAATTTGACACTCAATCGAGATCCGGACAATCAGATATGTTCCCTTTTTCTAGTCCCAGATTTGACACTCAGTCAAGATCCGGACAATCAGATATGTTCCCTCTTTCTAGTCACAGATTCGACACTCAGTCGAGATCCGGACAATCAGATAAATTCCCTTTTTCTAGTCTAAGATTTGACACTCAATCGAAATCCAGACAATCAGATAAATTCCCTTTTTCTAGTCTATGATTCGACACTCAGTCGGGATCCGGACAATCAGATATGTTCCCTTTTTCTAGTCTCAGATATGACACTCAGTCGAGATCCAGACAATCAGATGTTTTCCCTTTTTCTACTCCCAGATTTGTCACTCAATCAAGATCCGGACAATCATATATGTTCGCTTTTTCTAGTCTCCAATTCGACACTCAGTCGAGGTCCGGACAATCAGATATGTTCCCTTCTTCAAGTCCCCAATTCAACACTCAGTCGAGTTCCGTACAATCAAATATGTTCCCTTTTTCTAGTCTTAAATTTGACACTCAATCCAGATCCGGACAATCAGATATGTTTCCTTTTTCGAGTCCCAGATTTGACACTCAGTCAAGATCCGGACAATTAGATATGTTCCCTTTTACTAGTCACAGATTCGACACTCAGTCGAGATCCGGACAATCAGATAAATTCCCTTTTTCTAGTCTAAGATTCGACACTCAGTGGAAATCCATACAATCAGATAAATTCCCTTTTTCTAGTCTATGATTCGACACTCAGTCGGGATCCGGACAATCAGATATGTTCCCTTTTTGTAGTCTCAAATTTGACACTCAGTCGAGATCCAGACAATTAGATATGTTCCCTTTTTCTAGTCACAGATTCGACAGTCAATTGAGATCTGAACATTAGATAAATTCCCTTTTTCTAGTCTCAGATTTGACACTCAGTCGAGATCCATACAATCAGATATATTCCCTTTTTCTAGTCTTCAATTTGACACTCAATCGAGATCCGGACAATCAGATATGTTTCCTTCTTCAAGTCCCCAATTCAACACTCAGTCGAGTTCCGTACAATCAAATATGTTCCCTTTTTCTAGTCTTAAATTTGACACTCAATCCAGATCCGGACAATCAGATATGTTTCCTTTTTCGAGTCCCAGATTTGACACTCACTCAAGATCTGGACAATTAGATATGTTCCCTTTTACTAGTCACAGATTCGACACTCAGTCGAGATCCGGACAATCAGATAAATTCTCTTTTTCTAGTCTAAGATTCGACACTCAGTCGAAATCCGGACAATCAGATAAATTCCCTTTTTCTAGTCTATGATTCGACACTCAGTCGGGATCCGGACAATCAGATATGTTCCCTTTTTCTAGTCTCAGATTCGACAGTCAATTGAGATCCATACAATCAGATATGTTCCCTTTTACTAGTCTTCAATTTGACACTCAATCGAGATCCGGACAATCAGATATGTTCCCTTTTTCTAGTCCCAGATTTGACACTCAGTCAAGATCCGGACAATCAGATATGTTCCCTCTTTCTAGTCACAGATTCGACACTCAGTCGAGATCCGGACAATCAGATAAATTCCCTTTTTCTAGTCTAAGATTTGACACTCAATCGAAATCCAGACAATCAGATAAATTCCCTTTTTCTAATCTATGATTCGACACTCAGTCGGGATCCGGACAATCAGATATGTTCCCTTTTTCTAGTCAAAGATTTGACACTCAGTCAAGATCCAGACAATCAGATGTTTTCCCTTTTTCTACTTCCAAATTTGTCACTCAATCAAGATCCGGACAATCATATATGTTCCCTTTTTCTAGTCTCCAATTCGACACTCAGTCGAGGTCCGGACAATCAGATATGTTCCCTTCTTCAAGTCCCCAATTCAACACTCAGTCGAGTTCCGTACAATCAAATATGTTCCCATTTTGTAGTCTTCAATTTGACACTCAATCCAGATCCGGACAATCAGATATGTTTCCTTTTTCAAGTCCCAGATTTGACACTCAGTCAAGATCCGGACAATTAGATATGTTCCCTTTTACTAGTCACAGATTCGACACTCAGTCGAGATCCGGACAATCAGATAAATTCCCTTTTTCTAGTCTAAGATTCGACACTCAGTCGAAATCCAGACAATCAGATAAATTCCCTTTTTCTAGTCTATGATTCGACACTCAGTCGGGATCCGGACAATCAGATATGTTCCCTTTTTCTAGTCTCAGATGTGACACTCAGTCGAGATCCAGACAATCAGATATGTTCCCTTCTTCTAGTCACAGATTCGACAGTCAATTGAGATCCGAACATTAGATAAATTCCCTTTTTCTAGTCTCAGATTTGACACTCAATCGAGATCCATACAATCAGATATGTTCTCTTTTTCTAGTCTTCAATTTGACACGTAATCAAGATCCGGACAATCAGATATGTTCCCTTTTTCTAGTCCCAGATTTGACACTCAGTCAAGATCCGGACAATCAGATATGTTCCCTCTTTCTAGTCACAGATTCGACACTCAGTCGAGATCCGGACAATCAGATAAATTCCCTTTTCTAGTCTAAGATTTGACACTCAATCGAAATCCAGACAATCAGATAAATTCCCTTTTTCTAGTCAATGATTCGACACTCAGTCAGGATCCGGACAATCAGATATGTTCCCTTTTTCTAGTCTCAGATTTGACACTCAGTCGAGATCCAGACAATCAGATGTTTTCCCTTTTTCTACTCCCAGATTTGTCACTCTATCAAGAATCCGGACAATCATATATGTTCCCTTTTTCTAGTCTCCAATTCGACACTCAGTCGAGGTCCGGAAAATCAGATATGTTTCCTTCTTCAAGTCCCCAATTCAACACTCAGTCGAGTTCCATACAATCAAATATGTTCCCTTTTTCTAGTCTTAAATTTGACACTCAATCCAGATCCGGACAATCAGATATGTTTCCTTTTTCGAGTCCCAGATTTGACACTCAGTCAAGATCCGGACAATTAGATATGTTCCCTTTTACTAGTCACAGATTCGACACTCAGTCGAGATCCGGACAATCAGATAAATTCCCTTTTTCTAGTCTAAGATTCGACTCTCAGTGGAAATCCATACAATCAGATAAATTCCCTTTTTCTAGTCTATGATTCGACACTCAGTCGGGGTCCGGACAATCAGATATGTTCTCTTTTTGTAGTCTCAAATTTGACACTCAGTCGAGATCCAGACAATTAGATATGTTCCCTTTTTCTAGTCACAGATTCGACAGTCAATTGAGATCCGAACATTAGATAAATTCCCTTTTTCTAGTCTCAGATTTGACACTCAGTCGAGATCCATACAATCAGATATGTTCCCTTTTTCTAGTCTTCAATTTGACACTCAATCGAGATCCGGACAATCAGATATGTTCCCTTTTTCTAGTCCCAGATTTGACACTCAGTCAAGGTCCGGACAATCAGATATTTTTCCTTCTTCAAGTCCCCAATTCAACACTCAGTCGAGTTCCGTACAATCAAATATGTTCCCTTTTTCTAGTCTTAAATTTGACACTCAATCCAGATCCGGACAATCAGATATGTTTCCTTTTTCGAGTCCCAGATTTGACACTCAGTCAAGATCTGGACAATTAGATATGTTCCCTTTTACTAGTCACAGATTCGACACTCAGTCGAGATCCGGACAATCAGATAAATTCCCTTTTTCTAGTCTAAGATTCGACACTCAGTCGAAATCCGGACAATCAGATAAATTCCCTTTTTCTAGTCTATGATTCGACACTCAGTCGCGATCCGGACAATCAGATATGTTCCCTTTTTCTAGTCTCAGATTTGACACTCAGTCGAGATCCAGACAATCAGATGTTTTCCCTTTTTCTACTCCCAGATTTGTCACTCAATCAAGAATCCGGACAATCATATATGTTCCCTTTTTCTAGTCTCCAATTCGACACTCAGTCGAGGTCCGGAAAATCAGATATGTTTCCTTCTTCAAGTCCCCAATTCAACACTCAGTCGAGTTCCATACAATCAAATATGTTCCCTTTTTCTAGTCTTAAATTTGACACTCAATCCAGATCCGGACAATCAGATATGTTTCCTTTTTCGAGTCCCAGATTTGACACTCAGTCAAGATCCGGACAATTAGATATGTTCCCTTTTACTAGTCACAGATTCGACACTCAGTCGAGATCCGGACAATCAGATAAATTCCCTTTTTCTAGTCTAAGATTCGACTCTCAGTGGAAATCCATACAATCAGATAAATTACCTTTTTCTAGTCTATGATTCGACACTCAGTCGGGATCCGGACAATCAGATATGTTCCCTTTTTGTAGTCTCAAATATGACACTCAGTCGACATCCAGACAATTAGATATGTTCCCTTTTTCTAGTCACAGATTCGACAGTCAATTGAGATCCGAACATTAGATAAATTCCCTTTTTCTAGTCTTAGATTTGACACTCAGTCGAGATCCATACAATCAGATATGTTCCCTTTTTCTAGTCTTCAATTTGACACTCAATCGAGATCCGGACAATCAGATATGTTCCCTTTTTCTAGTCCCAGATTTGACACTCAGTCAAGGTCCGGACAATCAGATATTTTTCCTTCTTCAAGTCCCCAATTCAACACTCAGTCGAGTTCCGTACAATCAAATATGTTCCCTTTTTCTAGTCTTAAATTTGACACTCAATCCAGATCCGGACAATCAGATATGTTTCCTTTTTCGAGTCCCAGATTTGACACTCAGTCAAGATCTGGACAATTAGATATGTTCCCTTTTACTAGTCACAGATTCGACACTCAGTCGAGATCTGGACAATCAGATAAATTCCCTTTTTCTAGTCTAAGATTCGACACTCAGTCGAAATCCGGACAATCAGATAAATTCCCTTTTTCTAGTCTATGATTCGACACTCAGTCGGGATCCGGACAATCAGATATGTTCCCTTTTTCTAGTCTCAGATTCGACAGTCAATTGAGATCCGAACATTAGATAAATTCCCTTTTTCTAGTCTCAGATTTGACACTCAGTCGAGATCCATACAATCAGATATGTTCCCTTTTTCTAGTCTTCAATTTGACACTCAATCGAGATCCGGACAATCAGATATGTTCCCTTTTTCTAGTCCCAGATTTGACACTCAGTCAAGATCCGGACAATCAGATATGTTCCCTCTTTCTAGTCACAGATTCGACACTCAGTCGAGATCCGGACAATCAGATAAATTCCCTTTTTCTAGTCTAAGATTTGACACTCAATCGAAATCCAGACAATCAGATAAATTCCCTTTTTCTAATCTATGATTCGACACTCAGTCGGGATCCGGACAATCAGATATGTTCCCTTTTTCTAGTCAAAGATTTGACACTCAGTCAAGATCCAGACAATCAGATGTTTTCCCTTTTTCTACTCCCAAATTTGTCACTCAATCAAGATCCGGACAATCATATATGTTCCCTTTTTCTAGTCTCCAATTCGACACTCAGTCGAGGTCCGGACAATCAGATATGTTCCCTTCTTCAAGTCCCCAATTCAACACTCAGTCGAGTTCCGTACAATCAAATATGTTCCCTTTTTGTAGTCTTAAATTTGACACTCAATCCAGATCCGGACAATCATATATGTTTCCTTTTTCGAGTCCCAGATTTGACACTCAGTCAAGATCCGGACAATTAGATATGTTCCCTTTTACTAGTCACAGATTCGACACTTAGTCGAGATCCGGACAATCAGATAAATTCCCTTTTTCTAGTCTAAGATTCGATACTCAGTCGAAATCCAGACAATCAGATAAATTCCCTTTTTCTAGTCTATGATTCGACACTCAGTCGGGATCCGGACAATCAGATATGTTCCCTTTTTCTAGTCTCAGATGTGACACTCAGTCGAGATCCAGACAATCAGATATGTTCCCTTCTTCTAGTCACAGATTCGACAGTCAATTGAGATCCGAACATTAGATAAATTCCCTTTTTCTAGTCTCAGATTTGACACTCAATCGAGGTCCATACAATCAGATATGTTCTCTTTTTCTAGTCTTCAACTTGACACGTAATCAAGATCCGGACAATCAGATATGTTCCCTTTTTCTAGTCGCAGATTTGACACTCAGTCAAGATCCGGACAATCAGATATGTTCCCTCTTTCTAGTCACAGATTCGACACTCAGTCGAGATCCGGACAATCAGATAAATTCCCTTTTCTAGTCTAAGATTTGACACTCAATCGAAATCCAGACAATCAGATAAATTCCCTTTTTCTAATCTATGATTCGACACTCAGTCGGGATCCGGATAATCAGATATGTTCCCTTTTTCTAGTCAAAGATTTGACACTCAGTCAAGATCCAGACAATCAGATGTTTTCCCTTTTTCTACTCCCAAATTTGTCACTCAATCAAGATCCGGACAATCATATATGTTCCCTTTTTCTAGTCTCCAATTCGACACTCAGTCGAGGTCCGGACAATCAGATATGTTCCCTTCTTCAAGTCCCCAATTCAACACTCAGTCGAGTTCCGTACAATCAAATATGTTCCCTTTTTGTAGTCTTAAATTTGACACTCAATCCAGATCCGGACAATCAGATATGTTTCCTTTTTCGAGTCCCAGATTTGACACTCAGTCAAGATCCGGACAATTAGATATGTTCCCTTTTACTAGTCACAGATTTGACACTCAGTCGAGATCCGGACAATCAGATAAATTCCCTTTTTCTAGTCTAAGATTCGACACTCAGTCGAAATCCAGACAATCAGATAAATTCCCTTTTTCTAGTCTATGATTCGACACTCAGTCGGGATCCGGACAATCAGATATGTTCCCTTTTTCTAGTCTCAGATGTGACACTCAGTCGAGATCCAGACAATCAGATATGTTCCCATCTTCTAGTCACAGATTCGACAGTCAATTGAGATCCGAACATTAGATAAATTCCCTTTTTCTAGTCTCAGATTTGACACTCAATCGAGGTCCATACAATCAGATATGTTCTCTTTTTCTAGTCTTCAACTTGACACGTAATCAAGATCCGGACAATCAGATATGTTCCCTTTTTCTAGTCCCAGATTTGACACTCAGTCAAGATCCGGACAATCAGATATGTTCCCTCTTTCTAGTCACAGATTCGACACTCAGTCGAGATCCGGACAATCAGATAAATTCCCTTTTCTAGTCTAAGATTTGACACTCAATCGAAATCCAGACAATCAGATAAATTCCCTTTTTCAAGTCAATGATTCGACACTCAGTCAGGATCCGGACAATCAGATATGTTCCCTTTTTCTAGTCTCAGATTTGACACTCAGTCGAGATCCAGACAATCAGATGTTTTCCCTTTTTCTACTCCCAGATTTGTCACTCAATCAAGAATCCGGACAATCATATATGTTCCCTTTTTCTAGTCTCCAATTCGACACTCAGTCGAGGTCCGGAAAATCAGATATGTTTCCTTCTTCAAGTCCCCAATTCAACACTCAGTCGAGTTCCATACAATCAAATATGTTCCCTTTTTGTAGTCTTAAATTTGACACTCAATCCAGATCCGGACAATCAGATATGTTTCCTTTTTCGAGTCCCAGATTTGACACTCAGTCAAGATCCGGACAATTAGATATGTTCCCTTTTACTAGTCACAGATTCGACACTCAGTCGAGATCCGGACAATCAGATAAATTCCCTTTTTCTATTCTAAGATTCGACTCTCAGTGGAAATCCATACAATCAGATAAATTCCCTTTTTCTAGTCTATGATTCGACACTCAGTCGGGATCCGGACAATCAGATATGTTCCCTTCTTTTTGTAGTCTCAAATTTGACACTCAGTCGAGATCCAGACAATTAGATATGTTCCCTTTTTCTAGTCACAGATTCGACAGTCAATTGAGATCCGAACATTAGATAAATTCCCTTTTTCTAGTCTCAGATTTGACACTCAGTCGAGATCCATACAATCAGATATGTTCCCTTTTTCTAGTCTTCAATTTGACACTCAATCGAGATCCGGACAATCAGATATGTTCCCTTTTTCTAGTCCCAGATTGGACACTCAGTCAAGATCCGGACAATCAGATATGTTCCCTCTTTCTAGTCATAGATTCGACACTCAGTCGAGATCCGAACAATCAGATAAATTCCCTTTTACTAGTCTAAGATTTGACACTCAATCGAAATCCAGACAATCAGATAAATTCCCTTATTCTAGTCTATGATTCGACACTCAGTCGGGATCCGGACAATCAGATATGTTTCCTTTCTCTAGTCTCAGATTTGACACTCAGTCGAGATCCAGACAATCAGATGTTTTCCCTTTTTCTACTCCCAGATTTGTCACTCAATCAAGATCCGGACAATCATATTTGTTCCCTTTTTCTAGTCTCCAATTCGACACTCAGTCGAGGTCCGGACAATCAGATATGTTTCCTTCTTCAAGTCCCCAATTCAACACTCAGTCGAGTTCCGTACAATCAAATATGTTCCCTTTTTCTAGTCTTAAATTTGACACTCAATCCAGATCCGGACAATCAGATATGTTTCCTTTTTCGAGTCCCAAATTTGACACTCAGTCAAGATCCGGACAATTAGATATGTTCCCTTTTACTAGTCCCAGATTCGACACTCAGTCGAGATCCGGACAATCAGATAAATTCCCTTTTTCTAGTCTAAGATTCGACACTCAGTCGAAATCCAGACAATCAGATAAATTCCCTTTTTCTAGTCTATGATTCGACACTCAGTTGGGATCCGGACAATCAGATATGTTCCCCTTTTCTAGTCTCAGAATTGACACTCAGTCGAGATCCAGACAATCAGATATGTTCCCTTTTTCTAGTCACAGATTCGACAGTCAATTGAGATCCGAACATTAGATAAATTCCCTTTTTCTAGTCTCAGATTTGACACTCAGTCGAGATCCATACAATCAGATATGTTCCCTTTTTCTAGTCTTCAATTTGACACTCAATCGAGATCCGGACAATCAGATATGTTCCCTTTTTCTAGTCCCAGATTTGACACTCAGTCAAGATCCGGACAATCAGATATGTTCCCTCTTTCTAGTCACAGATTCGACACTCAGTCGAGATCCGGACAATCAGATAAATTCCCTTTTTCTAGTCTAAGATTTGACACTCAATCGAAATCCAGACAATCAGATAAATTCCCTTTTTCTAATCTATGATTCGACACTCAGTCGGGATCCGGACAATCAGATATGTTCCCTTTTTCTAGTCAAAGATTTGACACTCAGTCAAGATCCAGACAATCAGATGTTTTCCCTTTTTCTACTCCCAAATTTGTCACTCAATCAAGATCCGGACAATCATATATGTTCCCTTTTTCTAGTCTCCAATTCGACACTCAGTCGAGGTCCGGACAATCAGATATGTTCCCTTCTTCAAGTCCCCAATTCAACACTCAGTCGAGTTCCGTACAATCAAATATGTTCCCTTTTTGTAGTCTTAAATTTGACACTCAATCCAGATCCGGACAATCATATATGTTTCCTTTTTCGAGTCCCAGATTTGACACTCAGTCAAGATCCGGACAATTAGATATGTTCCCTTTTACTAGTCACAGATTCGACACTTAGTCGAGATCCGGACAATCAGATAAATTCCCTTTTTCTAGTCTAAGATTCGATACTCAGTCGAAATCCAGACAATCAGATAAATTCCCTTTTTCTAGTCTATGATTCGACACTCAGTCGGGATCCGGACAATCAGATATGTTCCCTTTTTCTAGTCTCAGATGTGACACTCAGTCGAGATCCAGACAATCAGATATGTTCCCTTCTTCTAGTCACAGATTCGACAGTCAATTGAGATCCGAACATTAGATAAATTCCCTTTTTCTAGTCTCAGATTTGACACTCAATCGAGGTCCATACAATCAGATATGTTCTCTTTTTCTAGTCTTCAACTTGACACGTAATCAAGATCCGGACAATCAGATATGTTCCCTTTTTCTAGTCCCAGATTTGACACTCAGTCAAGATCCGGACAATCAGATATGTTCCCTCTTTCTAGTCACAGATTCGACACTCAGTCGAGATCCGGACAATCAGATAAATTCCCTTTTCTAGTCTAAGATTTGACACTCAATCGAAATCCAGACAATCAGATAAATTCCCTTTTTCTAATCTATGATTCGACACTCAGTCGGGATCCGGATAATCAGATATGTTCCCTTTTTCTAGTCAAAGATTTGACACTCAGTCAAGATCCAGACAATCAGATGTTTTCCCTTTTTCTACTCCCAAATTTGTCACTCAATCAAGATCCGGACAATCATATATGTTCCCTTTTTCTAGTCTCCAATTCGACACTCAGTCGAGGTTCGGACAATCAGATATGTTCCCTTCTTCAAGTCCCCAATTCAACACTCAGTCGAGTTCCGTACAATCAAATATGTTCCCTTTTTGTAGTCTTAAATTTGACACTCAATCCAGATCCGGACAATCAGATATGTTTCCTTTTTCGAGTCCCAGATTTGACACTCAGTCAAGATCCGGACAATTAGATATGTTCCCTTTTACTAGTCACAGATTTGACACTCAGTCGAGATCCGGACAATCAGATAAATTCCCTTTTTCTAGTCTAAGATTCGACACTCAGTCGAAATCCAGACAATCAGATAAATTCCCTTTTTCTAGTCTATGATTCGACACTCAGTCGGGATCCGGACAATCAGATATGTTCCCTTTTTCTAGTCTCAGATGTGACACTCAGTCGAGATCCAGACAATCAGATATGTTCCCTTCTTCTAGTCACAGATTCGACAGTCAATTGAGATCCGAACATTAGATAAATTCCCTTTTTCTAGTCTCAGATTTGACACTCAATCGAGGTCCATACAATCAGATATGTTCTCTTTTTCTAGTCTTCAACTTGACACGTAATCAAGATCCGGACAATCAGATATGTTCCCTTTTTCTAGTCCCAGATTTGACACTCAGTCAAGATCCGGACAATCAGATATGTTCCCTCTTTCTAGTCACAGATTCGACACTCAGTCGAGATCCGGACAATCAGATAAATTCCCTTTTCTAGTCTAAGATTTGACACTCAATCGAAATCCAGACAATCAGATAAATTCCCTTTTTCTAATCTATGATTCGACACTCAGTCGGGATCCGGATAATCAGATATGTTCCCTTTTTCTAGTCAAAGATTTGACACTCAGTCAAGATCCAGACAATCAGATGTTTTCCCTTTTTCTACTCCCAAATTTGTCACTCAATCAAGATCCGGACAATCATATATGTTCCCTTTTTCTAGTCTCCAATTCGACACTCAGTCGAGGTCCGGACAATCAGATATGTTCCCTTCTTCAAGTCCCCAATTCAACACTCAGTCGAGTTCCGTACAATCAAATATGTTCCCTTTTTGTAGTCTTAAATTTGACACTCAATCCAGATCCGGACAATCAGATATGTTTCCTTTTTCGAGTCCCAGATTTGACACTCAGTCAAGATCCGGACAATTAGATATGTTCCCTTTTACTAGTCACAGATTTGACACTCAGTCGAGATCCGGACAATCAGATAAATTCCCTTTTTCTAGTCTAAGATTCGACACTCAGTCGAAATCCAGACAATCAGATAAATTCCCTTTTTCTAGTCTATGATTCGACACTCAGTCGGGATCCGGACAATCAGATATGTTCCCTTTTTCTAGTCTCAGATGTGACACTCAGTCGAGATCCAGACAATCAGATATGTTCCCTTCTTCTAGTCACAGATTCGACAGTCAATTGAGATCCGAACATTAGATAAATTCCCTTTTTCTAGTCTCAGATTTGACACTCAATCGAGGTCCATACAATCAGATATGTTCTCTTTTTCTAGTCTTCAACTTGACACGTAATCAAGATCCGGACAATCAGATATGTTCCCTTTTTCTAGTCTCAGATTTGACACTCAGTCAAGATCCGGACAATCAGATATGTTCCCTCTTTCTAGTCACAGATTCGACACTCAGTCGAGATCCGGACAATCAGATAAATTCCCTTTTCTAGTCTAAGATTTGACACTCAATCGAAATCCAGACAATCAGATAAATTCCCTTTTTCAAGTCAATGATTCGACACTCAGTCAGGATCCGGACAATCAGATATGTTCCCTTTTTCTAGTCTCAGATTTGACACTCAGTCGAGATCCAGACAATCAGATGTTTTCCCTTTTTCTACTCCCAGATTTGTCACTCAATCAAGAATCCGGACAATCATATATGTTCCCTTTTTCTAGTCTCCAATTCGACACTCAGTCGAGGTCCGGAAAATCAGATATGTTTCCTTCTTCAAGTCCCCAATTCAACACTCAGTCGAGTTCCATACAATCAAATATGTTCCCTTTTTCTAGTCTTCAATTTGACACTCAATCGAGATCCGGACAATCAGATATGTTCCCTTTTTCTAGTCCCAGATTTGACACTCAGTCAAGATCCGGACAATCAGATATGTTCCCTCTTTCTAGTCACAGATTCGACACTCAGTCGAGATCCGAACAATCAGATAAATTCCCTTTTACTAGTCTAAGATTTGACACTCAATCGAAATCCAGACAATCAGATAAATTCCCTTATTCTAGTCTATGATTCGACACTCAGTCGGGATCCGGACAATCAGATATGTTTCCTTTCTCTAGTCTCAGATTTGACACTCAGTCGAGATCCAGACAATCAGATGTTTTCCCTTTTTCTACTCCCAGATTTGTCACTCAATCAAGATCCGGACAATCATATTTGTTCCCTTTTTCTAGTCTCCAATTCGACACTCAGTCGAGGTCCGGACAATCAGATATGTTTCCTTCTTCAAGTCCCCAATTCAACACTCAGTCGAGTTCCGTACAATCAAATATGTTCCCTTTTTCTAGTCTTAAATTTGACACTCAATCCAGATCCGGACAATCAGATATGTTTCCTTTTTCGAGTCCCAGATTTGACACTCAGTCAAGATCTGGACAATTAGATATGTTCCCTTTTACTAGTCACAGATTCGACACTCAGTCGAGATCCGGACAATCAGATAAATTCCCTTTTTCTAGTCTAAGATTCGACACTCAGTCGAAATCCAGACAATCAGATAAATTCCCTTTTTCTAGTCTATGATTCGACACTCAGTCGGGATCCGGACAATCAGATATGTTCCCTTTTTCTAGTCTCAGATGTGACACTCAGTCGAGATCCAGACAATCAGATATGTTCCCTTCTTCTAGTCACAGATTCGACAGTCAATTGAGATCCGAACATTAGATAAATTCCCTTTTTCTAGTCTCAGATTTGACACTCAATCGAGATCCATACAATCAGATATGTTCTCTTTTTCTAGTCTTCAATTTGACACGTAATCAAGATCCGGACAATCAGATATGTTCCCTTTTTCTAGTCCCAGATTTGACACTCAGTCAAGATCCGGACAATCAGATATGTTCCCTCTTTCTAGTCACAGATTCGACACTCAGTCGAGATCCGGACAATCAGATAAATTCCCTTTTCTAGTCTAAGATTTGACACTCAATCGAAATCCAGACAATCAGATAAATTCCCTTTTTCTAGTCAATGATTCGACACTCAGTCAGGATCCGGACAATCAGATATGTTCCCTTTTTCTAGTCTCAGATTTGACACTCAGTCGAGATCCAGACAATCAGATGTTTTCCCTTTTTCTACTCCCAGATTTGTCACTCAATCAAGAATCCGGACAATCATATATGTTCCCTTTTTCTAGTCTCCAATTCGACACTCAGTCGAGGTCCGGAAAATCAGATATGTTTCCTTCTTCAAGTCCCCAATTCAACACTCAGTCGAGTTCCATACAATCAAATATGTTCCCTTTTTCTAGTCTTAAATTTGACACTCAGTCCAGATCCGGACAATCAGATATGTTTCCTTTTTCAAGTCCCAGATTTGACACTCAGTCAAGATCCGGACAATTAGATATGTTCCCTTTTACTAGTCACAGATTCGACACTCAGTCGAGATCCGGACAATCAGATAAATTCCCTTTTTCTAGTCTAAGATTCGACTCTCAGTGGAAATCCATACAATCAGATAAATTCCCTTTTTCTAGTCTATGATTCGACACTCAGTCGGGATCCGGACAATCAGATATGTTCCCTTTTTGTAGTCTCAAATTTGACACTCAGTCGAGATCCAGACAATTAGATATGTTCCCTTTTTCTAGTCACAGATTCGACAGTCAATTGAGATCCGAACATTAGATAAATTCCCATTTTCTAGTCTCAGATTTGACACTCAGTCGAGATCCATACAATCAGATATGTTCCCTTTTTCTAGTCTTCAATTTGACACTCAATCGAGATCCGGACAATCAGATATGTTCCCTTTTTCTAGTCCCAGATTTGACACTCAGTCAAGATCCGGACAATCAGATATGTTCCCTCTTTCTAGTCACAGATTCGACACTCAGTCGAGATCCGGACAATCAGATAAATTCCCTTTTACTAGTCTAAGATTTGACACTCAATCGAAATCCAGACAATCAGATAAATTCCCTTATTCTAGTCTATGATTCGACACTCAGTCGGGATCCGGACAATCAGATATGTTTCCGTTCTCTAGTCTCAGATTTGACACTCAGTCGAGATCCAGACAATCAGATGTTTTCCCTTTTTCTACTCCCAGATTTGTCACTCAATCAAGATCCGGACAATCATATTTGTTCCCTTTTTCTAGTCTCCAATTCGACACTCAGTCGAGGTCCGGACAATCAGATATGTTTCCTTCTTCAAGTCCCCAATTCAACACTCTGTCGAGTTCCGTACAATCAAATATGTTCCCTTTTTCTAGTCTTAAATTTGACACTCAATCCAGATCCGGACAATCAGATATGTTTCCTTTTTCGAGTCCCAGATTTGACACTCAGTCAAGATCCGGACAATTAGATATGTTCCCTTTTACTAGTCACAGATTCGACACTCAGTCGAGATCTGGACAATCAGATAAATTCCCTTTTTCTAGTCTAAGATTCGACACTCAGTCGAAATCCAGACAATCAGATAAATTCCCTTTTTCTAGTCTATGATTCGACACTCAGTCGGGATCCGGACAATCAGATATGTTCCCTTTTTCTAGTCTCAGATGTGACACTCAGTCGAAATCCAGACAATCAGATATCTTCCCTTTTTCTAGTCACAGATTCGACAGTCAATTGAGATCCGAACATTAGATAAATTCCCTTTTTCTAGTCTAAGATTCGACACTCAGTCGAAATCCAGACAATCAGATAAATTCCCTTTTTCTAGTCTATGATTCGACACTCAGTCGGGATCCGGACAATCAGATATGTTTCCTTTTTCGAGTCCCAGATGTGACACTCAGTCAAGATCCGGACAATTAGATATGTTCCCTTTTACTAGTCACAGATTCGACACTCAGTCGAGATCCGGACAATCAGATAAATTCCCTTTTTCTAGTCTAAGATTCGACACTCAGTCGAAATCCAGACAATCAGATAAATTCCCTTTTTCTAGTCTATGATTCGACACTCAGTCGGGATCCGGACAATCAGATATGTTCCCTTTTTATAGTCTCAGATTTGACACTCAGTCGAGATCCAGACAATCAGATATCTTCTCTTTTTCTAGTCACAGATTCGACAGTCAATTGAGATCCGAACATTAGATAAATTCCCTTTTTCTAGTCTCAGATTTGACACTCAGTCGAGATCCATACAATCAGATATGTTCCCTTTTTCTAGTCTTCAATTTGACACTCAATCGAGATCCGGACAATCAGATATGTTCCCTTTTTCTAGTCCCAGATTTGACACTCAGTCAAGATCCGGACAATCAGATATGTTCCCTCTTTCTAGTCACAGATTCGACACTCAGTCGAGATCCGGACAATCAGATAAATTCCCTTTTTCTAGTCTAAGATTTGACACTCAATCGAAATCCAGACAATCAGATAAATTCCCTTTTTCTAGTCAATGATTCGACACTCAGTCGGGATCCGGACAATCAGATATGTTCCCTTTTTCTAGTCTCAGATTTGACACTCAGTCGAGATCCAGACAATCAGATGTTTTCCCTTTTTCTACTCCCAGATTTGTCACTCAATCAAGATCCAGACAATCATATATGTTCCCTTTTTCTAGTCTCCAATTCGACACACAGTCGAGGTCCGGACAATCAGATATGTTCCCTTCTTCAAGTCCCCAATTCAACACTCAGTCGAGTTCCGTACAATCAAATATGTTCCTTTTTTCTAGTCTTAAATTTGACACTCAATCCAGATCCGGACAATCAGATATGTTTCCTTTTTCGAGTCCCAGATTTGACACTCAGTCAAGATCCGGACAATTAGATATGTTCCCTTTTACTAGTCACAGATTCGACACTCAGTCGAGATCCGGACAATCAGATAAATTCCCTTTTTCTAGTCTAAGATTCGACACTCAATCGAAATCCAGACAATCAGATAAATCCCCTTTTTCTAGTCTATGATTCGACACTCAGTCGGGATCCGGACAATCAGATATGTTCCCTTTTTCTAGTCACAGATTCGACACTCAGTCGGATCCAGACAATCAGATAAATTCCCTTTTTCTAGTCTAAGATTTGACACTCAATCGAAATCCAGACAATCAGATAAATTCCCTTTTTCTAGTCTAAGATTCGACACTCAGTCGGGATCCGGACAATCAGATATGTTCCTTTCTTCTAGTCTAAGATTTGACACTCAGTCAAGATCCAGACAATCAGATGTTTTCCCTTTTTCTACTCCCAAATTTGTCACTCAATCAAGATCCGGACAATCATATATGTTCAATTTTTCTAGTCACAGATCCGACACTCAGTCGAGATCTTGACATTAGATAAATTCCCATTATCTAGTCTCCAATTCGACACTCAGTCGAGGTCCGGACAATCAGATATGTTTCCTTTTTCGAGTCCCAAATTTGACACTCAGTCAAGATCCGGACAATTAGATATGTTCCCTTTTACTAGTCCCAGATTCGACACTCAGTCGAGATCCGGACAATCAGATAAATTCCCTTTTTCTAGTCTAAGATTCGACACTCAGTCGAAATCCAGACAATCAGATAAATTCCCTTTTTCTAGTCTATGATTCGACACTCAGTTGGGATCCGGACAATCAGATATGTTCCCCTTTTCTAGTCTCAGAATTGACACTCAGTCGAGATCCAGACAATCAGATATGTTCCCTTTTTCTAGTCACAGATTCGACAGTCAATTGAGATCCGAACATTAGATAAATTCCCTTTTTCTAGTCTCAGATTTGACACTCAGTCGAGATCCATACAATCAGATATGTTCCCTTTTTCTAGTCTTCAATTTGACACTCAATCGAGATCCGGACAATCAGATATGTTCCCTTTTTCTAGTCCCAGATTTGACACTCAGTCAAGATCCGGACAATCAGATATGTTCCCTCTTTCTAGTCACAGATTCGACACTCAGTCGAGATCCGGACAATCAGATAAATTCCCTTTTCTAGTCTAAAATTTGACACTCAATCCAAATCCAGACAATCAGATAAATTCCCTTTTTCTAGTCAATGATTCGACACTCAGTCAGGATCTGGACAATCAGATATGTTCCCTTTTTCTAGTCTCAGATTTGACAGTCAGTCGAGATCCAGACAATCAGATGTTTTCCCTTTTTCTACTCCCAGATTTGTCACTCAATCAAGATCCGGACAATCATATATGTTCCCTTTTTCTAGTCTCCAATTCGACACTCAGTCGAGGTCCGGACAATCAGATATGTTTCCTTCTTCAAGTCCCCAATTCAACACTCAGTCGAGTTCCGTACAATCAAATATGTTCCCTTTTTCTAGTCTTAAATTTGACACTCAATCCAGATCCGGACAATCAGATATGTTTCCTTTTTCGAGTCCCAGATTTGACACTCAGTCAAGATCCGGACAATTAGATATGTTCCCTTTTACTAGTCACAGATTCGACACTCAGTCGAGATCCGGACAATCAGATAAATTCCCATTTTCTAGTCTAAGATTCGACACTCAGTCGAAATCCAGACAGTACGATAAATTCCCTTTTTCTAGTCAATGATTCGACGCTCAGTCGAGATACAGACAATCAGATATGTTCCCTTTTTCTAGTCTCAGATTTGACACTCAGTCGAGATCCAGACAATCAGATGTTTTCCCTTTTTCTACTCCCAGATTTGTCACTCAATCAAGATCCGGACAATCATATATGTTCCCTTTTTCTAGTCTCCAATTCGACACTCAGTCGAGGTGCGGACAATCAGATATGTTCCCTTCTTCAAGTCCCCAATTCAACACTCAGTCGAGTTCCGTACAATCAAATATGTTCCCTTTTTCTAGTCTTAAATTTGACACTCAATCCAGATCCGGACAATCAGATATGTTTCCTTTTTCTAGTCCCAGATTTGACACTCAGTCAAGATCCGGACAATCAGATATGTTCCCTCTTTCTAGTCACAGATTCGACACTCAGTCGAGATCCGGACAATCAGATAAATTCCCTTTTTCTAGTCTAAGATTTGACACTCAATCGAAATCCAGACAATCAGATAAATTCCCTTTTTCTAGTCAATGATTCGACACTCAGTCGGGATCCGGACAATCAGATATGTTCCCTTTTTCTAGTCTCAGATTTGACACTCAGTCGAGATCCAGACAATCAGATATGTTTCCTTTTTCGAGTCCCAGATTTGACACTCAGTCAAGATCCGGACAATTAGATATGTTCCCTTTTACTAGTCACAGATTCGACGCTCAGTCGAGATCCGGACAATCAGATAAATTCCCTTTCTATAGTCTAAGATTCGACACTCAGTCGAAATCCAGACAATCAGATAAATTCCCTTTTTCTAGTCTATGATTCGACACTCAGTCGGGATCCGGACAATCAGATAAATTCCCTTTTTCTAGTCTATGATTCGACATTCAGTCGGGATCCGGACAATCAGATATGTTCCCTTTTTCTAGTCTCAGATTCGAACGTCAATTGAGATCCGAACATTAGATAAATTCCCTTTTTCTAGTCTCAGATTTGACACTCAGTCGAGATCCATACAATCAGATATGTTCTCTTTTTCTAGTCTTCAATTTGACACTTAATCAAGATCCGGACAATCAGATATGTTCCCTTTTTCTAGTCCCAGATTTGACACTCAGTCAAGATCCGGACAATCAGATATGTTCCCTCTTTCTAGTCACAGATTCGACACTCAGTCGAGATCCGGACAATCAGATAAATTCCCTTTTTCTAGTCTAAGATTTGACACTCAATCGAAATCCAGACAATCAGATAAATTCCCTTTTTCTAGTCAATGATTCGACACTCAGTCGGGATCCGGACAATCAGATATGTTCCCTTTTTCTAGTCTCAGATTTGACACTCAGTCGAGATCCAGACAATCAGATGTTTTCCCTTTTTCTACTCCCAGATTTGTCACTCAATCAAGATCCAGACAATCATATATGTTCCCTTTTTCTAGTCTCCAATTCGACACACAGTCGAGGTCCGGACAATCAGATATGTTCCCTTCTTCAAGTCCCCAATTCAACACTCAGTCGAGTTCCGTACAATCAAATATGTTCCTTTTTTCTAGTCTTAAATTTG
Source organism: Cardamine flexuosa (assembly GCA_963555745.1). NCBI lineage: Eukaryota > Viridiplantae > Streptophyta > Magnoliopsida > Brassicales > Brassicaceae > Cardamine > Cardamine flexuosa. Next base: position 21,581,148 of record OY743217.1, on the reverse strand, counting down.
ACACTCAATCCAGATCCGGACAATCAGATATGTTTCCTTTTTCGAGTCCCAGATTTGACACTCAGTCAAGATCCGGACAATTAGATATGTTCCCTTTTACTAGTCACAGATTCGACACTCAGTCGAGATCCGGACAATCAGATAAATTCCCTTTTTCTAGTCTAAGATTCGACACTCAATCGAAATCCAGACAATCAGATAAATCCCCTTTTTCTAGTCTATGATTCGACACTCAGTCGGGATCCGGACAATCAGATATGTTCCCTTTTTCTAGTCACAGATTCGACACTCAGTCGGATCCAGACAATCAGATAAATTCCCTTTTTCTAGTCTAAGATTTGACACTCAGTCAGGATCTGGACAATCAGATATGTTCCCTTTTTCTAGTCTCAGATTTGACAGTCAGTCGAGATCCAGACAATCAGATGTTTTCCCTTTTTCTACTCCCAGATTTGTCACTCAATCAAGATCCGGACAATCATATATGTTCCCTTTTTCTAGTCTCCAATTCGACACTCAGTCGAGGTGCGGACAATCAGATATGTTCCCTTCTTCAAGTCCCCAATTCAACACTCAGTCGAGTTCCGTACAATCAAATATGTTCCCTTTTTCTAGTCTTAAATTTGACACTCAATCCAGATCCGGACAATCAGATATGTTTCCTTTTTCTAGTCCCAGATTTGACACTCAGTCAAGATCCGGACAATCAGATATGTTCCCTCTTTCTAGTCACAGATTCGACACTCAGTCGAGATCCGGACAATCAGATAAATTCCCTTTTTCTAGTCTAAGATTTGACACTCAATCGAAATCCAGACAATCAGATAAATTCCCTTTTTCTAGTCAATGATTCGACACTCAGTCGGGATCCGGACAATCAGATATGTTCCCTTTTTCTAGTCTCAGATTTGACACTCAGTCGAGATCCAGACAATCAGATATGTTTCCTTTTTCGAGTCCCAGATTTGACACTCAGTCAAGATCCGGACAATTAGATATGTTCCCTTTTACTAGTCACAGATTCGACGCTCAGTCGAGATCCGGACAATCAGATAAATTCCCTTTCTATAGTCTAAGATTCGACACTCAGTCGAAATCCAGACAATCAGATAAATTCCCTTTTTCTAGTCTATGATTCGACACTCAGTCGGGATCCGGACAATCAGATAAATTCCCTTTTTCTAGTCTATGATTCGACATTCAGTCGGGATCCGGACAATCAGATATGTTCCCTTTTTCTAGTCTCAGATTCGAACGTCAATTGAGATCCGAACATTAGATAAATTCCCTTTTTCTAGTCTCAGATTTGACACTCAGTCGAGATCCATACAATCAGATATGTTCTCTTTTTCTAGTCTTCAATTTGACACTTAATCAAGATCCGGACAATCAGATATGTTCCCTTTTTCTAGTCCCAGATTTGACACTCAGTCAAGATCCGGACAATCAGATATGTTCCCTCTTTCTAGTCACAGATTCGACACTCAGTCGAGATCCGGACAATCAGATAAATTCCCTTTTTCTAGTCTAAGATTTGACACTCAATCGAAATCCAGACAATCAGATAAATTCCCTTTTTCTAGTCAATGATTCGACACTCAGTCGGGATCCGGACAATCAGATATGTTCCCTTTTTCTAGTCTCAGATTTGACACTCAGTCGAGATCCAGACAATCAGATGTTTTCCCTTTTTCTACTCCCAGATTTGTCACTCAATCAAGATCCAGACAATCATATATGTTCCCTTTTTCTAGTCTCCAATTCGACACACAGTCGAGGTCCGGACAATCAGATATGTTCCCTTCTTCAAGTCCCCAATTCAACACTCAGTCGAGTTCCGTACAATCAAATATGTTCCTTTTTTCTAGTCTTAAATTTGACACTCAATCCAGATCCGGACAATCAGATATGTTTCCTTTTTCGAGTCCCAGATTTGACACTCAGTCAAGATCCGGACAATTAGATATGTTCCCTTTTACTAGTCACAGATTCGACACTCAGTCGAGATCCGGACAATCAGATAAATTCCCTTTTTCTAGTCTAAGATTCGACACTCAATCGAAATCCAGACAATCAGATAAATCCCCTTTTTCTAGTCTATGATTCGACACTCAGTCGGGATCCGGACAATCAGATATGTTCCCTTTTTCTAGTCACAGATTCGACACTCAGTCGGATCCAGACAATCAGATAAATTCCCTTTTTCTAGTCTAAGATTTGACACTCAATCGAAATCCAGACAATCAGATAAATTCCCTTTTTCTAGTCTAAGATTCGACACTCAGTCGGGATCCGGACAATCAGATATGTTCCTTTCTTCTAGTCTAAGATTTGACACTCAGTCAAGATCCAGACAATCAGATGTTTTCCCTTTTTCTACTCCCAAATTTGTCACTCAATCAAGATCCGGACAATCATATATGTTCAATTTTTCTAGTCACAGATCCGACACTCAGTCGAGATCTTGACATTAGATAAATTCCCATTATCTAGTCTCCAATTCGACACTCAGTCGAGGTCCGGACAATCAGATATGTTTCCTTTTTCGAGTCCCAAATTTGACACTCAGTCAAGATCCGGACAATTAGATATGTTCCCTTTTACTAGTCCCAGATTCGACACTCAGTCGAGATCCGGACAATCAGATAAATTCCCTTTTTCTAGTCTAAGATTCGACACTCAGTCGAAATCCAGACAATCAGATAAATTCCCTTTTTCTAGTCTATGATTCGACACTCAGTTGGGATCCGGACAATCAGATATGTTCCCCTTTTCTAGTCTCAGAATTGACACTCAGTCGAGATCCAGACAATCAGATATGTTCCCTTTTTCTAGTCACAGATTCGACAGTCAATTGAGATCCGAACATTAGATAAATTCCCTTTTTCTAGTCTCAGATTTGACACTCAGTCGAGATCCATACAATCAGATATGTTCCCTTTTTCTAGTCTTCAATTTGACACTCAATCGAGATCCGGACAATCAGATATGTTCCCTTTTTCTAGTCCCAGATTTGACACTCAGTCAAGATCCGGACAATCAGATATGTTCCCTCTTTCTAGTCACAGATTCGACACTCAGTCGAGATTCGGACAATCAGATAAATTCCCTTTTCTAGTCTAAAATTTGACACTCAATCCAAATCCAGACAATCAGATAAATTCCCTTTTTCTAGTCAATGATTCGACACTCAGTCAGGATCTGGACAATCAGATATGTTCCCTTTTTCTAGTCTCAGATTTGACAGTCAGTCGAGATCCAGACAATCAGATGTTTTCCCTTTTTCTACTCCCAGATTTGTCACTCAATCAAGATCCGGACAATCATATATGTTCCCTTTTTCTAGTCTCCAATTCGACACTCAGTCGAGGTCCGGACAATCAGATATGTTTCCTTCTTCAAGTCCCCAATTCAACACTCAGTCGAGTTCCGTACAATCAAATATGTTCCCTTTTTCTAGTCTTAAATTTGACACTCAATCCAGATCCGGACAATCAGATATGTTTCCTTTTTCGAGTCCCAGATTTGACACTCAGTCAAGATCCGGACAATTAGATATGTTCCCTTTTACTAGTCACAGATTCGACACTCAGTCGAGATCCGGACAATCAGATAAATTCCCATTTTCTAGTCTAAGATTCGACACTCAGTCGAAATCCAGACAGTACGATAAATTCCCTTTTTCTAGTCAATGATTCGACGCTCAGTCGAGATACAGACAATCAGATATGTTCCCTTTTTCTAGTCTCAGATTTGACACTCAGTCGAGATCCAGACAATCAGATGTTTTCCCTTTTTCTACTCCCAGATTTGTCACTCAATCAAGATCCGGACAATCATATATGTTCCCTTTTTCTAGTCTCCAATTCGACACTCAGTCGAGGTGCGGACAATCAGATATGTTCCCTTCTTCAAGTCCCCAATTCAACACTCAGTCGAGTTCCGTACAATCAAATATGTTCCCTTTTTCTAGTCTTAAATTTGACACTCAATCCAGATCCGGACAATCAGATATGTTTCCTTTTTCTAGTCCCAGATTTGACACTCAGTCAAGATCCGGACAATCAGATATGTTCCCTCTTTCTAGTCACAGATTCGACACTCAGTCGAGATCCGGACAATCAGATAAATTCCCTTTTTCTAGTCTAAGATTTGACACTCAATCGAAATCCAGACAATCAGATAAATTCCCTTTTTCTAGTCAATGATTCGACACTCAGTCGGGATCCGGACAATCAGATATGTTCCCTTTTTCTAGTCTCAGATTTGACACTCAGTCGAGATCCAGACAATCAGATATGTTTCCTTTTTCGAGTCCCAGATTTGACACTCAGTCAAGATCCGGACAATTAGATATGTTCCCTTTTACTAGTCACAGATTCGACGCTCAGTCGAGATCCGGACAATCAGATAAATTCCCTTTCTATAGTCTAAGATTCGACACTCAGTCGAAATCCAGACAATCAGATAAATTCCCTTTTTCTAGTCTATGATTCGACACTCAGTCGGGATCCGGACAATCAGATAAATTCCCTTTTTCTAGTCTATGATTCGACATTCAGTCGGGATCCGGACAATCAGATATGTTCCCTTTTTCTAGTCTCAGATTCGAACGTCAATTGAGATCCGAACATTAGATAAATTCCCTTTTTCTAGTCTCAGATTTGACACTCAGTCGAGATCCATACAATCAGATATGTTCTCTTTTTCTAGTCTTCAATTTGACACTTAATCAAGATCCGGACAATCAGATATGTTCCCTTTTTCTAGTCCCAGATTTGACACTCAGTCAAGATCCGGACAATCAGATATGTTCCCTCTTTCTAGTCACAGATTCGACACTCAGTCGAGATCCGGACAATCAGATAAATTCCCTTTTTCTAGTCTAAGATTTGACACTCAATCGAAATCCAGACAATCAGATAAATTCCCTTTTTCTAGTCAATGATTCGACACTCAGTCGGGATCCGGACAATCAGATATGTTCCCTTTTTCTAGTATCAGATTTGACACTCAGTCGAGATCCAGACAATCAGATGTTTTCCCTTTTTCTACTCCCAGATTTGTCACTCAATCAAGATCCAGACAATCATATATGTTCCCTTTTTCTAGTCTCCAATTCGACACACAGTCGAGGTCCGGACAATCAGATATGTTCCCTTCTTCAAGTCCCCAATTCAACACTCAGTCGAGTTCCGTACAATCAAATATGTTCCTTTTTTCTAGTCTTAAATTTGACACTCAATCCAGATCCGGACAATCAGATATGTTTCCTTTTTCGAGTCCCAGATTTGACACTCAGTCAAGATCCGGACAATTAGATATGTTCCCTTTTACTAGTCACAGATTCGACACTCAGTCGAGATCCGGACAATCAGATAAATTCCCTTTTTCTAGTCTAAGATTCGACACTCAATCGAAATCCAGACAATCAGATAAATCCCCTTTTTCTAGTCTATGATTCGACACTCAGTCGGGATCCGGACAATCAGATATGTTCCCTTTTTCTAGTCACAGATTCGACACTCAGTCGGATCCAGACAATCAGATAAATTCCCTTTTTCTAGTCTAAGATTTGACACTCAGTCAGGATCTGGACAATCAGATATGTTCCCTTTTTCTAGTCTCAGATTTGACAGTCAGTCGAGATCCAGACAATCAGATGTTTTCCCTTTTTCTACTCCCAGATTTGTCACTCAATCAAGATCCGGACAATCATATATGTTCCCTTTTTCTAGTCTCCAATTCGACACTCAGTCGAGGTGCGGACAATCAGATATGTTCCCTTCTTCAAGTCCCCAATTCAACACTCAGTCGAGTTCCGTACAATCAAATATGTTCCCTTTTTCTAGTCTTAAATTTGACACTCAATCCAGATCCGGACAATCAGATATGTTTCCTTTTTCTAGTCCCAGATTTGACACTCAGTCAAGATCCGGACAATCAGATATGTTCCCTCTTTCTAGTCACAGATTCGACACTCAGTCGAGATCCGGACAATCAGATAAATTCCCTTTTTCTAGTCTAAGATTTGACACTCAATCGAAATCCAGACAATCAGATAAATTCCCTTTTTCTAGTCAATGATTCGACACTCAGTCGGGATCCGGACAATCAGATATGTTCCCTTTTTCTAGTCTCAGATTTGACACTCAGTCGAGATCCAGACAATCAGATATGTTTCCTTTTTCGAGTCCCAGATTTGACACTCAGTCAAGATCCGGACAATTAGATATGTTCCCTTTTACTAGTCACAGATTCGACGCTCAGTCGAGATCCGGACAATCAGATAAATTCCCTTTCTATAGTCTAAGATTCGACACTCAGTCGAAATCCAGACAATCAGATAAATTCCCTTTTTCTAGTCTATGATTCGACACTCAGTCGGGATCCGGACAATCAGATAAATTCCCTTTTTCTAGTCTATGATTCGACATTCAGTCGGGATCCGGACAATCAGATATGTTCCCTTTTTCTAGTCTCAGATTCGAACGTCAATTGAGATCCGAACATTAGATAAATTCCCTTTTTCTAGTCTCAGATTTGACACTCAGTCGAGATCCATACAATCAGATATGTTCTCTTTTTCTAGTCTTCAATTTGACACTTAATCAAGATCCGGACAATCAGATATGTTCCCTTTTTCTAGTCCCAGATTTGACACTCAGTCAAGATCCGGACAATCAGATATGTTCCCTCTTTCTAGTCACAGATTCGACACTCAGTCGAGATCCGGACAATCAGATAAATTCCCTTTTTCTAGTCTAAGATTTGACACTCAATCGAAATCCAGACAATCAGATAAATTCCCTTTTTCTAGTCAATGATTCGACACTCAGTCGGGATCCGGACAATCAGATATGTTCCCTTTTTCTAGTCTCAGATTTGACACTCAGTCGAGATCCAGACAATCAGATGTTTTCCCTTTTTCTACTCCCAGATTTGTCACTCAATCAAGATCCAGACAATCATATATGTTCCCTTTTTCTAGTCTCCAATTCGACACACAGTCGAGGTCCGGACAATCAGATATGTTCCCTTCTTCAAGTCCCCAATTCAACACTCAGTCGAGTTCCGTACAATCAAATATGTTCCTTTTTTCTAGTCTTAAATTTGACACTCAATCCAGATCCGGACAATCAGATATGTTTCCTTTTTCGAGTCCCAGATTTGACACTCAGTCAAGATCCGGACAATTAGATATGTTCCCTTTTACTAGTCACAGATTCGACACTCAGTCGAGATCCGGACAATCAGATAAATTCCCTTTTTCTAGTCTAAGATTCGACACTCAATCGAAATCCAGACAATCAGATAAATCCCCTTTTTCTAGTCTATGATTCGACACTCAGTCGGGATCCGGACAATCAGATATGTTCCCTTTTTCTAGTCACAGATTCGACACTCAGTCGGATCCAGACAATCAGATAAATTCCCTTTTTCTAGTCTAAGATTTGACACTCAATCGAAATCCAGACAATCAGATAAATTCCCATTTTCTAGTCTATGATTCGACACTCAGTCGGGATCCGGACAATCAGATATGTTCCTTTCTTCTAGTCTAAGATTTGACACTCAGTCAAGATCCAGACAATCAGATGTTTTCCCTTTTTCTACTCCCAAATTTGTCACTCAATCAAGATCCGGACAATCATATATGTTCAATTTTTCTAGTCACAGATCCGACACTCAGTCGAGATCTTGACATTAGATAAATTCCCATTATCTAGTCTCCAATTCGACACTCAGTCGAGGTCCGGACAATCAGATATGTTTCCTTTTTCGAGTCCCAAATTTGACACTCAGTCAAGATCCGGACAATTAGATATGTTCCCTTTTACTAGTCCCAGATTCGACACTCAGTCGAGATCCGGACAATCAGATAAATTCCCTTTTTCTAGTCTAAGATTCGACACTCAGTCGAAATCCAGACAATCAGATAAATTCCCTTTTTCTAGTCTATGATTCGACACTCAGTTGGGATCCGGACAATCAGATATGTTCCCCTTTTCTAGTCTCAGAATTGACACTCAGTCGAGATCCAGACAATCAGATATGTTCCCTTTTTCTAGTCACAGATTCGACAGTCAATTGAGATCCGAACATTAGATAAATTCCCTTTTTCTAGTCTCAGATTTGACACTCAGTCGAGATCCATACAATCAGATATGTTCCCTTTTTCTAGTCTTCAATTTGACACTCAATCGAGATCCGGACAATCAGATATGTTCCCTTTTTCTAGTCCCAGATTTGACACTCAGTCAAGATCCGGACAATCAGATATGTTCCCTCTTTCTAGTCACAGATTCGACACTCAGTCGAGATCCGGACAATCAGATAAATTCCCTTTTCTAGTCTAAAATTTGACACTCAATCCAAATCCAGACAATCAGATAAATTCCCTTTTTCTAGTCAATGATTCGACACTCAGTCAGGATCTGGACAATCAGATATGTTCCCTTTTTCTAGTCTCAGATTTGACAGTCAGTCGAGATCCAGACAATCAGATGTTTTCCCTTTTTCTACTCCCAGATTTGTCACTCAATCAAGATCCGGACAATCATATATGTTCCCTTTTTCTAGTCTCCAATTCGACACTCAGTCGAGGACCGGACAATCAGATATGTTTCCTTCTTCAAGTCCCCAATTCAACACTCAGTCGAGTTCTGTACAATCAAATATGTTCCCTTTTTCTAGTCTTAAATTTGACACTCAATCCAGATCCGGACAATCAGATATGTTTCCTTTTTCGAGTCCCAGATTTGACACTCAGTCAAGATCCGGACAATTAGATATGTTCCCTTTTACTAGTCACAGATTCGACACTCAGTCGAGATCCAGACAATCAGATAAATTCCCATTTTCTAGTCTAAGATTCGACACTCAGTCGAAATCCAGACAGTACGATAAATTCCCTTTTTCTAGTCTATGATTTGACGCTCAGTCGAGATACAGACAATCAGATATGTTCCCTTTTTCTAGTCTCAGATTTGACACTCAGTCGAGATCCAGACAATCAGATGTTTTCCCTTTTTCTACTCCCAGATTTGTCACTCAATCAAGATCCGGACAATCATATATGTTCCCTTTTTCTAGTCTCCAATTCGACACTCAGTCGAGGTGCGGACAATCAGATATGTTCCCTTCTTCAAGTCCCCAATTCAACACTCAGTAGAGTTCCGTACAATCAAATATGTTCCCTTTTTCTAGTCTTAAATTTGACACTCAATCCAGATCCGGACAATCAGATATGTTTCCTTTTTCTAGTCCCAGATTTGACACTCAGTCAAGATCCGGACAATCAGATATGTTCCCTTTTACTAGTTACAGATTTGACACTCAGTCAAGATCCATACAATCAGATATGTTCCCTTTTTCTAGTCTTAAATTCGACACTCAGTCGAGATCCAGTAAGTCAGATATGTTCCCATTTTTTAGTCCCAGATTAGACACTAAGTCAAGATCCGGAAAATCAGAAATGTTCCCTTTTTCTAGTCACAGATTCGACACTCAGTCGACATCCGGATAATCAGATATGTTCCCTTTTTCTAGTCTTTGATTCGACACTCAGTCGAGATCCGGACAATCATATATGTACCCTTTTTTGGTCCCAGATTGGATACTCAGTCGAGGTCCGAGCAATCAGATATGTTCCCCTTTCCTAGTCTCTAATTCGACACTCAGTCCTGGTCCGAACAATCAGATATGTTCCCTTTCTCTAGTCTTAGATTTGACTCTCAGTCAAGATCCGGACAATGAGATATGTTCCCTTTATCTAGTCCCAGGTTCGACACTGAGTCGAAATTCGGACAATCAGATATGTTCCCTTCTTCTTGTTAAAGATTCAACACTCAGTCGTGATCTGGACAATAAGATAAATTCTCTTTTTCTAGTCCAAGATTTGACACTCAATCGGAATCAAAACAATCAGATATGTTCCCTTTTTTTAGTCCCAGATTTGACACTCAATCGACATCCGGACGATCAGATATGTTCCCCTTTTCTAGTCTCAGATTCGACACTCAGTCGAGATCCGGACAATCAGATATGTTCAATTTTTCTAGTCACAGATCCGACACTCAGTCGAGATCTTGACATTAGATAAATTCCCATTATCTAGTCTCCAATTCGACACTCAGTCGAGGTCCGGACAATCAGATTTGTTTCCTTTTTCGAGTCCCAAATTTGACACTCAGTCAAGATCCGGACAATTAGATATGTTCCCTTTTACTAGTCACAGATTCGACACTCAGTCGAGATCCGGACAATCAGATAAATTCCCTTTTTCTAGTCTATGATTCGACACTCAGTCGAAATCCAGACAATCAGATAAATTCCCTTTTTCTAGTCTATGATTCGACACTCAGTCGGGATCCGGACAATCAGATATGTTCCCTTTTTCTAGTCTCAGATTTGACACTCAGTCGAGATCCAGACAATCAGATATCTTCCCTTTTTCTAGTCACAGATTCGACAGTCAATTGAGATCCGAACATTAGATAAATTCCCTTTTTCTAGTCTCAGATTTGACACTCAGTCGAGATCCATACAATCAGATATGTTCCCTTTTTCTAGTCTTCAACTTGACACTCAATCGAGATCCGGACAATCAGATATGTTCCCTTTTTCTAGTCCCAGATTTGACACTCAGTCAAGATCCGGACAATCAGATATGTTCCCTCTTTCTAGTCACAGATTCGACACTCAGTCGAGATCCGGACAATCAGATAAATTCCCTTTTTCTAGTCTAAGATTTGACACTCAATCGAAATCCAGACAATCAGATAATTTCCCTTTTTCTAGTCAATGATTCGACACTCAGTCGGGATCCAGACAATCAGATATGTTCCCTTTTTCTAGTCTCAGATTTGACACTCAGTCGAGATCCAGACAATCAGATGTTTTCCCTTTTTCTACTCCCAGATTTGTCACTCAATCAAGATCCGGACAATCATATATGTTCAATTTTTCTAGTCACAGATCCGACACTCAGTCGAGATCTTGACATTAGATAAATTCCCATTATCTAGTCTCCAATTCGACACTCAGTCGAGGTCCGGACAATCAGATATGTTTCCTTTTTCGAGTCCCAAATTTGACACTCAGTCAAGATCCGGACAATTAGATATGTTCCCTTTTACTAGTCACAGATTCGACACTCAGTCGAGATCCGGACAATCAGATAAATTCCCTTTTTCTAGTCTAAGATTCGACACTCAGTCGAAATCCAGACAATCAGATAAATTCCCTTTTTCTAGTCTATGATTCGACACTCAGTCGGGATCCGGACAATCAGATATGTTCCCTTTTTCTAGTCTCAGATTTGACACTCAGTCGAGATCCAGACAATCAGATATGTTCCCTCTTTCTAGTCACAGATTCCACACTCAGTCGAGATCCGGACAATCAGATAAATTCCCTTTTTCTAGTCTAAGATTTGACAGTCAATCGAAATCCAGACAATCAGATAAATTCCCTTTTCCTAGTCAATGATTCGACACTCAGTCGGGATCCGGACAATCAGATATGTTCCCTTTTTCTAGTCTCAGATTTGACACTCAGTCGAGATCCAGACAATCAGATGTTTTCCCTTTTTCTACTCCCAGATTTGTCACTCAATCAAGATCCAGACAATCATATATGTTCCCTTTTTCTAGTCTCCAATTCGACACACAGTCGAGGTCCGGACAATCAGATATGTTCCCTTCTTCAAGTCCCCAATTCAACACTCAGTCGAGTTCCGTACAATCAAATATGTTCCTTTTTTCTAGTCTTAAATTTGACACTCAATCCAGATCCGGACAATCAGATATGTTTCCTTTTTCGAGTCCCAGATTTGACACTCAGTCAAGATCCGGACAATTAGATGTGTTCCCTTTTACTAGTCACAGATTCGACACTCAGTCGAGATCCGGACAATCAGATAAATTCCCTTTTTCTAGTCTAAGATTCGACACTCAATCGAAATCCAGACAATCAGATAAATCCCCTTTTTCTAGTCTATGATTCGACACTCAGTCGGGATCCGGACAATCAGATATGTTCCCTTTTTCTAGTCACAGATTCGACACTCAGTCGGATCTAGACAATCAGATAAATTCCCTTTTTCTAGTCTAAGATTTGACACTCAATCGAAATCCAGACAATCAGATAAATTCCCTTTTTCTAGTCTATGATTCGACACTCAGTCGGGATCCGGACAATCAGATATGTTCCCTTCTTCTAGTCTAAGATTTGACACTCAGTCAAGATCCAGACAATCAGATGTTTTCCCTTTTTCTACTCCCAAATTTGTCACTCAATCAAGATCCGGACAATCATATATGTTCAATTTTTCTAGTCACAGATCCGACACTCAGTCGAGATCTTGACATTAGATAAATTCCCATTATCTAGTCTCCAATTCGACACTCAGTCGAGGTCCGGACAATCAGATATGTTTCCTTTTTCGAGTCCCAAATTTGACACTCAGTCAAGATCCGGACAATTAGATATGTTCCCTTTTACTAGTCACAGATTCGACACTCAGTCGAGATCCGGACAATCAGATAAATTCCCTTTTTCTAGTCTAAGATTCGACACTCAGTCGAAATCAAGACAATCAGATAAATTCCCTTTTTCTAGTCTATGATTCGACACTCAGTCGGGATCCGGACAATCAGATATGTTCCCTTTTTCTAGTCTCAGATTTGACACTCAGTCGAGATCCAGACAATCAGATATGTTCCCTTTTTCTAGTCACAGATTCGACAGTCAATTGAGATCCGAACATTAGATAAATTCCCTTTTTCTAGTCTCAGATTTGACACTCAGTCGAGATCCATACAATCAGATATGTTCCCTTTTTCTAGTCTTCAATTTGACACTCAATCGAGATCCGGACAATCAGATATGTTCCCTTTTTCTAGTCCCAGATTTGACACTCAGTCAAGATCCGGACAATCAGATATGTTCCCTCTTTCTAGTCACAGATTCGACACTCAGTCGAGATCCGGACAATCAGATAAATTCCCTTTTTCTAGTCTAAGATTTGACACTCAATCGAAATCCAGACAATCAGATAAATTCCCTTTTTCTAGTCAATGATTCGACACTCAGTCGGGATCCGGACAATCAGATATGTTCCCTTTTTCTAGTCTCAGATTTGACACTCAGTCGAGATCCAGACAATCAGATGTTTTCCCTTTTTCTACTCCCAGATTTGTCACTCAATCAAGATCCGGACAATCATATATGTTCCCTTTTTCTAGTCTCCAATTCGACACTCAGTCGAGGTCCGAACAATCAGATATGTTCCCTTCTTCAAGTCCCCAATTCAACACTCAGTCGAGTTCCGTACAATCAAATATGTTCCCTTTTTCTAGTCTTAAATTTGACATTCAATCCAGATCCGGACAATCAGATATGTTTCCTTTTTCGAGTCCCAGATTTGACACTCAGTCAAGATCCGGACAATTAGATATGTTCCCTTTTACTAGTCACAGATTCGACACTCAGTCGAGATCCGGACAATCAGATAAATTCCCTTTCTATAGTCTAAGATTCGACACTCAGTCGAAATCCAGACAATCAGATAAATTCCCTTTTTCTAGTCTATGATTCGACACTCAGTCGGGATCCGGACAATCAGATAAATTCCCTTTTTCTAGTCTATGATTCGACATTCAGTCGGGATCCGGACAATCAGATATGTTCCCTTTTTCTAGTCTCAGATTCGAACGTCAATTGAGATCCGAACATTAGATAAATTCCCTTTTTCTAGTCTCAGATTTGACACTCAGTCGAGATCCATACAATCAGATATGTTCTCTTTTTCTAGTCTTCAATTTGACACTTAATCAAGATCCGGACAATCAGATATGTTCCCTTTTTCTAGTCCCAGATTTGACACTCAGTCAAGATCCGGACAATCAGATATGTTCCCTCTTTCTAGTCACAGATTCGACACTCAGTCGAGATCCGGACAATCAGATAAATTCCCTTTTTCTAGTCTAAGATTTGACACTCAATCGAAATCCAGACAATCAGATAAATTCCCTTTTTCTAGTCAATGATTCGACACTCAGTCGGGATCCGGACAATCAGATATGTTCCCTTTTTCTAGTCTCAGATTTGACACTCAGTCGAGATCCAGACAATCAGATGTTTTCCCTTTTTCTACTCCCAGATTTGTCACTCAATCAAGATCCAGACAATCATATATGTTCCCTTTTTCTAGTCTCCAATTCGACACACAGTCGAGGTCCGGACAATCAGATATGTTCCCTTCTTCAAGTCCCCAATTCAACACTCAGTCGAGTTCCGTACAATCAAATATGTTCCTTTTTTCTAGTCTTAAATTTGACACTCAATCCAGATCCGGACAATCAGATATGTTTCCTTTTTCGAGTCCCAGATTTGACACTCAGTCAAGATCCGGACAATTAGATATGTTCCCTTTTACTAGTCACAGATTCGACACTCAGTCGAGATCCGTACAATCAGATAAATTCCCTTTTTCTAGTCTAAGATTCGACACTCAATCGAAATCCAGACAATCAGATAAATCCCCTTTTTCTAGTCTTTGATTCGACACTCAGTCGGGATCCGGACAATCAGATATGTTCCCTTTTACTAGTCACAGATTCGACACTCAGTCGAGATCCGGACAATCAGATAAATTCCCTTTTTCTAGTCTAAGATTCGACACTCAATCGAAATCCAGACAATCAGATAACTCCCCTTTTTCTAGTCTATGATTCGACACTCAGTCGCGATCCGGACAATCAGATATGTTCCCTTTTTCTAGTCTCTAATTCAACACTCTGTCAAGGTCCGGACAATCAGACATGTTCCCTTTTTCTAGTCTTCAATTCGACGCTCAGTCGACGTCCGGACAATCAGATATGTTCCCTTTTTCTAGTCCCAGATTTGACACTCAGTCAAGATCCGGACAATCAGATATGTTCCCTCTTTCTAGTCACAGATTCGACACTCAGTCGGATCCAGACAATCAGATAAATTCCCTTTTTCTAGTCTAAGATTTGACACTCAATCAAAATCCAGACAATCAGATAAATTCCCTTTTTCTAGTCTATGATTCGACACTCAGTCGGGATCCGGACAATCAGATATGTTCCCTTCTTCTAGTCTAAGATTTGACACTCAGTCAAGATCCAGACAATCAGATGTTTTCCCTTTTTCTACTCCCAAATTTGTCACTCAATCAAGATCCGGACAAGCATATATGTTCAATTTTTCTAGTCACAGATCCGACACTCAGTCGAGATCTTGACATTAGATAAATTCCCATTATCTAGTCTCCAATTCGACACTCAGTCGAGGTCCGGACAATCAGATATGTTTCCTTTTTCGAGTCCCAAATTTGACACTCAGTCAAGATCCGGACAATTAGATATGTTCCCTTTTACTAGTCCCAGATTCGACACTCAATCGAGATCCGGACAATCAGATAAATTCCCTTTTTCTAGTCTAAGATTCGACACTCAGTCGAAATCCAGACAATCAGATAAATTCCCTTTTTCTAGTCTATGATTCGACACTCAGTTGGGATCCGGACAATCAGATATGTTCCCCTTTTCTAGTCTCAGAATTGACACTAAGTCGAGATCCAGACAATCAGATATGTTCCCTTTTTCTAGTCACAGATTCGACAGTCAATTGAGATCCGAACATTAGATAAATTCCCTTTTTCTAGTCTCAGATTTGACACTCAGTCGAGATCCATACAATCAGATATGTTCCCTTTTTCTAGTCTTCAATTTGACACTCAATCGAGATCCGGACAATCAGATATGTTCCCTTTTTCTAGTCCCAGATTTGACACTCAGTCAAGATCCGGACAATCAGATATGTTCCCTCTTTCTAGTCACAGATTCGACACTCAGTCGAGATCCGGACAATCAGATAAATTCCCTTTTCTAGTCTAAGATTTGACACTCAATCCAAATCCAGACAATCAGATAAATTCCCTTTTTCTAGTCAATGATTCGACACTCAGTCAGGATCTGGAAAATCAGATATGTTCCCTTTTTCTAGTCTCAGATTTGACACTCAGTCGAGATCCAGACAATCAGATGTTTTCCCTTTTTCTACTCCCAGATTTGTCACTCAATCAAGATCCGGACAATCATATATGTTCCCTTTTTCTAGTCTCCAATTCGACACTCAGTCGAGGTCCGGACAATCAGATATGTTTCCTTCTTCAAGTCCCCAATTCAACACTCAGTCGAGTTCCGTACAATCAAATATGTTCCCTTTTTCTAGTCTTAAATTTGACACTCAATCCAGATCCGGACAATCAGATATGTTTCCTTTTTCGAGTCCCAGATTTGCCACTCAGTCAAGATCCGGACAATTAGATATGTTCCCTTTTACTAGTCACAGATTCGACACTCAGTCGAGATCCGGACAATCAGATAAATTCCCATTTTCTAGTCTAAGATTCGACACTCAGTCGAAGTCCAGACAGTACGATAAATTCCCTTTTTCTAGTCTATGATTCGACGCTCAGTCGAGATACAGACAATCAGATATGTTCCCTTTTTCTAGTCTCAGATTTGACACTCAGTCGAGATCCAGACAATCAGATGTTTTCCCTTTTTCTACTCCCAGAATTGTCACTCAATCAAGATCCGGACAATCATATATGTTCCTTTTTTCTAGTCTCCAATTCGACACTCAGTCGAGGTGCGGACAATCAGATATGTTCCCTTCTTCAAGTCCCCAATTCAACACTCAGTCGAGTTCCGTACAATCAAATATGTTCCCTTTTTCTAGTCTTAAATTTGACACTCAATCCAGATCCGGACAATCAGATATGTTTCCTTTTTCTAGTCCCAGATTTGACACTCAGTCAAGATCCGGACAATCAGATATGTTCCCTTTTACTAGTCACAGATTTGACACTCAGTCAAGATCCATACAATCAGATATGTTCCCTTTTTCTAGTCTTAAATTCGACACTCAGTCGAGATCCGAAAAGTCAGATATGTTCCCATTTTTTAGTCCCAGATTAGACACTAAGTCAAGATCCGGAAAATCAGAAATGTTCCCTTTTTCTAGTCACAGATTCGACACTCAGTCGACATCCGGATAATCAGATATGTTCCCTTTTTCTAGTCTTTCATTCGACACTCAGTCGAGATCCGGACAATCATATATGTACCCTTTTTTGGTCCCAGATTGGATACTCAGTCGAGGTCCGAGCAATCAGATATGTTCCCCTTTCCTAGTCTCTAATTCGACACTCAGTCGTGGTCTGGACAATCAGATATGTTCCCTTTCTCTAGTCTTAGATTTGCCCCTCAGTCAAGATCCGGACAATGAGATATGTTCCCTTTATCTAGTCCCAGGTTCGACACTGAGTCGAAATTCGGACAATCAGATATGTTCCCTTCTTCTTGTTAAAGATTCAACACTCAGTCGTGATCTGGACAATCAGATAAATTCTCTTTTTCTAGTCCAAGATTTGACACTCAATCGGAATCAAAACAATCAGATATCTTCCTTTTTTTTAGTCCCAGATTTGACACTCAATCGACATCCGGACGATCAGATATGTTCCCCATTTCTAGTCTCAGATTCGACACTCAGTCGAGATCCGGACAATCAGATATGTTCAATTTTTCTAGTCACAGATCCGACACTCAGTCGAGATCTTGACATTAGATAAATTCCCATTATCTAGTCTCCAATTCGACACTCAGTCGAGGTCCGGACAATCAGATATGTTTCCTTTTTCAAGTCCCCAATTCGACACTCAGTCGAGGTCCGAACTATCAGATATGTTCCCTTTTTCTAGTCCTAGATATGACATTCAATCGAGACCCGGACAATCAGATATGTTCCCTTTTTCTAGTCCCAGATTTGACACTCAGTCGAGATTCGGATAGTCATATACGTTCCTCTTTTCTAGTCTCTAATTCAACACTCTGTCAAGGTCCGGACAATCAGACATGTTCCCTATTTCTAGTCTTCAATTCGACGCTCAGTCGACGTCCGGACAATCAGATATGTTCCCTTTTTCTAGTCTTAGATTTGATACTCAGTCGAGATCTGGACAATCATATATGTTCCCTTTTCTCGTCTCAGATTTGACATTGAGTCGAGATTCGGACAATAAGATATGTTCCCTTTTTCTAGTCTAAGATTCGACACTCAGTTGAGATACAGACAATCAGATATGTTCCCTTTTTCTAGTCCCAGATTTGACACTCGGTCGAGACCCGGACAATCAGATATGTTCCCTTTTTCTAGTCTAAGATTCGACACTCAGTCGAGATCCAGACAATCGGATATGTTCCCTTTTTCTAGTGTCAAATTTGACACTTAGTCTAGATCCGGAAAATAAGATGTGTTCCCTTTTCCTAATCCGAGATTCGACACTCAGTCGAGATCCGGACAATCATAGATGTTTCCTCTTTTCTAGTCTCTAATTCGACACTCAGTCAAGGTCCGGACAATCAGATATGTTCCCTATTTCTAGTCTTCAATTCGACGCTCAGTCAACGTCCGGACAATCAGATATGTTCCCTTTTTCTAGTCTTTGATTCGACACTCAGTCAAGATCTGGAAAATCATATATTTTCCCTTTTTCATGTCTCCCATTCAACACTCAGTCGAGGTCCGGACAATCTGATATGTCCCGTTTTTCTAGTCTCCAATTCGACGCTCAGTCGAGGTCCGGACAATCAGATATGTTCCCTTTTTCTAGCCTTAGATTTGACGCTTTGTCGAGATCCAGACAATCAGATATGTTCCCTTTTTCTAGTCTCAGATTTGACACTCAGTCGAGATCCACACAATCAGATATGTTCCCTTTTTCTAGTCACAGATTCGACAGTCAATTGAGATCCGAACATTAGATAAATTCCCTTTTGCTAGTCTCAGATTTGACACTCAGTCGAGATCCATACAATCAGATATGTTCCCTTTTTCTAGTCTTCAATTTGACACTCAATTGAGATCCGGACAATCAGATATGTTCCCTTTTTCTAGTCCCAGATTTGACACTCAGTCAAGATCCGGACAATCAGATATGTTCCCTTTTTCTAGTCCCAGATTTGACACTCAGTCAAGATCCAGACAATCAGATATGTTCCCTCTTTCTAGTCACAGATTCGACACTCAGTCGAGATCCGGACAATCAGATATGTTCCCTTTTTCTAGTCTTCAATTCGACGCTCAGTCGACGTCTTAACAATCAGATATGTTCCCTTTTTCTAGTCTTAGATTTGACACTCAGTCGAGATCCGGACAATCAGATATGTTCCCATTTCTCGTCTCAGATTCGACATTAAGTCGAGATTCGGACAATCAGATATGTTCCCTTTTTCTAGTCTAAGATTCGACACTCAGTTGAGATACAGACAATCAGATATGTTTCCTTTTTCTAGTCCCAGATTTGACACTCGGTCGAGACCCGGACCATCAGATATGTTCCCTTTTTCTAGTCTAAGATTCGACACTCAGTCGAGATCCAGACAATCGGATATGTTCCCTTTTTCTAGTGTCAAATTCGACAATTAGTCTAGATCCGGACAATAAGATGTGTTCCCTTTTTCTAATCCGAGATTCGACACTCAGTCGAGATCCGGACAATCATATATGTTTCCTCTTTTCTAGTCTCTAATTTGACACTCAGTCAAGGTCCGGACAATCAGATAAGTTCCCTTTTCTAGTCTTCAATTCGACGCTCAATCGACGTCCGGACAATCAGATATGTTCCCTTTTTCTAGTCTTAGATTCGACACTCAGTCGAGATCTGGATAATCATATATTTTCCCTTTTAAAAGTCTCCCAGTCGACACTCTGTCGAGGTCCGGACAATCTGATATGTTCCCTTTCTAGTCTCCAATTCGACACTCAGTCGAGGTCCGGCAATCAGATATGTTCCCTTTTTCTAGCCTTTGATTTGACGCTTTATCGAGATCTAGACAATCAGATATGTTCCCTTTTTCTAGTCTCAGATTTGACACTTAGTCGAGATCCAGACAATCAGATATGTTCCCTTTATCTAGTCACAGATTCGACAGTCAATTGAGATCCGAACATTAGATAAATTCCCTTTTTCTAGTCTCAGATTTGACACTCAGTCGAGATCCATACAATCAGATATGTTCCCTTTTTCTAGTCTTCAATTTGACACTCAATCGAGATCCGGACAATCAGATATGTTCCCTTTTTCTAGTCCCAGATTTGACACTCAGTCAAGATCCGGACAATTAGATATGTTCCCTTTTACTAGTCACAGATTCGACACTCAGTCGAGATCCGGACAATCAGATAAATTCCCATTTTCTAGTCTAAGATTCGACACTCAGTCGAAATCCAGACAGTACGATAAATTCCCTTTTTCTAGTCTATGATTCGACGCTCAGTCGAGATACGGACAATCAGATATGTTCCCTTTTTCTAGTCTCAGATTTGACACTCAGTCGAGATCCAGACAATCAGATGTTTTCCCTTTTTCTACTCCCAGATTTGTCACTCAATCAAGATCCGGACAATCATATATGTTCCCTTTTTCTAGTCTCCAATTCGACACTCAGTCGAGGTGCGGACAATCAGATATGTTCCCTTCTTCAAGTCCCCAATTCAACACTCAGTCGAGTTCCGTACAATCAAATATGTTCCCTTTTTCTAGTCTTAAATTTGACACTCAATCCAGATCCGGACAATCAGATATGTTTCCTTTTTCGAGTCCCAGATTTGACACTCAGTCAAGATCCGGACAATTAGATGTGTTCCCTTTTACTAGTCACAGATTCGACACTCAGTCGAGATCCGGACAATCAGATAAATTCCCTTTTTCTAGTCTAAGATTCGACACTCAGTCGAAATCCAGACAATCAGATAAATTCCCTTTTTCTAGTCTATGATTCGACACTCAGTCGGGATCCAGACAATCAGATATGTTCCCTTTTTCTAGTCTCAGATTTGACACTCAGTCGAGATCCAGACAATCAGATGTTTTCCCTTTTTCTAGTCCCAGATTTGTCACTCAGTCGAGATCCGGACAATCATATATGTTCCCTTTTATAGTCTCCAATTCGACACTCTGTCGAGGTCCTGAAAATCAGATATGTTCCCTTCTTCAAGTCCCCAATTCGACACTCAGTCGAGGTCCGGACAATCAAATATGTTCCCTTTTTCTAGTCTTAAATTTGACACTCAATCCAGATCCAGACAATCAGATATGTTTCATTTTTCTAGTCCCAGATTTGACACTCAGTCAAGATCCGGACAATCAGATATGTTCCCTTTTACTAGTCACAGATTTGACACTCAGTCAAGATCCATACAATCAGATATGTTCCCTTTTTCTAGTCTTAAATTCGACACTCAGTAGAGATCCGAAAAGTCAGATATGTTCCCTTTTTTTAGTCCCAGATTATGACACTAAGTCAAGATCCGGAAAATCAGAAATGTTCCCTTTTTCTAGTCACAGATTCGACACTCAGTCGACATCCGGATAATCAGATATGTTCCCTTTTGTTAGTCTTTGATTCGACACTCAGTCGAGATCCGGACAATCATATATGTACCCTTTTTTGGTCCCAGATTGGATACTCAGTCGAGGTCCGAGCAATCAAATATGTTCCCCTTTCCTAGTCTCTAATTCGACACTCAGTCGTGGTCCGGACAATCAGATATGTTCCCTTTCTCTAGTCTTAGATTTGACTCTCAGTCAAGATCCGGACAATGAGATATGTTCCCTTTATCTAGTCCCAGGTTCGACACTGAGTCGAAATTCGGACAATCAGATATGTTCCCTTCTTCTTGTTAAAGATTCAACACTCAGTCGTGATCTGGACAATCAGATAAATTCTCTTTTTCTAGTCCAAGATTTGACACTCAATCGGAATCAAAACAATCAGATATATTCCTTTTTTTTAGTCCCAGATTTGACACTCAATCGACATCCGGACGATCAGATATGTTCCCCATTTCTAGACTCAGATTCGACACTCAGTCGAGATCCGGACAATCAGATATGTTCAATTTTTCTAGTCACAGATCCGACACTCAGTCGAGATCTTGACATTAGATAAATTCCCATTATCTAGTCTCCAATTCGACACTCAGTCGAGGTCCGGACAATCAGATATGTTTCCTTTTTCAAGTCCCCAATTCGACACTCAGTCGAGGTCCGAACTATCAGATATGTTCCCTTTTTCTAGTCCTAGATATGACATTCAATCGAGATCCGGACAATCAGATATGTTCCCTTTTTCTTGTCCCAGATTTGACACTCAGTCAAGATCCGGACAATTAGATATGTTCCCTTTTACTAGTCACAGATTCGACACTCAGTCGAGATCCGGACAATCAGATAAATTCCCATTTTCTAGTCTATGATTCGACACTCAGTCGAAATCCAGACAGTACGATAAATTCCCTTTTTCTAGTCTATGATTCGACGCTCAGTCGAGATACGGACAATCAGATATGTTCCCTTTTTCTAGTCTCAGATTTGACACTCAGTCGAGATCTAGACAATCAGATGTTTTCCCTTTTTCTACTCCCAGATTTGTCACTCAATCAAGATCCGGACAATCATATATGTTCCCTTTTTCTAGTCTCCAATTCGACACTCAGTCAAGGTGCGGGCAATCAGATATGTTCCCTTCTTCAAGTCCCCAATTCAACACTCAGTCGAGTTCCCTACAATCAAATATGTTCCCTTTTTCTAGTCTTAAATTTGACACTCAATCCAGATCCGGACAATCAGATATGTTTCCTTTTTCGAGTCCCAGATTTGACACTCAGTCAAGATCCAGACAATTAGATATGTTCCCTTTTACTAGTCACAGATTCGACACTCAGTCGAGATCCGGACAATCAGATAAATTCCCTTTTTCTAGTCTAAGATTCGACACTCAGTCGAAATCCAGACAATCAGATAAATTCCCTTTTTCTAGTCTATGATTCGACACTCAGTCGGGATCCATACAATCAGATATGTTCCCTTTTTCTAGTCTCAGATTTGACACTCAGTCGAGATCCAGACAATCAGATGTTTTCCCTTTTTCTAGTCCCAGATTTGTCACTCAGTCGAGATCCGGACAATCATATATGTTCCCTTTTATAGTCTCCAATTCGACACTCTGTCGAGGTCCGGAAAATCAGATATGTTCCCTTCTTCAAGTCCCCAATTCGACACTCAGTCGAGGTCCGGACAATAAAATATGTTCCCTTTTTCTAGTCTTAAATTTGACACTCAATCCAGATCCAGACAATCAGATATGTTTCATTTTTCTAGTCCCAGATTTGACACTCAGTCAAGATCCGGACAATCAGATATGTTCCCTTTTACTAGTCACAGATTTGACACTCAGTCAAGATCCATACAATCAGATATGTTCCCTTTTTCTAGTCTTAAATTCGACACTCAGTCGAGATCCGAAAAGTCAGATATGTTCCCTTTTTTTAGTCCCAGATTATGACACTAAGTCAAGATCCGGAAAAACAGAAATGTTCCCTTTTTCTAGTCACAGATTCGACACTCAGTCGACATCCGGATAATCAGATATGTTCCCTTTTGTTAGTCTTTGATTCGACACTCAGTCGAGATCCGGACAATCATATATGTACCCTTTTTTGGTCCCAGATTGGATACTCAGTCGAGGTCCGAGCAATCGAATATGTTCCCCTTTCCTAGTCTCTAATTCGACAGTCAGTCGTGGTCCGGACAATCAGATATGTTCCCTTTCTCTAGTCTTAGATTTGACTCTCAGTCAAGATCCGGACAATGAGATATGTTCCCTTTATCTAGTCCCAGGTTCGACACTGAGTCGAAATTCGGACAATCAGATATGTTCCCCTCTTTTTGTTAAAGATTCAACACTCAGTCGTGATCTGGACAATCAGATAAATTCTCTTTTTCTAGTCCAAGATTTGACACTCAATCGGAATCAAAACAATCAGATATATTCCCTTTTTTTAGTCCCAGATTTGACACTCAATCGACATCCGGACGATCAGATATGTTCCCCTTTTCTAGTCTCAGATTCGACACTCAGTCGAGATCCGGACAATCAGATATGTTCAATTTTTCTAGTCACAGATCCGACACTCAGTCGAGATCTTGACATTAGATAAATTCCCATTATCTAGTCTCCAATTCGACACTCAGTCGAGGTCCGGACAATCAGATATGTTTCCTTTTTCAAGTCCCCAATTCGACACTCAGTCGAGGTCCGAACTATCAGATATGTTCCCTTTTTCTAGTCCTAGATATGACATTCAATCGAGATCCGGACAATCAGATATGTTCCCTTTTTCTAGTCCCAGATTTGACAATCACTCGAGATTCAGATAGTCATATACGTTTCCTTTTCTCTAGTCTCTAATTCAACACTCTGTCAAGGTCCGGACAATCAGACATGTTCCCTTTTTCTAATCTTCAATTCGACGCTCAGTCGACGTCCGGACAATCAGATATGTTCCCTTTTTCTAGTCTTAGATTTGACACTCAGTCGAGATCTGGACAATTAGATAAGTTCCCTTTTCTCGTTTCAGATTCGACTTTGAGTCGAGATTCGGACAATAAGATATGTTCCCTTTTTCTAGTCTAAGATTCGACACTCAGTTGAGATACAGACAATCAGATATGTTCCCTTTTTCTAGTCTCAGATTCGACACTCAGTCGAGATCCGGACAATCAGATATGTTCAATTTTTCTAGTCACAGATCCGACACTCAGTCGAGATCTGGACATTAGATAAATTCCCATTATCTAGTCTCCAATTCGGCACTCAGTCGAGGTCCGGACAATCAGATATGTTTCCTTTTTCAAGTCCCCAATTCGACACTGAGTCGAGGTCCAAACTATCAGATATGTGCCCTTTTTCTAGTCCTAGATATGACATTCAGTCGAGATCCGGACTATTAGATATGTTCCCTTTTTCTATACCCAGATTTGACACTCAGTCGAGATTCGGATAGTCATATACGTTTCCTCTTTTCTCATCTCTAATTCAACACTCTGTCAAGGTCCGGACAATCAGATATGTTCCCTTTTTCTAGTCTTCAATTCGACGCTCAGTCGACGTCTGGACAATCAGATATGTTCCGTTTTTCTATTCTTAGATTTGACACTCAGTCGAGATCCAGACAATCAGATGTTTTCCCTTTTTTTACTCCCAGATTTGTCACTCAATCAAGATCCGGACAATCATATATGTTCCCTTTTTCTAGTCTCTAATTCGACACTTAGACGAGGTTCGGACAATCAGATATGTTCCCTTCTTCAAGTCCCCAATTCAACACTTAGTCGAGTTCCGTACAATCAAATATGTTCCCTTTTTCTAGTCTTAAATTTGACACTCAATCCAGATTCGGACAATTAGATATGTTTCCTTTTTCGAGTCCCAGATTTGACACTCAGTCAAGATCCGGATAATAAGATATGTTCCCATTTACTAGTCACAGATTCGACACTCAGTCGAGATCCGGACAATCAGATAAATTCCCTTTTTCTAGTCTAAGATTCGACACTCAGTCGAAATCCAGACAAGCAGATAAATTCCCTTTTTCTAGTCTATGATTCGACACTCAGTCGGGATCCGGACAATCAGATATGTTCCCTTTTTCTAGTCTCAGATTTGACACTCTGTCGAGATCCAGACAATCAGATGTTTTCCCTTTTTCTAGTCCCAGATTTGTCACTCAGTCGAGATCCGGACAGTCATATATGTTCCCTTCTTCAAGTCCCCAATTCGACACTCAAGCGAGGTCCGGACAATCAAATATGTTCCCTTTTTCTAGTCTTAAATTTGACACTCAATCCAGATCCTGACAATCAGATATGTTTCTTTTTTCTAGTCCCAGATTTGACACTCAGTCAAGATCCGGACAATCAGATATGTTCCCTTTTACTAGTCACAGATTTGACACTCAGTCAAGATCCATACAATCAGATATGTTCCCTTTTTCTAGTCTTAAATTCGACACTCAGTCGAGATCCGAACAGTCAGATATGTTCCCTTTTTCTAGTCCTAGATTTGACACTAAGTCAAGATCCGGACAATCAGAAATGTTCCCATTTTCTAGTCTTTGATTCGGCACTCAGTCGAGATGCGAACAATCATATATGTTCCCTTTTTTGGTCCCAGATTGGATACTCAGTCGAGGTCCGAGCAATCAGATATGTTCCCATTTCCTAGTCTCTAATTTGACACTCAGTCGTGGTCCGGACAATCAGATATGTTCCCTTTCACTAGTCTTAGATTTGACTCTCAGTCAAGATCCGAACAATGAGATATGTTCCCTTTATCTAGTCCCAGGTTCGACACTGAGTCGAAATTCGGACAATCAGATATGTTCCCTTCTTCTTGTTAAAGATTCAACACTCAGTCGTGATCTGGACAATCAGATAAATTCTCTTTTTCTAGTCTAAGATTTGACACTCAGTCGAAATCAAAACAATCAGATATGTTCCCTTTTTTTAGTCCCAGATTTGACACTCAATCGACATCCAGACAATCAGATATGTTCCCTTTTTCTAGTCTCCAATTCGACACTCAGTCGAGGTCCGGACAATCAGATATGTTCCCTTTTTCTAGCCTTAGATTTGACGCTTTGTCGAGATCCAGACAATCAGATATGTTCCCTTTTTCTAGTCTCAGATTTGACACTCAGTCGAGATCCAGATAATCAGATATGTTCCCTTTTTCTAGTCACAGATTCGACAGTCAATTGAGATCCGAACATTAGATAAATTCCCTTTTTCTAGTCTCAGATTTGACACTCTGTCGTGATCCATACAATCAGATATGTTCCCTTTTTCTAGTCTTCAATTTGACACTCAATCGAGATCCGGACAATCAGATATGTTCCCTTTTTCTAGTCCCAGATTTGACACTCAGTCAAGATCCGGACAATCAGATATGTTCCCTCTTTCTAGTCACAGATTCGACACTCAGTCGAGATCCGGACAATCAGATAAATTCCATTTTTCTAGTCTAAGATTTGACACTCAATCGAAATCCAGACAATCAGATAGATTCCCTTTTTCAAGTCTATGATTCGACACTCAGTCGGGATCCGGACAATCAGATATGTTCCCTTTTTCTAGTCTCAGATTTGACACTCAGTCGAGATCCAGACAATCAGATGTTTTCCCTTTTTTTACTCCCAGATTTGTCACTCAATCAAGATCCAGACAATCATATATGTTCCCTTTTTCTAGTCTCCAATTCGACACTTAGTCGAGGTTCGGACAATCAGATATGTTCCCTTCTTCAAGTCCCCAATTCAACACTTAGTCGAGTTCCGTACAATAAAATATGTTCCCCTTTTCTAGTCTTAAATTTGACACTCAATCCAGATTCGGACAATTATATATGTTTCCATTTTCGAGTCCCAGATTTGACACTCAGTCAAAATCCGGACAATAAGATATGTTCCCATTTACTAGTCACAGATTCGACACTCAGTCGAGATACGGACAATCAGATAAATTCCCTTTTTCTAGTCTAAGATTCGACACTCAGTCGAAATCCAGACAAGCAGATAAATTCCCTTTTTCTAGTCTATGATTTGACACTCAGTCGGGATCCGGCAATCAGATATGTTCCCTTTTTCTAGTCTCAGATTTGACACTCAGTCGAGATCCGGACAATCAGAAATGTTCCCATTTTCTAGTCACAGATTCGACACTCAGTCGACATCCGGATAATCAGATATGTTCCCTTTTTCTAGTCTTTGATTCGACACTCAGTCGAGATCCGGACAATCATATATGTTCCCTTTTTTGGTCCCAGATTGGATACTCAGTCGAGGTCCGAGCAATCAGATATGTTCCCATTTCCTAGTCTCTAATTTGACACTCAGTCGTGGTCCGGACAATCATATATGTTCCCTTTCACTAGTCTTAGATTTGACTCTCAGTCAAGATCCGGACAATGAGATATGTTCCCTTTATCTAGTCCCAGGTTCGACACTGAGTCGAAATTCGGACAATCAGATATGTTCCCTTCTTCTTGTTAAAGATTCAACACTCAGTCGTGATCTGGACAATCAGATAAATTCTCTTTTTCTAGTCTAAGATTTGACACTCAGTCGGAATCAAAACAATCAGATATGTTCCCTTTTTTTAGTCCCAGATTTGACACTCAATCGACATCCAGACAATCAGATATGTTCCCTTTTTCTAGTCTCAGATTCGACACTCAGTCGAGATCCGGACAATCAGATATGTTCAATTTTTCTAGTCACAGATCCGACACTCAGTCGAGATCTGGATATTAGATAAATTCCCATTATCTAGTCTCCAATTCGACACTCAGTCTAGGTCCGGACAATCAGATATGTTTCCTTTTTCAAGTCCCCAATTCGACACTCAGTCGAGGTCCGAACTATCAGATATGTTCCCATTTTCTAGTCCTAGATATGACATTCAGTCGAGATCCGGACAATTAGATATGTTCTCTTTTTCTAGTCCCAGATATGACACTCAGTCGAGATTCGGATAGTCATATACGTTTCCTCTTTTCTAGTCTCTAATTCAACACTCTGTCAAGGTCCGGACAATCAGATATGTTCCCTTTTTCTAGTCTTCAATTCGACGCTCAGTCGACGTCCGGACAATCAGATATATTCCTTTTTTCTAGTCTTAGATTTGACACTCCGTCGAGATCCGGACAATCAGATATGTTCCCTTTTCTCGTCTCAGATTCGACATTGAGTCGAGATTCGGACAATCAGATATGTTCCCATTTTCTAGTCTAAGATTCGACACTCAGTTGATATACAAACAATCAGATATGTTCCCTTTTTCTAGTCCCAGATTTGACACTCAGTCGAGACCCGGACAATCAGATATGTTCCCTTTTTCTAGTCTAAGATTCGACACTCAATCGAGATCCAGACAATCAGATATGTTCCCTTTTTCTACTGTCAAATTCGACACTTAGTCTAGATCCGGACAATAAGATGTGTTCCCTTTTTTTAATCCGAGATTTGACACTCAGTCGAGATTCGGATAGTCATATACGTTTCCTCTTTTCTCGTCTCTAATTCAACACTCTGTCAAGGTCCGGACAATCAGATATGTTCCCTTTTTCTAGTCTTCAATTTGACGCTCAGTCGACGTCCGGACAATCAGATATGTTCCCTTTTTCTAGTCATAGATTTGACACTCAGTCGAGATCCGGACAATCAGATATGTTCCCTTTTCTCGTCTCAGATTCGACATTGAGTCGAGATTCGGACAATCAGATATGTTCCCATTTTCTTGTCTAAGATTCGACACTCAGTTGAGATACAGACAATCAGATATGTTCCCTTTTTCTAGTCCCAGATTTGACACTCGGTCGAGACCCGGACAATCAGATATGTTCCCTTTTTCTAGTCTAAGATTCGACACTCAGTTGAGATCGAGACAATCAGATATGTTCCCTTTTTCAAGTGTCAAATTCGACACTTAGTCTAGATCCGGACAATAAGATGTGTTCCCTTTTTCTAATCCGAGATTCGACACTCAGTCGAGATCCGGACAATCATATATGTTTCCTCTTTTCTAGTCTCTAATTCGACACTCAGTCAAGGTCCGGACAATCAGATATGTTCCCTATTTCTAATCATCAATTCGACGCTCAGTCAACGTCCGGACAATCAGATATGTTCCCTTTTTGTAATCTTAGATTCGACACTCAGTCGAGATCTAGACAATCATATATTTTCCCTTTTTCAAGTCTCCCATTCGACATTAGTCGAGGTCTGGACAATCCGATATGTTCCCTTTTTCTAGTCTCCAATTCGACACTCAGTCGAGGTCCGGACAAACAGATATGTTGCCTTTTTCTAGCCTTAGATTTGACGCTTTGTCGAGATCCAGACAATCAGATATGTTCCCTTTTTCTAATCTCAGATTTGACA
Organism: Cardamine flexuosa; assembly: GCA_963555745.1. Lineage (NCBI taxonomy): Eukaryota > Viridiplantae > Streptophyta > Magnoliopsida > Brassicales > Brassicaceae > Cardamine > Cardamine flexuosa. Next base: position 21,551,262 of record OY743217.1, on the reverse strand, counting down.
CTAAGTCGTGATCCAGACAATCAGATATGTTCCCCTTTTCTACTCAAAATACGACAGTCAATTGAGGTCCGAACATTAGATAACTTCCCTTTTTCTAGTCTCAGATTTGACACTCAGTCGAGATCCATACAATCAGATATGTTCCCTTTTTCTAATCTTCAATTTGACACTCAATTGAGATCTGGACAATCAGATATGTTCCCTTTTTCTAGTCCCAGATTTGACACTCAGTCAAGATCCGGACAATCAGATATGTTCCCTCTTTCTAGTCACAGATTCGACACTCAGTCGAGATCCGGACAATCAGATAAATTCCCTTTTTCTAGTCTAAGATTTGACACTCAGTCGAAATCCAGACAATCAGATAAATTCCCTTTTTCTAGTCTATGATTCGACACTTAGTCGGGATCAGGACAATCAGATATGTCCCTTTTTCTAGTCTCAGATTTGACACTCAGTCGAGATCCAGACAATCAGATGTTTTCCCTTTTTCTAGTCCCAGATTTGTCACTCAATCGAGATCCGGACAATCATATATGTTCCCTTTTTCTAATCTCCAATTCGACACTCAGTCGAGGTCCGGACAATCAGATATGTTCCCTTTTTCTAGTCGTTGATTCGACACTCAGTCGAGATCCGGACAATCATATATGTTCCCTTTTTTGGTCCCAGATTGGATACTCAGTCGAGGTCCGAGCAATCAGATATGTTCCATTTTCCTAGTCTCTAATTCAACACTCAGTCGTGGTCCGGACAATCAGATTTGTTCCCTTTCTCTAGTCTTAGATTTGACACTCAGTCAAGATCCGGACAATGAGATATGTTCCCTTTATCTAGTACCAGGTTCGACACTGAGTCGAAATTCGGACAATCAGATATGTTCCCTTCTTCTTGTTAAAGATTCAACACTCAGTCGTGATCTGGACAATCAGATAAATTCTCTCTTTCTAGTCCAAGATTTGACTCTCAGTCGGAATCAAAAAAATCAGATATGTTCCCTTTTTTTAGCCCCAGATTTGACACTCAATCGACATCCACACAATCAGATATGTTCCCTTTTTCTAGTCTCAGATTCGACACTCAGTCGAGATCCAGACAATCAGATATGTTCAATTTTTCTAGTCACAGATCTGGCACTCAGTCGAGATCTGGACATTAGATAAATTCCCATTATCTAGTCTCCAATTCGACACTTAGTCGAGGTCCGGACAATCAGATATGTTTCCTTTTTCAAATCCCCAATTCGACACTCAGTCGAGGTCCGAACTATCAGATATGTTCCCTTTTTCTAGTCCTAGATATGACACTCAGTCGAGATCCGGACAATCAGATATGTTCCCTTTTTCTAGTGTCAAGTTCGACACTTAGTCTAGATCCGGACAATAAGATGTGTTCCCTTTTTCTAATCCGAGATTCGACACTCAGTCGAGATCCGGACAATCATATATGTTTCCTCTTTTCTAGTCTCTAATTCGACACTCAGTCAAGGTCCGGACAATCAGATATGTTCCCTATTTCTAATCTTCAATTCGACGCTCAGTCAACGTCCGGACAATCAGATATGTTCCCTTTTTGTAATCTTAGATTCGACACTCAGTCGAGATCTAGACAATCATATATTTTCCCTTTTTCAAGTCTCCCATTCGACATTAGTCGAGGTCTGGACAATCTGATATGTTCCCTTTTTCTAGTCTCCAATTCGACACTCAGTCGAGGTCCGGACAATCAGATATGTTCCCTTTTTCTAGCCATAGATTTGACGCTTTGTCGAGATCCAGACAATCAGATATGTTCCCTTTTTCTAGTCTCAGATTTGACACTTAGTCGAGATCCAGACAATCAGATATGTTCCCTTTTTCTACTCAAAATACGACAGTCAATTGAGATCCGAACATTAGATAACTTCCCTTTTTCTAGTCTCAGATTTGACACTCAGTCGAGATCCATACAATCAGATATGTTCCCTTTTTCTAATCTTCAATTTGACACTCAATCGAGATCTGGACAATCAGATATGTTCCCTTTTTCTAGTCCCAGATTTGACACTCAGTCAAGATCCGGACAATCAGATATGTTCCCTCTTTCTAGTCACAGATTCGACACTCAGTCGAGATCCGGACAATCAGATAAATTCCCTTTTTCTAGTCTAAGATTTGACACTCAGTCGAAATCCAGACAATCAGATAAATTCCCTTTTTCTAGTCTATGATTCGACACTCAGTCGGGATCTGGACAATCAGATATGTTCCTTTTTCTAGTCTCAGATTTGACACTCAGTCGAGATCCAGACAATCAGATGTTTTCCCTTTTTCTAGTCCCAGATTTGTCACTCAATCGAGATCTGGACAATCATATATGTTCCCTTTTTCTAATCTCCAATTCGACACTCAGTCGAGGTCCGGACAATCAGATATGTTCCCTTTTTCTAGTCTTTGATTCGACACTCAGTCGAGATCCGGACAATCATATATGTTCCCTTTTTTGGTCCCAGATTGGATACTCAGTCGAGGTCCGAGCAATCAGATATGTTCCCATTTCCTAGTCTCTAATTCGACACTCAGTCGTGGTCCGAACTATCAGATATGTTCCCTTTTTCTAGTCCTAGATATGACACTCAGTCGAGATCCGGACAATCAGATATGTTCCCTTTTTCTAGTCACAGATTTGACACTCAGTCAAGATCCAGACAATCAGATATGTTCCCTCTTTCTAGTCACAGATTCGACACTCAGTCGAGATCCGGACAATCAGATATGTTCCCTTTTTCTAGTCTTCAATTCGACGCTCAGTCGACGTCTTGACAATCAGATATGTTCCCGTTTTCTAGTCTTAGATTTGACACTCAGCCGAGATCCGGACAATCAGATATGTTCCCTTTTCGCGTCTCAGATTCAACATTGAGTCGAGATTCGGACAATCAGATATGTTCCCTTTTTCTAGTCTAACATTCGACACTCATTTGAGATACATACAATCAGATATATTCCCTTTTTCTAGTCCCAAATTTGACACTCGGTCGATACTCGGACAATCAGATATGTTCCCTTTTTCTAGTCTAAGATTCGACACTCAGTCGAGATCCAAAGAATCAGATATGTTCCCTTTTTCTAGTGTCAAATTCGACACTTAGTCTAGATCCGGACAATAAGATGTGTTCCCTTTTTCTAATCCGAGATTCGACACTCAGTCGAGATCCGGACAATCATATATGTTTCCTCTTTTCTAGTCTCTAATTCGACACTCAGTCAAGGTCCGGACAATCAGATATGTTCCCATTTTCTAGTCTTCAATTCGACGCTCAGTCGACGTCCGGAAAATCAGATATGTTCCCTTTTTCTAGTCTTAGATTCAACACTCAGTCGAGATCTGGACAATCATATATTTTCCCTTTTTCAAGTCTCCCATTCGACACTAAGTCGAGGTCCGGACAATCAGATATGTGCCCTTTTCTAGCCTTAGATTTGACGCTTTGTCGAGATCCAGACAATCAGATTTGTGCCCTTTTTCTAGTCTCAGATTTGACACTCAGTCGAGATCTAGACAATCAGATATGTTCCCTTTTTCTAGTCACAGATTCGACAGTCAATTGAGATCCGAACATTAGATAAATTCCCTTTTTCTAGTCTTAGATTTGACACTCAGTCGAGATCCATACAATCAGATATGTTCCCTTTTTCTAGTCCCAGATTTGACACTCAGTCAAGATCCGGACAATCAGATATGTTCCCTCTTTTTAGTCACAGATTCGACACTCAGTCGAGATCCGGACAATCAGATAAATTCCCTTTTTCTAGTCTAAGATTTGACACTCAGTCGAAATCCAGACAATCAGATAAATTCCCTTTTTCTAGTCTATGATTCGACACTCAGTCGGGATCCGGACAATCAGATATGTTCCCTTTTTCTAGTCTCCAATTTGACACTCAGTCGAGGTTTGGACAATCAGATATGTTCCTGTCTTCAAGTCCCCAATTCGACACTCAGTCGAGGTCCGGACAATCAAATATGTTCCCTTTTTCTAGTCTTAAATTTGACACTCAATCCACATCCGGACAATCAGATATGTTTCCTTTTTCTAGTCCCAGATTTGACACTCAGTCAAGATCCAGACAATCAGATATGTTCCCTTTTACTAGTCACAGATTCGACAGTCAGTCGAGATCCGGATAATCAGATAAATTCCCTTTATCTAGTCTAAGATTCGACACTCAATCGAAATCCAGACAATCAGATAAATTCTCTTTTTCTAGTCTATGATTCGACACTCAGTCGAGATCCGGACAATCAGATATGTTCCCTTTTTCTAGTCTCAAATTTGACACTCAGTCGAGATCACGACAATCAGATGTGTTTCCTTTTTCTAGTCCCAGATTTGGCACTCAGTCGAAATCCGGACAATCATATATGTTCCCATTTTCTAGTCTCCAATTCGATACTCAGTCGAGGTCCGGACAATCTGATATGTTCCCTTCTTCAAGTCCCCAATTAGACACTCAGACGAGGTCCGGACAATCAGATAGGTTCCCTTTTTCTAGTCCCAGATTTGACACTTAGTCGAGATACGGACAATTAGATATGTTCCCTTTTTCTAGTCACAGATTCGACACTCAGTCGAGATCCGGACTATCAGAAAAATTCCCTTTTACTAGTCAAATATTCGACACTCAGTCGAGATCTGGACAATCAGATATGTTCCCTTTTTCTAGTCACAGATTCGACACTAGTCGAATTCTGAACATTAGATAAATTCCCTTGTTCTAGTCTCAGATTTGACACTTAGTCGAGATCCAGACAATCAGATATATTCCCTTTTTCTAGTCTCATATTCGACACTCAATCGAGATCCAAACAATCTGATGTGTTCCCTTTTTTAAGTCCCAGATTCGACACTTAGTCGAGATCCGGACAATCATATATGTTCCCTTTTTCAAGCTCCAATTCGTCACTCAGTCGAGGTCCGGAAAATCAGATATGTTCCCATTTTCTAGCCCCAGATTTGTCACTTTGTCGAGATCCGGACAATCAAATATGTTCCCTTTTTCTAGTCTTAAATTCGACACTCAGTCGAGATCCGGACAATCAGATATGTTCCCATTTTCTAGTCCCAGATTTCACACTCAGTCGAGATCTAGACAATCAGAAATGTTCCCTTTTTCTAGTCACAGATTCGACACTCAGTCAAGATCCAGACAATCAGAGAAATTCCCTTTTTCTAGTCAAAGATTCGACACTCAGTCGACATCCGGATAATCAGATATGTTCCCATTTTCTAGTCTTTGATTCGACGCACTGTCAAGATCCGGACAATCATATATGTTCCCTTTTTATAGTCTCCAATTCGACACTCAGTCGAGGTCCGGGCAATCAGATATGTTTTCTTTTACTAGTCTCCAATTCGACACTCAGTCGAGGTCCGGACAATCAGATATGTTCTCTTTTCTAGTCTTAGATTTGACACTCGGTCGAGATCCGGACAATCAGATATGTTTCCTTCTTCTAGTCCCAGATTCGACCGTGAGTCGAAATTCAGCAATCAGATATGTTCCCTTTTCTATTCCAAGATTTGACACTCAGTTGAGATCCAGAGAATCAGATGTGTTCTCTTCTTTTAGTTACAGATTCGATACTCATTCATGATCCAGACAATCAGATAAATTCTCATTTTCTAGTCCCAGATTTGACACTCAGTCAGAATCCTAACAATCAGATATGTTCGCTTTTTCTAGACTCAGATTCGATACTTAGTCGAAATCCAGACAATCATATATGTTCCCTTTTTCTAGTCACAGATCCGACACTTACTCGAGATCCGGACATTAGATAAATTCCTTTTTACTAGTCTCAGATTTGACACTCAGTCGAGATCTGGACAATCATATATGTTCCCTTTTTCTAATCTCAGATTCGACACTCAATCGAGATCCGGACAATCAGATATGTTCCCTTTTTTATAGTCTCTAATTCGCCACTCAGTCGAGGTCCGTACAATCAGATATGTTCCCTTTTTTTAGTCTCCACTTCGATGCTCAGTCGACGTCCGGACAATCAACTATGTTCCCTTTTTTCCAGTCTCAGATTTGGCACTGACTCGAGCTCCAGACAATCAGATATGTTCCCTTTTACTAGTCACAGATTCAACACTCAATCGAGATCTGGACAATCAGATAAATTCCCCTTTTCTAGTCTAAGATTCGACACTCAGTCGAGATCCAGACAATCAGATAAATTCCCTTTTTCTATTCTAAAATTCGACACTCAGTCGAGATCCAGACAATCAGATATGTTGCCTTTTTCTAGTCTCATATTTGACACTCAGTCGAGACCCAGACAATCAAATATGTTCCCTTTCTCTAGTCCTAGATTTGTCACTCAGTCGAGATCCGGTCAATCATATATGTTCCCTTTTTCTAGTATCCAATTCGACACTCAATCGAGGTCCGGACAATGAGATATGTTCCCTTTTTCTAGTCTCAGATTTGACACTCAGTCGAGACCCAGACAATCAGATATGTTTCCTTTTTCGAGTCTTAAATTTGACACTTAGTCGAGATCTGGACAATCAGATATGTTCCCTTTTTCAAGTCCCAGATTTGACACTCAGTAAAGATCCGGACAATCAGATATGTTCCCTTCTTGTTGTCACTGATTCGACACTAGGTCGAGATCCGGACATTCAGATAAAATCCCTTCTTCTAGTCTAAGATTCGACACTCAGTCGAGCTTCGGACAATCAGATATATTCCCTTATTGAAGTCTAAGATTCGACACTAAGTCGAGATCTGGACAATCAAATATGTTCCCCTTTTCTAGTCCCATATTTGACACTCAGTCAAGATCCGGACTATAAGATATGTTCCCTTTTTCTAGTCACAGATTTGGCACTGAATCGAGATCTAGACAATCAGATATGTTCCCTTTTTCTACTCACAGATTCAACACTCAATCGAGATCCGGACAATCATATATGTTCCCTTTTTCTAGTTTTAAAGTCGACACTCAGTCGAGATCCCGACAATCTGATATGTTCCCTTTTTCAGGTCCCAGATTTGTCACTCAGTCGAGATCCGGACAATCAGAAATGTTCCTTTTTTCTCGTCACTGATTCGACACTCAGTCAAGATCCGAACAAACAGATAAATTCCTTTTTTCTAATCTCCAATTTGACATTCAGTCGAGGTCCGGACAATCAGATATGTTCCCTTTTTCTAGTCTCAGATTTGACACTCAGTCGAGATCACGACAATCAGATGTGTTTCCTTTTTCTAGTCCCAGATTTGGCACTCAGTCGAAATCCGGACAATCATATATGTTCCCATTTTCTAGTCTCCAATTCGATACTCAGTCGAGGTCCGGACAATCAGATATGTTCCGTTCTTCAAGTCCCCAATTAGACACTCAGTAGAGGTCCGGACAATCAGATATGTTCCCTTTTTCTCGTCCCAGATTTGACACTTAGTCGAGATACGGACAATTAGATATGTTCCCATTTTCTAGTCACAGATTCAACACTCAGTCGAGATCTGGACGATCAGAAAGTTTCCCTTTTTCTAGTCAAATATTCGACACGCAGTCGAGATCTGGACAATCAGATATGTTTCCTTTTTCTAGTCACAGATTCGACACTTAGTCGAATTCCGAACATTAGATAAATTCCCTTGTTCTAGTCTCAGATTTGACACTTAGTCGAGATCCAGACAATCATATATATTCCCTTTTTCCAGTCTCATATTCGACACTCAATCGAGATCCAGACAATCTGATGTGTTCCCATTTTTAAGTCCCAGATTCGACACTTAGTCGAGATCCGGACAATCATATATGTTCCCTTTTTCAAGCTCCAATTCGACACTCAGTCGAGGTCCGGAAAATCAGATATTTTCCCATTTTCTAGCCCCAGATTTGTCACTTAGTCGAGATCCGGACAATCAAATATGTTCCCTCTTTCTAGTCTTAAATTCGACACTCAGTCGAGATCCGGACAATCAGATATGTTCCCATTTTCTAGTCCCAGATTTCACACTCAGTAGAGATCTAGACAATCAGAAATGTTCCCTTTTTCTAGTCACAGATTCGACACTCAATCAAGATCCAGACAATAAGAGAAATTCCCTTTTTCTAGTCTAAGATCCGACACTAAGTCGAGATCAGGACAATCAGATATGTTCCCTTTTTCTAGTCCCATATTTGACACTCAATCAAGATCCGGACAATCAGATATGTTCCCTTTTTCTAGTCACAGATTTGGCACTGACTCGAGATCCAGGCAATCAGATATGTTCCCTTTTTCTAGTCACAGATTCAACACTCAATCGAGATCCGGACAATCATATATGTTCCCATTTTCTAGTTTTAAAGTCGACACTCAGTCGAGATCCCGATAATCTGATATGTTCCCTTTTTCTAGTCTCAGATTCGACACTCAGTCGAGATCCGGACAATCAGATATGTTCAATTTTTCAAGTCACAGATCCGACACTCAGTCGAGATCTGGACATTAGATAAATTCCCATTATCTAGTCTCCAATTCGACACTTAGTCGAGGTCCGGACAATCAGATATATTTCCTTTTTCAAATCCCCAATTCGACACTCAGTCGAGGTCCGAACTATCAGATATGTTCCCTTTTTCTAGTCCTAGATATGACACTCAGTCGAGATCCGGACAATCAGATATGTTCCCTTTTTCTAGTCACAGATTTGACACTCAGTCAAGATCCAGACAATCAGATATGTTCCCTCTTTCTAGTCACAGATTCGACACTCAGTCGAGATCCGGACAATCAGATATGTTCCCTTTTTCTAGTCTTCAATTCGACGCTCAGTCGACGTCTTGACAATCAGATATGTTCCCTTTTTCTAGTCTTAGATTTGACACTCAGTCGAGATCCGGACAATCAGATATGTTCCCTTTTCTCGTCTCAGATTCGACATTGAGTCGAGATTCGGACAATCAGATATGTTCCCTTTTTCTAGTCTAACATTCGACACTCAGTTGAGATACATACAATCAGATATGTTCCCTTTTTCTAGTCCCAGATTTGACACTCGGTCGAGACCCGGACAATCAGATATGTTCCCTTTTTCTAGTCTAAGATTCGACACTCAGTCGAGATCCAGAGAATCAGATATTTTCCCTTTTTCTAGTGTCAAATTCGACACTTAGTCTAGATCCGGACAATAAGATGTGTTCCCTTTTTCTAATCCGAGATTCGACACTCAGTCGAGATCCGGACAATCATATATGTTTCCTCTTTTCTAGTCTCTAATTCGACACTCAGTCAAGGTCCGGACAATCAGATATGTTCCCATTTTCTAGTCTTCAATTCGACGCTCAGTCGACGTCCGGACAATCAGATATGTTCCCTTTTTCTAGTCTTAGATTCGACACTCAGTCGAGATCTGGACAATCATATATTTTCCCTTTTTCAAGTCTCCCATTCGACACTAAGTCGAGGTCCGGACAATCAGATATGTTCCCTTTTTCTAGCCTTAGATTTGACGCTTTGTCGAGATCCAGACAATCAGACATGTTCCCTTTTTCTAATCTCTGATTTGACACTCAGTCGAGATCTAGACAATCAGATATGTTCCCTTTCTCTAGTCACAGATTCGACAGTCAATTGAGATCCGAACATTAGATAAATTCCCTTTTTCTAGTCTTAGATTTGACACTCAGTCGAGATCCATACAATCAGATATGTTCCATTTTTCTAGTCAAATATTCGACACTCAGTCGAGATCTGGACAATCAGATATGTTTCCTTTTTCTAGTCACAGATTCGACACTTAGTCGAATTCCGAACATTAGATAAATTCCCTTGTTCTAGTCTCAGATTTGACACTCAGTCGAGATCCAGACAATCTCATAAATTCCCTTTTTCTAGTCTAAGATTCGACACTCAGTCGACATCCGGACAATCTGATGTGTTCCCTTTTTTAAGTCCCAGATTCGACACTTAGTCGAGATCCGGACAATCATATATGTTCCCTTTTTCAAGTTCCAATTCGACACTCAGTCCAGGTCCGGAAAATCAGATATATTCCCATTTTCTAGCCCCAGATTTGTCACTTAGTCGAGATCCGGACAATCAAATATGTTCCCTCTTTCTAGTCTTAAATTCGACACTCAGTCGAGATCCGGACAATCAGATATGTTCCCATTTTCTAGTCCCAGATTTCACACTCAGTCGAGATCTAGACAATCAGAAATGTTCCCTTTTTCTAGTCACAGATTCGACACTCAGTCAAGATCCAGACAAACAGAGAAATTCCCTTTTTCTAGTCTAAGATTCGACACTAAGTCGAGATCAGGACAATCAGATATGTTCCCTTTTTCTAGTCCCATATTTGACACTCAGTCAAGATCCGGACAATAGGATATGTTCCCTTTTTCTAGTCACAGATTTGGCACTGACTCGAGATCCAGACAATCAGATATGTTCCCTTTTTCTAGTCAAATATTCGACACTCAGTCGAGATCTGGACAATCAGATATGTTTCCTTTTTCTAGTCAGAGATTCGACTCTTAGTCGAAATTCAGCAATCAGATATGTTCCCTTTTCTAGTCCAAGATTTGACACTCAGTTGAGATCCAGAGAATTAGATATGTTCTCTTCTTTTAGTTACAGATTCGACACTCATTCATGATCCAGACAATCAGATAAATTCTCATTTTCTAGTCCCAGATTTGACACTCAGTCGGAATCCAAACAATCAGATATGTTCGCTTTTTCTAGACTCAGATTCGACACTTAGTCGAGATCCGGACAATCATATATGTTCCCTTTTTCTAGTCACAGATCCGACACTTACTCGAGATCCGGACATTAGATAAATTCCTTTTTACTAGTCTCAGATTTGACACTCAGTCGAGATCTGGACAATCATATATGTTCCCTTTTTCTAATCTCAGATTCGACACTCAATCGAGATCCGGACAATCAGATATGTTCCCTTTTTTCTAGTCTCTAATTCGCCACTCAGTCGAGGTCCGTACAATCAGATATGTTCCCTTTTTTTAGTCTCCACTTTGATGCTCAGTCGACGTCCGGACAATCAACTATGTTCCCTTTTTTCCAGTCTCAGATTTGGCACTAACTCGAGATCCAGACAATCAGATATGTTCCCTTTTACTAGTCACAGATTCAACACTCAATCGAGATATGGACAATCAGATAAATTCCCCTTTTCTAGTCTAAGATTCGACACTCAGTCGAGATCCAGACAATCAGATAAATTCACTTTTTCTATTCTAAAATTCGACACTCAGTCGAGATCCCGACAATCAGATATGTTGCCTTTTTATAGTCTCATATTTGACACTCAGTCGATACCCAGACAATCAAATATGTTCCCTTTTTCTAGTACTAGATTTGTCACTGAGTTGAGATCCGGACAATCATATATGTTCCCTTTTTCTAGTATCCAATTCGACACTCAGTCGAGGTCCGGACAATGAGATATGTTCCCTTTTTCTAGTCTCAGATTTGACACTCAGTCGAGACCCAGACAATCAGATATGCTTCCTTTTTCGAGTCTTAAATTTGACACTCAGTCGAGATCCGGACAATCAGATATGTTCCCTTTTTCAAGTCCTAGATTTCACACTCAGTAAAGATCCGGACAATCAGATATGTTCCCTTTTTGTAGTCACTGATTCGACACTAGGTCGAGATCCGGACATTCAGATAAAATCCCTTCTTCTGGTCTCTGATTTGTCACTTAGTCGAGATCCGGACAACCAGATATATTCCTTTTTTCTAGTCTAAGATTCGACACTCAGTCGAGATCAGGACAATCAGATATGTTCCCTTTTTCTAGTCCCAGATTTGACACTCAGTCGAGATCAGGACAATAAGATATGTTCCCTTTTCCAGGTTACAGATTTGGCATTGACTCGAGATCCAGACAATCACATGTGATCCCTTTTTCTAGTCTAAGATTCGACACTCAGTCGAAATACGGACAATCAGATATGTTCATTTTTCTAGTCAGAGATTCGACACTGAGTCGAGATCCGGAAAATCAGATATGTTCCCTTTATCTAGTCTGAAATTCAACACTCAGTTGAGATACGGACAATCAGAAATGTTCCCTTTTTCTAGTCACAGATTCAACACTCAATCGAGATCCGGAGAATCAGATATGTTTCCTTTTTCTAGTCTTAAATTTGACTCTCAGTCGAGATCCAGACAATCAGATATGTTCCCATTTTCAAGTCCCAGATTTGACACTCAGTAAAGATCCGGACAATCAGATATGTTCCCTTTTTCTAGTCACAGATTCGACACTAAGTCGAGATCCGGACAATCAGATAAAATCCCTTCTTCTAGTCTAAGATTCGACACTCAGTCGAGCTTCGGACAATCAGATATATTCCCTTATTCAAGTCTAAGATTCGACACTAAGTCGAGATCAGGACAATCAGATATGTTCCCTTTTTCTAGTCCCAGATTTGACACTCAGTCAAGATCCAGACAATAAGATATGTTCCCTTTTTCTAGTCACAGATTTGGCACTGACTCGAGATCCAGACAATCAGATATGTTCCCTTTTTCTAGTCACAGATTCAACACTCAATCGAGATCCGGACAATCATATATGTTCCCATTTTCTAGTTTTAAAGTCGACACTCAGTCGAGATCCCGACAATCTGATATGTTCCCTTTTTCAGGTCCCAGATTTGTCACTCAGTCGAGATCCGGACAATCGGAAATGTTCCTTTTTTCTAGTCACTGATTCGACACTCAGTCAAGATCCGAACAAACTGATAAATTCCCTTTTTCTAATCTTCAATTTGACATTCAGTCGAGGCCCGGACAATCATATATGTTCCCTTTTTCTAGTCTAACATTCGACACTCAGTCCAGATCTGGACAATCTGATATGTTCCCTTTTTATAGTCTCAAATTTGATACTCAGTCGACATCCGGACAATTAGATATGTTCCCTTTTTCCAGTCTCAGATTTGACACTTAGTTGAGATCAAGACAATCAGATATGTTCACAAATTCTAGTCACAGATTCGACACTCAGTCGAGATCAAGACATTAGATAAGTTCCCTTTTTCAAGGCTCTGATTTGACACTCACTCGAGACCCAAACAATTAGATGTGATCCCTTGTCTAGTCCCAGATTCCACACTCAGTCGAGATCCGGACAATCAGATATGTTCCCATTTCTAGTCTCAGATTTGACACTGAGTCGAGCTCCGGAAAATTAGATATGTTCCCTTTATCTAGTCTCAAATTCAACACTAAGTTGAGATGTGGACAATAAAAATTGTTCCCTTTTTCTAGTCACAGATTCAACACTTAATCGAGATCCGGACAATCAGATATGTTTCCTTTTTCTAGTCTTAAATTTGACACTCAGTCGAGATCCGGACAATCAGATATGTTCCCTTTTTCAAGTCCCAGATTTGACACTCAGTAAAGATCCAGACAATCAGATATGTTCCCTTTTTCTAGTCACAGATTCGACACTAAGTCGAGATCCGGACAATCAGATAAAATCCCTTTTTCAAGTCTAAGATTCGACACTCAGTCGAGATCAGGACAATCAGATATGTTCCCTTTTTCTAGTCCCAGATTTGACACTCAGTCAAGATCCGGACAATAAGATATGTTCCCTTTTTCTAGTCACAGATTTGGCACTGACTCGAGTTCCAGACAATCACATGTGATCCCTTTTTCTAGTCCCAGATTCGACACTCAGTCGAGATCCGGACAATCAGATATGTTCCCTTTTTCTAGTCTCCAAGTCTACACTCAGTCGAGGTCCGGACAATCAGATATGTTCCCTTTTTCTAGTCTTAGATTTGTCACTCAGTCGAGATCCGGACAATCAGATATGTTCCCTTTTCTAGTCTCAGATTCGACACTGAGTCGAGATTCAGCCAGTCAGATATGTTCCCTTTATCTAGTTTCAAATTCAACACTCAGTTGAGATACTGACATTCAGATATGTTCCCTTTTTCTAGTCCCAGATTTGACACTTAGTCGAGATCTGGACAATCAGAAATGTTCCTTTATTCTAGTCACAGATTCGACACTCAGTCAAGATCCAGACAATCAGATAAGTTCCCTTTTCCTAGTCTAAGATTCGACACTTAGTCGAGATCCGGACAATCTGATGTGTTCCCTTTTTTAAGTCCCAGATTCGACACTTAGTCGAGATCCGGACAATCATATATGTTCCCTTTTTCAAGTCTCCAATTCGACACTCAGTCGAGGTCCGGACAATCAGATATGTTCCCTTTTTCTAGCCCCAGATTTGTCACTTAGTTGAGATCCGGACAATCAAATATGTTCTCTTTTTCTAGTCTTAAATTCGACACTCAGTCGAGATCCGGACAATCAGATATGTTCCCATTTTCTTGTCCCAGATTTGACACTCAGTCGAGATCTGGACAATCAGAAATGTTCCTTTTTTCTAGTCACAGATTCGACACTCAGTCAAGATCCAGACAATCTCATAAATTCCCTTTTTCTAGTCTAAGATTCGACACTCAGTCGACATCCGGATAATCAGATATGCTCCCTTTTTCTAGTCTTTGATTCGACACACTGTCAAGATCCGGATAATCATATATGTTCCCTTTTTCTAGTCTCCAATTCGACATTCAGTCGAGGTCCGGGCAATCAGATATGTTTCCTTTTTCTAGTCTCCAATTCGACACTCAGTCGAGGTCCAGAAATTCAGATATGTTCCCTTTTCTAGTCTTAGATTTGACACTCAGTCGAGATCCGGACAATGAGATATGTTCCCTTCTTCTAGTCTCAGATTCGACATTGAGTCGAAATTCAAACAATCAGATATGTTCCCTTTTCTAGACCTAGATTTGACACTCAGTTGAGATCCGGACAATCAGATACGTTCCCTTTTTCTAGTCTTAGATTTGACAGTCAGTCGAGATCCGGACAATGAGATATGTTTCCTTTCTCTAGTCCGAGATTCGCCACTGAGTCGATATTCGGACAATCATATATGTTCCCTTTTTCTAGTCTAACATTCGACACTCAGTCCAGATCTGGACAATCTGATATGTTCCCTTTTTATAGTCTCAAATTTGATACTCAGTCGACGTCCGGACAATTAGATATATTCCCTTTTTTCCAGTCTCAGATTTGACACTTAGTTGAGATCAAGACAATCAGATATGTTCACTTATTCTAGTCACAGATTCGACACTCAGTCGAGATCAAGACATTAGATAAATTCCTTTTTTCAAGGCTCTGATTTGACACTCACTCGAGACCCAAACAATTAGATGTGATCCCTTTTTCTAGTCCCAGATTCGACACTCAGTCGAGATCCGGACAATCAGATATGTTCCCATTTCTAGTCTCAGATTTGACACTGAGTCGAGCTCCGGAAAATTAGATATGTTTCCTTTATCTAGTCTCAAATTCAACATTCAGTTGAGATACGGACAATAAAAATTGTTCCCTTTTTCTAGTCACAGATTCAACACTCAATCGAGATCTGGACAATCAGATATGTTTCCTTTTTCTAGTCTTAAATTTGACACTAAATCGAGATCCGGACAATCAGATATGTTCCCTTTTGCAAGTCCCAGATTTGACACTCAGTAAAGATCCAGACAATCAGATATGTTCCCTTTTTCTAGTCACAGATTCGACACTAAGTCGAGATCCGGATAATCAGATATGTTCCCTTTTTCTAGTCTTTGATTTGACACACTGTCAAGATCCGGATAATCATATATGTTCCCTTTTCAAGTCTCCAATTCGACATTCAGTCGAGGTCCGGGCAATCAGATATGTTTCCTTTTTCTAGTCTCCAATTCGACACTCAGTCGAGGTCCAGAAATTCAGATATGTTCCCTTTTCTAGTCTTAGATTTGACACTCAGTCGAGATCCGGACAATGAGATATGTTCCCTTCTTCTAGCCCCAGATTCGACACTGAGTCGAAATTCAAACAATCAGATATGTTCCCTTTTCTAGACCTAGATTCGACACTGAGTCGAGATCCGGAAAATTAGATATGTTCCCTTTATCTAGTCTCAAATTCAATACTTAGTTGAGATATGGACAATAAAAATTGTTCCCTTTTTCTAGTCACAGATTCAACACTTAATCGAGATCCGGACAATCAGATATGTTTCCTTTTTCTAGTCTTAAATTTAACACTCAGTCGAGATCCGGACAATCAGATATGTTCCCTTTTTCAAGTCCCAGATTTGACACTCAGTAAAAATCCAGACAATCAGATATGTTCCCTTTTTCTAGTCACAGATTCGACACTAAGTCGAGATCCGGACAATCAGATAAAATCCCTTCTTCTAGTCTAAGACTCGACACTCAGTCGAGCTCCGGACAATCAGATATATTCCCTTTTTCAAGTCTAAGATTCGACACTCAGTCGAGATCAGGATAATCAGATATGGTCGCTTTTTCTAGTCCCAGATTTGACACTCAGTCAAGATCCGGACAATCACATGTGATCTCTTTTTCTAGTCCCAGATTCGACACTCAGTCGAGATCCGGACAATCAGATATGTTCCCTTTTTCTAGTCTCCAAGTCGACACTCAGTCGAGGTCCGGACAATCAGATATGTTCCCTTTTTCTAGTCTTAGATTTGTCACTCAGTCGAGATCCGGACAATCCGATATGTTCCCTTTTCTAGTCTCAGATTCGACACTGAGTCGAGATTCAGACAGTCAGATATGTTCCCTTTATCTAGTCTCAAATTCAACACTCAGTTGAGATACGGACAGTCAGATATGTTCCCTTTTTCTAGTCTAAGATTCGACACTCAGTTGAGATCAGGACAATCAGATATGGTCGCTTTTTCTAGTCCCAGATTTGACACTCAGTCAAGATCCGGACAATAAGATATGTTCCCTTTTTCTAGACCCAGATTTGGCACTGACTCGAGTTCCAGACAATCACATGTGATCCCTTTTTCTAGTCCCAGATTCGACACTCAGTCGAGATCCGGACAATCAGATATGTTCCCTTTTTCTAGTCTCCAAGTCGACACTCAGTCGAGGTCCGGACAATCAGATATGTTCCCTTTTTCTAGTCTTAGATTTGTCACTCAGTCGAGATCCGGACAATCAGATATGTTCCCTTTTCTAGTCTCAGATTCGACACTGAGTCGAGATTCAGACAGTCAGATATGTTCCCTTTATCTAGTCTCAAATTCAACACTCAGTTGAGATACGGACAGTCAGATATGTTCCCATTTTCTAGTCCCAGATTTGACACTTAGTCGAGATCTGGACAATCAGAAATGTTCCTATATTCTAGTCACAGATTCGACACTCAGTCAAGATCCAGACAATGAGATAAATTCCCTTTTTCTAGTCTAAGATTCGACACTTAGTCGAGATCCGGACAATCTGATGTGTTTCCTTTTTTAAGTCCCAGATTCGACACTTAGTCGAGATCCGGACAATCATATATGTTCCCTTTTTCAAGTCTCCAATTCGACACTCAGTCGAGGTCCGGACAATCAGATATGTTCCCTTTTTCTAACCCCAGATTTGTCACTTAGTCGAGATCCGGACAATCAAATATGTTCCCTTTTTCTAGTCTTAAATTCGACACTCAGTCGAGATCCGGACAATCAGATATGTTCCCATTTTCTTGTCCCAGATTTGACATTTAGTCGAGATCTGGACAATCAGAAATGTTCCTTTTTTCTAGTCACAGATTCGACACTCAGTCAAGATCCAGACAATCTCATAAATTCCCTTTTTCTAGTCTAAGATTCGACACTCAGTCGACATCCGGATAATCAGATATGTTCCCTTTTTCTAGTCTTTGATTCGACACACTGTCAAGATCCGGATAATCATATATGTTCCCTTTTTCTAGTCTCCAATTCGACATTCAGTCGAGGTCCGGGCAATCAGATATGTTTCCTTTTTCTAGTCTCCAATTCGACACTCAGTCGAGGTCCAGAAATTCAGATATGTTCCCTTTTCTAGTCTTAGATTTGACACTCAGTCGAGATCCGGACAATGAGATATGTTCCCTTCTTCTAGTCCCAGATTCGACACTGAGTCGAAATTCAAACAATCAGATATGTTCCCTTTTCTAGACCTAGATTTGAAACTCAGTTGAGATCCGGACAATCAGATACGTTCCCTTTTTCTAGTCTTAGATTTGACAGTCAGTCGAGATCCGGACAATGAGATATGTTTCCTTTCTCTAGTCCCAGATTCAACACGGAGTCGATATTCGGACAATCATATATGTTCCCTTTTTCTAGTCTAACATTCGACACTCAGTCCAGATCTGGACAATCTGATATGTTCCCTTTTTATAGTCTCAAATTTGATACTCAGTCGACGTCCGAACAATTAGATATGATCCCTTTTTTCCAGTCTCAGATTTGACACTTAGTTGAGATCAAGACAATCAGATATGTTCACTTATTCTAGTCACAGATTCGACACTCAGTCGAGATCAAGACATTAGATAAATTCCCTTTTTCAAGGCTCTGATTTGACACTCACTCGAGACCCAAACAATTAGATGTGATCCCTTTTTCTAGTCCCAGATTCGACACTCAGTCAAGATCCGGACAATCAGATATGTTCCCTATTTCTAGCCCCAGATTTGTCACTTAGTCGAGATCCGGGCAATCAAATATGTTCCCTTTTTCTAGTCTTAAATTCGACACTCAGTCGAGATCCGGACAATCAGATATGTTCCCATTTTCTAGTCCCAGATTTGACACTCAGTCGAGATCAGGACAATTTAGAAATGTTCCTTTTTTCTAGTCACAGATTCGACACTCAGTCAAGATCCAGAAAATCAGATAAATTCCCTTTTTCTAGTCTAATATTCGACACTCAGTCGACATTCGGATAATCACATATGTTCCCTTTTTCTAGTCTTTGATTCGACACACTGTCAAGATCCGGACAATGATATATGTTCCCTTTTTCTAGTCTCCAATTCGACATTCAGTCGAGGTCCGGGCAATCAGATATGTTTCCTTTTTCTAGTCTCCAATTTGACACTCAGTCGAGGTACGGAAATTCAGATATGTTCCCTTTTCTAGTCTTAGATTTGACACTCAGTCGAGATCCGGACAATGAGATATTTTCCCTTCTTCTAGTCCCAGATTCGACATTGAGTCAAAATTCAAACAATCAGATATGTTCCCTTTTCTAGACCTAGATTTGACACTCAGTTGAGATCCAGACAATCATATATGTTCCCTTTTTCTAGTCTCCAATTCGACACTCAGTTGAGGTCCGGGCAATCAGATATGTTCCCTTTTTCTAGTCTCCAATTTGACACTCAGTCAAGGTCCGGTAATCAAATATGTTCCCTTTTTCTAGTCTCCAATTTGACACTCAGTCGAGGTCCGGACAATAAGATAAATTCCCTTTTTCTAGTCTTCAAGTCGACACTCAGTCGAGATCCCGACAATCAGATATGTTCCCTTTTTCAGATCCCAGATTTGACACTCAGTCGAGATCTGGGCAATCAGAAATGTTCCCTTTTTCTAGTCACTGATTCGACACTGAGTCGATATTCGGACAATCAGATATGTTCCCTTTTTCTAGTCTCCAATTCGACACTCAGTCGAGGTCCGGACAATCAGATATGTTTCCTTTTTCTAGATTTAAAGTCGACACTCAGTCGAGATCCGGACAATCTGATATGTTCCCTTTTTCAGGTCCCAGATTTGACACTCAGCCGAGATCCGGACAATAAGAAATGTTCTATTTTTCTAGTCACTGATTCGACACTCAGTCAAGATCCGGACATACAGATAAATTCCCTTTTTCTAATCTCCAATTCGACATTCAGTCGAGGTCCGGACAATCAGATACGTTCCCTTTTTCTAGTCTTAGATTTGACAGTCAGTCGAGATTCGGACAATGAGATATGTTTCCTTTCTCTAGTCCCAGATTCGACACTGTGTTGATATTCGGACAATCATATATGTTCCCTTTTTCTAGTCTAACATTCGACACTCAGTCCAGATCTGGACAATCATATATGTTCAAATTTGATACTCAGTAGACATCCGGACAATTAGATATGTTCCCTTTTTTCCAGTCTCAGATTTGACACTTAGTTGAGATCAAGACAAACAGATATGTTCACTTATTCTAGTAACAGATTCGACACTCATTCGAGATCAAGACATTAGATAAATTCCCTTTTTCAAGGCTCTGATTTGACACTCACTCGAGACCCACACAACTAGATGTGATCCCCTTTTCTAGTCCCAGATTCGACACTCAGTCGAGATCCGGACAATCAGATATGTTCCCATTTCTAGTCTCAGATTCGACACTGAGTCGAGATCCGGAAAATTAGATATGTTCCCTTTATCTACTCTCAAATTCAACACTCAGTTGAGATACGGACAATAAAAAATGTTCCCTTTTTCTAGTCACAGATTCAACACTCAATCGAGATCCGGACAATCAGATATGTTTCCTTTTTCTAGTCGTAAATTTGATACTTAGTCGAGATCCAGACAATCAGATATGTTCCCTTTTTCAAGTCCCAGATTTGACACTAAGTAAAGATCCAGACAATCAGATATGTTCCCTTTTTCTAGTCACAGATTCGATACTAAGTCGAGATCCGGACAATAAAATAAAATCCCTTCTTCTAGTCTAAGATTCGACACTCAGTCAAGCTCCGGACAATCAAATATATTCCCTTTTTCAAGTCTAAGATTCGACACTCAGTCGAGATCAGGACAATCAGATATGTTCGCTTTTTCTAGTCCCAGATTTGACACTCAGTCAAGATCCAGACAATAAGATGTGGTCCCTTTTTCTAGTCACAGATTTGGCACTGACTCGAGTTCCAGACAATCACATGTGATCCCGTTTTCTAGTCCCAGATTCGACACTCGGTCGAGATCCGGACAATCATATATGTTCCCTTTTTCTAAATTCCAAGTCGACACTCAGTCGAGGTCCGGACAATCAGATATGTTCCCTTTTTCTAGTCTTAGATTTGTCACTCAGTCGAGATCCGGACAATCAGATATGTTCCCTTTTCTAGTCTCAGATTCGACACTGAGTCGAGATTCAGACAATCAGATATGTTCCCTTTATCTAGTCTCAAATTCAACACCTAGATGAGATACAGACAGTCAGATATGTTCCCATTTTCTAGTCCCAGATTTGACACTTAGTCGAGATCTGGACAATCATAAATGTTCCTTTTTTCTAGTCACAGATTTGACACTCAGTCAAGATCCAGACAATCAGATAAATTCCCTTTTTCTAGTCTAAGATTCGACACTTAGTCGAGATCCGGACAATCTGATGTGTTTCCTTTTTTAAATCCCAGATTCGACACTTAGTCGAGATCCGGACAATCATATATGTTCCCTTTTTCAAGTCTCCAATTTGACACTCAGTCGAGGTCCGGACAATCAGATATGTTCCCTTTTTCTTGCCCCAGATTTGTCACTTAGTCGAGATCCGGACAATCAAATATGTTCCCTTTTTCTAGTTTTAAATTCGACACTCAGTCGAGATCCGGACAATCAGATATGTTCCCATTTTCTAGTCCCAGATTTGACACTCAGTCGAGATCTGGACAATCAGATATGTTCCTTTTTTCTAGCCACAGATTTGACACTCAGTCAAGATCCAGACAATCAGATAAATTCCCTTTTTCTAGTCTAAGATTCGATACTCAGTCGATATCCGGACAATCATATATGTTCCCTTTTTCTTGTCTCCAATTCGACATTCAGTCGAGGTCCGGGCAATCAGATATGTTTCCTTTTTCTAGTCTCCAATTCGACACTAAGTCGAGGTCCGGAAATTCAGATATGTTCCCTTTTCTAGTCTTAGATTTGACACTCAGTCGAGATCCGGACAATGAGATATGTTCCCTTCTTCTAGTCCCAGATTCGACACTGAGTCGAAATTCAAACAATCAGATATGTTCCCTTTTCTAGACCTAGACTTGACACTCAGTTGAGATCCAGACAATCAGATATGTTCTCTTCTTTTAGTTACAGATTCGACAGTCATTCATAAATTCTTATTTTCTAGTCCCAGATTTGACACTCAGTCGGAATCCAAACAATCAGATATGTTCCCTTTTTCTAGTCTCAGATTCGACACTCACTCGAGATCTGGACAATCAGATATGTTCCCTTTTGTCTAGTCACAGATCCGACACTTACTCGAGATCCGGACAGAAGATAAATTCCCTTTTTCTAGTCTCAGATTTGACACTCAGTCGAGATCTGGCAATCATATATGTTCCCTTTTTCTAATCTCAGATTTGACACTCAATCGAGATCCGGACAATCAGATATGTTCCCTTTTTTCAAGTCACTAATTCGACACTCAGTCGAGGTCCGGACAATCAGATATGTTCCCTTTTTCTAGTCTCCATTTTGACGCTCAGTCGAGGACCGGACAATCAAATTAATTTCCTTTTTTCCCGTCTCCGATTTGACACTCAGTCGATATCCATACAATCAGATATGTTCCCTTTTTTTAGTCACAGATTCAACACTCAATCGAGATCCGGACAATCAGATAAATTCCCTTTTTCTAGTCTAAGATTCGATACTCAATCGAGATCCAAACAATCAGATAAATTCCCTTTTTCTAGTCTAAAATTCAACACTCAGTCGAGATCTTGACAATTAGATATGTTTCCTTTTTCTAGTATCCAATTCGACTCTCAGTCGAGGTCCGGACAATAAGATATGTTCCCTTTTTCTAGTCTCAGATTTGACACTCAGTCGAGACCCAGACTATCAGATATGTTTCCTTTTTCTAGTCATAAATTTGACACTCAGTTGAGATCCGGACAATCAGATATGTTCCCTTTTTCAAGTCCCAGATTTGACACTCAGTAAAGATCCGGACAATCAGATATGTTCCCTATTTCTAGTCACAGATTCAACACTAAGTCGAGATCCGGACAATCAGATAAAATCCCTTCTTCTGGTCTAAGATTCGACACTCAGTCGAGCTCCGGCCAATCAGATATTTTCCCTTTTTCTAGTCTAAAATTCGGCAATCAGTCGAGATCAGGACAATCAGAAATGTTCCCTTTTTCTAGTCCCAGATTTGACACTCAATCAAGATCCGGACAATAAGATATGTTCCCTTTTTCTGGTCACAGATTTGGCACTGACTCGAGATCCAGACAATCACATGTGATCCCTTTTTCTAGTTCCAGATTCGACACTCAGTCGAGATCCAGACAATCAGATATGTTCCCTTTTCTAGTCTCAGATTCGACACTGAGTCGAGATCCAGAAAATCAGATATGTTCCCTTTATCTAGTCTCAAATTCAACACTTAGTTGAGATACCGACAATCAAAAATGTTCCCTTTTTCTAGTCACAGATTCAACACTCAATCGAGATACAGACAATCAGATATGTTTCCTTTTTCTAGTCTTTAATTTGACACTCAGTCGAGATCCGGACAATCAGATATGTTCCCTTTATCTAGTCTCAAATTAAACACTCAGTTGAGATACGGACAGTCAGATATGTTCCCTTTTTCTAGTCCCAGATTTGACACTCAGTAAACATCTGAACAATCAGATATGTTCCCTTTTTCTAGTCTCAGATTCGACACTAAGTCGAGATCCGAACAATCAGATAAAATCCCTTCTTCTAGTCTAAGATTCGACACTCAGTCGAGCTCCGGACAATCAGAGATACTCCCTTTTTCAAGTCTAAGATTCGACACTCTGTCGAGATCAGGACAATCAGATAGGTTCCCTTTTTCTAGTCACAGATTTGGCACTGACTCGAGATCCAGACAATCACATGTGATCCCTTTTTCTAGTCCCAGATTCGACACTCAGTCGAGATCCGGACAATCATATATGTTCCCTTTTTATAGTCTCCAATTCGACACTCAGTCGAGGTCCGGACAATCAGATATGTTCCCTTTTTCTAGTCTTAGATTTGACACTCAGTCGAGATCCGGACAATCAGATATGTTCCCTTTTCTAGTCCTAGATTCAACACTGAGTCGAGATACGGACAATCAGATATGTTCCCTTTATCTAGTCTCAAATTCAACACTCAGTTGAGATACGGACAGTTAGATATGTTCCCTTTTTCTAGTCCCAGATTTGACACTCAGTCGAGATCCGGACAATCAGATATGTTCCCTTTTTCTAGTCCCACATTTGACACTCAGTCGAGATCCGGACAATCAGATATGTTCCCTTTTTCTAGTCTCAAATTTGATACTTTGTCGAGATCCGGACAATCAGATGTGTTCCCTTTTTTTAGTCCCAGATTTGACACTCAGCCGAGATCCAGACAATCAGATATGTTCCCTTATTCTAGTCTTAAATTCGACACTCAGTCAAGATCCGGACAATCATATATGTTCCCTTTTTCTAGTCTCCAATTCGACACTCAGTTGAGGTCCGGGCAATCAGATATGTTCCCTTTTTCTAGTCTCAAATTCGACACTCAGTCGAGGTCCGGGAATCAGATATGTTCCCTTTTTCTAGTCTCCAATTCGACACCCAGTCGAGGTACGGACAATCAGATAAATTTCTTTTTTCTAGCCTTAAAGTCGACACTCAGTCGAGATCCCGACAATCAGATATGTGCCCTTTTTCAGGTCCCAGATTTGACACTCAGTCGAGATCCGAACAATCAGAAATGTTCCCTTTTTCTAGTCACTGATTCGATACTCAGTCAAGATCCGGACAAACAGATAAATTCCCTTTTTCAAATCTCCAATTTGACATTCAGTCGAGGTCCGGACAATCAGATACGTTCCCTTTTTCTAGTCTTAGATTTGACACTCAGTCGAGATCCGGACAATGATATATGTTTCCTTTCTCTAGTCCCAGATTCGACACTGAGTCGATATTCGGACAATCATATATGTTCCCTTTTTCTAGTCTAACATTCGACACTCAGTCCAGATCTGGACAATCTGATATGTTCCCTTTTTTCCAGTCTCAGATTTGACACTTCGTTGAGATCAAGACAATCAGATATGTTCACTTATTCTTGTCACAGATTCGACACTCAGTCGAGATCAAGACATTAGATAAATTCCCTTTTTCAAGGCTCTGATTTGACACTCACTCGAGACCTAAACAATTAGATGTAATCCCATTTTCTAGTCCCAGATTCGACACTCTGTCGAGATCCGGACAATCAGATATGTTCCCATTTCTAATCTCAGACTCGACACTGAGTCGAGATCCGGAAAATCAGATATGTTCCCTTTATCTAGTCTCAAATTCAACACTTAGTTGAGATACGGACAATAAAAAATGTTCCCTTTTTCTAGTCACAGATTCAAAACTCAATCGAGATCCGGACAATCAGATATGTTTCCTTTTTCTAGTCTTAAATTTGACACTCAGTCGAGATCCGGACAATCAGCTATGTTCCCTTTTTCAGGTCCCAGATTTGAAACTCAGTAAAGATCCAAACAATCAGATATGTTCCCTTTTTCTAGTCACAGATTCGACACTAAGTCGAGATCCGGACAATCAGATAAAATCCCTACTTCTAGTCTAAGATTCGACACTCAGTCGAGCTCCAGACAATCATATGTATTCCCTTTTTCAAGTCTAAGATTCGACACTCAGTCGAGATCAGGACAATAAGCTATGTCCCCTTTTTCTAGTCCCAGATTTGACACTCAGTCAAGATCCGGACAATAAGATATGTTCCCTTTTTCTAGTCACAGATTTGGCACCGACTCGAGTTCCAGACAATCACATGTGATCCCTTTTTCTTGTCCCAGATTCGACACTCAGTCGAGATCCGGACAATCATATATGTTCCCTTTTTCTAGTCTCCAATTCGACACTCAGTCGAGCTCCGGCCAATCAGATATTTTCCCTTTTTCTAGTCTAAAATTCGGCAATCAGTCGAGATCAGGACAATCAGAAATGTTCCCTTTTTCTAGTCCCAGATTTGACACTCAATCAAGATCCGGACAATAAGATATGTTCCCTTTTTCTGGTCACAGATTTGGCACTGACTCGAGATCCAGACAATCACATGTGATCCCTTTTTCTAGTTCCAGATTCGACACTCAGTCGAGATCCAGACAATCAGATATGTTCCCTTTTCTAGTCTCAGATTCGACACTGAGTCGAGATCCAGAAAATCAGATATGTTCCCTTTATCTAGTCTCAAATTCAACACTTAGTTGAGATACCGACAATCAAAAATGTTCCCTTTTTCTAGTCACAGATTCAACACTCAATCGAGATACAGACAATCAGATATGTTTCCTTTTTCTAGTCTTTAATTTGACACTCAGTCGAGATCCGGACAATCAGATATGTTCCCTTTATCTAGTCTCAAATTAAACACTCAGTTGAGATACGGACAGTCAGATATGTTCCCTTTTTCTAGTCCCAGATTTGACACTCAGTAAACATCTGAACAATCAGATATGTTCCCTTTTTCTAGTCTCAGATTCGACACTAAGTCGAGATCCGGACAATCAGATAAAATCCCTTCTTCTAGTCTAAGATTCGACACTTAGTCGAGCTCCGGACAATCAGAGATACTCCCTTTTTCAAGTCTAAGATTCGACACTCTGTCGAGATCAGGACAATCAGATAGGTTCCCTTTTTCTAGTCCCAGATTTGACACTCAGTCAAGATCCGGACAATCAGATATGTTCCCTTTTTCTAGTCACAGATTTGGCACTGACTCGAGATCCAGACAATCACATGTGATCCCTTTTTCTAGTCCCAGATTCGACACTCAGTCGAGATCCGGACAATCATATATGTTCCCTTTTTATAGTCTCCAATTCGACACTCAGTCGAGGTCCGGACAATCAGATATGTTCCCTTTTTCTAGTCTTAGATTTGACACTCAGTCGAGATCCGGACAATCAGATATGTTCCCTTTTCTAGTCCTAGATTCGACACTGAGTCGAGATACGGACAATCAGATATGTTCCCTTTATCTAGTCTCAAATTCAACACTCAGTTGAGATACGGACAGTTAGATATGTTCCCTTTTTCTAGTCCCAGATTTGACACTTAGTCGAGATCCGGACAATCAGATATGTTCCCTTTTTCTAGTCTCAAATTTGATACTTTGTCGAGATCCGGACAATCAGATGTGTTCCCTTTTTTTAGTCCCAGATTTGACACTCAGCCGAGATCCAGACAATCAGATATGTTCCCTTATTCTAGTCTTAAATTCGACACTCAGTCAAGATCCGGACAATCATATATGTTCCCTTTTTCTAGTCTCCAATTCGACACTCAGTTGAGGTCCGGGCAATCAGATATGTTCCCTTTTTCTAGTCTCAAATTCGACACTCAGTCGAGGTCCGGGAATCAGATATGTTCCCTTTTTCTAGTCTCCAATTCGACACCCAGTCGAGGTACGGACAATCAGATAAATTTCTTTTTTCTAGCCTTAAAGTCGACACTCAGTCGAGATCCCGACAATCAGATATGTGCCCTTTTTCAGGTCCCAGATTTGACACTCAGTCGAGATCCGAACAATCAGAAATGTTCCCTTTTTCTAGTCACTGATTCGATACTCAGTCAAGATCCGGACAAACAGATAAATTCCCTTTTTCAAATCTCCAATTTGACATTCAGTCGAGGTCCGGACAATCAGATACGTTCCCTTTTTCTAGTCTTAGATTTGACACTCAGTCGAGATCCGGACAATGATATATGTTTCCTTTCTCTAGTCCCAAATTCGACACTGAGTCGATATTCGGACAATCATATATGTTCCCTTTTTCTAGTCTAACATTCGACACTCAGTCCAGATCTGGACAATCTGATATGTTCCCTTTTTTCCAGTCTCAGATTTGACACTTCGTTGAGATCAAGACAATCAGATATGTTCACTTATTCTTGTCACAGATTCGACACTCAGTCGAGATCAAGACATTAGATAAATTCCCTTTTTCAAGGCTCTGATTTGACACTCACTCGAGACCTAAACAATTAGATGTAATCCCATTTTCTAGTCCCAGATTCGACACTCTGTCGAGATCCGGACAATCAGATATGTTCCCATTTCTAATCTCAGATTCGACACTGAGTCGAGATCCGGAAAATCAGATATGTTCTCTTTATCTAGTCTCAAATTCAACACTTAGTTGAGATACGGACAATAAAAAATGTTCCCTTTTTCTAGTCACAGATTCAAAACTCAATCGAGATCCGGACAATCAGATATGTTTCCTTTTTCTAGTCTTAAATTTGACACTCAGTCGAGATCCGGACAATCAGCTATGTTCCCTTTTTCAGGTCCCAGATTTGACACTCAGTAAAGATCCAAACAATCAGATATGTTCCCTTTTTCTAGTCACAGATTCGACACTAAGTCGAGATCCGGACAATCAGATAAAATCCCTACTTCTAGTCTAAGATTCGACACTCAGTCGAGCTCCAGACAATCATATGTATTCCCCTTTTCAAGTCTAAGATTCGACACTCAGTCGAGATCAGGACAATAAGCTATGTCCCCTTTTTCTAGTCCCAGATTTGACACTCAGTCAAGATCCGGACAATAAGATATGTTCCCTTTTTCTAGTCACAGATTTGGCACTCAGTAGAGATCAAGACAATCAGATATTTTCCCTTCTTCTAGTCTTAAATTTGACACTCAGTCAAGATCCGGACAATCATATATGTTCCCCTTATCTAGTCTCAAATTCAACACTCATTTGAGATACGGACAGTCAAATATGTTCCCATTTTCTAGTCCCAGATTTGACACTCAGTCGAGATCCAGACAATCAGATATGTTCCCTTTTTCTAGCCTCAAATTTGATACTCAGTCGAGATCCGGACAATTAGATGTGATCCCTTTTTTTAGTCCCAGATTTGACACTCAGTAGAGATCAAGACAATCAGATATGTTCCCTTCTTCTAGTCTTAAATTTGACACTCAGTCAAGATCCGGACAATCATATATGTTCCCTTTGACTAGTCTTCAATTCGACACTCAGTCGAGGTCCGGGCAATCAGATATGTTACCTTTTTCTAGTCTCCAATGCGACACTCAGTCGAGGTCCGGACAATCAGATATGTTCCCTTTTTCTAGTCATAAAGTCGACACTCAGTCGAGATCCTGACAATCAGATATGTTCCCTTTTTCAGGTCCCAGATTTGAGACTCTGTCGAGATCCGGACAATCAGAAATGTTCCATTTTTCTAGTCACTGATTCAACACTCAGTCAAGATCCGGACAAACAGATAAATTCCCTTTTTCTAGACTAAGATTTGAAACTCAGTCGACATCCGGATAATCAGATATGTTCCCTTTTTCTACTCTTAGATTCGACTTTTAGTCATGATCCAGACAATCATATATGTTCCCTTTTTCTAGTCTCCAATTCGACACTCAGTCGAGGTCCGGACAGTCAGATATGTTCCCTATTTCTAGTCTTATATTTGACACTCAGTCGAGATCCGGACAATGAGAGATGTTCCCTTTTCCTAGTCCCAGATTCGACATTGAGTCGATATTCGGACAATCAGATATGTTCCCTTCTTCTAGTCCTAGATTTGACACTCAGTTGAGATCCGGACAATCATATATGTTCCCTTTTTCTAGTCTCCAATTCGACACTCAGTCGAGGTCCGGACAATCAGATATGTTCCCTTTTTCAAGTCTCCAATTCGACACTCAGTCGAGGTCCGGACAGTCAGATATGTTCCCTTTTTCTAGTCTTAGATTTGACACTCAGTCGAGATCCAGACAATGAGAAATGTTCCCTTTTTCTAGTCCCAGATTCGACACTGAGTCGATATTCGGACAATCAGATATGTTCCCATTTTCTAGTCCTAGATTTGACACTCAGCTAAGGTCCGCGCAATCAGATATGTTCCCTTTTTTAGTCTCCAAGTCGACACTCAGTCCAGATCCGGATAATCAGATATGTTCCCTTTTTCTAGTCTCCAATTCGACACTTAGTCGAGATCCCGACAATCAGATATGTTCCCATTTTCTAGTCTCAGATTTGACACTCAGTCGAGATCCAGACAATCAGAAATGTGCCCATTTTCTAGTCACAGATTCGACACTGAGTCGAGATTTGGACAATCTGATATGTTCCCTTTTTCTAGTCTCAAATTTGATACTCAGTCGACGTCCGGACAATTAGATATGTTCCCGTTTTTCCAGTCTCAGATTTGACACTTAATTGAGATCCAGACAATCAGATATGTTCACTTATTCTAAACACAGATTCGACACTCAGTCGAGATCCATACATTAGATTAATTCCCTTTTTCTAGTCCCAGATTCGACACTCAGTCGAGATCCGGACAATCAGATATGTTCCCATTTCTAGTCTTTGATTCGACACTGCGTCGAGATCCGGAAAATAAGATATGTTCCCTTTATCTAGTCTCAAATTCAACACTCAGTTGAGCTACGGACAATAAAATTTTTTCCCTTTTTCTAGTCACAGATTCAACACTCAATTGAGATCCGGACGATCAGATATGTTTCCTTTTTCTAGTGTTAAATTTGACACTCAGTCGAGATCCGGACAATCAGATATGTTCCCTTTTTCAAGTCCCAGATTTGACACTCAGTAAAGATCCAGACAATCAGATATGTTCCCTTTTTCTAGTCACAGATTCGACACTAAGTCGAGATCCGGACAATCAGATAAAATCCCTTCTTCTAGTCTAAGATTCGACACTCAGTCGAGCTCCGGACAATCAGATATATTGCCTTTTACAAGTCTAAGATTCGACACTCAGTCGAGATCAGGGCAATCAGATATGTTCCCATTTTCAAGTCCCAGATTTGACACTCAGTCAAGATCCGGACAATAAGATATGTTCCCTTTTTCTAGTCACAGATTTGGCACCGACTCGAGTTCCAGACAATCACATGTGATCTCTTTTTCTAGTCCCAGATTCGACACTCAGTCGAGATCCGGACAATCATATATGCTCCCTTTTTCTAGTCACAGATTTGGCACTGACTCGAGTTCCAAACAATCACATGTGATCCCTTTTTCTAGTCCCAGATTTGACAATCAGTCGAGATCCGGACAATCATATATGTTCCCTTTTTCTAGTCTCCAATTCAACACTCAGTCGAGGTCCGGACAATCAGATATGTTCCCTTTTTCTTGTCTTAGATTTGACAGTCAGTCGAGATCCGAACAATCAGATATGTTCCCTTTTCTAGTCTCAGATTCGACACTGAGTCGAGATTCGGACAATCAGATATGTTCCATTTATCTAGTCTCAAATTCAACACTCAGTTGAGATACGGACAGTCAGATATGTTCCCTTTTTCTAGTCCCAGATTTGACACTCAGTCGAGATCCGGACAACCAGATATGTTCCCTTTTTCTAGTCTCAAATTTGATACTCAGTCGAGATCCGGACAATCAGATGTGTTCCCTTTTTTTTGTCCCAGATTTGACACTCAGTCGAGATCCAGACAATCAGATATGTTCCCTTCATCTAGTCTTAAATTCGACACTCAGTCAAGATCCGGACAATCATATATGTTCCCTTTTTCTAGTCTTCAATTCGACACTCAGTCAAGGTCCGGGCAATCAGATATGTTCCCTTTTTCTAGTCTCCAATGCGACACTCAGTGGAGATCCGGACAATCAGATATGTTGCCTTTTCTAGTCTTAAATTCAACACTTAGTTGAGATATGGACAATCAGATATGTTCCCTTTTTCTAGTCCCAGATTTGACACTCAGTCGAGCTCCAGACAATCAGAAATGTTCCCTTTTTCTAGTCACAGATTAGACACTCAAACAAGATCCAGACAATCAGATAAATTCCCTTTTTCTAGTCTAAGATTTGACACTCAGTCGACATCCGGATAATCAGATATGTTCCCTTTTTCTAGTCTTAGATTCGACACACAGTCAAGATCCGGACAATTATATATGTTCCCTTTTTCTAGTCATCAATTCGACACTCAGTCGAGGTCCGGACAGTGAGATATGTTCCCTTTTTCTAGTCTCCAATTCGACATTCAGTCGAGGTCCGGACAATCAGATACGTTCTTTTTTTCCAGTCTCAGATTTGACACTTAGTTGAGATCCAGACAATCAGATATGTTCACTTATTCTAGTCACAGATTCGACACTCAATCGAGATCCATACATTAGGTAAATTCCCTTTTTCATGGCTCTGATTTGACACTCAGTCGAGACACAAACAATTAGATGTGATCCCAATTTCTAGTCCCAGATTCGACACTCAGTCGAGATCCGGACAATCAGATATGTTCCCATTTCTAGTCTTTGATTCGACACTGAGTCGGGATCCGGAAAATCAGATATGTTCCCTTTATCTAGTCTTATATTCAACACTCAGTTAAGCTACGGACAATAAAAAATTATCCCTTTTTCTAGTCACAGATTCAACACTCAATCGAGATCCGGAAAATCAGATATGTTCCCTTTTTCAAGTCCCAGATTTGACACTCAGTAAAGATCCAGACAATCAGATATGTTCCCTTTTTCTAGTCACAGATTCGACACTAAGTCGAGATCAAGACAATCAGATAAAATCCCTTCTTCTAGTCTAAGATTCGACACTCAGTCGAGCTCCGGACAATCAGATATATTCCCTTTTTCAAGTCTAAGATTCGACACTCAGTCGAGATCAGGACAATCAGATATGTTCCCATTTTCTAGTCCCAGATTTGACACTCAGTCAAGATCCGGACAATAAGATATGTTCCCTTTTTCTAGTCACAGATTTGGCACTGACTCGAGTTCCAGACAATCACATGTGATCTCTTTTTCTAGTCCCAGATTCGACACTCAGTCGAGATCCGGACAATCATATATACTCCCTTTTTCTAGTCACAGATTTGGCACTGACTCGAGTTCCAAACAATCACATGTGATCCCTTTTTCTAGTCCCAGATTTGACAATCAGTCGAGATCCGGACAATCATATATGTTCCCTTTTTCTAGTCTCCAATTCAACACTCAGTCGAGGTCCGGACAATCAGATATGTTCCCTTTTTCTAGTCTTAGATTTGACAGTCAGTCGAGATCCGAACAATCAGATATGTTCCCTTTTCTAGTCTCAGATTCGACACTGAGTCGAGATTCGGACAATCAGATATGTTCCATTTATCTAGTCTCAAATTCAACACTCAGTTGAGATACAGACAGTCAGATATGTTCCCTTTTTCTAGTCCCAGATTTGACACTCAGTCGAGATCCGGACAACCAGATATGTTCCCTTTTTCTAGTCTCAAATTTGATACTCAGTCGAGATCCGGACAATCAGATGTGTTCCCTTTTTTTTGTCCCAGATTTGACACTCAGTCGAGATCCAGACAATCAGATATGTTCCCTTCATCTAGTCTTAAATTCGACACTCAGTCAAGATCCGGACAATCATATATGTTCCCTTTTTCTAGTCTTCAATTCGACACTCAGTCAAGGTCCGGGCAATCAGATATGTTCCCTTTTTCTAGTCTCCAATGCGACACTCAGTGGAGATCCGGACAATCAGATATGTTGCCTTTTCTAGTCTTAAATTCAACACTTAGTTGAGATATGGACAATCAGATATGTTCCCTTTTTCTAGTCCCAGATTTGACACTCAGTCGAGCTCCAGACAATCAGAAATGTTCCCTTTTTCTAGTCACAGATTAGACACTCAAACAAGATCCAGACAATCAGATAAATTCCCTTTTTCTAGTCTAAGATTTGACACTCAGTCGACATCCGGATAATCAGATATGTTCCCTTTTTCTAGTCTTAGATTCGACACACAGTCAAGATCCGGACAATTATATATGTTCCCTTTTTCTAGTCATCAATTCGACACTCAGTCGAGGTCCGGACAGTGAGATATGTTCCCTTTTTCTAGTCTCCAATTCGACATTCAGTCGAGGTCCGGACAATCAGATACGTTCTTTTTTTCCAGTCTCAGATTTGACACTTAGTTGAGATCCAGACAATCAGATATGTTCACTTATTCTAGTCACAGATTCGACACTCAATCGAGATCCATACATTAGGTAAATTCCCTTTTTCATGGCTCTGATTTGACACTCAGTCGAGACACAAACAATTAGATGTGATCCCAATTTCTAGTCCCAGATTCGACACTCAGTCGAGATCCGGAAAATCAGATATGTTCCCATTTCTAGTCTTTGATTCGACACTGAGTCGGGATCCGGAAAAAGAGATATGTTCCCTTTATCTAGTCTTATATTCAACACTCAGTTAAGCTACGGACAATACAAAATTTTCCCTTTTTCTAGTCACAGATTCAACACTCAATCGAGATCCGGAAAA
This sequence comes from Cardamine flexuosa, assembly GCA_963555745.1. Classification (NCBI taxonomy): domain Eukaryota; kingdom Viridiplantae; phylum Streptophyta; class Magnoliopsida; order Brassicales; family Brassicaceae; genus Cardamine; species Cardamine flexuosa. The sequence goes on along the minus strand of OY743217.1, from coordinate 21,517,021 downwards.
TCAGATATGTTCCCTTTTTCAAGTCCCAGATTTGACACTCAGTAAAGATCCAGACAATCAGATATGTTCCCTTTTTCTAGTCACAGATTTGACACTAAGTCGAGATCAAGACAATCAGATAAAATCCCTTCTTCTAGTCTAAGATTCGACACTCAGTCGAGCTCCGAACAATCAGATATATTCCCTTTTTCAAGTCTAAGATTCGACACTCAGTCGAGATCAGGACAATCAGATATGTTCCCATTTTCTAGTCCCAGATTTGACACTCAGTCAAGATCCGGACAATAAGATATGTTCCGTTTTTCTAGTCACAGGTTTGGCACTGACTCGAGTTCCAGACAATCACATGTGATCCCTTTTTCTAGTCCCAGATTCGACACTCAGTCGAGATCCGGACAATCATATATGTTCCCTTTTTCTAGTCTCCAATTCAACACTCAGTCGAGGTCCGGACAATCAGATATGTTCCCTTTTTCTAGTCTTAGATTTGACACTCAGTCGAGATCCGGACAATCAGATATGTTCCCTTTTCTAGTCTCAGATTCGACAGTGAGTCGAGATTCGGACAATCAGATATGTTCCCTTTATCTATTCTCAAAATTCAACACTCAGTTGAGATACGGACAATCAGATATGTTCCCTTTTTCTAGTCCCAGATTTGACACTCAGTCGAGATCCGGACAATCAGATATGTTCCCTTTTTCTAGTCTCAAATTCGATACTCAGTCGAGATCCGGACAATCAGTTATGTTCCATTTTTCTAGTCCCAAATTCGACACCCAGTCGAGATCCGAACAATCAGTTATGTTCCATTTTTCTATTCCCAAATTCGACACTCAGTCAAGATCCGGACAATCATATATGTTCCCTTTTTCAAGTCTCCAATTCGACACTTAGTCGAGGTCCGGGCAATCAGATATGTTCCCTTTTTCTAGTCTCCAATGCGACACCCAGTCGAGGTCCGGACAATCAGATATGTTCCCTTTTTCTTGTCTTAAAGTCGACACTTACTCGAGATCCCGACAATAAGATATGTTCCCTTTTTCAGGTCCCAGATTTGACACTCAGTCGAGATCTAGACAATCAGAAATGTTCCTTTTTTTTAGTCACTAATTCGACACTCAGTCAAGATCCGGACAAACAGATAAATTCCCATTTTCTAGTCTAAGATTTGACACTCACTCGACATCCGGATAATCAGATATGTTCCCTTTTTCTACTCTTAGATTCGACACTCAGTCATGATCCGGACAATCATATATGTTCCCTTTTTCTAGTCTCCAATTCGACACTCAGTCGAGGTTCGGACAGTCAGATATGTTCCCTTTTTCTAGTCTCCAATTTGACACTTAGTCGAGATCCCGACAATCAGATATGTTCCCATTTTCTAGTCTCAGATTTGACACTCAGTCGAGATCCAGACAATCAGAAATGTTCCTTTTTTCTAGTCACAGATTCAACACTGAGTCGAGATTTGGACAACCAGATATGGTCCCTTTATCTAGTCTCAAATTCGACACTTAGTTGAGATACGAACAATCAGATATGTTCCCTTTTTCAAGTCCCAGATTTGACACACAGTCGAGATCCGGAAATTTAGATATGTTCCCTTTTTCTAGTCTAGGATTCAACACTCAGTCGAGATCCGGACAATCAGATATGTTCCCTATTTCTAGTCTCAAATTTGACACTCAGTCGAGATCCGGACAATCAGATATGTTCCCTTTTTCTAGTCTAAGATTCGACACTCAGTCGAGATCCGGACAATCAGATGTGTTCCCTTTTTCTAGTCCCAGATTCGACACTCAGTCGAAATTCGGACAATTATATATGTTCCCTTTTTCTAGTCACCAATTCGACACTCAATCGAGGTCCGGACAATCAGATATGTTCCCATTTTCAAGTCCCCATTTCGACACTGAGTCGAGGTCCGGACAATCAGATATGTTCCCTTTTTCTAGTCCCAGATTGCAAACTTAGGCAAGATCCAGACAATTAGATATGTTCCCTTTTCTAGTCTTAAATTCAACAATTAGTCGAGATCTGGACAATCAGATATGTTCCCTTTTTCTAGTCCCAGATTTGACACTCAGTCGAGCTCCAGACAATCAGAAATGTTCCCTTTTTCTAGTCACAGATTCGACACTCAAACAAGATCCAGAAAATCAGATAAATTCCCTTTTTATAGTCTAATATTTGACACTCAGTCGACATCCGGATAATCAGATATGTTCCCTTTTTCTAGTCTTAGATTCGACACTCAGTCAAGATCCGGACAATCAGATATGTTCCCTTTTTCTAGTCCCAGATTTGACACACAGTCGAGATCCGGAAATTTAGATATGTTCCCTTTTTCTAGTCTAGGATTCAACACTCAGTCGAGATCCGGACAATCAGATATGTTCCCTATTTTTAGTCTCAAATTTGACACTCAGTCGAGATCCGGACAATCAGATATGTTCCATTTTTCTAGTCTAAGATTCGACACTCAGTCGAGATCCGGACAATCAGATGTGTTCCCTTTTTCTAGTCCCAGATTCGACACTCAGTCGAAATTCGGACAATTATATATGTTCCCTTTTTCTAGTCACCAATTCGACACTCAATCGAGGTCCAGACAATCAGATATGTTCCCATTTTCAAGTCCCCATTTCGACACTGAGTCGAGGTCCGGACAATCAGATATGTTCCCTTTTTCTAGTCCCAGATTGCAAACTTAGGCAAGATCCAGACAATTAGATATGTTCCCTTCTCTAGTCTTAAATTCAACAATTAGTCGAGATCTGGACAATCAGATATGTTCCCTTTTTCTAGTCCCAGATTTGACACTCAGTCGAGCTCCAGACAATCAGAAATGTTCCCTTTTTCTAGTCACAGATTCGACACTCAAACAAGATCCAGAAAATCAGATAAATTCCCTTTTTATAGTCTAATATTTGACACTCAGTCGACATCCGGATAATCAGATATGTTCCCTTTTTCTAGTCTTAGATTCGACACTCAGTCAAGATCCGGACAATCATATATGTTCCCTTTTTCTAGTCTCCAATTCGACACTCAGTCGACGTCTGGAAAGTGAGATATGTTCCCTTTTTCTAGTCTCCAATTCGACATTTAGTCGAGGTCCGGACAATCAGATACGTTCCCTTTTTCTAGTCTTAGATTTGACACTCCGTCGAGATCTGGACAATGAGATATATTTCCTTTCTCTTGTCCCACATTTGTCACTGAGTCGATATTCGGACAATTAGATATGTTCCCTTTTTCTAGTCTAACATTCGACACTCAGTCCAGATCTGGACAATCTGATATGTTCCCTTTTTCTAGTCTCAAATTTGATACTCAGTCGACGTCCGGACACTTAGATATGTTCCCTTTTTTCCAGTCTCAGATTTGACACTTAGTTGAGATCCAGACAATCAGATATGTTCACTTATTCTAGTCACAGATTCGACACTCAGTCGAGATCAAGATATTAGATAAATTCCCTTTTTCTAGGCTCATATTTGACACTCAGTCGAGATTTAAACAATCAGATATGTCCCTTTTTCTAGTCCCAGATTCGACACTCAATCTAGATCTGGACAATCCGATATGTTCCCTTTTTCTAGTCTTAAATTTAACACTCAGTCGAGATCCGGACAATCAGATATGTTCCCTTTTTCTAGTCCCAGATTTGACTCAGTCAAGATCCGGATAATCAGATATGTTCCCTCTTTCTGGTCACAGATTCGCCATTCAGTCGAGATCTGGACAATCAGATAAATTCCCTTTTTCTAGTCTAAGATTCGACACTCAGTCGAGATCCGGACAATCAGATAAACTCCCTTTTCTAGTCTAAGATTCGACACTCAGTCGAGATCCGAACAAACAGAGATGTTCCCATTTTCTAGTCTAAGATTTGACTCTGACTCGAGATCCAGACAATCATATGTGTTCCTTTTTTCTAGTCTCAAATTCGACACTCTGTCGACAAACGGACAATCATATATGTTCCCTTTTTCTAGTCTCAAATTTGACACTAAGTCGAGGTCCAGACAATCAGATATGTTCTCTTTTTCTAGTCTCCAATTCGACATTCAGTCGAGGTCCGGACAATCAGATATGTTCCCTTTTTCTAGACTTAGATTTGACACTCAGTCGAGATCCGGACAATCATATATGTTTCCTTTTTTCTAGTCTCTAATTCGACTCTGGCTCGAGGTCCGGAAAATCATATATGTTCCCTTTCTAGTCCCAGATTTGACACTCAGTCAAGATCCGGACAATCAGATATGTTCCCTTTTTCTAGTCACAGTAGCGACACTCAGTCGAGATCCGGACAATCAGACATGTTCCCTTTTTCTAGTCTTAAATTCAACACTTAGTCGAGATCCAGACAATTAGATGTGTTCCTTTTTTCTAGTCCAAGATTCGACACTCAGGCGAGATCCGGACAATCATATATGTTCCCTTTTTCTAGTGTCCAATTCGACACTCAGTCGAGGTCCGGACAATCAGATAAGTTCCCTATTTCAAGTCTCCAATTCGACACTCAGTCAAGGTCCGGACAATCAGATATGTTCCTTTTGTTAGTCTTTGATTTGACACTCAGTCGAGATCCGGACAATCAGATATGTTCCTTTTTCTAGTCTTCGATTCGACACTCGGTCGAAATCCAGACAATCATATATGTTCCCTTCTTCTAGTCTCCCATTCGACACTCAGTCGAGGTCCGGACAATCGGATATGTTCCCATTTTCAAGTCTCCAATTCGACACTCATCGAGGTTCAGACAATCAGATATGTTCCCTTTCTCTAGTCTTAGATTTGACACTCAGTCGAGATCCGGACAATCATATATGTTCCCTTTTTCTAGTCTCCCATTCGACACTCAGTCGAGGTCCAGACAATCGGATATGTTGCCATTTTCTAGTCTCCAATTCGACACTCAGTCGAGGTTCAGACAATCAGATATGTTCCCTTTTTCTTGTCCCAGATTCGACACTCAATCGAGATCTGGACAATCAGATATGTTCCCATTTTCTAGTCTTAAATTCGACACTCAGTCAAGATCCAGACAATCAGATATGTTCCCTTATTCTAGTCCCATTTTCTTGTCACAGATTCGACACTCAGTCGAGATCCGGACAATCAGATAAAATCCCTTTTTCTAGTCTAAGATTCGACACTCAGTCGAGATCCGGACAATCAGATAAACTCCCTTTTTCTAGTCTAAGATTCGACACTCAGTCGAGATCCGGACATTCAGATATATTCCCTTTTTCTAGTCACAGATTCGACAGTCAATTGAGACCCAGACAATCAGATATGTTCCCTTTTTCTAGTCTTAAATTTAACACTTAGTCGTGGTCCGGACAGTCAAATATGTTCCCTTTTTCTAGTCCCAGATTTGACACTTAGTCAAGATCCGGATAATCAGATATGTTCCCTCTTTCTTGTCACAGATTCGACACTCAGTCGAGATCCGGACAATCAGATAAAATCCCTTTTTTTAGTCTAAGATTCTACACTCAGTCGAGAACCGGACAATCAGATAAACTCCCCTTTTTTAGTCTAAGATTCGACACTCAGTCGAGATCCAGACATTAGATAAATTCCCTTTTTCTAGGCTCACATTTGACACTCAGTCGAGATCCAAACAATCAGATATGTTCCCTTTTCCTAGTCCCAGATTCGACACTCAATCGAGATATGGACAATCCGATATGTTCCCATTTTCTAGTCTTAAATTAGACACTCAGTCAAGATCCGGAAAACAGATAAGTTCCCTTTTTCTAGTCCCAGATTTGACACTCAGCCAAGATCCGGATACTAAGATATGTTCCATCCTTCTGGTCACAGATTCGACACTCAGTCGAGATCCGGAAAATCAGATAAAATCCCTTTTTCTAGTCTAAGATTCGACACTCAGTCGAGATCCGGACAATCAGATAAACTCCCTTTTTCTAGTCTAAGATTCGACACTCAGTCGAGATCCGGACATTCAGATATATTCCCTTTTTCTAGTCACAGTTTCGACAGTCAATTGAGATCCAGACAATCAGATATGTTCCCTTTTTCTAGTCACAGATTCGACAGTCAATTGAGATCCGAACATTAGATAAATTCCCTTTTTCTAGTCTCATATTTGATACGCAGTCGACATCCAGACAATCAGATATGTTCCCTTTTTCTAGTCTTAAATTTGACACTCAATCGAGATCCGGACAATCAGATATGTTCCCTTTTTCTAGTCTCCAATTCGACACTCAGTCGAGGTCCGAACAATCAGATATGTTCCCTTCTTCAAGTCCCCAATTCGACATTCTGTCGAGGTCCGGACAATCAGATAAGTTCCCTTTTTCTAGTCTCCAATTCGACACTTAGTCGAGGTCCGGACAATCAGATATGTTCCCTTTTTCTAGTCACAGATCCGACACTCACTCGAGATCCAGACATTAGATAAATTCCCTTTTTCTAGTCTCAGATTTGACACTCAGTCGAGATCTGGACAATCATATATGTTCCCTTTTCCTAGTCCCAGTTTCGACACTCAATCGAGATCCGGACAATCCGATATGTTCCCTTTTTCTAGTCTTAAATTTAACACTTAGTCGAGGTCCGGACAGTCAAATATGTTCCCTTTTTCTAGTCCCAGATTTGACACTTAGTCAAGATCCGGATAATCAAATATGTTCCCTCTTTCTTGTCACAGATTCGACACTCAGTCGAGATCCGGACAATCAGATAAAATCCCTTTTTTTAGTCTAAGATTCGACATTCAGTCGAGATCCGGACAATCAGATAAACTCTCTTTTTCTAGTCTAAGATTCGACACTCAGTCGAGATCCAGACATTAGATAAATTCCCTTTTTCTAGGCTCACATTTGACACTCAGTTGACATCCGGACAATCATATATGCTCCCTTTTTCTAGTCCCAGATTCGACACTCAATCGAGATATGGACAATCCGATATGCTCCCATTTTCTAGTCTTAAATTAGACACTCAGTCCAGATCCAGACAAACAGATATGTTCCCTTTTTCTAGTCCCAAATTTGACACTCAGCCAAGATCTGGATAATCAGATATGTTCCCTCTTTCTGGTCACAGATTCGACACTCAGTCGAGATCCGGAAAATCAGATAAAATCCCTTTTTCTAATCTAAGATTCGACACTCAGTCGAGATCCGGACAATCAGATAAACTCCCTTTTTCTAGTCTAAGATTCGACACTCAGTCGAGATCCGGACATTCAGATATATTCCCTTTTTCTAGTCACAGATTCGACAGTCAATTGAGACCCAGACAATCAGATATGTTCCCTTTTTCTAGTCACAGATTCGACAGTCAATTGAGATCGAACATTAGATAAATTCCCTTTTTCTAGTCTCAGATTTGACACTCAGTCGAGATCCAGACAACCAGATATTTTCCCTTTCTCTAGTCTTAAACTTGACACTCAATCGAGATCCGGACAATCAGATATGTTCCCTTTTTTTAGTCTCCAATTCGACACTCAATCGAGGTCCGGACAATCAGATATGTTCCCTTCTTCAAGTCCCCAATTCGACATTCTGTCGAGGTCCGGACAATCAGATAAGTTCCCTTTTTCTAGTCTCCAATTCGACACTTAGTCGAGGTCTGGACAATCAGATATGTTCCCTTTTTCTAGTCACATATCCGACACTCACTCGAGATCCGGACATTAGATAAATTTCCATTTTCTAGTCTCAGATTTGACACTCAGTCGAGATCTGGACAATCATATATGTTCCCTTTTTCTAGTCCCAGATTCGACACTCAATCGAGATCCGGACAATCCGATATATTCCCTTTTTCTAGTCTTAAATTTAACACTTAGTCGAGGTCCGGACAGTCAAATATGTTCCCTTTTTCTAGTCCCAGATTTGACACTTAGTCAAGATCCGGATAATCAGATATGTTCCCTCTTTGTGGTCACAGATTCGACACTTAGTCGAGATCCGGACAATCAGATAAAATCCCTTTTTTTAGTCTAAGATTCGACACTCAGTCGATATCCGGACAATCAGATAAACTCCCTTTTTCTAGTCTAAGATTCGACACTCAGTCGAGATCCAAACATTAGATATATTCCCTTTTTCTAGGCTCACATTTGACACTCAGTCGAGATCCAAACAATCAGATATGTTCCCTTTTTCTAGTCCCAGATTCGACACTCAATCGAGATATGGACAATCCGATATGTTCCCATTTTCTAGTCTTAAATTAGACACTCAGTCAAGATCCGGACAAACAGATATGTTCCCTTTTATTAGACCCAGATTTGACACTCAGCCAAGATCCGGATAATCAGATATGTTCCCTCTTTCTGGTCACAGATTCAACACTCAGTCGAGATCCGGAAAATCAGATAAAATCCCTTTTTCTAGTCTAAGATTCGACACTCAGTCGAGATCCAGACAATCAGATATGTTCCCTTTTTCTAGTCTTTGATTTCACACTCAATCGAGATCCGGACAATCAGATATGTTCCCTTTTTCTATTCACTGTTTTGACACTCAGTCGAGATCCGGACAATCAGACAAGTTCCGTTTTTCTAGTCTCCCATTCGACACTCAGTCGAGGTCTGGACAATCAGATATGTTCCCATTTTCTAGTCTCCAATTCGACACTCAGTCGAGGTTCAGACAATCAGATATGTTCCCTAACTCTAGTCTTTGATTTGACACTCAGTCGAGATCCGGAAAATCATATATGTTTCCTTTTTTCTAGTCTCTAATTCGACACTCAGTCGAGATTCGGACAATCAGATATGTTCCATTTTCCTAGTCTCAAATTTGATACTCAGTCGAGGTCCGGACAATCAGATGAGTTCCCTTTTTCTAGTCCCAGATTCGACACTCAATCGAGATCCGGACAATCAGATATGTTCCCATTTTCTAGTCTTAAATTTGACACTCAGTCGAGATCCAGACAATCAGATATGTTCCCATTTTCTAGTCCCAGACTCGACACTCAGTCGAGATCCAGACAATCATATATGTTCCCTTTTCCTAGTTTCCAATTCGATATTCAGTCGAGGTCCGGACAATCAGATAAGTTCCCTTTTTCTAGTCTCCAATTCGACACTCAGTCGAGGTCCGAACAATCAGATATATTCCCTTTTTCTAGTTACAGATCCGACCCTCAATCGAGATCCGGACAATCCGATATGTTCCCTTTTTCTAGTCTTAAGTTTAACACTCAGTCGAGATCAGGACAGTCAAATATGTTCCATTTTTCTAGTCCCAGATTTGACACTTAGTCAAGATCCGGATAATCAGATATGTTCCCTCTTTCTTGTCACAGATTCGACACTCAGTCGAGATCCAGGCAATCAGATAAAATCCCTTTTTTAGTCTAAGATTCTACACTCAGTCGAGATCCGGACAATCAGATAAACTCCCTTTTTTTAGTCTAAGATTCGACACTCAATCGAGATCCAGACATTAGATAAATTCCCTTTTTCTAGGCTCACATTTGACACTCAGTCGAGATCCAAACAATCAGATATGTTCCCTTTTCCTAGTCCCAGATTCGACACTCAATCGAGATATGGACAATCCGATATGTTCCCATTTTCTAGTCTTAAATTAGACACTCAGTCAAGATCCGGACAAACAGATATGTTCCCTTTTTCTAGTCCCAGATTTGACACTCAGCAAAGATCTGGATAATAAGATATGTTCCCTCTTTCTGGTCCCAGATTCGACACTCAGTCGAGATCCGGACAATCAGATAAAATCCCTTTTTTTAGTCTAAGATTCGACACTCAGTCGATATCCGGACAATCAGATAAACTCCCTTTTTCTAGTCTAAGATTCGACACTCAGTCGAGATCCAGACATTAGATAAATTTCCTTTTTCTAGGCTCACATTTGACACTCAGTCGAGATCCAAACAATCAGATATATTCCCTTTTTCTAGTCACATATTCGACAGTCAATTGAGATCCTGACAATCAGATATGTTCCCTTTTTCTAGTCACAGATTCGACAGTCAATTGAGATCCAAACATTAGATAAATTCCCTTTTTCTAGTCTCAGATTTAAATCTCAGTCGAGATCACGACAATCAGATATGTTCCCTTTTTCTAGTCTTAAATTTGATACTCAATCGAGATCCGGACAATCAGATATGTTCCCTTTCTCTAGTCTCCAATTCGACACTCAGTCGAGGTCCGGACAATCAGATATGTTCCCTTCCTCAAGTCATCAATTCGACACTCAGTCGAGGTCCGGACAATCAGATATGTTCCCTTTTTCTAGTCATAAATTTGACACTGAATCGAGATCTGGACAATCAGATAAGTTCCCTTTTTCTAGTCATAAATTTGACACTCAATCGAGATCCGGACAATCAGATATGTTCCCTTTTTCTAGTCCCAGATTTGACACTCACTCGAGATCTGGACATTAGATAAATTCGGTTTTTCTAGTCTCAGATTTGACACTCAGTCGAGATCTGGACAATCATATATGTTCCCTTTTTCTAGTCCCAGATTCGACACTCAATCGAGATCCGGACAATCCGATATGTTCCCTCTTTCTAGTCTTAAATTTAACACTCAGTCGAGATCAGGACAGTCAAATATGTTCCCTTTTTCTAGTCCCAGATTTGACACTTAGTCAAGATCCGGATAATCAGATATGTTCCCTCTTTGTGGTCACAGATTCGACACTCAATTAAGATCCAGACAATCAGATATGTTCCCTTTTTCTAGTCACAGATTCGACAGTTAATTGAGATCCAAACATTAGATAAATTCCCTTTTTCTAGTCTCAGATTTGACACTCAGTCGAGATCCAGACAATCAGATAAGTTCCCTTTTTCTAGTCATAAATTTGACACTCAATCGAGATCCAGACAATCAGATATGTTCCCTTTATCTAGTCTCCAATTCGACACTCAGTCGAGGTCCGGACAATCAGATATGTTCCCTTCTTCAAGTCCCCAATTCGACACTCAGTCGAAGTCCGGACAATCAGATATGTTCCCATTTCCTAGTCATAAATTTGACACTCAATCGAGATCCGGACAATCAGATATGTTCCCTTTTACTAATCACAGATTCGACACTCAGTCGAGATCCGGACAATCAGATAAATTTCCTTTTTCTAGTCTAAGATTCGACACAAAGTCAAAATCCAGACAATCAGATAAATTCCCTTTTTCTAGTCTATGATTTGACACTCAGTCGTGATCCGGACAAACAGATATGTTCCCTTTTTCTAGTCTCAGATTTGACACTCAGTCGAGGTCCGGACAATCAGATATGGTCCCTTCTCCAAGTCCGAAATTCGACACTCAGTCGAGGTTCGGACAATCAGTTATGTTCCCTTTTTCTAGTCCCTGATTTGACACTTAGTTGAGATCCAGACAATCAGATATGTTCCCTTTTTCTAGTCCCAGATTCGACACTCAATCGAGATCCGGACAATATTATATATTCCCTTTTTCTAGTCTAAAATTTGATACTCAGCGATGTCCGGGCAATCAGATGTGTTCCCTTTTTCTAGTCACAGATTCGACACTTAGTCGAGATCCGAACATTAGATAAATGTTCCCTTTTTCAAGTCTCCAATTCGTCGATATTCTGGTGTCCTAGGCGTAGAGGAACAACACCAATCCATCCCGAACTTGGTGGTTAAACACTCAGTTGAGGTCCGGACAATCAGATATGTTCCCTTTTTCTAGTCCCAGATTTTACACTCAGCCAAGATCCGGATAATCAGATATGTTCCCTCATTCTGCTCACAGATTCAACACTCAGTCGACATCCGGAAAATCAGATAAAATCCCTTTTTCTAGTCTAAGATTCGACACTCAGTCGAGATCCGGACAATCAGATAAACTCCCATTTTCTAGTCTAAGATTCAACACTCAGTCGAGATCCGGACAATCAGATATGTTCCCTTTTTCTAGTCACAGATTCGACAGTCAATTGAGATCCAGACAATCAGATATGTTCCCTTTTTCTAGTCACAGATTCGACAGTCAATTGAGATCCGAACATTAGATAAATTCCCTTTTTCTAGTCTCAGATTTGACACTCAGTCGAGATCCAGACAATCAGATATGATCCCTTTTTCTAGTCATAAATTTGACACTCAATCGAGATCCGGACAATCAGATATGTTCCCTTTTTCTAGTCCCAGATTTGACACTTAGTCAAGATCCGGACAATCAGATGTGTTCCCTTTTTCTAGTCACAGATTCGACACTTAGTCGAGATCCGAACATTAGATAAATGTTCCCTTTTTCAAGTCTCCAATTCGACACTCAGTTGAGGTCCGGACAATCAGATATGTTCCCTTTTTCTAGTCCCAGATTTGTCACTTAGTCGTGATCCGGACAATCAAATATGTTCCCTTTATCTAGTCTTAAATTCGACACTCAGTCGAGATCCGGACAATCACATATGTTCCCATTTTCTAGTCCCAGAATTGACACTCAGTCGAGATCTGGAAAATCAGAAATGTTCCCTTTTTCTAGTCACAGATTCGACACTCAGTCAAGATCCAGACAATCAGATAAATTCCCTTTTTCTAGTCTAAGATTCGACACTCAGTCGACATCCGGATAATCAGATATGTTCCCTTTTTCTAGTCTATGATTCGACACACTGTCAAGATCCGGACAATCATATATGTTCCCTTTTTCTAGTCTCTAATTCGACACTCAGTCGACCTCCGGGCAAACAGATATATTTCCTTTTTCTAGTCTCCAATTCGACACTCAGTCGAGGTCCGGACAAACAGATATGTACCCTTTTCTAGTCTTATATTTGACACTCTGTCGAGATCATGACAATGAGATATGTTCTCTTCTTTTAGTCACAGATTCGACACTCATTCATGATACAGACAATCGGATAAATTCTCATTTTCTAGTCCCAGATTTGACACTCAGTCGGAATCCAAACAATCAGATGTGTTCCATTTTTCTAGTCTCAGATTCGACACTCAGTCGAGATCGGACAATCAGATATGTTCCCTTTTTCTTGTCACAGATCCGACACTCACTCGAGATCCGGACATTAGATAAATTCCCTTTTTCTAGTCTCAGATTTGACAATCAGTCGAGATTTTTTTAGTCTCAAATTCAACACTCAATCGAGATCCGGACAATCAGATAAATTCCCTTTTTCTAGTCTCAGATTCGACACTCAATCAAGATCCGGACAATCAGATATGTTCCCTTTTTCCAGTCCCAGATTCGACACTCAGTCGAGATCCGCACAATCAGATATGTTCCCTTTTTCAAGTCCTAGATTTGACACTGAGTCGAAATCCTTACAATCAGATATGTTCCCTTATTATAGCCTCAGATTCGACACACAGTCGAGATCTGGACAATCAGATATATTCTCTTTTTCTATTCTCAGATTCGACACTCAGTCAAAATCCGGACAATCAGATATATTTTTTTTTTTGGTCCTAGATTCGACGCTCAGTCGAGATCCGGACAATCAGATAAATTCCCATTTTCAAGTCTCAGATTCGACACTTAGTCGAGATCCGGATAATCAGATATGTTCCCTTTTTCTAGTCTCAAATTCGAAACTAAGTAGAGATCCGGATAATCAGATATGTTCCCTTTTTCTAGTCCCAGATTCGACCTCAGTCGAGATCCAGACAATCAGATATGCTCCCTTTTTCTTGTCTCAGATTCGACACTCAGTCAAGATCCGAACAATCAGATATCATCTCTTATTCTTGTCTCAAATTCGACACTCAGTTGAGATCCGGACAATCAGATAATTTCCATTTTTCTAGTCTCAGATTCGACACTCGGTCGAGATCTGGACAATAAGATAAGTTACCTTTTTCTAATCGCAGATTCGATACTCAGTCGAGATCCGGACAATAAGATAAATTCCCTTTCTCTAGTCTCAAATTCGACACTTAGTCGAGATCTGAACAATCAGATAAGTTCCCTTTTTCTAGTCTCAGATTCGACACTCAGTCGAGATCTGGACAATCAGAAAAATTCCCATTTTCTAGTCTCAAATTCGACAATCAGATATGTTCTCTTTTTCTAGTCTCTGATTCGACACTCAGTCGAGATCCAGACAATAAGAGATGTTGCCTTTTTCTAGTCTGAAATTCGACACTTAGTCGAGATCCGAACAATCAGATATGTTCCCTTTTTCTAGTCTCAAATTCGATATTCAATCGAGATCCAAACAATCAGATTTGTTTCATTATCTAGTCCCAAATTCGACACTCAGTCGAGATCAGCACAATCAGATAAATTCCCTTTTTCTATTCTCAGATTCGACACTATGTTGAGATCCAAACAATCAGATATGTTTCCTTAATCTAGTCTCAAATTCGACACTCAGTAACGATCCGCACAATCAGATATGTTCCCTTTTTCTAGTCTCGGATTCGACACTTAATCGAGATCCAGACAATCAGATGTGTTCTCCTTATCTAGTCTCAAATTCGACACTCAGTCGAGATCCGGCAATCAGATATGTTCCATTTTTCTAGTCTTAAATTCGACACTCAATCGAGATCCGGACGATCAGATAAATTCCTTTTTTCAAGTCGATGATTCGTCTCTATGTCGAGATCCAGACAATCAGATAAATTTCCTTTTTCTAGTCTCAGATTCGACACTCAGTCGAGATCCGGACAATCAGATATGTTCTCTTTTTCCAGTCCCAGATTCGACACTCAGTCGAGATCCGGACAATCAGATATGTTCCCTTTTTCTAGTCCTAGATTTGACACTGAGTCGAAATCCTTACAATCAGATATGTTCCCTTATTATAGCCTCAGATTCGACACACAGTCGAGATCTGGACAATCAGATATATTCTCTTTTTCTATTCTCAGATTCGACACTCAGTCAAAATCCGGACAATCAGATATGTTATATCTTTTTGGTCCTAGATTCGACACTCAGTCGAGATCCGAACAATAAGATAAATTCCCATTTTCAAGTCTCAGATTCGACACTCAGTCGAGATCTGGATAATCAGATATGTTCCCTTTTTCTAGTCTCAAATTCGATACTCAGTAGAGCTCCGGATAATCAGATATGTTCCTTTTTCTAGTCCTAGATTCGACCTCAGTCGAGATCCAGACAATCATATATGCTCCCTTTTTTAGTCTCAAATTCGACACTCAGTCGAGATCCGTACAATCAGATATGATCTCTTATTCTTGTCTCAAATTCGACACTAAGTTGAGATCCGGACAATCAGATAATTTCCTTTTTTCTAGTCTCAGATTCGACACTCGGTCGAGATCCAGACAATCAGATAAAGTTCCTTTTTCTAGTCTCAGATTCGACACTAAGTCGAGATCCAGAAAATAAGATTAATTCCCTATCTCTAGCCTCAGATTCGACACTCAGTCGAGATCCGGACAATCAGATATGTTCCCATTTTCTAATCTAAAATTCAACACTTAGTCGTGATCCAGACAATCAGATATGCTCCCTTTTTCTAGTATTAAATTCGACACTCAGTCGAGATCCGAACAATCATATATATTCCCTTTTTCTAGTCTCAGATTCGATATTCAATCGAGATCCAAACAATCAGATTTGTCTCTTTATCTAGTCTCAAATTCGACACTCAGTCGAGATCAGCACAATCAGATAAATTCCCTTTTTCTAGACTCAGATTCGACACTCAGTCGAGATCCAAACGATCAGATATGTTTCCTTAATCTAGTCTCAAATTCGACATTCAGTCACGATTCGTTCAATCAGATATGTTCCCTTTTTCCAGTCTCGGATTCGACACTTAATCGAGATCCAGACAGTCAGACATGTTCCCTTTATCTAGTCTCAAATTCGACACTCAGTCGAGATGCGGACAATCAGATATGTTCCATTTTTCTAGTCTCAGATTCGACACTCAGTCCAGAGTCGGACAATCAGATAAATTCCCTTTTTCTAGTCTCAGATTCGATACTCAGTCGAGATCCGGACAATAACATAAATTCCCTTTCGCGAGTCTCAAATTCGACACTCAGTCAAGATCTGGACAATCAAATATGTTCCCTTTTTCTAGTCCCAGATTAGACACTCAGTCGAGATACGGATAATCAGATATGCTCCCTTTTTCTAATCTCAAATTCGACATTTAGTCGAGATCTGAACAATCAGATATTTTCCCTTTTTCTAGTCTCAGATTCGACAATCAGTCGAGATCAGGACAATCAGAAAAATTCCCTTTTTCTAGTCTCAAATTCGACACTCAGTGGAGATCCGGATAATCATATATATTCCTTTTTCTAGTCTCAGATTCGACACTCAGTCGAGAGCCGGACAATCAGATAAATTCCGTTTTTCTAGTCCTAGATTCGACACTCAGTCGAGAGCCGGACAATCAGATAAATTCCGTTTTTCTAGTCCTTGATTCGACACTCAGTCGAGATCCGGACAATCAGATAAGTTCCCTTTATTTGGTCTCAAATTCGACACTCAAATGAGAGCGGACAATCAGATAAATTCCTTTTTTCTTGTCTCAGATTCGACACTCAGTCGAGATCCGGACAATCAGATTAATTCCCATTTTCTAGTTGAAGATTCGTCTCTAAGTCGAGATCCAGACAATAAGATGATTTCCCTTTCTCTAGTCTCGGATTCGACACTTAATCGAGATCCAGACAATCAGATATGTTCCCTTTATCTAGTCTCAAATTCGACACTCTGTCGAGATCCGGACAATCAGATATGCTCCATTTTTCTAGTCTTAAATTCGACACTCAATCGAGATCCGGACAATCAGATAAATTCCCATATTTCTAGTCTCACATTCGACACTCGGTCGTGATCTGGACAATCAAATATGTTCCCTTTTTCAAGTCCCAGATTCGACACTCAGTCGAGATCCGGAATATCAGATATGTTCCCTTTTTCTAGTCCTAGATTCGACACTGAGTCAAAATTCTTATAATCAGGTATGTTCCCTTATTATAGCCTCAGATTCGACACACAGTCGAGATCTGGACAATCATATATATTCCCTTTTTCAATTCTCAGATTCGACACTCAGTCAAAATCCGGACAATCAGATATATTCTTTTTTTTGGTCCTAGATTCGACACTCAGTCGAAATCCGGACAATCAGATAAATTCCCATATTCAAGTCTTAGATTCGACACTCAGTCGAGATCCAGACAATCAGATATGTTCCCTTTTTCTAGTCTCATATTCGACCTCAGTCGAGATACAGACAATCAGATATGCTCCCTTTATTTTAGTCTCAAATTCGACACTCAGTCGAGATCCGGACAATCAGATATATTCCCTTTTTCTAGTCTCAAATTCGATACTCAGTCGAGATCCGGACAATCAGTTATGTTCCATTTTTCTAGTCCCAAATTCGACACCCAGTCGAGATCCAAACAATCAGATAAATTTTCTTTTTCTAGTCTGAAATTCGACACTCATTCAAAATCTGGACAATCAGATATGTTTCATTTTTCTAATCTCAAATTCGACACTCAGTCAATATCCAGACAATCAGATAAATTCTCTTTTTCTAGTCTCCGATTCGACACTCAGTCGAGATCCGGATAATCAGATATGTTCCCTTTTTCTAGTCCCAGATTCGACACTCACTCGAGATCCAGACAATCAGATATGCTCCCTTTTTCTAGTCTCAAATTTGACACTCAGTCGAGACCCGACAATCAGATATATTCCCTTTTTCTAGTCTCAGATTCGACACTCAGTCGAGATCCGGACAATCAGATAAGTTCCCTTTATTTGGTCTCAAATTCGACACTCAATTGAGAGCGGACAATCAGATAAATTCCCTTTTTCTTGTCTCAGATTTGACACTCAGTTGAGATCCGGACAATCAGATTAATTCCCTTTTTCTAGTCGAAGATTCGTCTCTATGTGGAGATCCAGACAATCAGATAAATTTCCTTTTTCTAGTCTCAGATTCGACACTAAGTCGAGATCCAGACAATAAGATTAATTCCCTTTCTCTAGCCTCAGATTCGACACTCAGTCGAGATCCGGACAATCAGATATGTTCCCATTTACTAATCTCAAATTCGACACTTAGTCGTGATCCAGAGAATCAGATATGCTCCCTTTTTCTAGTCTTAAATTCGACACTAAGTCGAGATCCGAACAATCATATATATTCCCTTTTTCAAGTCTCAGATTCGATATTCAATCGAGATCCAAACAATCAGATTTGTTTCTTTATCTAGTCTCAAATTGGACACTCAGTCACGATCCGCACAATCAGATATGTTCCCTTTATCTAGTCTCAAATTCGAGACTCAGTCAATATCCGGACAATCAGATATTTTCCCTTTTCTAGTCTCCGATTCGTCACTCAGTGAAGAACCAAACAATCAGATAAATTCCCTTTTTCTAGTCCTAAATTCGACACTCAATCGAGATTCGAACAATCAGATAAGTTCCCTTTATTTTATCTCAAATTCGACACCTCAATTGAGAGCGGACAATCAGATAAATTCCTATTTTCTTGTATCAGATTCGACACTCCGTCGAGAACCGGACAATCAAATTAATTCCCTTTTTCTAGTCGAAGATTCATCTCTAAGTCGAGATCCAGACAATCAGATAAATTTCCTTTTTCTAGTCTCAGATTCGACACTAAGTCGAGATCCAGACAATAAGATTAATTCCCTTTCTCTAGCTTCAGATTCGACACTCAACCGAGATCCAGACAATCAGATATGCTCCCTTTTTCTAGTCTCAAATTCGACACTCAGTCGAGATCCGGACAAGCATATATATTCCTTTTTTCTAGTCTCAGATTCGATATTCAATCGAAATCCAAAAAATCAGATTTGTTTCTTTATCTAGTCTCAAATTCGACACTCAATCGAGATCAGCACAATCAGATATATTCCCTTTTCTAGTTTCCTTAATCTAGTCGCAAATTCGACACTCAGTTGAAATCCAAACAATCAGATATGTTTCCTTAATCTAGTCGCAAATTCGACACTCAGTCACAATCCGCACAATCAGATATGTTCCCTTTTTCTAGTCTCGGATTCGACACTCAATCGAGATCCAGACAATCAGATATGTTCCCTTTATCTAGTCTCAAATTCGTCACTCAGTCGAGATCCGGACAATCAGATATGTTCCATTTTTCTAGTCTTAAATTCGACACTCAATCGAGATCCGGACAATCAGATAAATTCCCTTTTTTCTAGTCTCACATTCGACACTCAGTCGAGATCTGGACAATCAGATATGTTCCATTTTTCAAGTCCCAGATTCGACACTCAGTCGAGATCCGGACTATGAGATATGTTTCCATTTTCTAGTCCTAGATTCGACACTGAGTCAAAATCCTTATAATCAGATATGTTCCCTTATTATAGCCTCAGATTCGACACATAGTCGAGATATGGACAATCATATATATTCCCTTTTTCTATTCTTAGATTCGACACTCAGTCAAAATCCGGACAATCAGATATGTTCTTTTTTTTGGTCCTAGATTCGACACTCGGTCGAGATCCGGACAATCAGATAAATTCCCTTTTTCTAGTCTCATATTCGACACTCAGTAGAGATCCGGATAATAAAAAATGTTCCCTTTTTCTAGTCCCAGATTCGACCTAAGTCGAGATCCAGACAATCAGATATGTTCCATTTTTCTAGTCTCAAATTCGACACTCAATCGAGATCCGAACAATCAGATAAATTCTCATTTTCTAGTCTAAGACTCGACACTTATTCAAAATCTGGACAATCAGATATGTTTCATTTTTCTAGTCTCAAATTCGACACTCAGTCAATATCCAGACAATCAGATAAATTCTCTTTTTCTAGTCTCAGATTCGACACTCAGTCGAGATCCGGACAATCAGATATGTTCCCTTTTTCTAGTCCCAGATTCGACACTTAGTCGAGATCCAGAAAATCAGATATGCTCCCTTTTTCTAGTCTCAAATTTGACATTCAGCCGAGATCCGGCCAATCAAATATATTCCCTTTTTCTAGTCTTAGATTCGATATTCAGTCGAGATCCAAACAATCAGATTTGTTTCTTTATCTAGTCTCATATTCCACACTCAGTCACGATCCACACAATCCGATATTTTCCATATTTCTAGTCTCTGATTCGACACTTAATCGAGATCCAGACAATCAGATATGTTCCCTTTATCTAGTCTCAAATTCGACACTCAGTCGAGATCCGGATAATCAGATATGTTCCATTTTTCTAGTCTTAAATTCGACACTCAATCGAGATCCGGACGATCAGATAAATTCCCATTTTTCTAGTCTCACATTCGACACTCAGTCGAGATCTGGACAATCAGATATATTCAATTTTCAAGTCCCAGATTCGACACTCAGTCGAGATCCGGACAATCAGATATGTTTCCTTTTTCTAGTCCTAGATTCGACACTGAGTCAAAATCCTTATAATCAGATATGTTCCCTTATTATAGCCTCAGATTCGACACACAGTCGAGATATGGACAATCATATATATTCCCTTTTTCTATTCTCAGATTCGACACTCAGTCAAAATCCGGACAATCAGATATGTTCTTTTTTTTTGGTCCTAGATTCGACAATCAGTCGAGATCCAGACAATCAGATAAATTACCTTTTTCTAGACTCATATTCGACACTCAGTAGAGATCCGGATAATCAAAAATGTTCCCTTTTTGTAGTTCCAGATTCAACCTCAGTCGAGACCCAGACAATCAGATATGCTCCCTTTTTTTAGTCTCAAATTCGACACTCAGTCGAGATCCGGACAATCAGATATATTCCCTATTTCAAGTCTCAGATTCGATACTCAGTCGAGATCCGGACAATCTGTTATGTTCCATTTTTCTAGTCTCAAATTCGACACTTAGTCGAGATCCAAACAATCAGATAAACTCTCTTTTTCTAGTCTCAGACTCGACACTTATTCAAAATCTGGACAATCAGATATGTTTCATTTTTCTAGTCTCAAATTCGACACTCAGTCAATATCCAGACAATCAGATATATTCTCTTTTTCTAGTCTCAGATTCGACACTCAGTCGAGATCCGGACAATCAGATATGTTCCCTTTTCTAGTCCCTGATTCGACACTCGGTCAAGATCCAGAAATTCAGATATGCTCCCTTTTTCTAGTCTCAAATTTGACACTCAGTCGAGATACGGCCAATCAAATATATTCCCTTTTTCTAGTCTCAGATTCGACACTCAGTCGAGATCCGGACAATCAGATAAATTCCTATTTTCAAGTCTCAGATCGTCGCTCAGTCGAGATACGGACAATCAGATTTGTTCCTTTTTTCTAGTCTCAAATTCGACACTCCTTAGAGATCCGGACAATCAGATATGTTCCCTTTTTCTAGTCCGAGCATCGACACTCAGTCGAGATCCAAACAATCAAATATACTTCCTATTTCTAGTCTCAAATTCGACACTTAGTCGTGATCCGGCCAGTCAGATATATTCCCTTTTTCTAGTCTCAGATTCGACACTCAGTCGAGATCCGGATAATCAGATATGTTCCATTTTTCAAGTCTCAAATTCCACACTCAATCGAGATCAGGACAATCAGATAAATTCCATTTTTTCTAGTCTCAAATTCGACACTCAGTCGAGATCCGGACAATCAGATATGTTCCCTTTTTCTAGTCCTAGATTCGACACTAAGTTGAAATCCTTATAATCAGATATGTTCCCTTATTATAGCCTCAGATTCGACACTCAGTCGAGATCCGGACAACAGATATGTTCCCTTTTTTTTTGTCTCAAATTCAACACTTAGTCGAGATCCGGACAATCAGATATTTTCCCTTTTCTAGTCTCAGATCCGACATTCAGACGAGAGCCGGACAGTCAGATAAATTCCCATTTTCTAGTCCTGGATTCGACACTCAGTCGAGATCCGAACAATCAGATAAGTTCCCTTTATTTGGTCTCAAATTCGACACTCAATTGAGAGCGGACAATCAGATGTGTTCCCTTTTTCTAGTCCCAGATTCGACACTCAGTCGAGATCCAGACAATCAGATATACTACCTATTTCTAGTCTCAATTTTGACACTTAGTCGAGATCCGGCCAGTCAGATATATTCCCTTTTCTAGTCTCAGATTCGACCCTCAGTCGAGATCCGGATAACCAGATATGTTCCATTTTACTAGTCACAAATTCGACACTAAATCGAGATCCGGACAATCAGATAAATTCCCTTTTTTCTAGTCTCAGATTCGACACCTAGTCAAGATCCGGACAATCAGTTATGTTCCCTTTTTCCAGTCCCAGATTCGACACTCACTCGAGATCCGGACAATCAGATACGTTCCCTTTTTTCTAGTCCTAGATTTGACACTGAGTCGAAATCCGTACAATCAGATATGTTCCCTTTTTATAGCCTCAGATTCGACACACAGTCGAGATCTGGACAATCAGATATATTCTCTTTTTCTATTCTCAGATTCGACACTCAGTCAAAATCCGGACAATCAGATATGTTCTATCTTTTTGGTCCTAGATTCGACACTCAGTCGAGATCCGAACAATAAGATAAATTCCCATTTTCAAGTCTTAGATTCGACACTCAGTCGAAATCCGGATAATCAGATATGTTCCCTTTTTCTAGTCTCAAATTCGATACTCAGTAGAGATCCGGAAAGTCAGATATGTTCCCTTTTTCTAGTCCGAGATTCGACCTCAGTCGAGATCCAGACAATCAGATATGCTCCCTCTTTTAGTCTCAAAATTCGACACTCAGTCGAGATCCGGACAATCAGATATGATCTCTTATTCTTGTCTCAAATTCGACACTCAGTTGCGATCCGGACAATCAGATAATTTCCCTTTTTCTTGTCTCAGATTCGACACTCGGTCGAGATCTGGACAATAAGTTAAATTACCTTTTTCTAATCGCAGATTCGACACTCAGTCGAGAGCCGGACAATCAGATAAATTTCCTTTTTCTAGTCTCAGATTCGATACTTAGTCGAGATCCGGACAATAAGATAAATTTCCTTTCTCTAGTCTCAAATTCGACACTCAGTCATGATATGGACAATCAAATATGTTCCCTTTTCTAGTCCCAGATTAGACACTCAGTCGAGATACAGATAATCAGATATGTTCCCTTTTTCTAATCTCAAATTCGACACTTAGTCGAGATCCGAACAATCAGATATGTTCCAATTTTCTAGTCTCAGATTCGATATTCAATCGAGATCCAAACAATCAGATTTGTTTCATTATCTAGTCTCAAATTCGACACTCAGTCGAGATCAGCACAATCAGATAAATTCCCTTTTTCTAGTCTCAGACTCGACACTCAGTCAAGATCCAAACAATCCGATATGTTTCCTTAATCTAGTCTCAAATTCGACACTCAGTCACGATCCGCACAATCAGATATGTTCCATTCTTCTAGACTCGGAATCGACACTTAATCGAGATCCAGACAATCAGATATGTTCCCTTTATCTAGTCTCAAATTCGACACTCAGTCGAGATCCGGACAATCAGATATGTTCCATTTTTCTAGTCTTAAATTCGACACTCAATCGAGATCCGGACAATCAGATAAATTTTCTATTTTCTAGTCGAAGATTCGTCTCTAAGTCGAGATCCAGACAATCAGATAAATTTCCTATTTCTAGTCTCAGATTCGACACTAAGTCGAGATCGGGACAATCACATATGTTCCCATTTTCCAGTCCCAGATTCGACACTCAGTCGAGATCCGGACAATCAGATATGTTCCTTTTTTCTAGTCCTGAATTTGAAACTCGGTTGAGATCCGGACAATCAGATATATTCTCTTTTTCTATTCTCAGATTCGACACTCAGTCAAAATCCGGACAATCCGATATGTTCTTTCTTTTTGGTCCTAGATTCGACACTCAGTCGAGATCTGGACAATCAGAAAAATTCCCATTTTCAAGTCTCAGATTCGACACTCAGTCGAGATCCGGATAATCAGATATGTTCCCTTTTTCTAGTCTCAAATTCGACACTCATTCGAGATCCGAACAATCAGATAAATTCTCATTTTCTAGTCACAGACTCGACACTTATTCAAAATCTGGACAATCAGATATATTTCATTTTTCTAGTCTCAAATTCGACACTCAGTCAATATCCAGACAATCAGATAAATTCTCTTTTTCTAGTCTAAGATTCGACACTCAGTCGAGATCCGGATAATCAGATATGTTCCCTTTTTCTAGTCCCAGATTCGACACTCAGTCGATATCCAGAAAATCAGATATGCTCCCTTTTTCTAGTCTCAAATTTGACACACAGTCGAGATCTGGACAATAAGATATATTCCTTTTTTCTATTCTCAGATTCGACACTCAATCGAGATCCGGACAACCAGATAAATTCCCTTATTCTAGTCTCAGAGTCGACACTAAGTCGAGATCTGGACAATCAGATATGTTCCCTTTTTCAAGTCCCAGATTCGACACTCAGTCGAGATCCGGACAATCAGATATGTTCCCTTTTTCTAGTCCTAGATTCGACACTGAGTCGAAATCCTTATAATCAGATATGTTCCCTTATTATAGCCTCAGATTCGACACTCAGTCGAGATCCGGACAATCAAATTAATTCTATTTTTCTAGTCGAAGATTCGACTCTAAGTCGAGATCCAGACAATCAGAGAAATTTTCTTTTTCTAGTCTCAAATTCGACACTAAGTCGAGATCCAGACAATAAGATTAATTCCCTTTCTCTAGCCTCAGATTCGACACTCAGTCGAGATCCGGACAATCAGATATGTTCCCATTTTATAATCTCAAATTCGACAGTTAGTCGAGATCTAGACAATCAGATATGCTCCCTTTTTCTAGTCTAAAATTCGACACTCAGTCGAGATCCGGACAATCATATATATTCCCTTTTTCTAGTCTCAGATTCGATATTCAATCGAGATCCAAACAATCAGATTAGTTTCTTTATCTGGTTTCAAAATCGACACTCAGTCCCGATCCGCACAATCAGATATGTTCCTTTTTTCTAGTCTCGGATTCGACATTTAATCGAGATCCAGACAATCAGATATGTTCCCTTTTTCTAGTCCCAGATTAGACACTCAGTCGAGATACGGATAATCAGATATGTTCCCTTTTTCTAATCTCAAATTTGACACTTAGTCGAGATCTGAACAATCAGATACGTTCCCTTTTTCTAGTCTCAGATTCGACTCTCAATCGAGATCCGGACAACCAGATAAATTCCCTTTTTCTAGTCTCAGATTCGACACTCAGTCGAGATCTGGACAATCAGATAGGTTCCCTTTTTCAAGTCCCAGATTAGACAGTCAATCGAGATAAGGATAATCAGATATGTTCCCATTTTCTAATCTCAAATTCGACACACAGTCGAGATCTGGACAATAAGATATATTCCTTTTTTCTATTCTCAGATTCGACACTCAATCGAGATCCAGACAACCAGAAAAATTCGCTTTTTTCTAGTCTCAGATTCGACACTCAGTCGAGATCTGGACAATCAGATATGTTCCCTTTTTCAAGTCCCAGATTCGACACTCAGTCGAGATCCGGACAATCAGATATGTTCCCTTTTTCTAGTCCTAGATTCGACACTGAGTCGAAATCCTTATAATCAGATAGGTTCCCTTATTATAGCCTCAGATTCGACACTCAGTCGAGATCCAGACAATCCGATTAATTCTATTTTTCTAGTCGAAGATTCGTCTCTAAGGCGAGATCCAGACAATCAAATAAATTTCCTTTTTCTAGTCTCAGATTCGACACTAAGTCGAGATCCAGACAATAAGATTAATTCCCTTTCTCTAGTCTCAGATTCGACACTCAGTCGAGATCCGGACAATCAGATATGTTCCCATTTTATAATCTCAAATTCGACAGTTAGTCGAGATCTAGACAATCAGATATGCTCCCTTTTTCTAGTCTCAAATTCGACACTCAGTCGAGATCCGGACAATCATATATATTCCCTTTTTCTAGTCTCAGATTCGATATTCAATCGAGATCCAAACAATAAGATTAGTTTCTTTATCTGGTCTCAAAATCAACACTCAGTCGAGATCAGCACAATCAGATAAACTCCCTTTTTCTAGTCTCAGATTCGACAGTCAGTCGAGATCCAAACAATCAGATATGTTTCCTTAATCTAGTCTCAAAATCGACACTCAGTCCCGATCCGCACAATCAGATATGTTCCTTTTTTCTAGTCTCGGATTCGACATTTAATCGAGATCCTGGCAATCAGATATGTTCCCTTTATCTAGTCTCAAATTCGACACTCACTCGAGATCCTGACAATCAGATATGTTCCATTTTTCTAGTCTCAGATTCGACACTCAGTCGAGAGCCGGACAATCAGATAAATTCCCTTTTTCTAGTCTCAGATTCGATACTCAGTCGAGATCCGAACAATAAGATAAATTTCTTATCTCTAGTCTAAAATTCGACACTCAGTCAAGATCTGGACAGTTAAATATGTTCCCTTTTTCTAGTCCCAGATTAGACACTCAGTCGAGATACGGATAATCAGATATGTTCCCTTTTTCTAATCCTAAATTTGACACTTGGTCGAGATCTGAACAATCAGATATGTTCCCTTTATCTAGTCTCAGATTCGACACTCAGTCGAGATCAGGACAATCAGAAAAATTTCCTTTTTCTAGTCCCAGATTCGACACTCAGTCGAGATCCAGACAATC
Organism: Cardamine flexuosa; assembly: GCA_963555745.1. Classification (NCBI taxonomy): domain Eukaryota; kingdom Viridiplantae; phylum Streptophyta; class Magnoliopsida; order Brassicales; family Brassicaceae; genus Cardamine; species Cardamine flexuosa. The sequence continues at coordinate 21,490,346 of OY743217.1, read as the reverse complement.
AAATATGTTCCCTTTTTCTAGTCTCAGATTCGACACTCAGTCGAGATCCAGACAATAAGATATGTTGCCTTTTTCTAGTCTGAAATTCGACACTTAGTCAAGATCGGAACAATCAGATATGTTCCCTTTTTCTAGTCAATGATTCAACACTCAGTCAAGATGCGGACAATCAGATAAATTCCCTTTTTCTAGTCTCAAATTCGACACTCAGTCAAAATCTTGACAATAAGATATGTTCCCATTTTTTGGTCCTAGATTCGACACTCAATTGAGAGTCAGACAATCAGATAAATTCTCTTTTTCTAGTCTCAAATTCGACACTCAGTCGAGATCCATACAATCAGATATGTTCCCTTTTTCTAGTCCGAAATTCGATACTCAGTCGAGATCCGGACAATCAGATATGTTCCTTTTTTCTTGTCTCAAATTCGACACTTAATCGAGATCCAGACAATCAGATATTTTCCCTTTTCTAGTCACATATTCGACACTCAGTCGAGAGCCGAACAATCAGATAAATTCCCTTTTTCTAGTCCTCGATTCGACACTCAGTCGAGATGCAGACAATCAGATAAGTTTCTTTATTTGGTCTCAAATTCGACACTCAATTGAGAGCGGACAATCGGATAAATTCCTTTTTTCTTGTCTCAGATTCGACACTCAGTCGAGATCCGGACAATCAAATTAATTCCCTTTTTCTAGTCGAAGATTCGTCTCTAAGTCGAGATCCAGACAATCAGATAAATTTCTTTTTTCTAGTTTCAGATTCGACACTAACTCGAGATCCAGACAATCAGATTAATTCCCTTTCTCTAGCCTCAGATTCGACACTCAGTCGAAAGCGGGACAATCAGATAAATTCCCTTTTTCTAGTCTCAGATTCGTCTCTAAGTCGAGATCTAGACAATCAGATAAATTCCCTTTTTCTAGTCTCAGATTCGACACTAAGTCGACATCCAGACAATAAGATTAATTCCCTTTCTCTAGCCTCAGATTCGACACTCAGTCGAAAGCCGGACAATCAGATAAATTCTCTTTTTCTAGTCTCAGATTCGACACTCGGTCGAGATCTGGACAATTAGATAAATTACCTTTTTCTAATCTCAGATTCAACACTCAGTCGAGAGCCCGACAATCCGATAAATTCCCTTTTTCTTGTCTCAGATTCGATACTCATTCGAGATCCGGACAATAAGATAAATTCCCTTTCTCGAGTCTCAAATTCGACACTCAGTCAAGATCTCGACAATCAAATATATTCTCTTTTTCTAGTCTCAGATTCGACACTCAGTCGAGATCAGGATAATCAGATATGTTCCATTTTTCTAGTCTCAAATTCGACACTCAATCCAGATCCGGACAATCAAATAAATTCCCTTTTTTCTAGTCTCAGATTCGACACTCAGTCGAGACCCGGACAATCAGATATGTTCCCTTTTTCCAGTCATAGATTCGACACTCAGTCGAGATCCGGACAATCAGATAAATTCCCTTTTTCAAGTCTCAGATTCGACACTCAGTCGAGATCCGGATAATCAGATATGTTCCCTTTTTCTAGTCTCAAATTCGACACTCAGTAGAGATCCGGATAATCAGATATGTTCCCTTTTTCTAGTCCCAGATTCGACCTCAGTCGAGATCCAGACAATCAGATATGCTCCCTTTTTTTAGTCTCAATTTCGACACTCAGTCGAGATCCGGACAATCAGATATGTTCTCTTTTTCTCGTCTCAAATTCGACACTCAGTCGAGATCCGGACAATCAGATAATTTCCCTTTTTCTAGTCTCAGATTCGACATTCAGTCGAGAGCCAGACAATCAGATAAATTCCCTTTTTCTAGTCCTTGATTCGACACTCAGTCGAGATCCGGACAATCAGATAAGATCCCTTTATTTTGCCTCAAACTCGACACTGAATTGAGAGCAGACAATCAGATAAATTCCTTTTTTCTTGTCTCACATTCGACACTCAGGCGAGATCCGGACAATCAGAAAAATTCCCTTTTTCTAATCTCAGATTCGTCTCTAAGTCGAGATCCAGACAATCAGATAAATTCCCTTTTTCTAATCTCAGATTCGACACTAAGTCGACATCCAGACAATAAGATTAATTCCCTTTCTCTAGCCTCAGATTCGACACTCAGTCGAAAGCCGGACAATCAGATAAATTCCCTTTTTCTAGTCTCAGATTCGACACTCGGTCGAGATCTGGACAATTAGATAAATTACCTTTTTCTAATCTCAGATTCGACACTCAGTCGAAAGCCGGACAATCCGATAAATTCCCTTTTTCTAGTCTCAGATTCGATACTCAGTCGAGATCCGGACAATAAGATAAATTCTCTTTCTCGAGTCTCAAATTCGACACTCAGTCAAGATCTGGACAATCAAATATGTTCCCTTTTTCTAGTCCCAGATTAGACCCTCAGTTGAGATACGGACAATCAGATATGTTCCCTTTTTCTAATCTCAAATTCGACACTCAGTCGAGATCCGGACAATCAGAAAATTTTCCTTTTTCTAGTCTCAAATTCATCTCTAAGTCGAGATCCAGACAATCAGATAAAATCCCTTTTTCTAGTCTCAGATTCGACACTAAGTCGACATCCAAACAATAAGATTAATTCCCTTTTTCTAGTCTCAGATTCGTCTCTTAGTCGAGATCCAGACAATCAGATAAATTCCCTTTTTCTAGTCTCAGATTCGACACTAAGTCGACATCCAGACAATAAGATTAATTCCCTTTCTCTAGCCTCAGATTCGACACTCAGTCGAAAACCGGACAATCAGATAAATTCTCTTTTTCTAGTCTCAGATTCGATACTCATTCGAGATCCGGACAATTAGATATGTTCCCTTTTTCTATCTAGTCCCAAATTCGACACTCAGTAGAGATCCCGAGAATCAAATATATTCCTTTTCCTAGTGTCAGATTCGACACTCAGTCTCAGATTCGACACTTAGTCGAGATCCGGACAATCAGATATGTTGTCTTTTTCTAGTCTCAAATTCACCACTTAGTCGAGATCCGGACAATTAGATATGTTCCTTTTATTTGGTCTCAGATTCGACACTCAATTGAAAGTTGGACAATCAGATAAATTCCCTTTTTCTAGTCTCAAATTCGACACTCAGTCGAGATCCGTACAATCAGATATGTTCCCTTTTTCTAGTCCCAAATTCGACACTCAGTCGAGATCCGGACAATCAAATATGTTCCCATTTTTTTGTCTCAAATTTGACACTCAGTCGAGATCCGGACAATCAAATATTTTCCCTTTTTCTAGTCTCAGATTCGACACTCAGTCGAGAGCCGGACAATCAGATAAATTTATTTTTTCTAGTCCTAGATTCGACACTCAGTCGAGATCCGGAGACTCAGATAAGTTCCCTTTATTTGGTCTCAAATTCGACACTCAATTGAGAGCGGACAATCAGATAAATTCCTTTTTTCTTGTCTCAGATTCGACACTCAGTCGAGATCCGAACAATCAGATAAATTCCCTTTTTCTAGTCTCAGATTCGTCTCTAAGTCGAGATCCATACAATAAGATAAATTCTCTTTCTCTAGTCTCAGATTCGACACTCAGTCGAAAGCCGGACAATCAGATAAATTTCCTTTATTTGGTTTCAGATTCGACACTCAATTTAGAGCCAGACAATCAGATAATTTCTCTTTTTCTAGTCTCAGATTCGACACTCAGTCGAGATCCGGACAATCAGATAAATTCTCTTTTTCTAGTCGCAGATTCGACACTCAGTCGAAAGCCGGACAATCAGATAAATTCTCTTTTTCAAGTCTCAGATTCGACACTAAATCAAGATCCGGACAATCAGATAATTGTTCCCTCTTTTTTGGTCTCAGATTTGACAGAGTTCTACACTCAATCAAGATCCAGACAATCAGATAAATAGTTCATTATTATTTATCTTAGGTTTTATGATTTAGTATTTTCGGGTGTGTTTTTTTTTTCCCGGCATTTAAGTGTTTAAAGGTTGGGGTATGAATTTTTCAATTTTATAGTATTTTCTTTGAGATTTTCAAGTGATTAGTTGTTATTTAATTAGATTTTGATTTTTCATGCCTATAAAAAATAATAAAATAAGACAATGATTGAACTGACCTGAAGACAATAATTTTAAGAAAGTCTCGTTGCGGAACATTTGCCTATCTCTTAACCTTAGGAGCAAACCTCTTACTATCCATTTCCTGAAACAAGGAAGTAAAGAGATTCAGTGATGCAGAAACATGAGTAATAGTTTCCGATGTCACTGGCCAGTTTTTGTGAATCAGAATTGTCTGGACTAACCTGAGTTGTCCATTGGGATCTAAACAAGCACACAGTCAGACATCAAGAACGTCTTCGCAACTGAGGCTGCATGTTCCAAGCAACATCTCACAACCTGAATACAAAATTTCACTCAGGTTCATTGGAATATTTTGCCATCAGATGGTTTAGCAAAACAGAGAGACATATGTGAGAAACTAACCTTTGTCGGGTCGATGATTCCTGCAGCCATCAGATCTTCATACTTTCTGGTTGCAGCATTGTATCCAAACTTCACATTATCGTTAGCTAACACCTGTAATGAATAAAGATAGTTCTTAAGCGATTTACTTAGACTAAGATCGGAATAAGCATGGAGATTTTATAACCTTCTCACTGACAACACTTCCATTGACACCACAGCATTCTTAGCTATCAATTTCAGAGGGTAACTTAGTGCTCTTTAAGCGATTTCTGCTCCAACCTACAGGTGGGAAATAATTGAAAATGCAGTCAGAGCATAGCAAATTGCACAAATCCACAAAGGTCTTGATTTTGCTGGATTACCTTTTCTTCATCATTTTCAAGGGTATTCTTGATGGCATCAACCTTGGACGCAAGCCACCAACGACAATACCTTCCTCCACAGAAGCCTGAAACTCAATGAGATCGCATATAAATAAGATAATCCATGAGTAGTGAGAATAGCACTACCATGACCATGGTTCTGTTAGCAACAAAGCTATATACAAAAAACAGCTATCACAGACTTCTTATTGCGGTTTGACTCAAACATATACCTCAATAAGATTCCTAATCTTTACAACACGCTTGTTCACTGCTTCCTGTGTAGTCCCATCGCCCACAATTGTTGTCAGAACCTCTTTTCCAGCTTTGTCAAGAGAAAGACCAACTTCCTCTCTAATCACAGTTGCTGCGCACACAAACAGAAGCAACATGACGATACAAATAACAATTAAATGATTCCATAAAACTAGCAAAAGGCAACATACTTGGGTGTATTTAACAGAGTCTCTCTCAATCATCTCATATCTGTGGGCTTCTAAGTTCTCCTTCGGTGGCTGTAGTGGGAAAATGATATATAAAAACATATGGATACTAGTTTATAAATACAAAGTTAAACCACTCATGAAGAAGATATAACCTGCTGCAAGGGTGTGTGCAAACAATCTCGGAGGATAACCTCATGGAGTGACATTGACAGAAGAATCCTTTTGAAGATTAAACACAGGTTTTCCAGATACTATAACCTGCATAAGCAAAATTAGTGACTATGAATTGAAGGACAAAAGAAATGAAAAACCAATATTATTTGGAAACCAAAAGAGCTTAAACAAATGATACAGAAATGGACAAAGTATATTAATCGTATTAAGAGGGAAAAGAACAGAGCAATGAAGTTGCTAATGACACAAAGCCAAAACAAGTAACAACTTCAACATGTGATCATACACTAGGAGGATTCATATAATGAAATCGATGCCATATAAAAATAATTATCCCTAATGATTGTGGAGGATGCTTAGAATGATCACCGATGGTTTAATTAAAGCATAACACAAACAAATAAATTTAAGATTCAAGGGAAAACTAGGAAATAAACATTCACAGAAAACTCCAAGTTAAGAGATCGATCTTATGATACATACAAGCAATAACCAATGGGGAAGCTGTTGGTTAAAACAAACACCATGCAAACAACTAAACACCAATAGTTTAATTAGAGCATAACACAAACAAAATAAATTTAAGATTCAAGGGAAAACTAGTCGATAATCACTATGAAATAAACATTCACAGAAAACTCCACGCATGGAACTAAGGAGAATGAAAAAAATAAACAATCAAGTAATTAAGGAAACAAACAAAGAAGAAAGAATCATATCGGCAGCAGAGAACAACAAGTAACAACAGAGAAATTATTCATTTCTGCTAAAAGTAAGAAGAGAAACATTGAATCACTGAACATCAAGAGCAACAGACAGATTACAGTCATGGTCACAAAAAAGACGAAAGAAGTTCCATAACTCCCAGGAATCATATCCACAGAGAACACTAATTAAGAACAGAGAATCATATCCACATAGAACACTAAGAAACATATCCACAACAGAGAACAACAGAGAAACAACAGAGAACACTAAGAATCATATCCATAACAGAGAACACTAAGAATCATATCGGCAGCAGAGAACAACAAGTAACAACATATCCACAATAAGAATCATATCGACAACAGAGAACAACAAGTAACAACAGAGAAACAATAAGAATCATATCCACAATAAGAATCACATCGACAGAGAACACTAAATAAGAATCATATATACAGAGAACACTAAATAAGAATCATATCGACAGAGAATCATATCCACAATAAGAACCTTATCAACAGAGAACACTAAATAAGAATCATATCCACAGAGAACACTAAGAATAATATCCATAACGAGAACACTAAATAAGAACAAAGAATCATATCCACATAGAACACTAAGAATCATATCTACAACAGAGAACAACAAGTAACAACAGAGAAACAATAAGAATTATACCCACAATTGGCTTGAATCGACATACAGAATTTTTAAGGCTAAATCTCCAATTTATAAATTACATCAACAAACCTTAAATTCGAATCGCAGAAAAAAAAAACTTATCTTTTTCAGCACGTTGAGATTCTTCTTGCTGAGAGGATTAGGTTCACCAGAATCTGACATAAGCACACAATCACCCATGCGTTAGCAAATACCCAATCTCACGAAGCACAACAAATTGAAGAAACCCTAGAAAATCCGCGATTGGAAATTGGAGAGAAAAGCTCGGTAAAACAAGAACGAAAAGAAATTGAGAAATTAAGAATGTAATTCAAAGAAGACTATACTACCTTATGAACCCTAAGAAATCGTCGCCAATCGGTGAACTACTCCGGGATGTTGGCGTTAAAGAGACGCACTAGAGGCGAAACGACGGAGGGAAGAGAAAAGGCGGTTCCTCTTCGCCGGAGATGAGATCGTCGTTGCCTCGTTGACGGCGGAAGCGAGAAAACCAACCCAACGCTCTCTGTATTTCGCTCTTTCTCTCTTCGATCTCTCTCACCTCCTAACAAACGAGATCAATCCCACTTTATTTTTTTTTTCCCTTAGCCTCACGACAGAGAGCAGCGCAAGGCTCATAGTAAATAACTGTCAATGATGACGTGGCAAGTCAGGGTTGGTCTTTCAAATGCTGACCCAAAGTCGTGTGTAGTTTTTTCATTTTTGTAATGCGTTGATGACGTGGATTTGCATCATGTTTAATCCCAAAAAGAAACTCTCTAAAACAACAAGACAAAAATGCTGTATATATCAAGTAACTTTTATTTATTTTAGTACACTTGTTATATTTGATTTAATTAATTTACTACTGGTAATACGTTTTCGTAATGTACCTTCATTAATCTTTAAAGCTTGCACTAATTAATTTATTATTTGTTGAAGTAACTACGACGAGTTAGTGCATGCAGACTAATCATGGATATTAGAGCATCCGTTACCGATATTTTATAGTATACTAAAATGGAATCCGCTCTACATGCGGATGGATGTATTATTAGTTTTCTCATAAATATATATTCTTTTAAAGTTGTACCTTGTAAGTGTTGTTGTTTTTTTAAAGTATTTTATTTTAATTTTTAACAATTTTAAACCACAACTAACATTCTCATTAAAAATTCAAATTTAATCAGATTTGTTCACTTTTTTTTATCTTCATCTTACGTGGTATAAGTCTTTGAAAGACTGAAGTCAATGATTGAAGGCATAAATGTCCCCCGTACTTAGCTTTACACTGCCAACAACTTCAGCGGTAATAACGATGTGTTTAGATACTTTTTCTTATTACTCCTAAAAATATATAGTTGTGAGATTTGTGTTATATAAAAGAATTATTCTGTTATTTTTGTCCTAAGTTATCAACCTGTAGATCAAGAAAACTTTTTAAATTTTCCTCCAAATTATTTCATGGTATAAATTGATGCATAAACTATAAATGTGAGAGTCTCAACATTTGTAAAGAAAATGGACATGTGAATAATAAATGGTTTAATCATCATAAGTACAACATATTTAGCATGTTTTATCCATTCTTATACTAACTTTGTGTATTTAATCTTGTTGCCGTACCTATAATTTGAGAAAAAAATTTTGCCAAAATAAATATTTTATTTTTGGCAATATTGGAAATTTCCAGACTTTGTCTTTTAGTAAAGTATTTTCATGTGGTGAATTTATTGGTAGATAATGAGCGTTGTAATCTTGTAGATTGACCTTGCCAAGTGATAGCATGTTTTAATAGAGTAGTTACCATGAGAGATTAGGTTCCAAACCACTTCATCATTGTCTTTTTGTTGTAATAGATTAATGTTTTTCATTAATACTTTATCCTTTTCGTTTAGGACAAAATCAAACATGTCAGAATTCCATCTTTGGAAATTGTCATGTTTTATAATGAGGTTACTGACTTAATATTAAAATCTTCAGCTATTGATCTGTGGGGATTTGATGATATCCAAGGATCTTTATAAACTCGAGTATATTGTGTTTGTACATGAAATTTGCTCTGATGGTATCCAAGGATTTAGATATAAACGGATCTAGATCTATAAATCTAGTGAATCTAAACAAAAAGCAAGAGATAAGGGAATGAGAGGAGATCTTGGAGAAGAGGAGCGACGAACAAAACTCTAAGATTCATCATCGCTCTTTCATCACACCAACAATTTTTATTTAATTTATTTTCTGAAAACAAAAACAAAAGATAACAAACACGATTTCAGAATACAACACAAACCATATAAACTTGCTAAAAACAACACCGTTTTCTTTTATAGCTCGTAAAAACGACACCGTTTTATTTTTGTCTGCTCTCTCATTTGTTTTTGTGTGATTTTCTTACCTTACAAACTTTATTATATACACATCTCACACCAAATTTTCATATGAAAAATAAAAAAACAGGAAAAAATAATTAAAGAAACTTTAAATAATTATTTTTATGACTTTAAGAGATTTTTTTTAAAAAGTAACATTGAGGGATTGACAATACGAAGAATAAGCATGAAAAAAAATTACATTAACATTCTACTACTATTACACCAAATCTGATCAATCATGTCAATAAAATGATCCATCAAAAGCATCATCTGGTTCCAAAATCAGTCCCCATGGACTGTGAGGGGATCTGAAGTTACGAGTAACTGGAAAGTTGACAACTTTTAATCTGCTCTTGTTCACGAAGCCACTGCTTCTTCAGCCTTTCACATTCAGCTTGTTCATCCGCCTACTGCTCACTGAAACATCAACCTAAAAAGTTTACAGAACTTTCTGCGTAAATACTAAATAGTGTACATGATACAAGTTACCATACATGAAAACTCAAGAAGAAAGCAAAAGAATGAGATATTTTTTCTGAAATTCCTATGCTCACAAGATATTTGCATCTCAAAAGGTCTAACAACCAAGCAAGACTCCAATCTACAGTAGTAGAAATAATGTCTGCAGTGGTTTGGTAGAAATAAGTATCACACTACCACTATCACAAATCAAACAGATGAAATAATAATAACATAGTCAGGAATCAAAGTAAACCATATTTAATAATAATGGTCCAGGTAAACAAAGTCCAGATTGATGAATGAATCCACTTACAGTTTTCTCCATCACTGCCATTCTCGAAGCCGAAGGATCCCATAATCTGTATCTTCTTGTTAGGCTTCTATAGCTGCAACGCCTCTTCCCTGTAGTTTAGAAACAAACAAATTCAATGAAGCTTGTTCCAAAACATGAATAACTTACAAAAGAATGAACCTATAAAGACTTATCAGGAGTTCTTCGTTGATGCTCTTTCTTGAGTCGTACCATCTTACTGTTTCTGCAGAGACAAAGATCATGCTTAAATAAATGGAAGCACAAGAAGCAGAGATATGATTGATGATAAAGAAGGCAAGAGGCTTTTTTGCATCAAAGAAGAACTTGATATGATACTATAGGGTCATCTCTTTGTTTGTAAATATTTTCTACTGTTATATAAAAGCTTGTAAGATTCGTGTTACTAATTATTTGTAGCTTCCCTGTCATGTATTATAGCGTTTGTGTTTTCTCATTTTCTAGCTTCGCCGGCGACTCGTAAGTAACGGTTAATGTCGTTTTGACTAGACAATTTTGAAAAGGGCAATAATACTTGACTGATTTATATACGGAAATGTGTTTGATACAATGTTGCTATGCTTACCTGAAATGGTCGTTTTGTCTAATAATATTGAAAAACATTAATTTCATAAGTTTTAGAATAGTAGACATTACGGAAATGCGAAAGTTTGTCGTAATGTAGACGTGTGTTGAATTAGAGATGCAACAAGTTGGAAATAAAGTTCCAACCCATCATCCATGTCTTGTTATCTGAAGGAGATGCAAAGTTGAGCTCAAACATCTCTTTTCTTATGTTCTCTCCCGAGTCACAGAACCCAACAAGCTTAGCTACGATCTCTGCGCTCTCTCTCACGTGCTCCATGTTGTGAGGATCTGTCCAAAGCTTATTGATGAACTGATGCTTCCTCTGTTTTCCCACCGGCGGGACATCCCATTTCAGGTAAAGCATCTCTCTTTCCTCCGCTCCTAGCTTTGTGTTTACTCGTTTCGCTAAATACTCTCGCTCCTGCTTCAAAGCTCTTATACTGTTCCACGAAAGAGAATCAGATTTGTGAAAAAAATGTTGAATCGGAAGAGAATGAAGGTTATTGCACTACCTTGATGCTACGTAGCTTGCTGGTTCATCACCAAGCAGTGCAGGACTTGCGTTTCCCAGCTCGGCCAAGTGTTGTTCGAGCCATGTTAGTCTTCGGAGTTCAACTTCCATGTAGATTTGATCAGCAGGGTCTCCTTTGAATAACATGTAGAATTGTGTCCTGTGAATGACTGATATGTGGCACAGATGCCATAACATTATGATTTGCTTTCTCTGCTCTTCAAAACACATGGCCCAATCCATCTGAGATTCATCGTTTGTGTCCGACTCCGAAGTCTCGTTCGCCTCCAGTTCTAACACCTAAAAACATGGACAAGCTTTAAAGTTAGTCAAGGAGAATTATGAATTAAACTAAGAAGCTGCTTCTCTCTCTCTGGTACCTGGCAAACAAGAAGTTGCTTTTGATATTGAAGCTTTGCTACACGTTCTTTCAATTCTGTTACATAAGCGCTGATATTTTGTACATTGTCTTCGTGAGCATTCTTAAACATGCGCGTTATTCTCTTAACCTCGACTGACTTTGCTTGTCGTGATAGAGGTGTTCCTTCCCTTGTCGGTGTTCGATCCTTGTTTGGTTTAGCAGACACAAGATTGCTCCCAGGAGCCTTATTCTCAGTCCCAGAAGACGAAAGAGGTGAACATGGTGCACGGAGCATATGCTGTATGTTAGGACTGTTACTTAAGCCAAAGGGAAGAAGTCTCTTCTTTTTAACCTGGGTTCTGAACTCTGGAGTCTGTTCATCTGTCTGAAAAGACGAGACAAGCATAGCAATAGTTTGCTGAACACTCTCAAGCTTCTTCTCCAGAGCTGAAATTTCTTGAGAGTTCAACCGGGTTATTTCTTCCTTCAAGTTAGCTTTGTCGCCAACTATAATCTCCTCGGTTAAAAGGTTGCTCTTCTGCATGTCCCGGATCTCTGAAAGCATCTTCGCAACTTTTTCTGCAGCTTGTTGATCACCCAGTTTATGGGATGTTACTTCTTTGTGAATTAGGTCTAGTGCTTGGTTTGCTTCCTCCCCCAACTTCTTTTGATGCTTTTCAAGTAAACGAATTTCTTGGACTAACGCTCTTGGATCCACTGAAGTTAAAGACTGCCTCACACCATCCTTTCTCTTAACACGAGTTGTTCTGCGACTTTTCGGAACAGATTTGCTTGGAATATACTCCTCTTCAGCAGAGTAGGAGAGACACCTTGCTACTTGAGAGAAAGGTTCACACTCACTTGACCCCTGAAATCAATTATATAGGCATGTCTGTATAAAGATGAAGTTATCCCAGAAATTTTGGTATCTCATATCAGCACACATACCTTAAGCTCCTTTGCTTTTCTTTCTAGATCAAGTTGAGATTGTGCAATGTCTCTCTGACGCTTTAGCTCTTTCATTTCCGATGCCATCTGCCATTAATTTAACATAAATGAATCATCCCAAGTGATAAATCTATATCCTCTCTAATTTTAGATATTAAGAAGAGTTATATCGATATGTGAATCCTGAATCTTAACGTCTAGTTCATACCTCTTGGATTTGTATATCTTTTTCAATTAACAGCGACTTTAAGCAGGTAGATGAACTGGACTCCGGGGTTCTTAACTCTGACTCGAGTTTGGCTACTTTTTGCTGCAGATGTTTCAGCAGTTTTTTGTCTGAGACAACCTACAACAGAAAAAGCAGGTATCAAGAACAAGCAAAACCATTTTATGTTTGTAAACATATCATCAAACACTTTAAAAGATTGAAGCAAAAAATGAGTGATGTTAATGGGAGAGCGACAAAATAAGGCTTTCAAAGTAAAGCTAATTTGTTTCTTAATTCATGACATGAGCAGAATAGGTATTCAGTTGATTAACCTCCCAAGAATGCTTAGTTTCTAGAATCCCTGCATTCTAGTCCTGGAAAATTCATATGCTCTCTATAAGATGATGATTGCTACTCAAGAACACAATCATATTTGCAGTGAAAGGCCGAAGAGAAACAATATGGTGGATGCCAAACGCGAAGCTCTATATATGCAATGACCCTACAAACATCTAACTAAGTGACATACCATGTTTACTTTAGCGCAGTTGGTGACTTCCTTTGCACTCATGGCAAAAGAAAGCGTCTTTTTTGTCTGTTCAACGTGGCTCAGTGCTGGACTAATCGTACATATAATTGCAGTTCTTGCATTGCCACCAAGTGAATTTTGCAAAATCCTTGTAAGCTTTGAGTCTCTATATGGCACATGATCACTTCTTCTTCCGGAACTACAACCAAAATAACAGAAAAAGACGGAAACCCTCAGTTTTGCATTTCCAATCAATGGTGGCACTAGATACCAGAGTTGACTGCTATAAAAACTGGTAATATTTTGCTAATTTCTTAGCATACCCTACCAGTGAAAATGTTCATCAAGCTAAAAGATAATTTAGACATGCCTAAAGAGAATCTATTGTGAAATCTGACCTCAGTTTTCTGATCACTGTTGTAAGTGTCAATAAACTACGGTTAATATGGCTTCCTTCCTTAAATCTTAGACCATCTGCGTTTGTTTGACAAGCACGTTCACTTCCAGCCAGATCAACAAGATTCTGCAGCAATTGGAGCGTATTAGATACCAAGTGAAGGTTTAACCCAAATATAATAAAATGACGTACCAGAGTTGCCATGAACGACTGCACACAGCCTGCTATTTCCTTGAGACTGCTCTGGATGGTCTAAGTATCAAAAGCAGAGAACATGAAACATTATGGAAAGAGCTCAATTTAACTGTCTATTAGGTAACCAACCTATGCAGCATATCACATGAGTATAGGTCATACCAGCCGAATAATCTGATGTGATCTTGAACTTTTGTCATTTAAAGCAGTTTCGCCTACTTGCCTTTGAGCTGTAAAAGCAAATGGAAAATCACACAACATTAAGGAGAAAGATGATACCATCAAAGAAACAATGTATCATATCTTCCTTCAACTATCACCAAGTTATATCGCTTTGCCACACGTATGCACTTAGAATACTGTATATCTCAAATCCATAAAAATATATAGGAGAATTACCTTCACAAATGCCAATTAACTGCTGTAAATGATGCCTGCTTTGTACCACTTCCTCCACGAGATTTTCCACAATGGTTCCTTTCTGCAAGATATACAATATTCTCAAACTGGCCAAGATATTAAGAACTCGACTTAGTGTCTCCGACCCTTAACATACCTCTGGATCATCTAACAGGCGAAGGGGCCCAGTATCACGATTCAAAAGATCAATTACTGTCTCGTTATAGATTTCCAAAGCAGATACTTTCAAGACAAAGCTCCTTTCTTGAGTCTGCATACATTTCAATAAATCCGTGGGTATTGAAGAAGGACAAAACCAAGAGATAGGGACCTTAAATTTGTTCACTCACTTTTCTTATGTGCTCATATATATCTTTAACAACGCTTTCAGTAACCCCCCTCATTGTAAACGTCTTTCCACTGCTGGTCTGACCATAAGCAAAAATAGTTGCTGCAATGAATAGCAACAAGAGTTCACATATCCACGAACATAAATACCTAATCCTCAAATGATTGGATAGATATCAATTTTAATTACCATTGGTTCCTGCTAAGGCAGATAACGCCACATCCCTAGAACCAGCTTCATAAACCTCTTGAGTTGCACAAGTTGGCTCAAAAACTTTGTCTGTACATGAGAAGGAAAAAAAGAGCAGACAAAGTTGCAATGAGCTATATGAAAAAAAAGGAAAAGCAGAGAAGACAAATAAGTAAAGAGATTCTAATGAATACCAAATGAATATTTCAGTGCAGCTCTCTCAGGATTCGGATTCTTAAAAACAATGGTATGATCATCTGGACATTCCCATGCAATGAGATCATATTTGGCATGTTCCCTCCAGTTTAGTGGTCTCATACGAACAGTAACAAGAATATTCTCCTCTGTAGAAGCATTGAGCCTCTCCATCTTACTTAACGGCGTTCTCGGAGGTCCCATCATTTTCTACACACAAATTGAAATCAAATTTAGAAACTTATTCGACCTAAATGTTACAAACTACTCTACATCTATAGATCATAAGATAAAGACACTCTTTTCCTTTATTCATTTCTCCTATTCACAAAAAAGTTTGAAACCAAATTAAGAAACGTATTATTAGGTCTAAATGTTACAACTTACTCTTAAAATGTACAGATTACTGCAATTGAATCAAGATATGCTAAAATCAGAAACCATTTCGATATCTATCTATGGAAATCTGAACCACGAGATTACAATACATGAAAATCCAACATATATTCACCTGAAATTAAAATCCAGAAAAGGAAAGAAGAAGGCAGTTCAAAATTCGAAGAAGATCGAGAATCTATGGAATCACTTACAGAGACGAAAGGATTTAACAGAAGGGGGAAGGACGCGGTGAATGCAAAACGCAGCGACGGCGACGGAATGAAGAATCGCCGGCAAAAAAAATCAAATCGACGAGAAGATCGGAAAGATTTAGGGATTTTTCCTTTATTGAAAGGCAAAAATTCAAAGCGGAGGGAGATGTGTAACGGAAACTATTCTCTTGCTCCGTTCTTTCTTCTTCGTCTTCTTCTTTTACTTTTTTTTGTGCAAGTCTTTATTTTTCTTCCCGTTCTCTGTGAACACCTGAAAATAAATTTGAACTGTGAATCGAGCGTTCTTCACTTGCCACGTGTACGACTATGATTCTATATCGGTGACAGCTTTAATTAAACGACGTAGTTTTATCTTGGAAGGAGACTTTTAACGTTAATTTTAATAATTGCAACGATTAATACTACAGTGAATGAAATATATACCAAATTTTTTGAAATAAATGGCAATCTATCAAAGCTTTTTAGGATTTTCAAAGGAATATATATATATATATATATATAATTAAATTTGAACATAATATTTTTATTCCACTTCGGCATGAATAACACTTGTACGAGATATTAAATGGGACTTGACGATAAATTTTTTAGTGAAATTTGAGTTGCAAGATTGTTCACACTTTTTATCATTCATAAAACTCACAAGTAAAACAATTTGTAGAAAAACTGAGATAAAGTAGAGAAATAAAATGCTCTCAAACTTTTTCCCGTGACCCTATTTTAAATATCGATTTCAAAATAGAAGGGATCTCATCAACTTTGTCTTCCTTTAAACAGCAATGTTTCTTTTGTCCCCAAAATATTAAGTGTAGGTCCGTAGTAACCAACAAACAATGCTTGTTACACTGAATCTTATCTCTGTTTCTTTTCTTTGAATCTGTTTCCTTTCTTTAAGCGATTATTTGTCCGTGACTTTCTCCTTAATAGTTATTCTTGAGTAGACTTTCTCCTTAATAGTTAATCATGAGTAGACTTTCTCCTTCACATAAAAGCTTTAGCATCTGCTCTCTTCTTCCATAGGTGTTCTCAGTCATAAAGTTTTACCATCAAGAAGCTAGTTTTTCCCTTTCTCAAAGTTACTAACAAGAATGAAGAACAATGGAGGGAATACCGACGCTACAAGAAGACTCATCACCAGGAAAAATCCATCCTCTGAGGAGGATGAGCCAGTGCAACTTCCAGCGTCGAATGACACAGCGCTGATGAACCGTTTTAGACTGACTCTCATTGGGAGGATGTACCATACCGGGGGCCGAAACATTGAAGCTTTCCTAGCATTCATGCCTAGTGCAGGCATATGGGACCTTGAAGGCAGAGTGAGAGGCTTCGATTTGGGTAATGGGAGATTCCATTTTAAGTTTGAAACTGAAGAAGACATACAGCAGGTGCTTAGGAAGAGGCCATGCCATTTTAACAAATGGTCCTTTGCCTTGGAAAGATGGGAACTCAATTCCCAGGAATCACTCCTGAGCAACATAGCTTTCTGGATCAGAATCCACGACCTGCCTTTAAGCTGTTGGGCGGAAGAAGCTTTCAAAGGTATTGGTGACTCATTAGGTAAAATGGAAGCAGTGGACACCTCTGAAGCAAGGGTGATAACTGATAAAGAAGGTGATAACTGATAAAGGAGATAACTGATAAAGGAGATATGGTACAAGTTACCCTTTTCTACGAGAAGCTCCACCGCTACTGTGTCAAATGCTCCATGATTTTCCATGAGGAAAAGGATTGTCCTCTCCTTATGGACCTCCATGAACAAAATAATCAGAGAGCCAGGCACGAAGACAGGGGAGACGCACGAAGATCTTGAGCAAATGATGAAGATTACAAGAGATCTAGAAGGGAGCTCCCACGACGCCACAATGGGGACCAAACCAGGAACCTAAGGCTCCAAGTAAGGAGTGATGTAGAAAGAGCTCACAAGCCAGACCTGAATGGTGAAGGAGTACAAAGACAAAGGGAACATGAATCAAGAAGAGACAGCACAACAACAAGGAGAAATGTAAGAATGAACCTGTACCACTCCAAGGAATTTGAGACTGGAGAGGCCCGATACCCTGTTTGGCAAAGACTTGGAGCAGAAAAAGCTCAGCAAAATCCGCGTAGCCATGAGCAGTCACTCCAAGCTTCCTCTAAACCGTAGTGGAGAAGAGAAGAATGATCAAAGGGCAAAGGAGATGAGGCTTCTCAGACAATGAACCGAAAGGAAGCAACTAGCCATCGTAATGGTACCAGAAGGTTAGAAGAGCCACTCCGGATCAGAGACCCAAGTGAAGATGAACAAAGGATGGAGCAAGGACGAAATTCACGACGTCCTCCTCGCCACCAAGCAGCACATGTTTAAGAGAACACAATACTCTGAATAAGGGCAAAGGCAAAGCTTTCATGGAAGAAGAAAAAGATGTTGATTTGGATGAAGAAGAGGACAATGAACATCATGATAGACCAAATCTGTTACCAACCTTTGAGATCGGCTCAGCGTCAGGAGGGGGAGATCCATTAATCGCTAAGCTTGCTAAGCTTACGAATGAGACAAAGAATATTTTGGAGGATCCTAAGGAGGCCCAGCTAAACTCCAGCAATGCTGAGATAGTCCTAATGAGCCCAACAGAGGTCCTCGTTGTGGAAAATGCAGAGGAGGATTGGGAAGATTGGGTGATGAAGGAGAGGAGGTGTACGGAGATGAGGCATATGCTGAGGAGGACTTCGAAGGAGAAGTCCAAGCGATGCAAGCAGAGGCGGATGAGGCAGATGAAGCAGCTGAGGTTGGAACCGTCATCTCGGATTGGGAACACTTGGCAGAAGGGGGGATGGGATCGGAAAAGGAGATCACGACAGAGGAGCTTCAGATGATGGTGGATCTTGAGAAAGAGATGATCCTGGATGGGCTATTGAATGACGATGATTTACTCGGAGATGAGATGATGGAAGCTGAGCTCGCGGAACACGTAATCCCAGAAGCGAGTCTGGAGAGAACAATCTCTGAAGCTTTCGTTCCAATTGTCCACTCTCAGATCCTGGAGACGGCCTCCATTCACTCACCGTCGAGCAAAAGGATCAGATCGCCAGTCAAGGAGATGGTGAGAAAGAAAAAAGCGGCACATGAGGCCACAGCGTCTGTTAAGGCCCATCATGAGAAAGCCTCAAGCCCATCTAAGCAAGGAAAAGAGGCTGAGCCCAAGAAGAAGGAAGCCAATCCCTTGGACCCAACTAAGCGCATCCCGAAGAGTCCCAACCGGTTTAATGCAGCGTCCAAAAAATTGAAACCGTTTCTAGGAAAAACATCACCAAGGAAGAAAGTGGACATTAAGTAAGGTGGAAACAAGATCCATCAGAGTGAGGAAACTACGGCCAAGGAGACTACAAACAAGAACAATAAGACAATGAAGATACCCGCATCAAAAGAAGGTCCGGTGGAGCCCCATATCTCCCCTGACCCTCCCAAATGAGGGTATTAGCATGGAATTGTCAAGGGGCGAGGACCAAGAGAACCTCTCGTCGACTAGAAGAGATGTGTCGGATGTACTCTCCAAGATTTATGTTTTTATCGGAGACTAAGAATAGTAGGCCTTTTCTGCAATGTTTGCAAGTTTCATTATGTTTTGATAATCTCCAAAACCATTGAACCGGTTGGGAATAGTGGAGGTTTAGCTTTGTTTTACTCCAGAGATTAACCGGTTAAGATTCTCTTGTTAGATGAAAGAATTATTGATATTGAGACTATTATTAATGGAAACCGTGTTTTTATGACTTTCATTTATGGAGATCTTGTTGTTAAGAATCGAGAATACATATGGGAACGACTTTCCCGCATCGGAATTCATCATTCTGAACCATGGTTTATCATTGGGGATTTCAATGAAATCACAGGGAACCATGAGAAACGAGGAGGGAAGAAGAGATCAGAGACTACATTTCTACCCTTTCAGGGTATGATCCACGCATGTGGATTTATTGAGTTCCCATATAGAGGGAACCAATTATCATGGATAGGAGAAAGATCGAACGGAAGGGTATGATGCCAGCTAGATAGAGCATTAGGAAACGAGGAATGGCATAATATTTTTTCCCACACAAATGTGGAGTACCTTAAGATGTGGGGATCCGACCATATATCTATGATCGCATCTATCTTGACAAAACCGTAAAATGTGAGGAGAAGCTTTATGTTCGACAAAAGATGGATTGGGAAACCTGGTTTCAAAGAAGCCATGGAAGAGGGTTGGGGTATGGATAGTTCGCAAATAAACCTCCCTTTTACGAAGAAAATCCAAATAAGTCGAAGACAAATAGCTGCATGGAAGCGGAATTAAAAGACAAACTCAGAAAAATGATCATAGATCTGCATGAAAAGCTAGAAGCAGCACTAGAAAATGATTAAATCCTTGCGGGAGACATACATGCTCTAAGAACGAGTTTAGGGGAAGCGTATACAGAAGAGGAAGTATTTTGGAAGTTAAAAAGCCGAGAACAATGGCTAGTCGAAGGTGATCAAAACACCAAATTCTTCCAAGCTTCAACCAAACAGAGGAGAGCTAGGAACATAATCTTGGGACTTCTCAATAGCTCAGGGGAATGGATAGAAGAGGAAGAAGGAATTGAGAAAGTTGCGGTGGACTACTTCCATGAGCTCTTCAATTCCTCGACGCAGAGAGACCCTAGTTTGGCCATACAAGATATCCCTACGATGGTGACACCGAGGATGAATGAAGTCTTAACCCAAGATATCATAGAGGCAGAAGTAAAGAAAGCATAATTCTCCCTGAATCCAGGGAAGGCTCCTGGGCCCGATGGTATGACAACCCTATTTTCCCAGAAATTCTGGTCAACTATAGGCGCGGATCTCGTGATGATGGTCAAGACGTTTTTCAGAACCGGGATATTTAACAGAAAGATTAACGAGACAAACATTTGCCTAATTCCTAAAGGAGACCGACCTAGAGAGATGTCAAAATTTAGGCCGATAAGCCTATGTAATGTGAGCTACAAGGTGATATCGAAGATTCCAAGCCTTAGACTTAAGAAATTCCTTCCGGAGTTAATCTCTGAGACACAGTCCGCATTTATGGCAGGGAGATTGATTACAGATAATATTCTGATTGCCCAGGAGAATTTTCATGCATTACGCTCTAACCCAACTAATCGGAAATTTTTTATGGCAATCAAGACAGATATGAGCAAAGCATATGATAGAGTAGAATGGTCTTTTCTCAGAGATGTGATGGATAAGATGGGATCCAATTCTAGGTGGGTGGAATGGATTATGCAATGCATCACATCAGTCTCATACAAAGTACTTATCAATGGGGCCCCCAAAGGCAGGATCAGGCCATCCCGCGGGATTAGATAAGGGGATCCCATTTCTCCGTACCTTTTTATTATGTGTACAGAAGCACTTATCACACAGCGTAGGAAAGCGGAGATTGAGGGAAAGATTCAAGGTATGCGAATTTCGTGTGCAAGCCCTAGAGTCTCTCACCTTCTGTTTGCAGATGATAGTCTGTTTTTTTGCAAGGCAAATATACAACAAAGTCGGGAAGTGATTGACATTATCCACTCTTATGGCGAGGCTTCGGGTCAAGAGATTAATTTCTCAAAATCCTCTATGATGTTTGGAGCAGATGTCGAGTCCAGCGTAAAACATAAGATTAAGCAAATAGTTGGGATAAATCAAGAAGGAGGAATGGGGACCTATTTGGGATTACCAGAGAAGATTCAGGGTTCCAAAACCCAAGTATTTGCGTTTGTAAGAGACCGTCTCTAAAGTCGGGTTAATACGTAGACATCTAAATTCCTCTCTAAAGGAGGGAAAGAGGTGTTAATTAAATCACAAGCGCAAGCCCTTCCAACATATGTAATGTCGTGCTACTTGTTGCCAAAGGTCATATGCTCAAAACTGAGTAGTGCAATTGCAAATTTCTGGTGGAGCCAGAAGATAGATAGTAGAGGTATCCATTGGTTAGCTGAAACAAGTATTTTTCCTATATGCTAAGAATGAAAACAATCAAACAGAGCATGCAAACAGAACACAGGTTTTTCAATCAATCATAGTATAGATATGAGTCAATCCATTGGGTGAATAGCACTAAGCAAAAAGGATGTGTACATTAGCAATTAATTCAAGCCAAATATGAAAGTTGTTTAGTGAAATCTATCAACCTAAACGAGTGCAAAATAAAAGATGAAACTAAAGACTAAGCTCACTAAAGGCTGTCACACTTTAGTAACTAACCCGAGACACGAAAACACAGAAAACTTAAAGCTGACAAGCCACTCGACTGGTCCACTCGCGTGGTATGGTCGAGTGGGCAAGTGAAACTACTAGACTACTACTCAAATGATCTAAACTAGTGAGATAAGCGATATTAAAACTATAGGGATCATAGGGGTGAATTAACTAGCTAGTGAATGCTCTAGAAGGACTCAGGTGCTAACATGCTCAATCAATATGGGATCCCTTTAACAACAAAGTTCATAACCAGCTCAATCCATGGTTCGTGGTAGAGAGCCCCAAGACCCAACCCAGTCAGCATAGTGTGAGGAGTCGGATCAGGCATGAAGAATCAGCCTATTAAAGTCGAGAAGAGTTCATAATAAGTGAATAGGTGGAGTCATGACATAAATCAATGTCTGATGCATCCACCCTCACGCTATTGTACTCTAACCCTCAGAAAAGTCTATCTGATGGCTCAAGGCATGGTTCATGCTCATGAGACCACCTAAAATCATGCCCTAACTGGCCAGAAAAGAACAAGAATTAAAATCACTCACACAAGAGGGAAAACAACAAATTTGCAAACAAACTTAGACACCCAAGGCGATCAAGAACATCACGAGCCTAATCCACCCCTAATAGCCCTAATCTAACTACTCACACATAAAAATTATGTTGACAAACTCAAACCCAGAAATCTCTAAATTTGACATATGTGATAAACAAGATGATGATAAAAAACTTTGTAGAAGAAATCAAATGCAAATACAAATTATATAAAAAAATATCCAAAGTGCAAAGTGACTGAATCTAAGAAAATTAAGGACAATATGAACTAGAGAGAGAAAGTCTAAAAACTAGGTTAAGAGGATATAATGCAGCGTACCCCTGATATTAGGTTAATCAGGGGTTTTTATACCAAGTCTAAAATACAAATCCGAGTTTCAAGGGAAAAGAGAGAAAATGGCCCACTCGACCTAGCAGTCGAGTGATGTGGTCGAGTGATGTATCGAGTAGGTCTCTCGAGTGGGTTTGTGGTGCTGAAGTCGAGAGTGCTTCACCTGAGTGGTCTGGTGGAGTGAGCCTGTCTGAGAGTGCGTCACTCGAGTGGTCTGGTCGAGTAAGCCTGTCTGAGAGTGCTTCACTCGAGTGATCTGATCGAGTGAGCCTTCCATCTTCTCTGCAATCTTCACTCGACTCCATAGGGCTCCACTGCACATCTTCACTTCATGAGCCAAAATCCAAGTATGCTCCATAGGCTCCATAAGTACCTGATAAGACCCTAAATATGCAATATGCATGCAATGCCTATATAGAAATATGAAATATCCTATATGAAGGATAAATGCACGAAATGGTATATACAAATGGATAAAATCTACTCTAAGTCATGATAAAAAGACTCTGAAAACATGCTAAATACAGTGTTATAAACTCCCCCAAACTTACCCTTTGCTTGCCCTCAAGCAAATAGAAAGGATAAGATGAAAGGAGTAGTGTGAAAAGTGGGGACTCGGAACCTAAGCAAGCTAAACAAACCTCTAATGTCAATGTCACATTTATTAGTTCTAGAGTGCAATTCACAGAAGTTTTACTTAAAAGCTTTAGCCATACTCATCACATCAAATTCAACACTAAGACTCAGCCACAAGCAAACATTCAAAGCAAACTATCCCTTTGGCATTGATTAAGCACGAACTGGTGAATCATGAAATGCAATAATTGTAACTCATTTGGTTGAGGGACAAGTTTTAAGAGATAAAAATGATATTTTCTTCCTCTGGTTTAAGCGTGTATATCAGGATCTCTCAATGGAATGGATTGAATTATAAGATAATGCTAAAGGTAGAGCCAACTGGTGCATACAGGAGCAGACTATCATCTACCCATGAATAACCAAATGACTCCCTTAAATCTAAAATTTCAGAAACTTCATCCTAGTTCTATCATTGTGCTTAAAAGCTTCTCTTTTCATTTATTTGACTCAAGGATCGATTTTTCTGTTTCTTCTAAGGAGAGGATACTTTATTTTTTTACTTCTAGCGGATTCGAGATTTTTGATTTTTCACTAGGCTATGACTCGGCCACTCACTCGAGTGGATACTATACGATTTTTTTTCTGGTTTTTTTACTGAGCCAACTTTTATCTTTTTCTTCCAAATCCTTTACTAGACTCATTTTTTTTCTTTTCTCTTGAACCTATCCTCTCCAAAGACTTATGATTTTTTGCAAACTCTTTTTCCCTTTTCTTTTCTTTTCCTAGACTCAAACCTCAACTTATTTAAACTCCTAGCCTAAATCTGGTTCAAAAATTATGAACCAGAGACTACATGAGAGGCTACTCCTGTCAGCAACACCTAACACTTTCTCTCTAATTCAATCCGGAAATAGGCCTCACTTCACTCAAGAGTAACGTATGGTCTGAAATGAAGTTTGGGTTTGGTTTTTGTGGAACTCTCTCAATGGTGGAGACAGCTACTTGGATTAGCAAGAGTGGTAAAAGGTGAAAGAAAATCCAAGTATTTTGAGGTATCTATGAGTTAAAGTTTTAGAGCATATCATGATAATTAGTTTTAAAATTAGGTTCTAATTGATAAGGATAGTTTGACAAATCACAGTAAGCTTCAACTAAGTGAGAGTGCTAAATCTAAGTTCCAAGCAAGGTGCAGCCTTGATTTTCAAACTTAGGCGAATGCATTAGACAACTTATAACTGTGGTATTGAAATTATATGTTTGGTTCTTCAGCTTTTTACGGTTTGACTCACATTATCCCTATGCATATGTACAATCTTAAGCGAAATTCTAAAAATCAATCCTAAAATGATAATGCAACTACATGACACTATATTTTTGTAAAATAGTTTTCTGAAAATTTTCAAATTTTTAAGGTTATTCAATGCACATAGATGATGCAAATTTTAATAAGAAATTAAGGAATTATGTCAAATACGTCTCTCAAACTCTCCCCCAAACTTAAATTACACAGTCCCTTGTGTAAAATGAATTCAAGAGATGGTTTGAGAGACTAAAAAAAAAGAGAACAAAAATTGCAATGATATAAACAATGATGGTGACTTTGGGGTGGTACCTCATGAGAAGTAAGTACTGAGGTAGTCGTCCACGGACTCAGCCGTGTAGACAGATGGGGCTGTGTAGGCGGGATCGACTGGATACGCTGGGTGGAGAGGTGCTGTCTCGAGTGGTTCTGCTTGCTCGACTGCTTCTCTCGAGTGCCCAGGTCGAGTGAGTTTCCTTGTGCTCCTTCGTCGGATGAGGCGTCTTTCCTCAGGTTATTCTTCCTCTTCGTCTGACACCCTAATGTTTACCCTCCCCTGTGTCGACTCAAAAGGCTCACTCGAGTGGTGTACTCAAGTGGGCTGGTCGAGTGAGTGCTCCTCTTCATCTGAGGATAGGGTTCAGATGTAGGCCTCCTCCTTCTTTGGTTGTCTTCGACTGATGATTGACGCCTAGGTTGGCTTGGGCGTGTCTGCCTTTGATGCGTGTTGAGGGAGTTGGTTCTTGTCAAACTCCTTGGGTCGTGAGTGGGGGTGGAGGGTGAGGAACCACTGTGACTTTTCCTAACATCTTTGACACTTTTTGTCAAGTCCTTCACTACTGTGGTGAATTCCTTTACCTTCCCTGAGAGCGTCTTTATGGTTTTGTCTTGCCACTTAGACCACCGCCTTGCAAGACTCAACTTCTTATTTACCTGCTTCAAGTTTGAGCATTTTTCATCACCGAAGTCATACCTCTTCGACTCAGGTATGGTGTCATCTATTTCTTCTTTTATCTCGGCTTGGAGGGCATCTCTTTGAGCCTTAGTGGTGTAGAGCAACTCTGGTGGTGGAACGAATTTGACACTTTCTCCTTGCGTAATCTTTAGCATTCCTTGAACTGGGAGGAGGACTTTGGCTCGCCTAACTAAAGGATGTCCAAAGTTGTAAACATACTTGTCCCTAACCATGCGGGATCCCAAGATTTTAGAGCTTTGTAAGTGAGGGATGTCTAACCACAACGGTTCAATCTCTGGAATCAAACTCAAATCAACTTCGCATGCGAGCAGGATTGGTGTTATCAACCCTCCAATAGAGATGTCACCTTGGCGGTTATTCTTGTGGAGTGTAAATGCATAAGCCTTGCAGTATGAAAGACTTGCTCACAAGAGTGCAGTGTTCCCTGCATTGCCCATGTCACCCTTCATAGTTATCCCTCTGTCCATATCCTCTGGCGAGGCATACACAAGGAAATCTTTGAGAGCTAAATTTATCATCTGCAGCTCTTGATCATTCACAGGCCCTAGACTCTTCTTCGCGAATATAGTGCTTGCAACCACTCGGTGAAAATATCTCAAAGCAGGGTGTCTGATGTCAGAGCTCTTAGACTGGGAGGTCCTGAAAGTTGATCTTCCTCCTAGGGTCTCCCACAGGCTAATGAGTTCAGCTGGTTCAAAAGTTGGTTTTTGGCCTGATCCTTCTCTAAAGCCGAACAAAGTGTCCAGGTGCCGAAATCTCATTGTGTAATCAACACCATCTATCTTGAAATAAATGTATCCCAAACTTCCATCCGAGACCATGGGTGGTTCTCAACATAGGGGTAAATCTTCATTGTCGCCAAAAATTGACAAGTTTCATCCTTATAGGTAGGAAATCTTTGCTTCATCAGAACTTGAAGGTTGGCCGCCTCTATCAACGTTTCCACTTCTTCTCTTATTCCAAGTGCCTCCATTGTTTCACGGTGAGGGTATCGAGTACCTTGGAAATTCATGGTTTTCAAGATTTTGATTAGGTTTTCCTCTGTTTCTTCTGAAGCACGCTGGGCGCCTTGTTCGATTACTTCATCTGTTTCCATGGGTTGAGGCTCTTCATCGTCACTTTGTATCATGGCTTGTGAACTTCGGGGTATTCTTCTCTGAAATCTCGGTATCTCTTCACACATCATGCTGTCTCGCCTAGCGGGAGTTTGATCTTCGAGAGAGGGTTCTCCTCTGTGTTGAAGAGATCGCCTTGCTACCACTGCGGCCGGTTGTGGCTTTGCTATCTTGAGAAAAAAATGAGTTTTGAAAATTAGTAGTGGAGGGAGGTTTGGGGAAGGTTCACTCGAGAGGTCCACTCGAGTGGGTTGCTCTAATGTGCACGCATAATGCCATAAATCTCTACAGTAGCCTCCAACTACACCTGTTACGAAAAGTCATATGAAATGCTAGAATCAAAGAGAAAATTTGGTCCACTGTGTGTTTTAAATAACAAAGGCCTACAGAGCTATCAATGTTTTGAAATCATAAGGGGTGTGAAAGGAAACACCTTTTTATAGAGCAACTAAAACCTTGAACTTAAATCATAAACTCAAAATCTATAGATCTGAAGAAAAACTTATGCATTTTTCAAAGATGAACCCTAGCTTTTAAAGATCCAAAAATTTGATATTATGCACTTACTGAACGAAATGACCCCTTCTAGACATGATTTCTGGACTAGAGATGAGTTTAAATGCAATGAAATGTTTTTGGAAAATTCAAAGAAATTTTTAGCTTGAAGCATTTTGCAAGTGATGAAGATAAGTGATGAAATAGCATTAAAGTGAAACAAGGACGAGATGGGATAAAGAAGATAGATCTTGGAGCACTCGAGTACTGTAGGTCAAGTAGGCTGGTAGGTAGGTGCGGATAAGATGAGATAGACGGGTCATATCTCAAGCTAAGATCGCATGTAATTTTTCAGCTTATCCTTGCCCACTCGAGAAGGCACTCGACCACTTCGGTCGAGTGATGTGGTCGAGTGGTGTGGTGCTTGGGCTGAAAATTCTTGATTTTGCCTAGTTAACTCTCCTGAAACAACATAACTCTAAATAGAAAGGTGAAAGAATCAAAACATTAGGAAGAAAAGAATTTAAAATATGTACACTGATAATCATGGGACTTCCTCCCAAGTGAGCTTGTTTAGAGTCTCTTAGTTTGACTTTCATACCTTAGGCTTTATCAGGATCACCTACATATATTGAGGTGTCTCCTGGTATACCTTAATCTGCCATGTATGGTTTGACTCTTTAATCATTCACAGTGAATTCTTTACCATCAATGTCAAGCAAAGTAACTGCTCCGTAGGGTAGAACTTCTTTGATTTCGAATGGGCCTGTCCATCTTAACTTCAATTTTCCAAGGAAAATTTTTAGCCTGGAGTTAACAAGAAGACGTGGTCTCCTGCGGTGAAGGTTTTTTGTGTGATCTTTTTGTCATGAAAAGTCTTAGTCCTTTCCTTATACACCTTTGAGCTTTCATATGCATCCAGCCTTATCTCTTCTAACTCATGCAGAGTAATCCTTCTTTTCTCCTGGGCGGAGTTGATGTCAAAATTCAGCAGCTTGGTTGCGCAGAGAGCTTTGTATTCTATCTCCACAGGCAGATGGCAGGGTTTACCATATAATAGTTGGAACAGAGTTCTGCCTATAGGCGTTTTGTATGCCGTTCTGTAGGCCCACAAAGCTTCATCAAGTTTAGTTGCCCAGTCTCTCTTGGAAGTTCCCACTACTTTAGCTAAGATGGTTTTAATCTGCTTATTGGAGACTTCAACTTGACCACTTGTCTGAGGGTGGTAAGGAGTTGCAACTTTATGCTTCACTTCATGCTTTCTTAGTAGGCTCTCAAACTGCTTGTTGATGAAATGAGAACTACCATCACTTATTACAACCCTTGGCACTCCAAATCTGGGAAAGATGATGGTCTTGAACATTTTTAAAACTACTCTGGCATCATTGGTTGGGGATGCTATTGCTTCCACCCATTTGGAGACATAATCAATATTTACCAAAATATAGTTGTTTCCATGAGATGGTGGGTTGAAAGGTCCCATGAAGTCTATCCCCCAACAGTCAAAAACTTCCACTTCCAAGATTGGGTTTTGTGGCATCTCGTTTCTCCTACTAATGTTACCCATCCTCTGGCATGCATCACACTAAGCAATGAAATTTTTTGTATCCTTGAACATTGTTGGCCACCATAAACCTGCTTGAAGGATTTTCTGCGTGGTCTTGAAGATAGCGAAATGTCCACCATAGGAAGAACCATGGCAATGTTCAAGCACCCTCTGTACTTCCTCCTCTGCAATGCATCTCCTGAATAAACTGTCTGGACCTCTCTTGTAAAGATAGGGCTCGTCCCAGAAATAGTGTCATGAATCTCTATACAGTTTTTTCCTACGGTGAGCATCAAGGTGTATGGGCTTGTAACCAGTGGCTTTGTAGTTTACCATGTCTGCGTACCAAGGCGTCTCATAGTGCTTAGCCTCGACAGTCTTACTCGAGTGAGAGGTCGAGTGGAGCTGTCGAGTGAGAATTTCTATGGACATGAGATGTTCCTCAGGCAGAGAGTCATCCACTGGTGTTGGGTCGTCTATTCTCATCCTAGACAAGTGATCAGCAATTCCATTTTCTATGTTTTTCTTGTCCACTATTGTCAAATCATATTCTTGCAGTAGGATGATCCACCTCATAAGCCTCGGTTTGGTGTCCTTCTTTGCATAAATGTGCCTAAGTGCGGCATGGTCAGTGTATACTATAATTTTCTGATCCACTAAGTAACTCCTAAATTTCTCTATTGCAAATACCACAGCAAGCATCTCTTTCTCTGTTGTAGCATATCTGCTTTGTGCCTCATCCAGGGTTCTGCTGGCGTAGTAGATGACATGTAGCTTCTTGTCTATCCTCTGGCCCAGAACTGCTCCTACTGCATAATCTGAAGCATCACACATTATTTCAAAAGGGTGCTTCCAGTCTGGAGCTTGAACTACTGAGCTGATACCAACGCCTCCTTTATCATATGGAAAGCCTTAAGGCACTCTGCATCAAAATTGAATTCGGTTTCTTTACACAGCAGCCTTGTCAGGGGTCTTGCAAGTTTTGAAAAATCTTTGATGAACCTCCTGTAAAATCCAGCGTGACCCAAGAAGCTTCTTATGTCTTTAACAGTCTTCGGAGGTTGCAGCTGCATCATAACCTCAACTTTTGCCCTATCTACCTCTATACCCTTTCCAAAGATTTTGTGCCCCAGAACTATACCCTCTGTAACCATGAAATGACACTTTTTCCAGTTAAGGACCAAATTCGTCTCTTCACACCTTGCTAGTACCCTGCTAAGATTAGACAAGCAGGAGGAGAAAGAGGGGCCATAGACTGAAAAGTCATCCATGAATACCTCCACCATCTTCTCTATTAAATCCAAAAATATAGAGGTCATACATCTCTAAAATGTTGCAGGGGAATTAAATAAACCGAATGGCATTCTTCTATATGCGAAAGTGCCATAAGGACAGGTAAAGGTTGTTTTTTCTTGGTCATTAGGGTGTATTGGTATCTGGAAAAATCCACTATACCCATCAAGGAAACAGTAGTATGGGTGGTTAGCTAGTCTCTCAAGCATTTGGTCTATGAATGGTAATGGGAAGTGGTCTTTCCTAGATGCAGCATTTAACTTCTTATAATCAATGCACATGCGGTGACCAATTATAGTTCTAGTTGGGATTAGTTCATTTTTATCAGTTTTAATCACAGTTATTCCTCCTTTCTTAGGTACACAATGTATAGGAGACACCCATGTACTATCAGAAATAGGGTAGATTATTCCAGCATCTAGAAGTTTAATGATTTCTTTTTTCACTACTTCTATTAAGTTAGAGTTTAATCTTCTCTAGTGCTCAACACTAGATTGTATTTCATTCTCAAGATGAATTCTATGAGTGCAAAGAGATGGAGAAATTCCCCTAATATCTTCTAGAGAATAGCCTATTACTTTTCTAAATTTTTGCAATTCGCCAAGCAATAGTTCAAGTTCATCAGGGTTCAGCTTGTTGTTGACTTTTACAGGGTAAGTATCTTTACTTCCTAAGAAAGTGTACCTTAGCCCTTCTGGAAGTGGCTTGAGTTTAACGGTTGGTGCCTTGAGCTCGGACCACTCGAGTGGTACTTCCTCTGTGCAGAGCTCGAATGGTGTTCCATACTTATGCTACGCAGGGTTTGCTGACTCGACTGGGTCACTCGAGTACTGTGGTCGAGTGACTTGGTCGAGTGCTGCTATAGCTTCTGGTTTTGTCAAACTCTCGAAAATATCCTCAATTCCTGGAAGTTCCTTTGCATTCAAACTTATTTCATAGTCAGAAATCTCAGAGTGAACGTATCCTCCTTCATCACACTTGATCAGTGCTGTTTTCAGATGATCTTTCTCTACTGCTTCTCTAAAAAATTCTTCTGCCAAGTCATCTATCTCTCCAACCCCAAATATTTGCATCATGGGCTGTTTCATTGAGGATTTGATGTTAAACTGCATGACTTCTTTTCCTAGCTTCAAAGAAATGGTACTACTCTGGACGTCTATGGATGCTCCTGCAGTTGCCAAGAATGGTCTTCCTAGGATCAAATGATCTTTTGGTTCTTCTTCCATTTCTAGGACAACAAAATCTCTAGGGACTCCGAGGTGTCCTATCCTAACTGGCAAATCCTCCAACAGGCCGTGTGGTTGCCTAACAGACCTGTCTGCTAAAACTAAGGAGATTCTGCTAGGGGAGAACTTTGTGAATCCTAGCCGTTGTGCTACTGATAGTGGCATGAGACTCACCGAGGCTCCTAAGTCACATAGGTAATTTTTGAAACTGAGTGGTCCAATAGAGTATGGCAGAGTAAAAGAGCCTGGATCTTGGAGCTTTTCTCTGCATATGACTTTCTGCTGGATGATAGCACTGCATTCATGAGTGATGAGTACCATACTTTGTGCTTCTTTGGTATTTTCCATAACCATATCTTTGATATACTTCTGGGCTGGGGGTATTAGCATCAAAGCATCCAATAGGGGTATGCTAAGCTCAACATCTTTCAGATGTTTCTCGAATAATTTCTTGTACTTAACTGCCTGCTGCTTCTTATTCCTTCCTGGGAAAGGCAAAGTAGGTTCATAGGGGGATGATGCAGAAAAGTTGTATTTCCCGTTAGGCTGTGCTGAATTTTTCTCTGGGCTTGCAGCCGCTCGACCACTTACTCGAGTGATGTGGTCGAGTGAGCTTTCTTCTGCAGCTTTTTCTGGTTGCAAATCTTCCTGATGGAGATCCTCCCCACCCTGGTCCTCACTGTCCTCAGTGATTTTTGCAGGCTCTCTTGGTGGTAGCTGTCTGCCACTCCTCAAGGTGATGGCATGGGCTTTTTTGGTTGTTGATTGTGTATGACTAATCTGGCTGGTCTCTAGGTGATGAACTCTAGAGTGGAGGGTGTTGATCTGCTTTGTGATGTCAAGAAGTGTGCCCTTATTGGATCGGAATTCAGTAGTGGTTTGTTCTTGACTACGGATGAGTTGCTGTAACAATAATTTGATATCCATATCAGGTGCAGCCTGTTCTTGATTCTTCTTAGTGTGAATCAACATCATATCAAACTTCTCAGCAAGTATCTTGATTTCAGCTCTGGTGCCTTCATCAGATACGCGGCCTTCCCTAATATTCTGCTCATGTTCCTCATTTGAAATGCTGTCAGATCTAGCCAGCCAAATTCTCTACCAATTCCCATCCATCTTGTACAGTAGTATTAAGGAAATTTCCTTTGCTTGCAGTGTCAAGGCATACCCGGACCATTGGGAGGACTCCTCTGTATAGAATGCATAGCAGGGATTCTTTGGAGAAGTCATGGTGTGGACAGTGTCTTGTGTAGTCTGTGAATCTTTCCTAGGCGTCTGATAGTGTTTCACCTTTCAGCTGGCAAAACAATGTGATATCTTGATGAAACTTTGCTGTTCTTTTGTATGAGAAGAACCTAATAAGGAAAGACCTCTTGCAAGAATCCCAGGATGTTATGGAGCTATGTTGTAGATTTGATTCCCAGTGGGCAGCTTTTTCTCCTAATGAGAATGGAAAAAGTCTCAATCTGAAACCATCTTCAGTGATTCCTTGAATCTTTGTGAGGCTACATATCCTTTCAAACTTATCAAGATGCGCTATGGGGTCATCCTCTGGCTTACCAAGGAATATGTTGTCTTGAACCATAGTGATGACTTCTCTCCTAATCTCGAAATCATCACTCACAGGCGGTGCAACTATGCCTCCTCTGTGTGTTTGGTGAGTTGGAGTTTCGTGAGCACCTATTGATCCTGCCATTGGGTATTGGTAGTACGCTCGAGTAGAGAGCTCGAGTAGTACCTATGAAAAATTTAAGTGTAATAGAGTGAGTATCCAAAATAGAAAGTAAAAATAACTTGATCTCAAAAGCAATGAGATCCTAATTGTAGTACTAAAAACACCCAAATGGCAACGACGCCAAATTGAAACAAGTATTTTGCCTATATGTTAAGAATGAAAACAATCAAACAGAGCATGCAAACAGAACACAGGTTTTTCAATCAATCATAGTATATATATATATATGAGTCAATCCATTGGGTGAATAACACTAAGCAAAAAGGATGTGTACATTAGCAATTAATTCAAGCCAAATATGAAAGTTGTTTAGTGAAATCTATCAACCTAAACAAGTGCAAAATAAAAGATGAAACTAAAGACTAAGTTTACTAAAGGCTGTCACACTTTAGTAAGTAGCCAGAGACACGAAAACACAGAAAACTTAAAACTGACAAGCCACTCGACTGGTCTACTCAAGTGGTATGGTCGAGTGGGCAAGTGAAACTACTAGACTACTACTCAAATGATCTAAACTAGTGAGATAAGCGATATTAAAACTATTGGGATAATAGGGGTGAATTAACTAGCTTGTGAATGCTCTAGAAAGACTCAGGTGCTAACATGCTCAATCAATATGGGATCCCCTTAACAACAAACTTCATAACCAGCTCAATCCATGGTTCATGGTAGAGAGCCCAAGACCCAACCCAGTCAGCATAGTGTGAGGAGTCGGATCAGGCATGAAGAATCAGCCTATTAAAGTCGAGAAGAGTTCATAACAAGTGAATAGGTGGAGTCGTGACATAAATCAATGTCTGATGCATCCACTCTCACGCTATTGTACTCTAAACCTTGGAAAAAGTCTATCTGATGGCTCAAGGCATGGTTCGTGCTCATGAGACCACCTAAAAGCATGCCCTAACTGGCCAGAAAAGAACAAGCATTAAAATCACTCACCCAAGAGGGAAAACATCAAATTTGCAAACAAACTTAGACACCCAAGGTGATCAAGAACATCACGAGCCTAATCCACCCTAATAGTCCTAATCTAACTACTCACACATAAAAATCATGTTGACAAACTCAAACCCAGAAATATCTAAATTTGATATATGTGATAAATAAGATGATGATAAACAACTTTGTAGAAGAAATCAAATGCAAATACATATTATATAAAAAAATATTCAAGGTTAAAAGTGACTGAATCTAAGAAAAATTAAGGACAAAATGAACTAGAGATAGAAAGTCTAAAAACTAGGTTAAGAGGATAAAATGCGGCGTACCTCTGATATTAGGTTAATCAGGGATTTTTATACCAACTCTTTAATACAAATCCGAGTTTTAAGGGAAAAGAGAGAAAATGGCCCACTCGACCTAGCAGTCGAGTGGTGTGGTCGAGTGATGTCTCGAGTAGGTCTCTCTAGTGGGTTTGTGGTGCTGAAGTCGAGAGTGCTTCACCTTAGTGGTCTGGTGGAGTGAGCCTGTCTGAGAGTGCTTCACTCGAGTGGTCTGGTCGAGTGAGCCTGTCTGAGAGTGCTTCACTCGAGTGATCTGGTCGAGTGAGCCTTCCGTCTTCTCTGCAATCTTCACTCGACTCCATAGGGCTCCACTGCACATCTTCACTTCATGAGCCAAAATCCAAGTATGCTCCATAGGCTCCATAAGTACCTGATAAGACCTCAAATATGCAATATGCATGCAATGCCTATATAGAAATATGAAATATCCTATATGAAGGATAAATGCACGAAATGGTATATACAAATGGATAAAATCTACTCTAAGACATGATAAAAAGACTCTGAAAACATGCTAAATACAGTGTTATCATTTAGCATGGGATCAATTGTGCAGATCATTGGCAGATGGGGGTCTGGGCTTCAGAACATTAGAAGAGTTCAACATTGCCCTCTTAGCCAAACAATTATGGAGGTTACTCCGATTCCCCAATTCTTTACTCGCGCGAGTACTAAAAGGGAGATATTACAGATATTGTAGTCCTTTGGAGATACAAGTATCAAATTGCCTATCTTATTGATGGAGAACTATTCTAGCTGCAAAACCTCTTCTCAAATCAGAAATCAGAAAGACGATTGGAGGAGGTTTTGGTACGAGTATATGGACCGAGCAGTGGATACCTGACAAGCCGGCTTGAGCTCCAAAAAGCCTTACATCAGACCGAGTGTTACAATACTCAAGGCGCAAGCATGGAAACTAAAACCTACACGGAAGCTCAAGCATTTTGTGTGGCAATGTATCTCTGGATGTCAGGCAACATGTCAACGCTTTTTTATCGACATATTGGGAAAGAAAAGGATTGTCCACGGTGTGGAGCGGAGGAAGAAACTATAAATCATATGCTATTTGAGTGTCCTCCAGCAAGACAAGTGTGGGCACTATCAAACATTCCCTCGGCTCCAAACATATTTCCTTCGCCATCATTGTTCTGCAATGTAGATTATCTTTTCTGGGGAGGAAATGATGTTGGAGCGAACGAGGAGAGTTTACGAATTTTTCCATAGGTCATGTGGTATATCTGGAAAGTGAGGAATCAAAAGATATATGAGAATGTCAGAGAGCTTCCCCAAGACACTCTGGATATTGCTATCCAAGAAGAAGAAGCATGGAGGAAAGCGAACACGAAGGAAGACTCAGATGAGGATATTCACTTGGATGTAGTGGAGGAAAGTCTCCCAAGAGACTCACCTATTTGTTTTTTGGATGGATCATGGCATGAAGCGGAGAGGATGAGTGGACAAGGTTGGCTCTTAGTCAAGGGAAATGAGACTCTACACGTAGGACTGAATGGATCTCGACGGTGCATTTCTCCACTTCACTTCAAGCTGGAAGCGCTTATCTGGGCCATGCAGTGTCTGATAGTCGTATCTCAGACAGATGTTCTTTTTGCTACGGATTTCACAGACCTTATAGCCATAAACTACAAATCCGAAAGATTGGCCTTCATTTGCCTATGAACTTAGAGATTTATTATCATTTTGGGATCTGTTTACGCTATTTAGGATTAGACACATTCCACGTAGTGAGAATGTCCGTGTAGATCATCTTGCGAAATGTGCAAGAGCATGCAGGTTCTATTTTTCCCATGTAAGTAACTCGGTTCCCAATTGGCTCTCCCTAGAGGAGAGTCACTAAACCGAAACACTTAATATATGGGGGTTGACGACCAAAAAAAAAAAAAAAACAATTTGTAGAAATAGACCAAAGGAAAAACAATTAACCACTTTGAATAATATAATAATGTTATTTAATTAATCTATGTAATAGAAAAAGACCAAACTAAGAATGGCAAATCAAGGAGCGAAAAAAGAAAGGAAGAGAACGCACGACACATGGAGAAACTCTGTCATCTCATCGTTTCGTCTAATGTACTTCATCTTCCTTCGAACTCTGTGTTTCCCAAAATTTTCCATTTTTTTACGATTCGTCAGCATAAATTTTGAAGATTCTGTAAAATTAAATCCTTACTTCAATGTAGCCCTGGGAAAAATATTCATTAGATTCAGTTCAATTCGCTATTTGCTTCGATTTGATTCGGAAAAACCGAATATTCGTAATTTTACGAAGCAAAGCAAATATTAAAAATTAATATTCGTTAAAAACGAAGCAAATATCAAATTCTAAAAATTTTAGATGCGAATATTCGCTTCGCTTCGATATATCTATATATATATTTAATTATATTAATATAATACACATTGATTATATCTATATAGAAATTACAAAATTTTATTCATCAAATTAATTACAGAAATATTAAAATTGAATAAATTAAGAAGAAATATGTTGTTTTAAACAAAATATTAATATTTTGTTATAAAATTTGAATTTTTCTTTATTTTATTCGAATATCCATGAATATTTAAAATTTTAGCGAATATCGGATGTCCTAATATTCGGTTAGGTCCGAAGCGAATACAAATAGTAAAATCAGTTATTCGGACGAAGTGAATCGAATAACAAAAACTTAAAAAAAATCTGAATATTCGTTTTGTGCCCAGTCCTACTTTGATGAATTGAAAATTTGATTTGGTAAATACGCGTTCACAGGTAGTGTACTTCATTGGGAGGATGCTTATTTTCTATTCAAGCTTTACTTGGAAACAGTTGTTCGGCATAGTGATAACTTTGGTGGCTTACGCATTTCCGTATAAGCTGCTTAATCAAATGGCGAAACCTAGTGTTACTGATGATGGTGAGCTTATCGATGGATATGGGGTCAGAAATTTTGATTTTATCTGTTAAGTTGATTGATGATTATTGGAGATCTGGTCGGAAATTTTAATTTTATCTGTTAAGTTGATCGATGATTATTGAAGTCACTGCAGATTGAGCTATTATTGGACGTGGAAGAACCCCAATCCTCTGAATCAGCGTTCTAGAGCACCGGTTTATTCATATTGTCTTTTACTTTACATAGTCATTAAACTGTCCTCAAGTTATCTCATCAACTTGTTTTCAAAATCTAGTCATTGTCATTAAAATCTAGTCAACTCGTTTTTCACATTTATGTTATCGGTTTGTTCATCGTCTTTTCTCTTAGAGATCGGGTCAGATACTTTGATTTTATTTTTTCAAGTAGATCATGTCGATGATTATTGATGTCACTGCAGATGGAGCTCTTATTGGAATTGGAAGAAGATTTAGGGGTAAGAAAAACCCCAATCCTCTGAATCAGCGTTTTAGAGCTCAGCTCCCTGAAGATGTACCAGAGGACGAGAGTTATGAACCTCCTAAAAAGTAATTACGTTTTTAAATTCATCATAGCTTTGTTTAATATGTGGCGGCGTTCGTTGAGCCTCCACTAATTAGTCATAACGTGCAATTTTAAAAGCTCACTTCTTTTTTACACATGAATTTGAGGATGTGAGCGTTCTTTTGTTCGAAGGTTCACAATGAAGGCGGAAGTGCTGCAAGGGTTAAGATCGGCTGCTGCAATCGACTCACTATCAAGATCTGCAAAAGAGATTGCTCGCTTCTGAGATTGAGATGGTATCATATAAAATGACAAATAATAAAAAATAGAAAGTCGAAAAAATCTTGTTAAAACTATAGTTAAGTTTATCTGAATATAATATATAAAGACATGAATATGTAGTTTGTGCTAGTATGTTAATATGTTATCATTGAGATATAAATTCGATATAATGTTTGTTGTTGGAAAAAACAAACTAGTAATATCATTAGACAAAAACATAAATAATTAGAAAATTGGCAGCATTATAACCACAAGATAGCACTGTCCCAACTTTTTTTTACACAAATAGCACCGAAAAAATAATTTGACATGATTAGTATTATTCTGATACTAAAAGTTAAATATACCCTGATTTAAAATGGGAGTATTTTCTCTATTTTGTTTTATTTTTATTTTTTTCTCTCCAGTTTTCCTTTTTACTAAAAAATCGGCGGCGACGTATAAAATTTACACGGCGAATATGACGATGACGAGACGAATACGACGACGAATACACGGAGAATAAGACAGAAACAAAATCGGCGAACACGAAGGATAAATCGTCGGTGATTTCTAGGTTTGTTCAATTCAATTCAATTTTTTTAGATTTTCTGAATTCTGTAAAATGAATAGATATGGACGATCATGCTTCTGTAATTTATGATCATGCTTCTCTTCTCAACGATTTGCTTTATTGAAGATGAATTTGAAATTAGAGAGTTTTTTTTGTTAAAGCGCAATGTAGCTAATTTTTTGGTGTCATGCTTTTTACCGCATCTTTGTTTTGATGAATTTTTGCTTTCACATATGTTGAATCTCTGTTCTGTATGTGGAGAGTGGAATTCAAGCGATTTCACTGATAAGAGAGAGTGGAATTTTTTGGTTGATTCTGATAAAGGAGCATCGGTTTTTGAGATTGATGAGGATGTCAAATTCATGGATTTGTTAGATATGGTCATTGATGACTTTGGAATTGAAGATAAAGAAGTTAGACTTAGTTATGAACTTCCTCAGAGTTTGAAAGTGCTCCTAAAGGTTTCTCCGCCTGTGTTTATACGTAATGATCGCCAGCTTAAATTTTTCATCAAGAAACTTAAAGAAGATGCAGTAATCATTAGCCTGTTTGTCACTGTAAGAAATACTTCCTAAAATCATTAGCTTATTTTTGTGTTTTATTACAATTGTTTTTTTCTTTACTTTGCAACTTTTCGTTTTTATGTTTTCAGGTTTGTGACAAAGGTAGTATCAACCAATCATGGCATATAGATGAATCTGATTCTCACAGAAATCAACTGGTAATTATTTTCCTTGTTCACAGTTTTTCTCTTGTTTTTTTCTGTATGATTTTAGGAAGGCTTTTCCTGAATCTATAATAATGCTTCCTAAATCCATATTTCCTGTCTGTGATTTTTGATCCAGTCGTTGGGAGTGGTGAACAGTCCACGTATGCATCAATGTGGAACACATTCTATGTCCGAAGACCATATAAATGTCCAAGTATTTTAGTTGATTTTTGTTTATGATTTTAGGAAGGTTTTTCCTAAATCTATAATAATGCTTCCTAAATCGATATTTCTGTCTGTGATTTTTGATCCAGTCGTTGGGAGTGGTGAACAGTCCACGTATGCATCAATGTGGAACACATTCTATGTCCGAAGACCATATAAATGTCCAAGTATTTTAGTTGATTTTTGTTTATGATTTTAGGAAGGTTTTTCCTAAATCTATAATAATGCTTCCTAAATCGATATTTATGTCTGTGATTTTTGATCCAGTCGTTGGGAGTGGTGAATAGTCCACGTATGCATCAACGTGGAACACATTCTATGTCCGAAGACCATATAAATGTCTAGGTATTTTAGTTGATTTTTGTGTATGATTTTTAGGAAGGCTTTTCCTAAATCTATAATAATGCTTCCTAAATCGATATTCCTATCTGTGATTTTTGATCCAGTCGTTGGGAGTGGTGAACAGTCTACGTATGCATCAACGTGGAACACATTCTATGCCCGAAAACCATATAAATGTCCATGTTTTTTAGTTTGATTTTTGTGTATGAGTTTTAGGAAGGCTTTCCTAAATCTATAATAATGCTTCCTAAATCGATATTTCTGTCTGTGATTTTTGATCCAGTCGTTGGAAGTGGATAACAGTCCACGTATGCATCAACGTGGAACACATTCTATGCCCGAAAACCATATAAATGTCCAGGTATTGCTTCTCTACAAGTTTTTTCCATTCACAGTTTTTTTAAGATGTGTTTTCTGTATGATTTTAGGAAGGCTTTCCTAAATCTATAATAACGCTTCCTAAATCGCTGTTTTTTCTGTGTTGATTTTTGATTCAGACGTTGGGAATGGAAAAAAATCCACGTATGCATCAACGTGGAACACATTCTATGTCCGAAGACCATATAAATCAACCGGTAATTCTTCTCATATATTTTTTTCTTGTATGATTTTTTAAGATAGGCTTCTTAAATTTTGATATCAGTAGTTTTTAATCGGTTCAGAGATGTTCTGTAAGTGACACATGCTCCTTCTCGCCTGCTGATAGAGAAGATTATTCGTGCTTATTGAATCCTATTCCAGATCTTCCACCAGTTCATATAGGTCATTCATCAGGTGTAAAAGATGATATAAATGTGAACAGAATTTTCAAGAACAAGACAGAGATGATGGATATTCTGAGGAAGTGGGCATTAAAGCGCAAGTTTGAATTTAAGTCTCTGTGGTCGAATAGAGTAAGAGTGATATTAGGTTGTGTGGATGATAATTGCAGTTGGAGGTTCCGTGCATTGATTGTTGCTTATTCAGATTTTTTTGTGGTGAAAAAGCTTGTTGATCAACACACATGTGACACAACACATAGGAAGAAGGATGTCATGAGAAGAAGGATGGATTGAAACCAAAGCAGATCGTAGATTTAGTAAGAATGAACCATAATGTTCATATCAAATACAAGAAAGCTTGGAGAACCAAAGAAATAGCTGAGACTTTGGTTAGAGGAACTCCTGAAGAACTAACCTTACGAAATGGTTGTCCAAGATTCAAGAGAACAATATAGGATCTAAGGTATTCTTAGAGATGGACGCTGGCACAAAGTTTAAGTATGCTTTTCTAGCATTGGGGCAATCATTGAGAGGTTTTCAATACTTGAGGCGTGTCATTGCAATTGACGGTACCTTTCTCAAGGCTAAATTCAAGGGGACTCTTCTTGGAGCTACTGCGCAAGATGGAGACTTCCATCTTTATCCTTTGACTTTCGGCATTGTTGATTCTGAAAACGAGGACTCTTGGACTCGGTTTTTAAGAGGGTTGAAGACAGTGATCCCTGATGGAGAAGACCTTGTTTTTGTGTCTGACCGTGCTATATCAATTGCTATTGCTTTGTCAACAGTCTATCCACTCGTACACCATGGTGTTTGCAAACTCCATCTTATGAAAAAATATAAAATCTCAGTTCGGGAATAGAGGTATGATCCCGACTGTTCAAGCTGCTGCTGATTCTTACACTCAATTTGAGTTTCGTGATATTTTCTCACAAATTGAGAGAGCAAATCCAAAGCTTGCTACATACTTGGTGAAAGCAGAGTTTGCTAAATGGGCTAGATGTTTTGCACCAGCCAACAGATACAACATTATGACAACAAACATTGCTGAGTCCCTTAATTCACTGCTAAACATGCCGAGGGAGATGCCTGTTATATCTCTTCTTGAGACGATAAGAATAACCCTCAGCAACTGGTTTTTTGAACGCAGGGAATTGGCTACCAAATTTGGTAAGTACGCAACACCAAATGTGATAGAGAAGATTGCTTTAAGGTATGACGATGCTATGACGCTTGATGTTTACCAAATAGACGAGTTCGAGTTTGAGGTCAAAGATAACACTCATAAGTTTGTAGTCCATTTGAAGAACAAACATTGCTCTTGCAACGTCTTTAACATAGACAGGATCCCTTGCATCCACGCAATAGCTGCTGCTAAACGCACAAGGCGGGACGAGTATAAGCTTGTTGATGATTTTTTCAGAAGGGATACATGGTTTAAGGCTTACTCTGAGAACATACATCCTTGTGGTGATCTATCGACATGTTCTTTTCCCGATAATTTGTCTCCTTGGTTTTGTGGTCCTCCATCAACGAAGAAAAGTAGTGGAAGACCACCTAAGAAGAGGAAGAGAGCGGCTGGGGAATTTGGTGTGCCTGGTTCAAAGTCTCAAAGACATAAGTGCAGTAGATGTGGCATAGGAGGACACAACAAAAGCACATGCAAGAATCGAATATGAAGAACAAGAGGACATGCACGAACCAAATTCTTTCATCTTTATATTTTTATTTTTTTATGAAGCATTTGCATTGTTTTAGGAACCCTTTCCTAATATACTGTGTTACCAATTATAAAACTCAATATTTTCATGTTTTTTTTTGTGTTTTTTGCCTAGTTGGATGGTTTTGCCATAACTTTTTTGCTACTTTTGCCACAACTTTCTCTTCATATCATTCCTAATTTTTTTCTAAACTACTTGTTTGATAAATCGGAAACAGACACAGATGCTTCTGAAATCCTTCCTAAAAGTGTGTAAATGTTTCCTAAATCATTTCATTAATTTAGGAAACACTTACACATATTTAGGAATGCTTTTAGGAATCATTCCCAAAAAATTTCTAAACCAATACGAATATTTTCAGTAATCTTTTGATAAGATGGGTTGTTCCTTCTTTATAGTTTTAACAGTTTTTTACTTCATAATTTAGGAAATAGTTACACACATTAAGGAATGCTTTTAGAAATCATTTCACAAACCAACATTTTTCATAACGAAAAAGCATGTTCCATATTTATCAAACAAGTACCATGTTCAAAAAAGCATGTCAATGTACCTTTTGTTAATATTGATGAACCTCGATTTTGTCTTTCTCTGGTAACGTCTCTATCCACTCAATCGGAGGTTTAATTTCTCCAGTGTACAAATAATAAGGATCCTCATAAAAATACGGCTCCTCATCAAAATCCGCAAAAAGATCGAGTGATGGAGTTTGATTTGGAGTGGGAGATTGATCCATGGCTTGAGCATCAAATCCCGTATCGGATTCTGATGTCGTTCTTGAACAGCGAGGAGATGAAATGGTTGGAGATGGTGGTGTTGGAGATCTGGAATGAGATGAAAAGTTAGGGCTCGACATGGTCGGAGATTTTTTTTTCAGTGAGAATATAAAAGAAAATTTAGCGACGAATTAATTGTGAAGATAACGTGTAGATATACATATAGAACCAGAAAGCTGCAACTCTTAAACTCCTCATTGCATCGTTTAGTGCACCATCATTTATGTTTCCAAGGCAGTTTTAAGTCAAAATATCCCACACTAATTGGGCTAAAAAACCAATGTAATTATAAGTCCAATTCATACATAAGCCCAATAGTCCAATCCATTTTTTTGATAAATCGATAACTTGTCTTAGTGTGTTAGGAAGCATTTGTCTATGTTCCGAAATCCTTCCTAAATATGTGTAACTGTTTCTTAAATTATGAAAATATTCGTATTGGTTTTAAAAATTTTTGGGAATGATTCCTTAATAAGCATTCCTATAATATAACAACCAAATACCATGTTCGAAAGCAAAATGTAGTTCAAACGAAAATAAAAACACAACTAAACAAACTGTAGTTCAAACGAAAAAAAAAATACAATTTGAAAGAAGATCAGAGCTTCAGTTGCGAGATCTGCAGTGGTCTCGGAGCACGGGGGGCATAGGCCAGGTCTTGTCCAAGCCAACCCTTTCCCAATCCTTCGGTTCCGCTTCGAGCCTCTGGATCTCACTCTCCACCTTCTGAACTTGCTCGACCAAATGATTGTGGTTCGTCACCAACTCAAAGTGTTTTTCATTCATCTGTGACAAAATAGAAACCAAATCAAAAAATGACTTTTATGAATGCTTTTCTTAATTCAATAATAACGCTTCCTAATTTTATGCATCTACTCGTTCAAATAAAAACTCATTTTTCTTAATTCTACTCAGTTTTTATGAGAAGAACTTCCTAAATTAAGAAAAAACGATGAAATTTACCTTTTCGAAGAAATTCGTAACCTCGTTTTTGTCTTCCTGTGGGAGCATATTCATCCACACAGTCAGAGTTTTCACTTCGTAAGGGAAGAAAAAAAGAGGCTCTGCCTCGAAATCCTGAAAAGGAGGATTCCCCTGGGGTGATGGAGTTCGATTTGGAGGAGGTGATGGAGTTCGACTTGGAGGGGAGATGGATCCATTGTTTGAGCATCAGATTGCGTATCGGATTCTGATGTGGTTCTTGATCGGCGAGGAGATGAAATGGTTAGAGATCTGGAACCAGATGAAAAGGAAGGGCTTGACATGGTTGGAGATGAGTTTTTTAGTGAGAATATGAATTTTTTTTGTGATGAATTGATTGTGAAGAGAGCGCGTATATATAGAATCAGAAAGTTGCAACTTTTCAACTCCCCTTCAACCATTGCATCGTTTAGTGCACCATCGGTTATGTTTCCAAGGCAATTTTTAAATCCTTCCTAAATGTGTGTAAATGTTTCCTAAACTATTTCATTAATTTTGGAAACACTTACACATATTTAGGAATCGGTTTACCAAACTTATCTTAGTGTGTTATGAAGCAATTCCTAAACAGCTACTGATGCTTCCGAAATCCTTCATAAATGTTTGGAAATGTTTCTCAAACATTTTCTAAACCAATACGAATAATTTTCAGTGACA
This sequence comes from Cardamine flexuosa, assembly GCA_963555745.1. Lineage (NCBI taxonomy): Eukaryota > Viridiplantae > Streptophyta > Magnoliopsida > Brassicales > Brassicaceae > Cardamine > Cardamine flexuosa. The sequence continues at coordinate 21,445,809 of OY743217.1, read as the reverse complement.
AAAAAAAGTGATAGTATAAGTATTTTTTAGTTTGTGATATCACAAAAAGTCATAACATAAGTTTATAACATAAAACAACTTAATAACAAAGTAAAGTGATAACATAGGGTTTCATTTTAAACAAAAGTGATATCACTGCCGGAAATGATCATTGTCACTACATTTTTGTCTAAATAATCATAAATCTTGATTAAAACAGTCCAATGTATTGTATGCTAAACCACTCCTTAGGTCGTGAATAACTTCATCACATAGCTTTGAGAAATCTGTTATCATCAAGGAGTGACACTGGATCTTTTCAAGCACAAACACCCCACAGTTTGATATTGTGCTTGACTTCGGGCCTTCTTCACAAGTGTTCACAATTTTGAAAGGAGCCATGTTCTTCATAGGCTTCAGGTTCTCAGCAATGGAGAGGAGAGGAGGTATCATCTTTGCACAATATAATTATGATCACATATATAATCATAGTTTTATAAATTTAGTAAAGTAAGACTTTTCAAGTATTTTTTGTTACCTGCTATTTTTGAAACAGTTTCTAAGTTTTTCAATTTGTTCTCCTATGGATAGTTGCAGGCGAAAGACTCTATTGTTTTGTTCTTCACGTTTATCGTGAACCCTATCCAGTGTTTACCAAGCTTAGTAACTCCATAAATGATGTCCACATCTTTCTTCCAGTTCATTTTTGGATAAGCGTCTCCTCTTGCAACTTCATTCACAGAGTCCGGGAATGTTTTCTTAGTATGCCGTTTCTTAAAACTGCTGTATGATTTTAACAACTCGCTGAAGATGTTGGTGTTGCAGAATGATGCTTTTGGAAACCGGTTGTTGTGGAAGTAAGTTGCATGTTTATCACGAAGAGAATTAAAATAATTCACTACGGCGTTTATGTGCTGGATTTATATATTTAAGAAAAACGAAGTTAATAATTGAACCACAGATGCTTTCCTAAATCACTACAGCTTCTTCCTAAATCATTCCTAAATCAAACACTTGTGCTTCTTAAATCATTCCTAAATCAATTTTTGTCCTTCCTAAATAATTCACGAATCATTCCCAAATCAGTATATATGCTTCCCGATTCATTTCCTAAATCAACACTTATGCTTCCTGAATCAGTACATAAATATAGAGGACCTTTTCTTACCTCTTCGGTGACATGATAGTTCCCATCATCCAACCTGCTGAACCACTCCGAGTTAGCTTTGATACCACCAATCCTGTGTTAGTCAATTTAATTTTGTTAGTTAACTTCTTTTTAGCACAAAACATTAAGTATAAACGCAGGATGATTATAGATAAGTATACACTTACTTTAGAGTCCTCTCTCCTAACATTTCGTAATATCTGTTTAGTTGAGTCTCTGTTGGCAACAAAAATGGATCCAGAAGTGTATTTGGTTCAGGAGCTTTGTATGGAGTTCTGACTGTGCTAGCTACTTTTGTATCTCGTGTGCTACTCCTTAGAAAAACCTTTAAAGGATTTCCTGTTTCTGCAACCTTCATCTTTTTCTGTGGATGGTCATCTACTTCACCTGTTCTCTTCATCTTCAATTTCTCACGTACATCCTCACCCTGAATCGTTTCTTCCAACTGAAACAACCAAATTTTCGTAAGCAGCAATATCAGCTTTATATCAAGCATTCCTAAATCAACATTTATGCTTCCTAAATCATTCCCAAATCACTACAAATACTTCCCAAATAATTTATAAATCAACTCTTATGATTCCTAAATACATTTCTACCAAATAGCAGCAACAAGAAATCGATGTAGATAATTACCTGAACATTCAGGGAGGATTCCATTCACCGTTCACCCATTCTCTATAGATCCTTATGTTCTTAATGTCGAACTGAAGTACCTCAAATGTATGCTCTATGTTGACTGAAACCTTTGATTTCGTTTGAAGGACTTTTATAAATCTAGCACACCAATGATCAATATGGAACACTTCTACCTTCTGCATTAGATCTAAAATTGTGTCTGTTTCAATAGGTTCTTCTAGTTGAGGAAATGGAGGCGGATGAGGGCGTATCCTCAACATTGAGACTATTTCGGTATGCTTGGTAGAGTTGCTGCTGTATATATCATCATACTCCACAACGAACATCCTCGACTCAAGTTGTGTCTCCATCTCTTGCTTCACTTTCGCTACAAACCACTTCCCATCAGGATATGCTATCTCCACCCTTGAACCAGGCATCAAGTGTTGTGGAACTTCTGGGATATCAGCCTGCATCCACATGTACGTGTTAGTAACTATTAATATATAATTTTATTAAATTTCTGAGTTTTTTAGCATGCCTTTGATTGTGATGCTCGAAGAGATTGTAACACAACAGCTGCATCCTCTGTCTCCTCTGAGTCCGCTACGCTCTGATCTACATCTTTCATTTCTGTATCAGCAGCATCAGGCATTTCTTCATCTCTCTGATTCTTCTCTATAACAGTAGTAGTAGCAGCAACATCCTTGTCCTTTTCGTTCTTATTCTTCTCTGTAACATCAGTAGCAGCAGCAGTATCCTTGTCCTTTTTGCGCTTATTCTTCTCTGTAACAGTAGTAGCAGCAGCAGCAGTCTTGTTCTTTTCGCTCTTGTTCTTCTCTTTATCAGTAGCATCAGTAGCAGCTGCCTTCTCCTTTTTTCTCTTTTTCTTCTCTGTAACATCAGTAGCAGCAGCAGCAGCCTTGTCCTTTTGGCGCTTATTCTTCTCTTCATCAGCAACATCAGTAGCAGCAGCAGCAGCCTTGTCCTTTTTGCTCTGATTCTTCTCTGTATCAGCAGTAGCATCAGAAGCAGCCTTGTTCTTTTTGCTCTTATTTTTCTCTGTATCAGCAGTAGCAGCAGCAGCAGCTTTGTCATTTTCTCTCTGATTCTTCTCTTTATCAGCAGTATCAGTAGCAACAGCCTTGTCCTTTTTGCTCTGATTCTTCTATGTATCAGCAGTAGCAGCAGAAGCAACCTTGTCCTTCTGATTCTTCTCTACCGCCACATTCGTTTCTGAGGATATATGTGGTTGTGAGACAACATGATTACACCACTACAAAATGGTTAACTTTGTTAGGAACAATTATTACAATTTTATGAAAGCCTTTCTTAAGTCTTAAACGATAGATAATGTCAACTATACCTCAACATTTTGTTCTGTGTTGCTTGATGGTTGTGTCACAGCTGCAGTCAGAGGTTGTGTCACAGATGGGGTAAGAGGTTGCGTACAATCTCTACCACTGCTTGATTGTTGTATCACAGCAGGAGTCAAAGGTTGCGTACCATCTCTACCACTCTGCAAAATAATTCATCTTTTTATGAATATTTTTAACTATAATTTAGGACACTTCCTACATATGCTTCCTAAATAACTACAGATTCTTCTCAAAATCACTACAGATGTTTTCCTAAATCATTACAGATGCTTTCCTAAACCACTACATATGCTTCCTAAATTCCTAAAGATGCTTTCCTAAATCACTACAACTTCTTCCTAAATCCCTATATACGCTTCCTAAATATCATACATATACTTCCTAAATCAATACAGATGCAAAATAATTCATCTTTTATGAACGAAAAAATCTTACTTCAGCAGATAAAAATATATCATTTGTCAGCTCTTGTGTTGGCTCAACACTCTCATTTTGGGTTATTTCCTCTTGTGTTGGCTCAGCTCTTGTGTTAAGTGGATCTTTCTTTTCCGTATCCTTTTTATTGCTTGAGAGTCGGGTAATCTGTAAACAATAACTCATCAGTCCAAAATTGATAAATATTTCTAAATTACTTTTCAGAGTTATGAAGACCATACCTTATGAATCAAACCATCTAACTGAAAGTAATCTTCTTCATCCATCACTTTGTCACTCTTTGGAGAAGCCCTCTCATGACTTGAACCTTCATCCCTTGTCACTGTCGGTTGAATCTCTCTATCACTGTCTGTTGAATCTTCAGTTCCCTTGTCACTCTCAGCTGTAGAAGAACTCAAAGTGCATGATTCATCATTGTCATGTGCCATGTTCTCTCCTGTCAAGTAACTCCCACCAGATACATTTTCCGGCTGACTAGGTACGAAGACAGGTGTTCTCTGACTATCACTTTGCTGACTTTGTTCATTAATCCGTAGCTTCTTCTCAATTTCGGACAACCTGTCTTTGATAACCTTGTTGTCATTCTCAACTCTTTTCATAGCTTTATTACCTTCCTCAACCATCTTCATCAGGATTGTAAGCTTCATATCCATTGAATCTCTTGAAGAAGAGCCAGTGTCAGCCGATCTTCTCTATTTTTCTGAAAACGGATAGCGCAGCTTTTGTTCCCTATTTCATCTAATGCTTCAAAGCAATCCAGCTTCTTATTTTCCCACTGTTGAACTGTTATCTTTAAGCCCTGCTTCACAAACCCTATTAGCGTGTCAACATCTTGATCGATGTTATCTTCCATAGTGACGTTTTCCTCAACATCGTCAGGAATCCTTGGAAGAATGCATACTACATGCAACTGCGAAAACAAAAGAACCAAAAAATATTAGCTACAGATCATATTACTCTTAACTTCAGAACATTCCTAAACCTTTTTTCTAAATCAGTCTAGATGCTTCCTAAATAAGTCCAGATGCTTCCTAAACCAGTCCAGATGCTTTCCTAAATCAGTCTAGATCTTCCTAAATTAGTCTAGATGCTTCCTAAATAAGTCTAGATGCTTCCTAAATAAGTCCAGATGCTTTCCTAAACCAGTCCAGATGCTTTCCTAAATTAGTAGAGATGCTTCCTAAATCAATACAAATGCTTCCTAAATTTAATACATACGCTTCCTAAATTGCATACAGACGCTTCTTAAATCAATACAGATGCTTCCTAATCGCATACAGATGCATCCTAAATCGCTACAGTTGCTTCCTAAATCGCTACAAATGCTTCCTAAATCGCTAGAGATGCTTCCTAAATCATAAATTGTTAAGGAGAATTACTTACATCCTGTTTTGCTTCTACCTCTAAAACTTCTTCAAAACCTGGGTTCTTTAGCTGCTTATACTTTTCACACAAAAAAGCTGTTGCTGGGACTGATCTATCAATGGTAGAGTAAGCTGACTGAAACATTGGTATGGATTCTAGAATCCAAATATGTAGCGCTAATGGGAACCCATGAATGTCGACTGAAACTCTTGAAAGCTTGTTCTTCGTTATTTTCCCCACTGATTCTAACAGAAGCTCATATGCACTTTTCCCCCATGGATGCTTCATCAAAGACTCAAGTTTGGTTGCTTTCTCTAAGTACTCTCTCGGGTATTTAGCTGATGAATATTGATGGAGGAAGATATTTTCAGTTAATAGTAGCATTCCTAAGCAGAACTTCTCGTCATATGCATTCCTATGAGCTCTTCTCATCATATCAATTATGTCTTCTGATGTGTGACTCTCCTGCTCCAATTCATCCCAATCCTAGTGTTCTTCATTCTCTTCATTCTCTTGAATCCATTGACTGCATTTTAGACCAGTCACCATATGAAATTCTCTAATAGAGAATCTCACAGGCTGTCCACCAAAATGGAATAACAACTCATTTCGCTTCTTTGTCACCAATTTTCTGGCCAGTATGCAATGGAGAATCTTGCCTGAGAGCGTCATCTTTCCACTTGAATAAAACTTGAGAATCGGACCAAGAAAAGAGTTTTTTACTCTCTTAAATTCTTCAACTCCCATTATCTTTTCTACATCATCCATGTAACTTATACTGGAGAACTGGTTTATCTTTATAGACTTCCCACTCGGTTCATACCTCATCTTGAAAATTGGTGTAGGAAGATTAATGAACTCAGCTGGCGTTGAAACTGGGTCAGCTTGTGTTGAAACTGGGTCAGCTTGTGTTGAATTTTCCATTTTTTCTTTACGTTTAACCTGTTATATGAAAAGAAAGAACAATATAAATACATATGTTCTTTTAAAATCGCATACAGATGCTTCCTAAATCGCTACAGATGCTTCCTAAATCAGTCTAGATGCTTCCTAAATCGCCACAGAGGCTTCCTAAATCAGTCCATATGCTTCCTAAATCAGTCTAGATGCTTTCCTAAATCAGTTCAGATGCTTCCTAAATCAGTCCAGATGCTTCCTAAATCGCTACAGTTGCTTCCTTAATCGCTACAGATGCTTCCTAAATCGCTACAGATGCTTCCTAAATCAGTCTAGATGCTTCCTAAATCGCCACAGAGGCTTCCTAAAATCAGTCCAGATGCTTCCTAAATCAGTTTAGACGCTTCCTAAATCGCTACAGAGGCTTTCCTAAATCAGTCCAGATGCTTCCTAAATCAGTCCAGATGCTTCCTAAATCAGTCTAGATGCTTCCTAAATCAGTCTAGATGTTTCCCAATTCGCCACAGAGGCTTCTTAAATCAATAAATTAATACAGATGCTTCCTAAATCAATACATATGCTTTTCTCAAATGCTTCTCAAAATGCTTCTCAATTGCTTCCTAAAAAACTACAAATCCTTCTCAAATACAGATGCTCAAATACTCAAATCAATACAGATTCTCAAATACTCAAATCAATACATATGCTCAAATTCTTCCTAAATGCTTATTAAATCTTTCACAAAATGCTTCTCAAATGCTATCTAAATGCTCATCAAATGCTTTCTCAAAGGCTTCTCAAAAATGTTTCCTAAAATACTACGGATCCTTCTTAAATGTTTCCTAAATAACTTTATATACTTCACAAATCTCTTATTTTTACCAAATCATTCATACGCATGCATTCAATTACACAGACATTCAAGTTTGAATTATGTCAAACACTTTATATGCATCATCAATTCTACACATTTAAATCAAATTTGATGATATCCAAAACGCACAAACACAAATATCGTTGATACCCAACACACAAACACACAAAATCGATTCAATTCACAGACACAAACATTCATCAATGAAGACCTAAATCTATTAAACACAAAATCGATTAAAAATTTATAAAATACCTAAATCGATTCAAAGCAAAATCAAATTCAAAGCAGGATAATGAAAACTCATCAAGATTCACAAAACAAAAACGAGCATATAATACCTATTTTGACGGAATCTCGAGATTGATATTGTCAGGGCCGGAATCGCGAGATCGAGGCCGGAATCACGATATTGATATAGTCGGGGCCGGAATCACGGGAGATGGAAACCTAAATCGCCGGGAAAGTTGACGGAGAAAAAAAAAGAAACAATGCTATTTGTGAAAAATCTTATATTTTTAGAAAAAGGATATAATAGTCTTTTACACTTTAATGAATGCTAAAACAGTCCAAATTTAAGCGTGAGTGCTATGTAAGTCCCAAAAACTAAAAACAGTGCTAAAATTGAGAATTGCCCTAACTACAATGATATCAAAGTGTCTCATCATTCTTTAAACTAGATCAAAACTTTACTTAACTCTAAAAAATTATAGTTTTCATGGGATGATTGATAGAAAATAAAAATAATATTTGTAGAGTAATTTGGAGTGAATGAGAAAAAGAAAAAAATAGTGGGTGTAGTTTGAAACTTTGAATAATATAATAATATTATCTAATTAATCTATGTAACAGAAAAAGACCAAACTATTTATCTCTATTCAAAAGTAAATCAGCTGCAAATAGCTTATCTTGATTGGATACACTAAAAAGTGAATGAGCTGAAATAATATTTACTTCAAAACATTTACTCTACCATGGTTTAATATGTTGTGGTCAATTTTTTAGTGCAATTTTAAAGTTAATTGTTTTTATGTTGTGTTGAAAACTTACCCTAAGTTTTCCAATTTTCTGGGCTTTAAAAACTTATTGGGCTTCTAGGAGTTGGTAAAATAGAAAGACGCCACTTTTCTAAAAAGTCAAAAGTTTAGGGTTTCGGAACTCGTTCTTCTCCTATAAGCCGAGAACGAAAACCTTAAGCTCAATTCCGATTCTGCAACCATGAGTCGCTCAGGTCAGCCTCCGGATTTGAAGAAGTAAGCCCTTGTTCTCCTTTATCGCTTTCTATTTCTATTGTCTTCGTGTTTCTGATTTAATTTTGGTCTAATCTCTTGGTTTCCTTTGATGCAGATATATGGATAAGAATCTCCAAAGTAAGTTCACTATCTTCATCCTCGTTTATCTAATTAGAAAATTTTCTGTTTTATATAAATCTTTGGCTGAGATTTGATTACAACTTTTACCCAACGATCAAATCTGCTAATTTTAGGGTTTTTTGTATTATCTGAAATCAAATTGGGTATAATTCTAAAGATTTTGTTTATAGTTTCAAGAATTAGATTTTCAGCAAGATTAGTTATAATTGGAGTTTGTTTATCACCTTGTTCTTGGTCTTGTGATTGATGAATTGTATTTTGTAATGTAGTCAAGCTGAATGCTAACCGAATGGTTACTGGAACTCTTCGTGGATTCGACCAGTTCATGAATCTTGTTGTTGAGAACACTTTTGAGGTGAACGGTAATGACAAAACCGCGATTGGAATAGTGGTAAGTATCTTGATTCTGTGTCCCTTAATCATTTGTTGCTCTTGACCGATGTTTAACTTTGATTTTGTTTGGTTTGGGTGTGTGTAGGTGATAAGAGGAAACAGCATTATTACTGTTGAAGCTCTTGAACCAGTCGGCAGATCTTAGCTACATATATGTGTTGGTAACCATCTTTTGTTGTTGTTGTACTGAGCACTAGAATTGAGAAATCTTGGTGGTAGATTTGCAGTTTTTATGAACTGATTCAGTAAGATGTCTCTTGATGAATACTCTTTCTTGTACTAAAAAGATTGTGATGATCCCCACCAATGTGATGGCTTGTGCTTTTATCTCAAATCTTCATCTTTATCTTCTTTGCTTGGTTTATCCATCTGTCATTTTCTTACCTTGGTATAATTTTGTTTTACTCCCTGTTTGAGAAAATTAGTGGTAGCTTCGCACTTGTTATGAACTGATTGTTAAGTAGTCTACATGATGGAAAGGCTACTTTTAGTCTGGATCCATTGCTTTTATCTCAAATCCTCATCTTCTCCTATTAAGGGTTTAACCTTTTGATAAACCAAATCTAGACATAGCTCAAACAATGTTCAGTCTCTTCTTTTTGTTCTTTTGGTAAGGAATGAGATTTTGCAGAAAGCAAAATGCAGAAACATTAAATGCAAAAAACTACGCAAAGTCTTACATGTCTCAATCACTTCCCACAGACTGACATTGTAAAGGTTGAGTGTGTTTTCGATACTCCCAAGTATGTAGAGACTATCAATTTTTGTGCTTGATATTACTTTCTTTCATCTTAATGAACTAAGGCCAATCCAAGTAAATGCATAAAGTTGTACATAAATTTTCAACCATTCCATTAAGTAAAACAACTACTTCAAACAACTTATCTTTGAAACAAAGGCCATTGGAACAGTGTTAAAGCGTTATGTGATAACATAGTGCCATAGCCTCTGAGATATTCATTTATCAAAGTTGAAACTATCAAGAGCTCACTTCTCAACCTCTCCTTATAAGAACCTACCATGATCTATATGAAGGTACAACTAATGGGCCTAGGCTATATACTACAGATTTTGGGCCAGCACCAACTAATGGGTCCGCTAAATGTGTTGACTTGAGTTTTTCTCTTTGTTTCATCGGAAGTTAAACTCGTCTTCCTTTTCCCAAACTGTCTACTTCGCCGGAAAACAAATAAACGGAGACTAAGAATGGCGAATCAAGGAGCTAAAAAGCGAAAGGAAGAGAACGCTCGACACATGGAGAAAATCCGTCGTATCATCATTGCTTCTAATGTAACTTCCTCTTCCTCCGATCTATGCGTTTCCCCGATTTCTCCGATTTTCGCGATCCTTCAGCATTATTTTTGAAGTTTCTTTTAAAATTAGATCTTACTTCAATGAATTGAGGATTGGATTTGGTAAATACGTGTTTCACAGGTTGTGTACTTCGTTGTGAGGATGCTTATCTTCTATTCAAGCTTTACTTGGAAACACTTGATCGGCTTAGTGATAACTTCGGTAGCTTACGCATTTCCGTATAAGCAGCTTAATCAAATGGCAAAACCTAGTGTTACTGATGATGGTGAGCTTATCGATGGTGGATTTGACATGACCACTGGTGGAATTTGCGGGTACGGTTTCTGTTATTAAATGATCAACAAGAACCAAAATCTAGCTTCTTGTATGTTAGATTTGTATATTATAATGTTTGATTGTGTAATTTTGTATCATAATTTGTGATGATTCTTTGCAGATACTTGCATGATGTGATCTATATCACCTGCTTTGTTCAGCTAGCATCTATCATCTCTGGGAAGTTTTGGTACACGTATCTAGTGGTATGTATACACACATCTTTAGTTTTTTGTTTATTTGATAACCTTGAAGTAAGAGTTTGATTGAAATGATGCAATGTTTTGTTTTGGTGTTTAGATTCCTGCATTTGGAGCGTATAAAGCTTCTGGTCTTATTCGAGGATTCATGTCACAAGGGTCAGATGTAAGTAAAAGTCACTTACTTTGAGTACTTGTTGAACTGCTTTAAACAAGGCAAAATTTTTATTGTTATACCTTGGATTATAGGGAGGTGTGGAAGATGAGAAGTCTCGTAAAAAGCGGGAGAAGATGGAGAGGAAAGCTTCGAGAGGTCAAGTCAGAACAAGATGAGTGTGTTTTTTTGTAGAATACAACTTGAATTTGGGGATGTTTCTTCAAATTATACAAATGTATTCAAGAGGTAAACTCTCTTGGCTCTGTGAAATCTCTTTTTACATGGATGTGTTTTGCATATACAATATTTACTTTTAAACTGTATCATTGTGGGGAATAGTCATCGAGTAGAACACAGTCGATTCTCTGGAGATAGACGTTTTTTTCTTTGAGGTCGTAAGCAATGTTATAGTATTGTTGAGCCATTAGTCCAATAGCTGTGAAATTTTTGTACTGCATCCCATGTTCTGTGGTTGGCCTCACCGACATACAAAAGACGTTATGATAGATATCCGATTCTTTCAACGGATAAAACATGCTTGCAGCCTCCATAGCTAGCTCAGCTCCCCCTTCAAAACGAAATGTCACCACAGGGAAACCTATTAGCTCTTCGTTTATTCTCCCATGGTAGCACAAGAAGTCCCTAAACCAGAATCTCTCTAGTTGTGGATCCAGAATTGATTTTATTTCGTTGTAGAGTTCTCTGTAGGCTATATCTGCTAGCCATGTGAAGACTGTGCCTGAGTCCAGTATGACCCCTGTTCTTGGCCCTGTTCTTCTGAATACCACCGGCTCGATATTGAGTTGTGTATTCCCAACACTAATCCCTTCAAGATTCATATAGTAGACACCAGTCTCTGTTTCAATGGGTGTTGGATCACCGAGGATATCCGCATCCTCACCGAGAACCAGCTGATTGTAACCGTAGTTTTCATTAGCTAAATCGCCAATGCAGTACGAGAATTTAGACCCGAGCTGTACCGCAAGCGATGTGGGTTTAGCTCCTAAACCCAAAACACCAGTGACTATACTATCCAACTGCTCTCCATTCTCATAGCCACACCCAAAAGCAACAGGTCGGGTCACGACAGTGTTTCCGTTAGGTGTTGTGAATGTCAGTTGTTCTTTAGCAAGAACACCTTTTGAGCCAGCGCCGTTTATATACACCTGTTCGTAAAGGCACTCGCTTGAGTAGCCACAATGTCCGGTTGGTACGTGCCTGCAAAACCGATCATTGCAGGAGTACTCTACAAACGTTGAAGACAATGCAGAATTGAAGACAGGAGGGATCGTGTGCTTTGATGAGCAGTGTTTGCAGGAAATACATTGGATCCATAAAAGCGAGCTTCCGGTATCCATGATTGTGTACTGTGGTATCGGAGGCTGTCCTACCGAGAAATTCACAAAAAACATCGATGTCTTGATTGCTTGTTGCACATCGACTTGGAAATTGCTGCTGCTTAGCTCTTTATCAATCGAATTCTGTAGATGCATAAACCGAGCTGTTGAAATATCTGTCAGGTGTTTGATATGGTCTTCTGGACTGACCGAAACTCGAGCACCAGTCACTGATTCATGGTGTACTAGCTTCATAGCCATTCGGTTACGTTTAACGGATTCAGTAACTATGAAGTATGAGACAATGATGAAGAGTAAGAGTGCAAATTTTCCCATTGTTATGTTGGTCAGATAGAACAGAGACATGGACTTGGGGAATTACAGAGACCATTTTGTAACAGAAATTAAGATTAAGATACACTCATAGCATCAAGACTGTGATATGAACAAGGATTATAAAAGACACAAACAGTTGTATCATGACAAACATTAAATGAAATTATATATCAAAGTAGAACAACCAAAGATCATGAAACTATAAGTAGCAAAAGTTTGTTGGTGGTTTATATATAAAAAAGCTATCATGTACTTCACATCTTTAGTGAAATTTCTCTAACATTTTGGTTTTTATTATTAAATGAAAAGTAGGATAACCAATTAGAAATACAAGTCGAAATATCATTAAATTGTTTTTATGGTTAATTAATTGATATCAGTAAACTGTTGGTCTGAGAAAATTTGATAAGAACACATAAAGGTCAGAGTTTGACTTTGACCAAACATTACTTTCACAGGACCACAAGTTTTAAGACATGTTTGATAGATAACAATAAATCTTCAAGTTGTAAGTTTGAGACAAGACATAAACCAAAACAAACACTACCAAAAAAAGAAACGTAATATCTACATCCAAAATCATTTAAAAAGTTGACCCATAATCTCAACTTTTTCAGAGGATTGATAATCATTTACATGTCTACTATATTATCTCCAAAAATTTGAAGTCATGGGGATATTATATTTATATCTTTCTTGCTCTCTTTATCCAAAGATTTTACTACCTTGGACCAGATAGTTCCATAGCGAATGAATCCAACGCTTGATTATCATCTTCATCATCAAACCCTGAGGAGCCAAAAAGATGTTTGGTTTGGTTAATGCCATTAGCATCAGTAGAGGTAATAGTCCTGTAAGACATATTGGCATGGTAGAAATGTGAATGGCTATGTGAAGCAGCCCATCTCTCAGCTAAACCATCTCCTTCAAGCATCTGAACAACTTCAGACATTTTAGGTCTATGAGCTGGAAGAAACTGAGTACATAGTAAAGCCACTTGCACCATCTCTCCAACTTCTATTCTATCGTAGCTTGTCCCGAGTTCTCTGTCTACAAGCTCCTCTACTTTCATTTCTTTGTGTAGCTTCCTCACCTATTCAACACAAAACAGTTTTATAAAACATACTTTGGGTTAAAAAATTTAAAAGAATTTGTAATTTTGCTTACCCATTCAAGCATAGCTCCTTTCTGGCTAACGGTTTTGCCAAACTCAAGTGCTCTCATTCCTGTAATGAGCTCTAACAAGAGTATACCAAACCCAAAGACATCGGTTTTTTCAGACGACTGACCAGTTGAGAGATACTCAGGTGCAATGTGACCAACGGTGCCTCTAACCGCGGTTGTGACATGCGAGTCCTCGTGGTTAAGTAGCTTTGCTAGTCCAAAATCTCCAACAACAGCTTCAAAATACTCATCTAAGAGAATATTTGCTGCTTTGACATCTCTGTGAATGATCTTAGGATCACATTGCTCGTGTAGATAAAACAAACCTCTTGCAGCTCCTATAGCTATCTTCTTCCTTGTGTTCCAGTCTAATGCTGGTTTAGCTGTAAACAGTAAACAACACATCAGTTAAAAAAAAGTGACTTCACTTTTTTGTGACTAAACCGGTATCTATATAGAGATTACCTTTAAGCCTAGAGGCGACACTGCCATTGGACATGTAATGGTAAACAAGAAGTCTTTCGTTAGAACTAACGCAATAACCGATTAACCGAAGCAAGTTCCTATGAACAGCTAAGCTAATCATCTCAAGCTCGGTACGAAACTGTGAGTTCCCTGAGGCTCCATTCACATCTTTCAATCGTTTTACAGCAACCATTGTTCCATCTCCAAGCTTTCCTTTGTAGACATTACCAAACCCACCAGCACCAAGAATGGTCTTGGAGCTAAAACCATCTGTAGCTACATGAAGTTCTCTGAATGTAAAGCTTCTTAGATTTCCCAATCCTAGTAACCCTTCCTCTTGCTTGTCTACATTGAAAACCAAATTTTTTACTTTAGACAACAAAATCAATCTTCTTGAAATCAATTTACATAAAACCACAGTAGACGAACCGCTTATGCGAAGAATCATTAGTCTTCTTTGTTTCTTTCGGTACCAAATGAAGCCGAGAGAGAGGATTACACTAACAGCAAAGCCAAGACTTACACCAAGCGCAACAGCTAATATATTGGTCCTTCGTCCTGCAAATCTCAAAACGGTAAAACTCATGAAAAATGCATAAAGCTAAGTAAAAAAGCGAGGTGAGGATTTTACCTGATGAGGAGCGTAAAGAGACAGAAAGAGGGCTTGCGTTGATTGATCCTGAACAAATCTCAGGTGGACTGTTTTTACAAATCAAAGGGTTCCCAGCTACACTACATTCAACAGTTAAAACACAATTTAGAAAAGAGAAAAACTCAATCTTGAATCTTGACAAGAACCAAGAAGTTTGAAACGAAAACGATAAAGAAAGTTTTACTTGAATGTTTTTGCAGGGAATTTAGGAACAGGACCTCTGAGATTGTTATAAGACAAGTCTCTGAAACCAAAAACATGAGTCTTTAAGGTCAAAAGTAAGGAGAAAAAAATTGAAACTTGTAAATCTGTAAATACTTACAAGAAGGAAAGGTGAGGGATTTGAGACAGAGAAGCAGGAAGGGGCCCAGATAATGAGTTATTGTTCAACCTCCTAATCAAATCATTACAGAGAAGGAACACACGTACGAGGTTAAAAGAACGAAGCTTTGATTGATTGTAAAGAACATCTTAGAGAGACTACTTACAGATATTGGAGACTACTCAGTTGGTTAACAGAACCGGGAATTTCACCGGAGAACCGGTTATTAGAAAAATCCAAAGTCTGTAATTTGGGAAGAGAACAAAGCTCCGGTGGGATTTTGCCTGAGATGTTATTGTTCTGTAATAACCTTCAAAAATCCAAAAAAAAAAAACAAAAATGGTTGAAAGTAAGAAACAAACAAAAGGAGAGATTTTTATATGAAAGGGAAAAAAACAAATAAGCTTACACTTGTCTAAGATTAGTGAGATTCCCAATTGAACCAGATAAAGTTCCTGAAAGAGACTGACTTGGAGCTCCTCTGTAATTGAAGAAACAGAGAAGAGATTTGTCACTATTAGTGTCTATGAAAACAAAACAAAACTAAAAATTACTTACAAGCCAGTAACGAGATTGTCAGGAGAACAAGTAATCATAGTCCAGCTACAAGGATCAACAGAGAACTCATCCCAGTTGTTTAAAACACCATGAGGATCATGTAAATCGTTCTTTATGTTTATCAACGCGTCCACTGTAAAACAAATATCATAAAGTTTGTAACTTTCTCGAAAACCCATAATTAAAAAATGAATCTTTTTTTTGGGTTTAGATTTTGTTTACCTTCAGGGTTTCTGGGTTCAGAAGAGATACAACAAGTAGAGAAGAAACAGAATAACAAGAAAGAAGAGAGAAAAAAATGATTTTTATTCATTGTTGTTATTGTCTTCTTCATTAGCACCATGACCATGAGTTTAGTTTACCAGAAGGAGAAGGAAGACAGAAGCATAAAAATCATTACTTTGTTGATGTTTTGTGCCCACAAAAAGAGAAAGCAAAAAGCTACAAAAGAAGGAAAAATGAATGCTTTTTTCTTGGGTCTATTAAAAACTCTTTCTTTTCTTTCTTTCTTGCTTTCTTCAGTGTATCTCGCAAGAATTGTTATGAATTTAAGGAGACGATAATAAAACACAAGAAAAGTGAGAGAGAAAGCTAAAAGACCAGAGAAGAGAGGAGTTTCTGGGTTTTGAGAGAGAGAGAAGGTTGTGTTGTGGTTTGTAGGGAAGTGAGAATCAGGTAGCAAAGCTGATACGGACCCGTATGGTGAATACTTTCTCTTTTTGAATTTTCTTTTGGTTTTATTTTTTAATTTTTATGCCAATTTTGTGAAAACTTGTTCTAACATAAATAAGGGTTGGCAAATGCAATGCAGACAACGAGATGGGGATGAGAACATAACGGAAAATAAGTAAAAGTAAAAACAAAATCATTTTTATTTGATTTTTGTATTAAAAAAAACGAATGCTCACTATTGAAATTCTTTTTATATGCTTGAGAAAAGAGATAAAATAGAGCATATTATCAACGTACAAGTCTGGTGTCGTTTTTTATTTGGTTATTGTATAAAAGAATGAGAAGTATCACTAGCGAAATTCCCTTTTTTATGCTTGAGAAAAGTGATAAAATAAAGTGTATTTTTATATTAAATTGCAGAATTCTCAAAAATACTATTTCTGTTATATCATGTAAAAAAAACAGAAATCTTAAATTATAAATTTACTATAAATTTTTGTTTAGCAATTCAAATATACGATCGATATCATTTTAAAATTTGCGGAATTTTGAAGGAGTTGTTTTGGTATTTAAGATTTGCTAGATGCTAGGCGAAATAGGAAGAGACATGAGACAAACTGTATTGGTAACAATGTTCATGATCAGTTTCATCTTTGTGGGCAACAACAACATTGAAAGGTGCATTAGCTTCCAAATCAACTATATCATGTGTTAACCAAGTCAAACAAAAGCATTGTAGCCAACAATTGATCAAAAGCACCCAAAACGGTTCAGGCTTGACAACTTAAATAAAATTTCTTAACACAAAAGTATGACCAAAAAAAAAGGTGAAAGTGGTGAATAGTTTTGATACCAAAAACTAGTTTCACAGAAAATGATATCGCAAAAATTAACTATAAATTTTTGGGATTAAAACTCGTAAGCGCACCAATTTCCTGAAAAATATAACCAACAAAACATATTATCGACTACGATTTGTAAACTTGTCACCTAAATAATATTGGTTATAAATGTAAAATATACATGCACGTATAAACACAAAACAGTAAAGAGAAATTGTTCAGCAAGGTTTATTTTCATATAGGATAAAACTACAAATAAAATAAATAATTTCATTGTTCTCGAGTCTCGACCAATAGATTAGGAATGTGGTAAAGTTTAGACATCGTAATGTAATAAGCTGAAAACTCCACTAATCTTATTATCATCCCAAACATCTCAATAAGGTTCTTACATAACATAGCTAAGTTAAGAGATAATTGAGCATGCCATGATGTTGTTAGAATATCATATACCATGACCAATACCCCAGTTGGTCCTATACATATGACTCACTATTAGGAAAAAAAACTGCGATAGCTAAATGATGATGTGCTATATCGATTAACCATAGACCTTCAATCACTGGATCTAATCCGCCATGAAAAGTAAGAAATTCCGAGTATTTAGACTAATTTAAGATAAAAAAAAATGGTTGCTCCTTCACCAAAACTTGAATAAAGTTGAGCCAAAAGATCCCGACTCAAAATAAATTCATGAGGAAGCGGTATTTACTTTTACTAATCCAAAAGTTATTGTCATTAAAATAACTAAAAATTAAAAATAATTTGATAGTTGAATAAGATATATTTTGTCTCCAGTAAAAGTGTATTTTTTTTAAGCACAGAATTGACGTGTGTAGTACTACTACTACCACCAGTTGTAGCCAGTTGCAGTGTGTACGAGATTGTTGTGTATATATTTTTTTTTTTTGTCATCAGATATTCAGTCTCAGCCAAAGATCTTGACACAGTCTTTTGTTTCTTAGTTTTCCAGGAAATAGGAGAACCACCAAGAAATGTAATATATAAGCTTAAAGACCGATGGGACAGCGGGCAAGATGCATAATCAGAATCACAATAAGCTGCAAGAGTTAAATCCGAGTCAAAACACAACATGATACCTTGACCCGGAGATCTTTTGAAAAAACGAACAACCCTGAGAGCTGCATCCCAATGAGCTTCACGTGGCTGCTGCATAAATTGCAACAACACATGAACAGAATAACACAAACCAGGGCGTGTGGTCAGCAGGTAAATCAGACGTCCCACAAGATGCCGGTAGCGAGCTGGGTCAGAAATAAAGGGACTCTCATCAAGAGCCAGCTGATGATATTGTTCCATATGCGTCGTTTGATAACATCGAGTTTTTACCTATTTTAGCCATTGTTTTCTTATGGTTTTATGGAGATTTGATTGGTTTACAAGGCTAAAAAAGTTATTATCAAGTATTTGCGGATTCAAAAAGGTTTTGTAGGTTTTATGGAGTATTGGATCCAAAAGGAGCAAAAACCCGTTTTAAAGCAGTTTCAAAGCATCAGAAGTTTGGAAATGTTTTAAGACCTTTCCCTGCACCAAAATGAGAGTTCTTGGTGTATATGGAAAGCTAAAAGAGTCAAGATTCACCTTGGACAAGAATGAAAGCAATCCATTCAGCCATTTGGAAGATGTATCCCAAAGAGTGAAGCACTGTCAAACCTCGGTCACACGGCCCGTGACCGAGGTCCAGCCTCTTGGTGAGTCCGGTCACAAGCCCCGTGACCGGGGCTTTCTCTCAAGACTCCTACAGACCTCAGGCCCACGTCAAAACCTGGCCCATGCCCCTACATCCATTCAAATGACGAGTTTGCCCAAGGAAACCCTAAAAACCGAACCCTAATGATCCCTAGGACCTATATATACTTATTTTGACCTAATGAGAAGTGTTCTTTTTTACCTCAAAATGGCCGCCCCTAGTGAGCCGTCCATCACCTCATCACCGCTGTCCTTGCCCTAGAAGAAGATCTCGTTGCCGCCACAAGCCGCCGAGTACATTCCACCATTTTGAAGCCGCCGAAGTCACCACTTCTCTCTCTACTCTTGTTTCATCTCTCATATCTATTAACCACTTGTAAAAGGAAGAAGATTCATCAACTTTGTATCTCAGAGAAGATTTCTAAACCCTTTTTTATATTCTATTTGCAATCTATTATTCATATGGTTTTGCTTTCCATGAATATGTGTGAGTAGTTTTCTTTGTTGGGTAGTTAGGGTGCATTATAGGGAATCATGAGACCGATTGTTTAGGTTGTTAGATCTGAAATTATTCATCATATGTTCTTCTTCCTAGGCTTGTTCTTAATGCATATTGCTAGAGTAGCTAACTAGTAATTGAAGTTTGGTGATTTATACATCGATAGATCTAAAGATTTGTTTGCACTAGCCTTTGTGAGTATTGTGTTATAACCTGCGATAGTTGAGTTATAGGGTTTTGCGGACTAGAATCAAACTTGAATTTAATGTTTCAATATTTGCATCTTTGCCTACGGAAGTTGAGTACTGTTTGCATTTAGACATTAGGCGATTGGTATTATGAACTGCAAATCTTTTATTCATCCGTGTTTCGTAGTCCAAGAATATCCACATCATTGAATAATCCTGATTTGATTTCCTTTGCAGACATTCATCTTATGAAACCCTGAGAAATCCCTTGCAATCCAACATTCCGTTTTTATTGATATTTACTTTGTTTCTTGCCGCATTTGTTTTGCTGCATATTTTCGTGACACATCAACAACCCCCCATTCATTGTTTTGTCTTAGCCATATTTCATTCCAGTATTCTCGTAACGTGATGTTAAGTTATGTGGGATCGATAACCTTAAATATTACATTCGAAGTACTGTGCACTTGCAGTCACGTGTGGATTCTAGGTAAAAGTTTTGATTGAAAATCCATACAAGATCAAGCTTTTTGGCGCCGTTGCTGGGGAATTTGTTGCATTACTTGCGAGTTTAAGATTGAAATTTTGTCTAAGACCTTTATTTTTTTCAGCTTGCTTTGATATTTTCATTTACTTTTCTCAGGTACTCTCAAGCTTTGCTTGAATGGAGCACCAACACCATATTCTAGGAGATCCTGGCGATCCACCACCTCGGAGGGACGGCCAAGTATTTGCTGGAAACGATGGAGCATACATTCCGGATCAGCTGGATCCACTTACCAAGAAGATTGCTGAGTTTGACACTCCTTGCCAACACTTTAAAAGCGGTTCCGCATTTCAACCAATGCATCCGCAACAAGAAGAGTTCAAGATTAGCCTTAGAGTCATCATTCTAGTGAAGGAAAAACTATACTTTGGTTTACCTTCAGAGTACCCGATGGATCACATACATAACTATGAAGATATATGTGAAGCCACCACTACCAATGAAGACTTTAGAAGCTACTTGAAGTGCACATTATTCTCTTTTTCTCTTGGAGACAAGGCAAATAGATGGTGGAAGTCTCTTCCTCAGGCGTCAATCTCTACTTGGGAAGCATGTAAGAGTGCCTTTGTTAAATATTTCTACACCAAATCTCGGTCCAATCTGTTTCGAGACAAGATTCAGGGGTTTCGACAAGGAGTCAAGGAGTCTATTCTTGAGGCATGGGAGCGATTTCAGGAGTATGAAAGAGATTATCCTCATCATGGTTACACAAAAGGTAACATGATGAATACATTCTACAGGGGTTTTCATGGTGAGTACCAACAGTCTCTTTATATTGCAAGCAATGGAGACTTCTCTACAAAAACCATTGAAGATGCCTGGACCTTGATCACTAATTTTGCTGAGAGTGATAGCTACATAACCAACAATCGGAAGCTATCCATTTCGGATGGAGAACCGGGTACTTCTACTGAATTCAAGGTACTTGCAAACTCTATCAATCAAATGGCCAAGAATATCAATAGACTTGTCCATTTTCATGAATGGGAAGAGTTTGATGATCAAGAAGAAGATATGAACTACATCAGTCATAGAAGAGGGTACTGAGGGAGGTACATGAATTGAAATTTCCATGATCATGACTACAATAGAGGAAATTTTTGACAAAAGGCTACTTTCACCGATGTTCAAGGTTTTCAAAGAGGATACCACAATGTTCATCTGCAAGATCAACATTCTATCTTTGGAGACTTAGTGGAACAAATGAGAGCTAGCCATCAGAATTTCACAGAGGAGTTGAGAAGAAAAGTTGACAACAATTACCAAGAACTCAATGGTAAGATTGAATCTCTTTCAGCTAGGATTGATCTTATTGGCATGCAAAACAGAGAAACGACTTTTGCTATTGAGAAATCTTTGGAGAGAGATGCTCAGTTGAAAAATATCACTCTAAAAAGTGGCACAGCTTACAAAGAACCCGAGTATCCTAAGGATTCTGTGGAGAAAGAACCAAAAGAACCAGAAACCATACAAATCCAAGAAGAAGAAGAAATCGAGAAGGAGGAAGAACTGATCTGTGAGCTTACTAAAGAAGCTCCACCTCCTCCTCAGCCTCTTGAACGTATCTATCAACCTAAGGTACCATATCCTGGCCCTCCTAAAAGTCTGAAGAAAGCAAGATAATTGGCCAAGCTACAAGAGATTATCAGACAGCTCAGTATAAGGTTACCTTTTGTTCAAGCTTGCACAATGATTCCACCTCTCAGGAAGTACATGAAGAGTATCTTGACGAACAACATTGTCCTCGATGATGGAGTAATGATGATTACCCAGGAGTGTAGTGCTATACTACAGAACCAGAAGAAGTTTGATCCGGCAGTTTTGTGTTGTTATGCGAGATCAAGAAGGAAGTATTTGAGCGTGCCCTTTGTGATTTGGGTTCAAGCATCAATATGATGCCTCTTACTGTGGCAAAACGCCTAGGATACTCTATTTTCAAGCCTACAAGGATCTCATTAGTCCTTGCAGACCGATCTGTTCGGAAACCAGTAGGAATTCTCATTGATGTGCCCATCATCATTGGTGGATGCGAGATTCCCACAGATTTTGTTGTTCTTGAGTTTGAGAAGGAACCAAGGGACCCCCTGATCTTAGGTCGTCCATTCCTCTCTACTGCAGGAGCTCTCATTGATGTCCCTAATGGAAAGATTGACCTCCGACTAGGTAATTCTGTTATGAAGTTCGACATGAACGATACTCTGAAGCAAAAGATAAGTGACAACCGGATCTTTTCTGGTGATGATTTGGAGAAGACCACTCTTGGAGTATGTGAGATGCTTGCTCTTGAAGATCCTTTGGAAGTAGCATTGACAAGAGATTCAAGCGATTGTGATATTTTAGAGGATTCCGTGGGAAAATACAAAAAGTTATGCGGGACATGGTGCATATCTCAATATAGATGAGAAGATCATCAATCCTAATCCGCCTAAGAACACTCCAGCCATGATATCCGATCCGTGGAGTGAACTTAAAGCGCCAAAATTCGAGCTTAAGCAGCTCTTTATTAGTTTAAAGTATGCATTTCTCGTCCCTAACTCCTCTTATCCAGTTATCATCAATTATGGTCTAAATGAGATAGAGACCACAATGCTTCTTACTGAGCTAAGGAAGAATAGGAAAGCTTTGAGATATTCATTGGAAGACATTCCAGGTATTTTCCCCAATCTCTGTATGCATAGGATTCATCTCGAAGAAGGTTCGAAGAATTCTATTGAACATCAAAGGAGAGTAAACCATAATCTCAAAGATGTTGTGAAGAAAGAGATTATGAAACTTATGGATGCTGGGATCATTAATCCAATCTCTGATAGTACATAGGTTAGTCCAGTCCATGTCGTGCATAAGAAGGGAGGCGTGACAGTTATCAAATCAGAGAATGACGAGCTCATTGCCACTCGGATGATGACAGGACACATGATGTGTATCGACTACCGAAAGCTCAACACCTCTACGAGAAAGGATCATTTTCCTTTACCTTTCATTGATCAGATGCTTGAAAGGTTAGCAAATCACAAATACTACTGTTTCTTGGATGGATACTCAGGATTCTTTCAGATTCCGATCCACCCCGATGATCAAGAGAAGACAACATTCACATGTCCCTACGGTACTTTTGCATACCGTAGAATGCCCTTTGGGTTATGCAACGCCCCAACTACCTTCTAGCGTTGCATGATGTCTATCTTTACAGATTATATTGAAGATTTAATGGAAGTATTCATGGACGATTTCTCAGTGTATGGTCCATCTTTTGAAGAATGTTTGTCAGACCTTGGCAAAGTGCTTCAAAGGTGTAAAGATAAGCACCTAGTTCTCAATTGGGAGAAGTGTCATTTCATGGTACGAGATGGCATTGTACTTGGGCACAAAATCTCTGAGAAAAGTATTGAGGTTGAGAAGGAAAAGATTGAAGTCATAATGAGCCTACAGCCGCCTACTAATGTGAAAGGAATAAGGACTTTCCTTGGGCATGCTGAATTCTATAGATGGTTCATACAAGACTTTTCGAAGACTGTGAGACCCTTCACATGCCTCTTTTGTAAGGATGTCGTATTTGAGTTTGATAAAGACTGTCTTGCTGCGTTTCATACAATTAAGAAGGCACTAATCTCAGCCCCTATAGTCCAACCACCGGATTGGGAGCTACCTTTTGAGATTATGTGTGACGCTAGCGATTATGCCATTGGAGCTGTACTTGGTCAAAGAAAGGATAAGAAGCTGAATGTCATCTACTATGCAAGTAGAACTCTTGATGAAGCTCACTGCAACTATGCCACAACAGAGAAAGAGATTTTGGCTGTTGTGTTTGCTGTCGAGAAGTTCAGACAATATCTTGTAGGATCTAAATCATTGTCCATACAGACCATGCGGCCATTCGATATCTCATGTCGAAGAAGGATGCCAAGCCATGCCTGATAAGGTGGATACTCTTGCTGCAAAAGTTTAATATTGAGATACGAGATCGCAGAGGCGCAGACAATGGAGTCGCGGACCACCTCTCGCGAATGAGGGTTGAAGATCTCATTCCTTTAGACGATAGTCTACCTGAAGAGAATGTGTATAGCATCAAAGCTGTACCAATTTCTGGAGCTACAGCACCACCACGACCTGGAATGGTAAGATCTTATGCCTATGACACCCTCTGGTTTAGGCACTATGCGAATTACCTTGCTGCAGAAGTTGAGCCACCTAAGTTCTTTGGTTATAATAAGAAGAAATTCTTGAGAGAAGTAAAGAGATTCTACTGGGATGAGTCCTATCTTTACAAGAAGTGCTCAGATGGCTTGTTTAGAAGATGTATTCCGGAAGAAGAAGTCAATGGAGTTCTATTCGGATGTCATAGCTCATACTATGCGGGTCATTTCACAACTTTTAAAACTGTTTCCAAGGTTTTGCAAGATGGATTTTGGTGGCCCACTATGTTTAAGGATGCTCAGGCGTTCATATCTAAGTGTGATGCTTGCCAAAGGATGGACAACATAAGTAAGAGAAACGAGATGTCACAGAACTTCATACTTGAAGTTGAATTTTTTGATGTGTGGGGAATAGATTTCATGGGACCTTTCCTGAAGTCTAATGGTAATGAATACATTCTCGTTGCTGTTGACTATGTTTCTAAATGGGTGGAGGCGATAGCTAGTACCACCAATGATGCGAATGTGAAGGTGAAGATGTTCAAGACAATCATATTCCCAAGATTCGGAGTTTCGCGCGTATGATAAGTGATGGAGGATCCCACTTTATCAATGGAACTATCAGGACACTTTTCAAGAAGAACGGGATCACTCACAAAGTTTCTTCCCCGTATCACCCTCAGACGAGTGGGCAAGTGGAGATCTCAAACAGAGAGATCAAGTCCATTTTGCAGAAGACCACGTCAAAGACAAGGAAAGATTGGTCTACCAAGTTGGATGATGCTCTTTGGGCATACATGACCGCATTCAAAACGCCATTAGGTACCAGTCCTTTTCATATTGTCTATGGGAAATCTTGTCATTTACCTGTTGAATTGGAATACAAAGCCGCTTGGATCGTGAAGGAGTTAAACTTCAATCTTAAGACAGCCTCCGAAAGAAGATTGATCCAACTGAATGAATTGGATGAGATACGGCACACTGCTTATGAGAATGCTAGGATATACAAGGAGAGAACTAAGGCCTACCATGACAAGAAGATAATACCAAAGTCATTCGCTCCACACGACAAGGTGTTACTCTTCAACTCTAGGCTCAAAATTTTCCCAGGAAAGTTAAGATCAAGATGGTCCGGACCATTCACGATCAAAGAAGTCATGCCATTTGGAACAGTTGTCCCCCTTAATGAAAAAGGCATGCCATTCACTGTGAATGGGCAACGCTTAAAACCCTACCTAGCAGAAGTTGGAAAAGATGGAGCAACATCAGTTGCTTTACTCAATGCTCCGGAAGCATAGTCCCAATACCAAAGTCTAGCCAAAGACTTTAAACAAGTGCGCTTAGTGGGAGGTAACCCGCTTGTTGTTTATAAATAGAAGAAAAGAAAATACAAAATCTAGAAAAACAGAGAACAGAAAAAGAATGAGAAGGTTCACCTTAGGTTAAGAGGGATGTGACCAAGGACGACAAGGAGGCCAAACCTCGGTCACAAGCCCATGACCGAGGCCCCAAGAAGGGTGAGAAACCTCGGTCACTAAGGATCGTTACCAAGGTTTGGTCACGGGCTTCGTGACCGAGGTCATGCCACTCCTCTTACACCATGTTACTTCACTGCTCAAGATCACTTCACCAATCCGACCACAAGCATATTTGGAGCAAAACAGTCACTATGGGCAGTTCTTAACCATGGCCATCATGACATCAATGAGATAACCATTCTATCCCTATCTTTATTTTCATTTTATCTACCTTTTGCAAATTATTGATGGTTTTTAGGTTTTTGTCTCATGAAAGATGCACACTTATAGAGATCTTCACAAATAATTAAATGGACTAGAACCAAGTCTATATGATGTCAAGTTTCAAAGGAAGATACACCGGTTAGTCACCAACATTCTGATTCAGGTGACATTGTTCTTAAATCCAATATTTCCTTATGATTTCCATCCTTTTCCCACCGAGGACGGTGTGATTTAAGTCTGGGGGGAAGAATGTTCATCCGTTACTGATACTTCTATTCTGTTGACCTGAGACCTTTTTCTACTTGTTACATCAATGATATTGCTTTTATCGAGTCATTCGTATTTTTTATTTTATTGAGTCAAAACAAGTTGGAGATAATGACTCTATGACGTGATGTGATCGACCTATATGTACTCTGATACACCTCCTAAGGAGAAGTTTTGCAAGATTCACTAAGAACGGACAATACCTAGAAGCTCACCGCATGACCTTTCTCCCCGAAGTTTCATCATACGGAAAATGCGGTTGGAACGGACGTTAACTCCACTGTATTTGAACCATAATCCTGACTTCAATTATTTCTCATGAGAGGCGTTAGATCGGTGAAACGAGTAGCACATTCAGGACTTCTTATCCCTTTTACCACTCTTTGCTGATCCTGAAAGGCCACTCATTTTTAGTGGTTTACCCTTACACAATATATTTTTTTTTCAGACCTCTCACCAATCTCTTTTTCGATCTCGTTGGCAGATATGCGTAGAAACGCGAGAGACAAAATTTTGACACAGTTTTCCAACCACTTGAAGATGGAGAGCTTGAAGAAATCAAAGAAGAGATAGAGAGAGAGTCATGATTTGGTCTACACAACATTATGTCTTGGAATCAATAAGAAAAAGCTTCTCACATCTTGTGCTTGAGACTTGTAAATTTATGTACCGTTTCCCCTTTCACCAAAATAAAAATAAAAGAGAAGAAAAGAAAAGAAAGAAAAGAAAGGAAACGGTTACGAAATAATCTCATAAGCACAGGAAATCCCGAGAAGAAGACTATAAAGAGAAGATGTTATGAAGATTGTGCAAAGAACCCCACAGAAAATTCTAAGTCTGGGGGAACCAGAAGAAGAAAAGAAGTAAAGGAACAAAGTTTTGACATGAAGAAGTGGTTGGAAGCTGTGAACATCAATGGGTTCATACTCTCTTGCGGGTCTGCGACATAGCTGATCTCTGAGTTCACGGTACGCCCTAAACACTTCAAACTCCACTTAAACACCAAAAGCCTTTTTATACCAAGTGCCGTCTACCCCGAATGACGTTTTCTCTTGAGAAATCCACGCCACCCCTTAATGAATGTAAGGAATTTCCTGAAGTGAATTTCAAAGTCTCTTGACAGTTTGAGATGAAAGGATCAGAGATTGAGAATGTTGTGAGTCTATAGTGAGAATGTTTTGAATCCTTGAACTAACCAATATGCAGGTTATCCATTGGAGTATGGTCCCTGATCATAAAAGAGTTTCCGTGATTTTCAAACCTCTTCTCCGGTCTTGTTTGCTTGAAGACAAGCAAAGTTTAAGTCTGAGGGAGTTGATAACATCGAGTTTTTACCTATTTTAGCCATTATTTTCTTATGGTTTTATGGAGATTTGATGGTTTTCAAGGCTAAAAAGGTTATTATCAAGTATTTGCGGATTCAAAATGGTTTTGTAGGTTTTAAGGCAGTTTCAAAGCATCAGAAGTTTGGCAATGTTTGAAGACCTCCCCTGCACCAAAATAAGAGTTCTTGGTGTCTATGGAAAGCTAGAAGAGTCAAGATTCACCTGGGATAATAATGGAAGCAATCCATTCAGCCGTTTGGAAGATCCATCTCAAAGAATGAAGCACTGTCAAACCTCGGTCACACGGCCCGTGACCGAGGTCCAGCCTCTTGGTGAGTCTGGTCACAAGCCCCATGACTGGGGCTTTCTCTCAAGACTCCTACGGACCTCAGGCCCACGTAAAAATCTGGCTCATGCCCCTACATCCATTCAAATGATGAGTTTGCCCAAGGAAACCCTAAAAACCGAACCCTAATGATCTCTAGGACCTATATATACTTATTTTGACCTAATGAGAAGTGTGCTTCGTTTTTACCTCAAAGTGGCCACCCCTAGTGAGCCATCCATCACCTCATCACTGCCGTCCTTACCCTAGAAGAACATCTCGTTGCCGCCACAAGCTGCCGAGTCAATTCCACCACTTTGAAGCCGCCGAAGTCACCACGTCTCTCTCTACTCTTGTTTCATCTCTCATATCTATTCACCATTTGTAAAAGAAAGAAGATTCATCAACTTTGTATCTCAGAGAAGATTTATAAACCATTTTTTTATATTCTAGTTGCAATCTATTATTCATATGGTTTTGCTTTCGATGAATATGTGTGAGTAGTTTTCTTTGTTGGGTAGTTAGGGTGCATTCTAGGGAATCATGAAACCGATTTTTTAGGTTGTTAGATCTGGAATTATTCATCATATGTTCTTCGTCCTAGGTTTTTTCTTAATGCATATTGCTAGAGTAGCTAACTAGTAATTGAAGTTTGGTGATTTATACATCGATAGAGCTATAAATTTGTTTGCACTAGCCTTGGTGAGTATTGTGTTTTAACCTGCAATAGTTGAGTTATAGGGTTTTACGGATTAGAATCAAACTTAAATTTAATGCTTGAATATTTGTATGTTTGCCTGCAGAAGTTGAGTACTGTTTACATTTAGACATTAGGCGATTGGTATTGTGAACTGCATATCTTTTGTTCATCCGTGTTTCGTAGTCCAAGAACATCCACATCATTGAATAATCTGATTTGATTTCCTTTGCATACATTCATCTTATGAAACCCTGAGAAACCCCTTGCAACCCAGCGTTCCGTTTTTTTTTTATATTTGCTTTGTTTCTTGCCGCATTTATTTTGCTGCATATTTTCATGACACATCAACAACCCCTCCCCCCCCCCCCACCCATTCATTGTTTTGTCTTAGCCATATTTCATTCCAATATTCTCATAACATGATCTTAAGTCTCTGTGGGATTGATAACCTTAAATACTACATTTGAAGTACTATGTACTTGCACTCACGTGTGGATTCTAGGTAAAAGTTTTGATTGAAAATCCATACCACATCATCGTTGCGGATTTTGATCCAAGAAGTCCAGTCTCAGTTACAATATCCAGAATATATTTTCGCTGAGAAAAAAAAATACCTTCTTCATTGCGAGCAACCTCCAAACCAAGAAAATATTTTGCTTTGCCAAGATCCTTCATACGAAACCAAGTGCCCAAATAAACTTTAAACTTCGTTAGTGTGGGAATATCATTACCACAAACCAACAAGTCATCAATATAGACCAAGACGCGGAGTTCAATCTCACCACGAGTGAGAGTAAAAAGAGAGTAATCCGCATAGGACTGAGTAAAACCAAATGTTTTCAATGCAGAAGCAAGTTTAGCAAACCAACAACGTGGAGCTTTCTTAAGACCATATAAAGACTTGTGCAAATGGCAAACCTTATTAGGATCCGGATGATGAAAACCAAATGGAAGCTTCATATATACCTCTTCTTTGAGATCACCATTTAGAAAAGCATTGTAGACATCCATGTGGTAAACTTCCCAATTCTTTGTGGACATAATACGAAGCAAGTTGCAAACTGTGGACATCTTAGCAACAGGAGCAAATGTCTCATCATAGTCTTCCCCTGCAGCTTGATGATTCCCAAGGACTACTAACCTTGCTTTGTATCTCTCTATTGTACCATCCGCATTATATTTTATCTTAAACACCCACTGATTTCCGAGAGCCTCTTTTCCAGGAGGCAAATCCACAAAACTAAAAGTACCACTTTCTTGTAAAGCATCAACTTCAAATGTCATAGAATTTTTCCAAACCTTACCCTTCATTGCTTCTTTATAACCTCTTGGTTCTGTTCCCGCTAATATGGCGGCAAGAAA
The DNA here is from genome assembly GCA_963555745.1 of Cardamine flexuosa. Taxonomy (NCBI): domain Eukaryota; kingdom Viridiplantae; phylum Streptophyta; class Magnoliopsida; order Brassicales; family Brassicaceae; genus Cardamine; species Cardamine flexuosa. The sequence continues at coordinate 21,416,196 of OY743217.1, read as the reverse complement.
AACTTGATGACCAGAAGAAAACAAGTCATCAGAAATGTATTCATGAAGAGGATAAGGTGTAGTACCTGGTGTCGTGACCGTAGCCGAGGAATCTGATGGAGAAGCCGGAGGAACGTGAGGAGTGGAGAATGTATTATCTTTGCTTGTGTAATGTGTCACATAACCTTTCAGGCGAACATTAAGGAAACATTGACGCTCACTTCGTCTTAAAAGTTGTTCCGGAGCCAAGTCAACACTCGGAGCACTAGCAGAATCAGAAACTTGTACCAACGGAGAAGAAACAGATTCTGAAGTAGAAGATGAAGACGGAGAAGAACTTGGTTCAGGAGAAGTTACAGCCAAAGGAGTAGTTTTTGGAGAGCTAGAATCCAGAGAGCTTGGTTCCGGTGTTGGAGAACCTGGAGACTCGGGTTTTGGGATATTAGGAGTTGTATCACTACTCCCCCTATCTGAAGAACTGGGTCTGAGAATACAATCCTCATCTTCGAAATGATCTGATGAAAGAGGAACAATTGTTTCTTGCGTAAGAAGTTCTTTTGTTGATTGAAAAGGAAACACGTCCTCTTCAAAATCACATCACGAGAGACAAAACATTCCTCTGTTTCAAGATCATAAACAGACCATCCTTTCTTACCAAAGGGGTACCCAACGAAAATGCAATGACGACTCCGGGAACCAAATTTATCTTTATCACGAGCGCGGAAGTGTGTGTAACAAGAAGACCCAAATACGCGGAGCTCATTGTAATTCGGTGGAGTGCCAAAAAGAAGTTCATGAGGAGTCCAGCCTCCATGAATTTGTGTAGGTGTTCGATTGATAAGATGTGCTACCGTAAGAATGGCTTCTCTCCAAAACTTAACTAGAAGATGTGCTTGAAATAACAAAGAACGAGCAACGTTTATAATATGACGATGCTTACGCTCGACACGGCCGTTTTATTGAGGAGTTCCGACACAAGAGGTTTTGTGAATAATGCCTTGCTCTTTAAAGAAAGATCCAAGACACATAAACTCTGTGTCGTTGTCGCTACGCACCATTTTAACAGATTTTCCAAATTGTTTTTTGGCATAAGCACAAAAATTCTTCAAAACTGGCCGAACTTCAGACTTTTCAAGCAAGAGATGGAGCTAAACAGATCGTGAGAAATCATCTACGATAGTAAAAAAAATAAGCAGCACCACAAGAATATCAAGTCCGATACTATCCCAAACATCAACATGAACTAAATCAAAACATTCCTTTGTTTTATTAAAACTGTTTGGAAAAATTTCCTGTGTTTGTTTTGCTTTAAAGCACACATCACAATCACTTGAACTAGAAGATTTCAAAGAAGTATTAAAGGCAAATTTGAAATAGCTGAAAATGACGGATGTCCCAAACGCCTATGCCACAAAGCCTTGTCAGAAATTGCATCCACTTTGTATGCTTGAACCGTTGCCACATCCGAAAGATAATACACTCTGTCACGTTCTTCACCGGCTCCAATCAGGGTCCTCGAAAAACGGTCATGTAAGACACACAGAGTATCAGTAAATAAAGCAAAACAATTCTTGAATTGTATTAACAATTTCGAGACTGAGATCAATGAGCAGTTGAGGCCGGCACATATAAGACATTATAAAGCTTAATTGTATTCGTAAGTGAAAATACTCCCATGCTTGTTGAAAGAGTTTTGCTATCATCCGCAAACCCAATAGAACATGGTATTGTATCCGTAATATCACACAACATGTCGAGATTTCTGGTCATATGGTGAGAAGCTCCCGTATCTATTATAATATCTCCAAAAATCTTACCAGAAAGTTTTGAAGGTTTGGAAGGAGGATTACCACCACCAGTTGTCTTTTCTTGTGCCATCATCCCAATTGCTTTCCATTGTTCTGCTGTCAGTTCCGGGAAAACAGATTCATTGGAGCTGGTTATGTGAGCCACATGAGCATAACCACGACCACGACCAGAAGATGGGGGCTGCGATGAACCATGACCTCCGCGAGTGGATCCTCTGCCACCATTCTGAGAACTGCGTTCGGTCCACCAATCAGGGTAACCGTGTAATTGCCAGCAAAAATTCTTCTCATGTCCCGTTTTGCCACAATGAGAGCAGAGATTGTTGGATCGATCTCTGTTTCGAGTAGTCCCTGTCAAAACAGAGTCATCTTGACGGAGGGCCAAACTGGTATCACCATCTCGACGAGAAACGAAACCAACAGCGTCGTGATGCTCTTTTGATTTGGAATTAGTGAGTCTATGTTCTTCTCTAATTATTCTTGCATAAGCTGTGCCGAGATCAGAAGATGGTTCTGTGTCTATGAGAAAAGCAATTATGTTGCCAAACCGAGATTATCCAATCCCATCACAAACTGGTGTAGTTTTTCTTCTTATCTTTCTTGTGCGAAACTGACACTAGCAGCACAAGAACAAACTAGCAGAGCCTTGTAACTGTGCAACTCATCCCACATCATCGTTAGACGTCCGTAGTAATCAATCACGGATTGTCCATCTTGGCGACATGATGCTAACTGAGTGCGAAGATGATGAATTCACACCTTATAGCAATAGAAAAACGTTTCTTCAAACTTACCCACAAATCATGTGCGTTGGTGAGAAACGAAACTGTGGAACGGACTCGGGGTGTAATAGAAGCCCATAACCAACCAATAACCATTGAATTAACCGAGGTCCATGCTTCGAGATCTGGACTATCAGCCGCAGGTTACTTAAGTTTCCTCGATGAATCCTATCTTCTTCTTTGCTTGGAGAGCATTAATCATCTTAGAAGCCCATTCATTGTAATTCTCCCCTGTTAACATCACCGGGACAATCACTGCACCTGGATTATCGGAGGAAAACAACGAGTATGACGTGATCTCTGTGGAATCACCACGACGTGCAACCAAATCACCAGCCATCTTAATCAAAGAAAGCTTATGAAACCAAAGAAAATCGAAAAAGAGATTTAGGTTTCAGGAAAGTGCTCTGATACCATGAAAATTTAGAGAATATGTGTTTCTTATTGATCATCAAAACCTTTGTACATCGATATTTATACATACTCAATACACGGCTAACCCTAAGATTTACTTGTCGTACACACAAAGTCCAATAATATACATTCAGCCCAATAGTTGCTTTAGATCGAGCTATCAGATATAGTCTCCTATCCAAGTCCTAAAAGTTTGTGTTTCAAGCCACAATACACAAGATATGGCATGAACGGAATTGGCATGGACATGGTGAAATCCCACACTCAACAGATCAACTAGTCACATTCATTGATTGTATGGTTTGCAACATGATCTCTTCCATACAAATGCAGAGATCTTCACGGCTTGAAGATGGACTCCACTTGTGGTTTAGTACACAAAGATATACCACATCTTAATTTTTTTATGCACTTTCAAACTCTATTCTCATTTATTTATTATGCCTAAACTTTTCAAAGAAATTATGCATATTATCTCACGTTTTGATTGAATAAAATTTTGCATTCATTCAAAAAAAAAAAAAAATATTTCAGTTGTATTTGCTTCCTATTGTAATTTTGGTTTTGTCTTCGTTGTTCCATTGGTTTGTTTTCCTGCAAAGTTATTGTAATCCATGCAAACCAAGGAAAAATAATAAAGATATAAAGCTTAACATTAAAAAAACAAAAAAAAAACTCATAGGTACCAACACATATACTTGAAATTTCATATCTACATAGAACGATGTTTAGGTAATTTTGATGTAATCCACCTTAACAGATCTTGGAAATATCTTAGTTCATGATTTGGCATTGCCGTCTTACAGCCAATGTCTACAATAGTATAGGATAGAATTTTAAATGTTTAATTCCATTACAAACTATAATTTTTTTTTTTAATATTAACAAAACAAATCTAACAAACCGGGTTAAAAATAAAATGGGTATTGAGGCATTTTTACAGTGGTTTGCTTCACTCTTGCTGGATTTGAAGTGTAGGATTAAGTTATTCGAGAAGTATTCTGGATTTGCTATAGAAGGTTTCGTTAGCTACTAACGGATGTGTTTCGTCCACCGTGGTTAGCTTTGATCATTTGGGTTTTGGAGAGTTCTATCGAGAAATCTAAATTGTTAGAGTGTTAGTTTTGAGTTTTTGTTATTTGTTTCCGATTTAGTTTTCCTGTTTTCATAAGGGTTTGCTTTACACTTTTGGGTTTTGTTTTCGGAGATATCTAGATATTCTGCTGGGTTTTTTGTAGTTCTATCATGAATTCTTCTTTGATGATTGATAAAATTTAGACGACAAAAATATATGAGTATGCAATCTATTATTGTCTAGCCCCAAAACAATAGCAATCAGTTTTGCAAGTGGATTAGCTCATGATCATTCAAAACCTAGAAACTAACATATTATATTCTATAATAAGATGAATATATTTTATAATATAATAAAGAAATAATTGCAATGATAATGAGTTTCTCCTTAATTAACTGACACAAAAGTGAAAAATTGTTCACTTTTTGGACAATTTTACCCCTACAACGAGCGCGTCATCGAATCGATAATTTTCCAAAATCGCGTTGTTTGCTAACGTAATTCTTATCGTGTTATTAGATTTGTTATCCGAGTCGGCGTTAACAAGATCTTTACCGATTGTAATTGGTGCATATATCGATGTTAACGTCAACTCAGATAACATAGCCAATAACACGATAAGAATCACGTTAACAAACAACGTTAAAGTCTTCACATTAGAGTATCAATAATTAACATATGTGTTGGACAAGTTTTCAAAGTTCATGATGAAATCAGGTCGGATAACGACGATGCTAATAACAAAGTATCGATATCACCAAGTTAAATTTAAATTTGACAGCCAAAACGCTAATAATCATGTTAACGAAGTATCACTAACAACTCAACAGGTAGAGCTACATATGGATAACACAATAGGTGGTCCCAAGGATGACAACTCACCAGATCAGACATTAGATAACATAACCAATAACACAGTAAGAATCACGTTAGCAAATATCGTTCACGTATTCACTTTATAGTATCAATAACTAACATATATGTTGGACATGTCTTTAAATCCCATGATAAAATAGGGTCAGACAACAAATACGCTAATAACAAGGTATCATTATCACCAAGTTAAATTTAAATTTTTACAACAAAGACGTTAATATCATATTAACGATGTATCATTAACAAAACTACATTTAAATTTACATTATCTTTACAATATAATAATGATAACACACACATGTGTTAGCACCGTAGTACATATATTATATTTCATGATAGATGTAATATGAACTAAATGTTGAATTTTGAAGACGATACTAATCAATTAATTACAAAGTATCTGAACTACGACACAATAATGTTATCGAGTCGATACGCTAAAATAACAGTTATCTAAACGCTGCAACACTACAATGAAATGTTACCATTTTTAAACACTGTAATGTTAGCGAATCGACACGCTAAAATAACTATATCTACCAACAACATCTAAATATTGTGACACTGTAACGGAATGTTACCGTTTTTAGTTATTAACAGTTATAACAGCTAAAAATATTAATATCGACATAGCGCTAATGATCTGAATACCGATTCATCCAATGCTAAATATATTGTTAGCGTCTCACCACAAGGTGCCCTACGCGCGTCTTTATCCTTTCCCGTCTTCATACACCCAAAATCATGTGAAAGATTTAATTTCAAAATTATGTAGGTGAATGAACCAATTATTAAGTTATTTGTGTATTTTTGATTAAATGACCCTATACTAAAGACACATAAATTTTTTGATGATAATATGAGTTTAAGTACGAAAATTTCCGATTTTAATTAATAATATATTCATCATAGATACCTTTTAGAAATAGTTTCTACGTTGAAAAAAATACGTTGCTTTTACTGAAAACTCTGTAACAGAAAAACAAAACCCATTGATTTTACTGAAAAGTGAAAACTCATCAGTTTGATAAGCTACAAAGAGAAAATTGAAGTTTAATTTAGTTGGACCAAAACCAAATACCGATTTGTGGGGATAAAGATGACTTCAGCAGCACGATGCTATGCAACCAATCTCCCTATTTTCCTTCTCATGCATTTTCAGTGATCATTACGTAATACCGTTTTGTCTTTTTCCCTAATTTTTTTTGTTTTCCATATATTTCCAAAATAGTTAATATACTGGAAACAGAAATATAAAAACTAATTTTTTATATGGCAATGGATGAATCTGACTAAATATAGAATCTGGCAAAATGTACTTGTGGTTTTGTATCATATTTTGACTATGCTATGATTTGAATTTTGAAATCGATTTTAGATCATCAAAATCATCTTCGTAAGTCAGTTTGAGTCTATAAGTGAAGTGAATTGTAAAATTATTAAACAAGAATTTTGTATGCCGGAAAAATAGTTTTCTATTTTATGATTAATCTAAACACTTTCCTTTTTTTAATTGATAACCGATAAATTTTCAATTAAAAAGCTACGAGGTTAAATGTCCGAAGAGAAGAATGGTTGCATTGTATCCCAAGACTAACTTCTATACATCTTAAATTTTCAGTCAAACAAACCAATTAAATTTTCAAATGATAAAATTTCCTATTTTCTTATATTTAAAAGGTAGTTTGAACTTCAGTTTAGAATTTTTCTAGTTACTAGAAACATATATTTATGATCAAATTGTTGTTGTATTATATACAAAACATTATTGCTTAAATTATCTACTATCAGTTTAATTAAAAATTAAAAATTAAATATAGAAAATAGACCCATTTAAAAGTTTATTTTCAAACAGAGATTTTTAGTACTTCAAAAATCTTTTCTAAATGATCTCTTTTAGAAATAAATTTTCAAAATAGTCAATTTTACACAATCACCCTAAAAATAATAGAAATGCTATCACAATCAAAACATGTCATAAGATACTAGTCATCATTATAATCCTATTAGAAAGAACCATTATACGAAGCATAATCATCTTTCTTAATGATTTGCGCCACATAAAATTTAGGATAGTTCTCTTAATAGCAGACAATGAAGTTTTTATGCTACAAATAGCGCATATTTTCATCTATGCATGACAAAAGTAATATTTTTATTAAAAACGTAATTCTCTTATATAACACAAATCTTCTAACTTATATTTGTAAAATTTAAGTTTTATGATTTAGGGTTTAAAAAACTCTAAACTGTAAACCATATATATATCTCATCCTCCTAAAAAATATTATACCCTAAACTTTAAAATATTTAATCCAAATTTTAAAACGGTAGGCCCTAAACCAAAAAATTTAAATTATTGTATTTTATAAAAAATACTAATTTTATCTTAAATGAAAATATGTGCTAAATTTGACCCCAAAAAAATTGATGCTAGTTTAGGTAAATTTTCTAAAATTTGAAGTGGCCAAATTAAAACTTGTCATAATATACTAGAAGCATAATCATCTTTTTCAATAATTTGTGCCACATAAAATGTAAAGTGGCCGAATTAAAACGTTGATATTTTGCCTTTACCGAAGAAGTTGATGTCTGCCTCTCTCTTTTTGTAAACAAGCTGATATTTTCTTTTGAACGTTTTAAAAAAATGAAATATATAATACATTTCACGTCGGCCAATATTCTCACAAACACAAATTACACCAATGATATATGCTTCAAATTCGTGTGCTACACAATTGTAGCATACTTGTTCTTTCTGCTTTTAATTGAATAAATACTCTTCCTCTGCAGAAATTCGACGAAAAGAAAAATCGAATCTAGCACATTCGAAGTTAATGGAAAACAACTCTTTAATTCGATCCATTATTCGATTATTATTAGTACTCTCCGGTATACGAAATTATTAGGTATTATGTCACTGTTTTGGTTTAACTCTACTAACAAACATATAGAATTTCACCACTGATTTAATATCGACTAAAATTATAAAATTTTCTCTGTAAAGAAAATATTTTAGATGGGTTATTTATTGAAAAAATCCAAGTCTATGTACGTTTATAATGAAGATGAATTATAACACATATATTAAAATAAAAATGTCTGGATGGTGATATAAAATGGTTTAAAAAATTTAGTGGTACGAATAATAGTAGTATATATCATTTTAGGTATCATTTATCTTTCCATATTTGTAATTGTGGTAACAAAACAAATACCAATCAAAACTAATTTATGTGAATTATCACACTATTCCTACACGATACTCTAAAATATACAAAAAAATGGTCAATCAGACAAACGGAAGATTATTAAACGCCACATTAGTGGCATATGCGACGCACATAATATAGAATATCAGATTGAAAACTTAGTGAGACTGAAAGCGTAGCCTTCTTGGACATCATCTAATGGTACCGATGGATCCGAGCTATGGCTATCGATGCAAATAATAAAGTTGATTTGATGTCTTATTTGCTATAAACGGGCTTCAATAAAAAAATTCATCCATACGAGATTTAAATGGAGAAAAAAACAACATTTGGGAAATCAGCCACAATTGAATTATTACTGCTTGGAGCTGATTTTCAAACTCAAAAACATCATCAATGTTTGAATTTTGGAGATGGTGAGTAGGTGACTGCTGGGAGAAACTAACTCGATTCCATTTGGTAAACGAAATCCCATTTTGCGTTTAGTAGGATGCATTGTTTATGTACAAACTAACTCTCTAAATTTTTATTAAGAAAATTGAAGTAAAACAAAAAAAAATAGTTGAGTATATACTAAATAACACTAAAGGTTGATATATACACTAGAAATTTATTGGAGCATAGCATAACTAGTTTTAGAGATACCAGGTTAAGAAATTTACTCCTACAAAGAGGAAGAAATCAGATGAAAGATAAAAGTGAGCAAAAATAAAAGGCGAGGAGAAATCCAAGATAATTAACCACCTTGCAAGTAAACTCCTGCGAAATGCATATATCAATAGGTTGTAGATTCATGGAGTTTGTAGAATCGCTATGTTTATCCTTTTATTTTGTAGTTATTAGTTGGTTGATAAGAATTTATATGACATCTTTGATCCCTGTTATCCATTGGCTTTTCGGACTAACCTATTATTTTTGTTCAAATAATTGATGCATTTACTATTGTTCTAAAAGTTCATAAAGTTTGAACTAAAAAATTATTTTATTGGAACAGGATGTCGAGTTTTATATGGCCAAATATTTATGAGTACCAAATTTGTTACCAAATAATACCCCAAAATGCTATTATTAATAACTTTTAAAAAATTTAAAGGACTTTATGGAAACCTTTCAAATATATATGAAATCTTCCGACGCATCTTTTTTTGTTGTTGTTGGTTTAAATTCTTCTTACGCATCTTATATATAATAGCTGAAGGAGGCCTCTCCAGTGAATGACACATCAGCATGAATGAAGCTCTCCAATATATAAACCTCAATTTATTAGTTTATCTCAATTTTATTTCTAAACAACAAGTAACCTAGATCATTATTAATATACTTATGATTATTAGCCCTATATAAAATCTGTTAAATTTGAGTTTATCTATAACATTATTATAAGTAAATACAATTTAAACTCAATTTAAAACATATAAATTATATAATACAAGATTTAAAATGTATCATTGTATTTTATTTAATAAACCAAATAAGAATAGTTAGACTTTAATGCAAGTGAAGAATATAAAACATGACGAGATTGAATAAGTTAAGAGGTTAACTTCAACTTAGAAAATTATAAGCCATAAAAAAATTTACAAGACTTAAACTAGAAAATACAAAAGTATATAAAAATAGAGAGTAGGAGATAAAATTGAGAAACAAAAACAAATACAAAAACATACAAAATTTTAAACATTAAAAAAGAGATTGATTCAATGAAAGATATATAAAAATAAAACCTCAAAATGGTAAACTGAAAAAGAAAAAAAAGTTTCAAGAGTGTGAAAATTAAAAAATAAATAAATATTTCGTAAAATAATATATGGAAGAGACTACATATATCATAGAAAAAATGTAGATAAACAATTTCTTAAATAAGCAAGAGAAAATCAATAGTAAAAATAAAGATATAAAAACATAATATTTAAAACTCAAACATAAAAAAAATTATATATTATTAAAAAATAATTACTATAAATTACCATGTTTGAAAAAATATAAGATAATTTTAGATAAATAAGTATAAATTATTTTAAAAAGTAGTTAAAACAAATGTTTTATAGTAAAACCCGTACATATGCGTGAATATTAACCTAGTTTTAATAAAATAATTCGCTCAAAAGTGATAAAGCTAAAACCAAAACTTCGATTGGAACAAATATAACTTTTAAATCTCGAGATATTAAAAGACTTTTATAATGAAATAAAAAGACTAAACAGTACGTAAACACTACATTCACGGTGACAAGATATTCACATTTCTCACACAGTGACACTCACACTTGCTATGAGGGAAAAAAAAGAGAAAGGGGAAGAAAAAGCTTAAAAGCTATATATAAAGAAAGATTTGCCTATACAAAAATCCACAAAAATCCAATCAACTAATTTTTTTTATAGAAGTGCGTGAAGAAGAACTCACCCCAGAAGCAACACTCGCGTTTTGGCTTTGGAATTCTACAAAACCCACAAAAAATATTTCAAAGTAAAAGAAAGTACATGCAAAAGTAAAAGGTTAAAGTAAAAGTGTAAAAGTAAAAAAAAAAAGAGAGGCAGAGGCGGCAATTCTTCGTCGGACTGCGTTTATTCTTATGCGAATTCCCCCATTAATCATGTGGACAACCTCATTCTTTTATTTGATACTACATTATAACCCGTCCTATGGACGGATTTTAAATTTTAAAATAAATTATTTTTATTCAATTAAATATTTATTATTAATAATATATTTTAACTGTTTTAGGAAAAGAATAAAAATTACATTTTGTTAGAAAACATAGTTATTTATAAAATTTTAGTTTTTTACGTGAATAAATTATTTAACTTTTTATATTAAAAATTTCTTATAAAAATATTATAAATTTATAGAACGTCAAAAAGCTTTTGATTCCAACTTGTAGTTTATTTTTTCAACTGACATGTTAAATAACATGGACAAAATATCAGAAACCCAAAAAACTAAACTAAATCCAATCCGAAAAAGGGTACTAAACCAAAAAATCCAAATAGATCCTAGACTCCTATATCTGAAAGATCAAACATGAACTGAACCGAACCGAACCGAATGTATACCCAAAATATTTGAAATACAATTATATACCTATAAATATTAATAATATTTAGACTTGATATAACTCAATTATCCAACAATTATATACCTGAAAATATCAATTATTTTTATATCAAATAAATAAAATACCTAAAATTAACTTTTTTGTTAAATCAGCTTTTCTTTATACACACTTGATTTTGCTATATAATTTAACTCAATTTTTAATTATATTAAAATCTTATTCTAACCTCATGTATACTCCATATAAATTAATAGAATTCAAAACTTTTATATCAAAATAATATGCATTATATCATATAAATATCCATATATTATTATAAATAACAACAATATTAGTAATTTAGTTTCTTCATACACATTTGATTTTGTTACATAATTTAACTCAATTTTAATCATATTAAAATCTTATTCTAACCTCATGTATACTCCATATAAATTAATAGAATTCAAAACTTTTATATCAAAATAATATGCATTATATCATATAAATATTCATATATAATTAATATTATAAACAACAACAATATTAGTAATTTAGTAGAAAACCATGAAACTTGGAAACTAAATGTAGGTTAAATTTTTTGTTTTGGTATTTATTTTAATTATTGATTAGCTAAATTAAAAATTTTGTGATTTCCTTTTTAGAAAAACTACACTTTTTGTTTTGTTAAATGTATTTTTTAACTTTAGTTATTGATTATAATTTAACATTTTTGTGATTCTATTTTTTCCTTTTTAAAAAAACTTTACTTTTTTACTTTTTTGTTGTTGTTGAGATTTAAAGATTTTAATTAATAATTTGATATATTAATAATACCGAATTCCTTTTTTTGTTAATATATTTTTAATATATATAAGATTTATAATTTGATGCGTGACAAGATCTGAATGATTAGTGACACATGTCAAAATCTCGTGAATTATAATTTTGACGCGTGTCGGCTTCTGGTGAGTGTAACCCAAATTTATATAATAAAATTTTTCCTTAAAAATCGTATCATTTTGTGCTATATAATATATTTATAACGAAAGATAGACTGACATATATATATATATATATATATATATTGTTTATAAAGCATATAAATATTATCTTCAGCAAAAGTATCTTATATATATATATATATATATATATATAACGTTTATAGTGATTTTCTTTAAAAAGGATTTCTTTAAAAACATTTGCATATACATCTATTCGATATACCTTTTTTAATCCATCTATTAATTTTTTTTGCTTGAACATAAATTTTAAAACATTACTTCTTATTAACAAAAAAAAACTGTATTAGTTGTCTTCTGTTATTCTTCCAACGTATATATATTTTCTAAAATCCTCCAACGTATATAGATATATATTAGTTGCCTATAGTTTTGAAAAGTGACGTATCACCGAATTCTATTTATGTAAAATCGAAAAAGGCTGAAAATGGTAAGGTTAATGCCTTAATGGCCCGACCAGGCGAACGGCGACCATTGTAGCTTTTACCTTCGCACGTGCCCACGTAGTAAAGGATATGGCATGTTTGGTAATGGACAATTTTGGTTGTAATTTCACTCTTGTTTGATAGGTTCTTCTATTTTACGTATACAGATGAAGTTGGAATGTTTTTCGGCTTATTATACTACTACAATGACTTTAAAGCCCAAACCCACTAATTCAAATGAAAATAGATCTTACAAAAACAAAAAAAGAGTTGGAATGTCTTTGGGCTTATTATACTACTACAATGACTTTAAAACCCAAACCCACTAATTCATATGAAAATAGATCTTCTTTTGTTACGTAAAAAAAACTCCAAAACACAAACATGTTTTCATACCTGGACCGATCTAAGATCCGGATACTCTTCCGGTTTAGATTTTAGCAATGATTTAAAATTTGAAAAACCTAAAAAAACTCGCTATTAATTAGTCATCCGGTCGGTTCAACTGGTCCACCGGGTTACAGATCAAGATAAATTTTTAATTTTTAATATATTTTATATTAAAACATTTTTGATACAAATAAAATATTTAATTTTAAGAATAAAATAATATATAACAGTATATCCAACTTACCCTTTATATTTTTTCCAACTCAACCACAACAAACTGATTAATTGTGTTTTATTCCATTTTTTTGTCTTTATTTATAATCTTTATAAACATTTCATATTTTATAATAATAAAATATTCTCAATATTTAGTTGTTTTTATCTTATGAGCAATATTGTTATATTTGTTTATTTATTAACAGTTTATATATTATTATATATTTATTAGTTTTTTATATATATCCAGCGGTCGATCTTGTTCGACCGCTGACCCGGTGACCCAAAAGTCATCCGATTTGGTGTCCCGATCGGATATAAAAACATTGACACAAACAGATGACTGAAGATTCTATTGTTTTTGGTCGAGTAGAAAAATGTTAAATTAAAGAAAATAAAATATACTAAAATGTAATATGAAACTGAAAACAAGAATAATCAAGATTGGTGAAAAAATGTTGGACATGAACAAAGTGAGTAGTGAGCATTCCAATTTAGAAGTGGGCCGCCTATTGACTTTAGAGCACTTCCAATGAAGGTTCTAAGTCTCTATATAAGTATCTATATAAGTTTCTAATCTTTAGAATAATGAAAAATAATTGTAAAAGAAAAGAGAGAATCAGATGGATTTTTCTAAGAAGAAACTCTACAAAACAATTAAAAAGACTTCATGGACACTCTCAATATAATTGATTCAGACTCTTTATAGTAATTTAATTTAATTAAAAACTAAATAAACTGAAAATATTGATAAAATAATAGTAAGAAACTCTTAGAAGAGAACTTCTTGATGGGGATGCTCTAATAGAGGAGTTCTAAAATTTTTTTATTAATAAAAAGATATAATATGTGTGTGTGAGAGAAAGAGAGAGTTTAGAACCCATATCTAAAACTTCTTATTTTAGAACCCTATTTGAGAGATTCTTAAGAGGAATTCTACACTTGTCTTTCATTTCATGGGTTGTTTTATTTTTCTTATTTAAATTTTAATTTTTTAATTAAATCATACAAAAAATATTATTATTTAGATTTATTAGAATTTCTCATGAGTTCTTAACCATTGAAGATGGTCTAACATGTAGTAGGCAAGCTATATTTTTTGATGTTGAGAAAGAAAAACAATTTTAGTTCTAAAAACGAGAAAATATATTATCTAACTAATGTATTACAGGACCCAAGCTGAAAATATATAATCTAATCCAATTGTTACATAATTTCATTTGGTTATATTTAAATTCATCCGTTTTCATTTGTTCAGGCATGCTTTCCTTAAAGAAAAAAAAGTGAAACATTATTGTATTGAGAGAGTTAATGGGCTTATATGTATTAGTTACATCTAAGATTAAAACTTTATTGTATATTAGGTTAATTACATATGTATGTATATAAGGAGTAGTCTCCTAAATGTGAATAATAAGAAATCTTTATACCAAACTCTGTTTCTTAACATGGTATCAGAGCTTAACCTAATTTTTTAGGTTCATCGATCCTCTGCTTCCCTTTTTCCTATTTTTTCTCGATCTCTTCTATTTTCATTGTTCATCTCTCTATTTTTTGACCTTAGTATTTTGATTCTCTTCTATCCACATACTCTCTTGAGCGATGGCCATCGATGATACAACTGGCTCGTCTTTAACAAATACTTGTCCGAAATGGAGCTACCTCGTCGCCGTATTGACCCCTATGATCTCTCCTCTGGTGATAACCCTGGATCTATCATCTCTAAACCGTAACTTCGTGGTCCAAACTATGATGAGTGGGCTATGAACCTCCGACTTGCGTTGCGCGTAAGAAAGAAATTCGGTTTTGTTGATGAATCGATTCTATGTCCGGAAGATGGATCTGATGATCTTGAAGATTGGTGGGCCAACAACGCGATGGTGGTCTCATGGATAAAGCTTACCATGGCTCCTGATCTCAGCAGCTCCTTATCACACCATGAGATAGCTTACGACCTTTGGTTACATATTCTGAAACGATTTTCTGTTAAAAACAACGAGTTCAACGGTTGAAAACAGAACTTGCTACGTGTCAGCAAAGAGGTCTAGGTGTTGAAGCTTATTACGGTAAACTTATCAAGATTTGGACAAGCTTGGCAAATTTTCAAAGAGCAAAGACAGTGGAAGAGATTGCTAAAGAGCATGAAGAGGATAAATTACATCATTTTTTGATGGGTTTAGATGAAACTGTTTTTGGTGCCGTGAAATCATCTTTACTTTCACGGGATCCACTACCATCTATTGATGAAGCATACCAAGTGGTTACTCAGGATGAAGAGTCCAGACATTCGGGTTGAATGCTTGAAGAGAGGAACGATGCCGTGAGTTTTGCGGTACAGTCGACTCTTTGGTCTCCTCGACAATAAGCGGAGTTGTGCGATCTGACAGCCATGTGTACTAGTTGTGGCCGTAAAGGTCATGTCGCGGATCATTACTTTCGGGAGATTGGATATCCCATTTGGTGGGGTGATCGACGTCGCTCAAAACTACCAAGTTCACAACCTGGAGCTTCGAGTACATCATCTCCACCAACTTCTCTTTGCCGTATTGAACCAGCACGTGTGAATCAAGCCATTGTTACTAATCCAGCTGTAGCAGCAAATTCGGTCGTCACAGAGGCTGATCGAATGGGGTTTGCGGGTCTCAATGATCATCAATGAAAAGTTTTAGTTCAGATGTTGAAAGAACGTATACCGGGTCCGAAAGATCATTTTTCGGGTAAGTTTTTTCTTGAATCTTGGACAATTGATTCTGATGCTTCTAATCACATGACTGGAAGTATTGAGTTTTTGACTGAAGTTTGTGATATGGCACCTATGTGCATTAAACTTCCTGATGGGAGATTTACGACATCTACTAAACATGGAACTGTCTCGCTTGGTTCTCACTTGCGACTAAATAATGTGTTCTTTATGGATGGATTGTATTGTCACTTAATCTCAGTTTCTCAGTTAACACGTGAACGTGGTTGTATCTTCCAGATGTCTGATAAACTTTGTGTGGTTCAGGACCGCATCACACAAATGCTGATTGGAGCAGGTGAGCAGTTGAATGAGCTTTATTTCTTTAGAGGCATAGCGGTGGTGGCAGGAACACAAACAGTGGCACGACAACCATTGGATATTTCGCATCACTATTTGGGACATCCGGCTTCTAAAGCAATGGAGATGATGCAGTTATCAAATTTAAGTAGTAATAGTTGTTTTGATTTTAAGTCTTGTGACGTTTGTATTCGTTCAAATAATAAAACATCATCAGTTTTTGAGTTAGTTCATTGTGATTTATGGGGATCATATCGCACGACTTCGATATATGGCTCACGCTATTTTCTCACAATTCTTGATGACTACTCTCGGGCTCTTTGGATCTATCTACTACCAAATAAATCAGAAACAGCTACTACACTTAGGAATTTTATCTCTTTGGTTGAGAGACAATTTTATAAGCAAGTAAAGACAATTGCAGTGATAACGGATCAGAATTTTTATCACTAACCAATTATTTTCGTGAGAAAGGCACTCTTCAAGAGACTTCTTGTGTAGGAACTCCACAACAGAATGGTAGGGTTGAACGGAAGCATCGGCATATTGTAAATGTTGAGAGCTTTATGGTTTCAATCGAATCTTCCTATTGAATTTTGGAGTTATTGTGTTCTCACGGTTGGCTATCTTATTAACCGAACTCCCACCTCGATACTAAAAGGCAAATATCCATTTGAGGTACTCTATGATATTCCTCCGTCGTTTGATCATTTACGCATCTTTGGATGTTAATGTTATGTTCATAGTCAACGTCATGGTGGAGATAAGTTTAATAAATTAATATTCTTGGGTTATCCTTTTAGTAAGAAAGGATGGAGGGTCTATAATTTGGAGAGTGGTGTGATCTCTACATCTCGGGATGTTATTTTTTGTGAGACTGAATTTCCGTTTACAAGCTCACAACCTGAAGCTACACCACCTTTGGCTCATGGTCCTCCTATTTCCATGCCATTGATCACAAGCTTGGAAGATGATTTGTGGTTTGATACTTCTTTAGTCTCACCTATGTTGGATTTTCCGGATATCTCTATACCTACGTTGGAACCAACAGATGATGATACTCTAAATTCTTTTTCGCCTTTGACAAATGGTTCTTCTTCATCTCCGGTTTCCGATGAGTCTTCTCTGGTTTCCGATGAGCCTTCTCCGGTTTCCGATGAGCCTTCTCAGGTTTCAAATAAGTCTTCTCTGGAGATTCAAGATACAGTTCTGAGTGAGAATTCTTCGTCTTCGACTTCAGAAACTGTTTCATTGGATGACATGAATCCGACTGTGGAACCAGAGGCTATGGGAAAATGTTGTCGCAAAAAGTTCCCTTCTACAAAACTTAAAGGATACGAAACCAACACTTGCATTGTTGGTTCCGATAGTGATTTTGTGGCGTCATCTTGGTATCCTATTGATGATTATGTTGACTGCAGCAAATTTTCACCTCATCACCGGGCATTTCTTGCAGCCATTACGGAGGGAGTTATTCCAAAATCTTATGCACAGGCTGTAGAACATGAGCACTGGAAAGGTGCGGTCCAAGGAGAGATTGAGGCGCTTGAAGAAAGTGGAACTTGGACGGTTGAGACATTACCTAAAGGTAAGAGAGCGCTTGGTTTTTAGTGGTTTTTACCATTAAATATAGGTCAGATGGCTCTCTTGGGAGTTACAAAGCTAGACTTGTTGTTTTTGGTAATAATCAAATGGAAGGTATTGATTATAAGGAGACATTTGCACCAGTTTGTAAAATGGTGACGATGCGTTCTTTTCTTGAAGTGGCTTTCTCATGCGATTGGGAGGTCCATCAAATGGATATTCATAATGATTTCGTACATGGTGATTTGGAGGAAGAAGTGTTCATTAGATTTCCACCTGGTTTCCAAACCACTGAAAAGAATTTGGTTTGTCGACTGTATAAATCTCTTTATGGTCTTCGACAGTCCCCTAGATGTTGGTTTGCTAAACTAACTAAGGCTCTCATCGAGTATGAGTTTCAACAGGATATGTCGGACTATTCTCTTTCTACGTTCGTGGAAGGAGATACACGGCTTCATGTTCTTGTGTATGTGGATGATCTTATTATTATCGGGAGTTCATTGGACATCCAGCTCATTTACGAATTATTTGAGTTCATGCTTTCGAATGAAGGATCTTGGAATTTTGAAATATTTCCTTGGTATCGAGGTTGCACGCTATCCATTGGGAATGTACCTATGTCAAGGAAAATTTATACTTGATATTATCACTGAAACAGGTTTACTTGGTGCTAAACCAGTTTCTCATCTTCTTAAACAGCATCATCAGTTATCTTTGTCTCAAAGTGATGATTTTTTGGATCCCACTCATTACCGTAGGTTAGTAGGTCGTTTGATTTACTTGAGTGTGACTCGACCTAATTTATCTTATTCTATTCATATACTATCTCAGTTCATGAATGCTCCCAAAATAGATCATTGGGAGGCGGCGCTCCGAGTGGTTTGCTATTTGAAAGGAAATTTGAGTCAGGGTATTCTTTTACAGTCTGACTCAGACTTACGGCTAACGGCTTGGTGTGATGCTGATTGGGGAGGTTGTAATATGTCGGGTCGCTCTCTCACAGCATGGTTTATTCAACTAGGTGGACCACCTGTTTCTTGGAAGACACGGAAACAGGATACTGTCTCTCGTTCTTCTTGCGAGGCGGAGTACCAAGCTACGGCGGACACAGTGATTGAATTATTATGGTTGAGGGAGTTACTTGGAGCTTTGGGAGTTGATTGCTCGTATCCTATCCCTCTTCATTGTGATAATCAATCGGCCATCTACTTGAGTAAAAACCCGGGTTTTCATGAGAAGAAAAAGCATGTTGCCAAAGATTGTCATTTTATCCGTGATGAGATAGTTCGACGAGTTATCGAGCCTCTCCATGTTCCTACTAAGCTTCAGCTTGCGGATATTTTGACTAAAGCTCTTGGACGGAAGGAGTTTGAATCGTTTATACTCAAGTTGGGTATTTGTGACCTCCATACTCCATCTTGAGAGGGGGTGGGGGTATTGACGGAGTTAATGGGCTTATATGTATTAGTTACATTTAAGATTAAAGCCTTATTGTATATTAGGTTAATTACATATGTATGTATATAAGGAGTACTCTCCTAAACGTGAATAATAAGAAACCTTTATACCAAACTCTGTTTCTTAACATATTTTCCATTTACCAAATAAAGAGGATACAAAAAAGTCAATAACTTGTCTCAATGGTGTTGGAAAATAAGATCTGACTGACGAGACAACAAGAACATAACGTTTCTTTAAGCTAAGGAAGTAGTGGTATCCTAGTTCAGTGAGGGTTACACCATCGTGTCCTGACTTGTAGACATCTTATATAAGAAGGATCATAAAATTTGTATTCCAAAGCGTGAAGATATGAGTGATCATATTGGAAAAGCAGAAAATTGCCAACGTATAGCTCATTGTCTTATCGTAATAGCTGTCTCCCTTTGCAGTCTCTTCATTCTTGTCAAATTTTAATTAATTTTAAATCGTAAAAATTTATAATAGTAATCGGTCTAACAAGACAGTAAAAATAATTAAATGGTTTAGAAATATAGAAGCACACAAATCACAATCCCTTATTTTCATTAGCATGAGTTATTGAAGATCCGTTTAGGTTTCCAAAGTCACAGAATCCTAGACAATGTGTCTCATATAGTTCGTGCAATATGTCGTAATTCAACTTGTTAGAACTTAGAACCAATCTAACATTAGTATGTAAGTATACAATTCCAAGATTCTTGTATTCCAATATTAGTAAAGTATGACCACATGGCTGCAAAAAATGCTGCATTTTTGTAAGGGGGCGATTGGAAGTGCGATAGGGTTTCCTTTGTCTTCTTCGTCAAGTTATGGTGCCGCCGTCTTCTCCGACTGATGGAGGGGGAGGTTTCGATGGAGGAGGAAGCTTCTCCATCACCGGTTGTGATAAAACAAGGTTTTTCATGGGAAAATGTGGTTCAGCAGAAGAAGGTTCTAACAAAATATGATCTGCAAGTTTCAACTCTTTATGATGTAAGTTCAGTTGTTGTTCCCGATGAGATTTTTGAAGATCCTGCTCCTTTATGGGAGGATTACTTGATCGGCAAATTCTTTGATTCAGCTCCTCATATAGCAAAGGTTCATGCCATTGTAAACAAGATCTGGGCACTTGGTGATAAGAGTCAGATAATCGATGTTCATGTGGTGAATTCTACAACAATGAAATTCAGGATATCAAATCCAACAACTCGAAACAGGGTATTAAGAAGGGGAATGTGGAATTTAGCTGAGATCCCAGTTATTATGTCAAAGTGGACTCCTTTCATTGAAGAGAAGTCACCAGAGACTACGTCGGTACCACTTTGGGTCCATCTCAAGCAGGTTTCGATTGAAATGGTGTCGTGGAAAGGGCTCAGTTTTGTGACTAGTGCAGTCGGAGAACCAGTTCGTTTACATCCTGATACAGCCCAATGCTTGGATGTTAAGGTGGCAAAGGTTTTTGTCAAAGCAGACTTAACAAAGGATCTGCCTAAATTGATGAAATTCAATTACAAAGGAAAGGATACATTGGTGGAATACTCATATCCGTGGCTGCCGCCTAAATGCTCAATTTGTGAGAAATGGGGGCATTTACAAATGGTCTGTGTGGCTAACAAAGGTAATCAAGTGGCTGAGAAAGAGCATAGAATACAGGTGGTAGAAAAATCGACAGGTTCAACAGCTAGTTCTCCATGAAAATGCAACAAAAAGAGGCAAGAATGAAAAACAAGTTTTGACGGAGACGTTGGATATGTTAAACCAGAATGAGAAGGAGAAGGAAAACAATGAGAAATGGTCTGCACCTATAAGACGTAGTCCAAACAAAGGGAATCAGGCATTGGCATATGGTGCAGTTTCTATCTTATCAAACACAAGATTATCTGTTCTTAGTGACAAGAATGAGGAAGAAGGAGAGGTTATAGAACAGTTGGAAACAGAGATTCCTGTCGAAACAGAGGTTCCTCTCTCTGTCGAAACAGAGGTTTCTATTGAAAGAGGTTTCTAACAAAACAGAAGAAATGCTACAAACAAAGCAGATGACACCATTAGAACGGGTTGGAGTTGACCAAAATACTGAAACTCAAAAGGAATTGGAGTCAGGGATACAGCTGAGACAAAATCCTCCTCGTCAAGTAAAAGACAACCATAGATTCAAATCAGACCAAAATGCTCAAAAGGCTAAGGATGCACATCCTAGCATTTTGAATAAAGAGATCACCAATCGGAAAAATCATTAATGTCGAGCTTCTTCTGGAATTTTCGGGGTTTCAATAAATCAACAAAGCATTCAGTAGTCCGTCACTGGATAAAAAAGAACTCATTTCAATTTGGCTGCCTATTAGAGACTCGCGTCATGGAAAAGAAAGCAGAACGAATTGTGAATACTGTTTTTCAGGATTGATATTTTATGTCAAATTATGATTTCAACAGGCTTGGTAGGATATGGGTGGTCTGGAGTCCGAAGGTGAGATTAACTCCATGTTTTACAAGTGGACAAATGGTCACATGCTCTGTGTTGTTGGAGGGACAAGCTGAGGAATTTTTTTGTTTGTTTATTTATGCATCTAACTTTGTGGAAGAACAGAAAATGTTATGGGAGGACTTGAGAGATCACCAAAACTCTCCAATGTTTAGAGATAAACCTTGGATTATTTTTGGTGATTTCAATGAAACTTTGGATTTGGCGGAGCATTCAAACTCTGTGACATCTCCTTCTGTTTCAACGGGTATGCGAGATTTCCAGGAAATGGTTAGATACTTTTCGTTTACTGACATGTCTTCTCATGGTCTGTTGTTCACTTGGTGTAACAAAAGAGATGAAGGTCTAATATGCAAAAAGCATGATCGAATACTGGTAAATGATACATGGCTCCGTGAGTTTCCGCAATCATATTGTGTATTTGAACCTGGTGGCTGCTCTGATCATATGCATTGTCGTATTCAGATAACAACACTAATTCCTAGGGCGAGGCGTCCTTTTAAGTTCACAAATGTATTAACAAGCATACCAGGTTTCCTACCGATGGTGAAAGAGTTTTGTACAGAGACAGATGAGCTTTTCCACTCGACGTCGGCTCTATTTAGGATGTCAAAAAAATTGAAAGCTCTTAAGCCAAAAATCAGGGAGATGGGAAAAGAGAAACTAGGAGACTTGTAGAAATGCACATCATAGGCATTTGTGGCTCTATGTGATGCACAAGAAAAGACGATGATGAATCTGAACCAGATATCTTTAGAAACAGAAACTCGAGCTTATGAAAAATGGAAGAACTTGGCAGAGATTGAAGAAAAGTTCATGCATCAGAAATCGAAGCTACATTGGTTAAAAGTTGGTGATGGTAATAATAGTTTTTTCCATCAATCATCCAAGAAAAGAAAAGTTTGAAACTCGATACGGGAGATTAAGAGAGAGGATGGAACTGTGGCTAGTACTCAAGATGATATCAAAGAGGAAGTGGTAATTTTTTTCCATAAATTTCTGACATACTCTCTCCCGAATTATCAGGGAATTGATGAAAAAAACTACAAGAATTATTGGGTTTTCAGTGTGAGGAGAGGGATGGGGCAATGCTAACGAAAGAAGTTACAGGGGAGGATGTGAAAAAGTATTATTTTCCATTCCAGGAAAAAAGTCCCCGGGGCCTGACGGATTCACTTGTGAGTTTTTCAAATCAGCTTGGGAAATTGTTGGTAAAGATTTTGTTGTTGCCATTCAGTCTTTTTTTTTAAAAAGGTTTTCTATCAAAGGGGCTTAACTCAACAATATTAGCTCTTATTCCTAAGAAGACGGAAGCACAGGAGATGAAAGATTACCGTCCTATTTCCTGCTGCAAAGTCATATACAAGGTTATTTCAAAGATTCTAGCAAATCGGTTAAAACAGATTTTACCGAAATTTGTTTCTCCAAATCAGTCAGCTTTTGTTAAGGACAAGCTGCTCATGGAAAATGTTCTCCTTGCTTCAGAAATGGTCAAGAATTGCCATAAGGATACAGTATCGGCCCGTTGTGCGGTGAAGATAGATATCAAAGGCTTTTGACTCTGTTCAATGGCCTTTCTTGGTGTCTACGTTAAAGGTGCTGGGTTTTCCAGAAAAAATTATTCATTGGCTATGGTTGTGTTTCACTACAGCTTCATTCTCGGTTCAAGTAAATGGTGAGTTAGCAGGGTTCTTTCAAAGTACAAGAGTGCTTCGTCAAGGCTGTTCATTGTCGCCTTATATATTTGTGATATGTATGCATGTGCTGTCAAAAATGCTGGATAAAGCAGCTAGGGAAAGAAGTATAGGTTACCACCCGTACTGTCAAAATCTTAAGCTGACACATCTATGTTTTGCGGATGATTTGTTGGTATTTTCAGATGGGAAAAAGCAGTCTATTGAGGGTTTTCTCCAAGTTTTTGAGAAGTTTGCAGCAGTTTCAGGCCTTTGTATAAGTCTAGAAAAACCTACATTGTACATAGCGGGAGTAACAGACACGACAAGAGGCGCTATACTTGATCAGTTTCCATTTGAATGTGGCCAACTTCCAGTTAGGTATCTGGGCTTGCCTTTGCTAACTAAGAGGATGACAGTTAATGATTACATGCCTTTGATAGAGAAGATACGCAACCGTATAAGTTGCTGGACGACACGCCATTTATCCTTTGCGGGAAGATTACAACTTATCGGGTCAGTTATTCGTAGCCTTACCAATTTTTGGATATCGGCATTTTGACTACCTAAAGCATGCATAGAAGAAATAGATAAGCTCTGTTCAGTGTTCTTATGTTCTGGGCCAGATTTAAACCCATGGAAAGCGAAAGTGGCTTGGAAAGATGTATGCTTCAGCAAACAAGGTTAGTTGTCTAAAGATGATCTGGAGAATTATCTCAGCAAAATCATCATTATGGGTTAACTGGGTTCGACAATTTCTAATATGGAAGGGTTCGTTTTGGTCGGTTAAAGACACATCATCTCTTGGTTCATGGACATGGAAGAAGTTACTGAAATATCATGATCTTGCAGCATCTTTAAGCAAAGTAGAAGATAATAATGGTCGTTTAACATCGTTCTGGTTCAATAATTGGACGCCATTAGGTCGACTAATCGATATTACGGGAACTCGTGGCTGTATAGACTTGGGAATACAGTTACATTCCACAGTAGAAAGCGTTCTACTTGGTCATAGAAGAAGAAATCACAGAGCTAAGGTACTCCAAAGTATTGAAGAAGCGATAGATAAGCAACGAGACAAAGGGATAATGGGGGAACAAGACATGGTGCTATGGAAGTTCAAAGGTGATAAATTCAAAAGCAAGTTTAATTCAAAAGAAACATGGAAGCAAACCAGAGTAACAAACCCAACAAAGGAATGGTACAAAGGTATTTGGTTCTCTTATGCAACACCCAAATATTCCTTTTCGTGGCTGGCTTTTCAGAACAAACTATCAACGGGAGATCGAATGTTGAGCTGGAACACAGGGGTATCAGCAAAGTGTAGCTTCTGTCCGGAGTTGATGGAGACAAGGAGCCATCTCTTCTTCACATGTCCAGACTCGACCAAGGTATGGAAACGTACAACCCATAATCTTCTCGCAACTCAGTATACAGCACATTGGGATGGTATCGCAGTTCTTCTTATTGATGAAACACAAGATATGCTTCAGCTATTTTTGTTGAGATATGCTTTTCAAACAACAATCTATACCATATGGCAGGAGAGGAATGGTCAAAGACATGGCGAACCTTCCACTCATTTCTCTCAAGTAGCAAAAATCATCGACAAGAATATATGGAACAGACTATCATCCATTAGAGAAATTGGAGAAACGCGATATGACAAAGCGATAGAGCAATGGTTCGCAACCCAATAAGTAGCGTTGAAGATTAAATTTCTTTGTTTGTAAGTTTAAATTATGAAACACTTGTTGATGTAAAACAATTTTTTAGTTTGAATATAATTTAACATTCATTTCAAAAAAAAAAAAAGTATGACCACATGCAATATCAACGACCATTTATTTAACGACTTATTAGTTTTATAGCCGAAAGACTAAATTTTCAAACCTGTGGAGTACCATGTAGTTTCAAAATAGCCAACCCATAGTCTTTTTTTTATATTTTTTTCAGCCAACCCATATAGTTGAAATCACAGTGATGTATGTTTTTAGCTGAAACAAAAAAATAACACGTTAAGACCAACTTGACCTTGCATATTTCACCAAAGTTTGTGTCATATATATGCTCAAAAAGAGAAAAATGGTCACATTAAAGTGAATACGTACGATCATTTGAAAATGATGCAGATTTCTTCCAAAAATCTCTATTAACTAGTATAATGTTCATGAAATAAGTTAATAATATGTTAGATTTTGTTTCTGATGATTCCAAAGCGAGCTTATGCACAAGTGTTTTTTTTTTGTTCTTTATGTTTTAAACAGAACAAAAAGATACGTACATTGCATGAGACTATGAGAGTTCAACGTTCTGATTTCTATAATGGCTAGTTTATAAGAAAAAAAATCTTAATTTAAAAATTTTAACAGAGCCCGCCAATCTTGTGCATGCATACATTACATAGTATGGTAATTTTTTGTTTTATTATTATAATTTTGTTTGTGAGCTAAACAGTGCTTATAATTTTAGATTTCTCTTCTTCTCAATATGTCTAATGTAATATATTTATAAAATAGATCAAAATTATGAATTTTCTCACAAGGAATTACTGAAATAAGAACCGCGTAGAGTGATCTCACTCGTGGGGGTCAACAATGGTTAACAGCCACTAACTTTGGCATGTTAAACCAATATTTATTATTTCAATTTTCAAATAATCTTCTTTCTTTCTAAAATTTAGCAAATATAAACAATTAGATAAGAAGTTTTTTTCGAAGGAGTTCACATGAATGGTGAACGTCACCAGACTAACCACCACCTTTATAAATACATCCGCACTTTATCTATATGTAAATACATTAACAATTAGAAGTCTTCTCTTAATCGCTCTCTCCCTTAAATTCCGATTAAATGGTTGCGCAAACGAAGTTCTTATTGTTTCTGGCGACGCCGGATTCGGAGTTTGCCAAGAAAACGTACGGAGGATACCACAATGTTTTTGTTTCTTTACTCGGCGATGAAGGAGAGCAATGGGACTCATTCAGAGTCATCGACGGCGAGTTTCCCGACGAAAAGGATCTTGACAAGTACGATGGATTTGTCATCAGTGGAAGCTCTAGTGATTCCTTTGAGGACACTGATTGGATCTTGAAGCTCTGTGATAAGATCAAGAAACTCGATGAAATGAAGAAAAAAATCCTTGGCATTTGCTTTGGCCACCAGGTATGTTAAATTTTCCTCACAATATATATAACATATTTGTTTCTTGTTCTTATGTTCATGGACTAAAAGTTTAGATAAACCTAGTTTGAAATGAATATTTTTTGTTTATTAGTTCCTAATTATCATACGCTTTTACGTTTAGAGAAATAAAAATGAATTTTTTTAGGAGTAAAATATTCGGTAACTCCTCTGTGAATAGTTCTTGATTGTTTAACAAGAAAATAAAGAATGGTTCTTGATTGTATTCCGTTTTATGCGTATAACATCTTATCGTGATTGGATTCTTTTAAGGGATTTTCTTGCAAACTATCTTATTTATATTTTTAATTTGATATACGTGGTGATTGATTTATTTTAAATCAATATTTATATATATATATATATACATATTATATGATAATTTTACCTTTATTGAATTTACAAGTAATTTTTAATAAATAAAATCGAATTTTCTCAATAATAACATTTAATATTATTATTTAAATTCTTTTTTGAGATAAAAATACATCATTCTCTTTCCTAAAAAACAAAAAAAAACATAACTATTTGAAGTATAGAAAAATTAAAACATAAGTTTTTTTATTTTTACTCCGACTAAAGTTTTGCCTTCAATATTTATGTCCAACAAATAATAAAACCAAACATAGTAGTGCCTCTCATAAGTTATAAGCAACATGAATGATGAATCAAATATTGATTCATCAAATATGAATTTTTCAACAATAAAGAATTAAAACATGTTTGAATCATTTGATAAACAAAAAAATCATTATTTCTCAACTGAAAAAGAGAGTTGTTTAGAATTTTATTGAGTTTAGAGAAAAATGGTCCATCAAATTGTTTAGTGAAGCTGAAGATGTTGTGAATTTTTCAGATTTTTTTACCAGATTATTAAGAGATATTTATGGGAATTTAAAAAGATTTTCTTTGTGTTTTTCACAAATAAAACTTTTATTTTTTCTGTAAAATAAAACATATATTCAATTTTATTTTTAACTGATTTTTTCTAAAAAATATATTCACTTTTTCAAAAGGTATTTTAGTAAAACAATAACAATATTTTATTTTAAAAATAGACTAAAGTAAAAATAAAATGTTTTTCAAATATAAAAACTGAAACAAGATATTTTTCCAAATTTCTCTTATTTTTAATGCGTATACCAACTTTCTAAAAACAAGAGTTCACCCTAAGAAATAAACCTCTCTCTGCCTCCTTCCTCTTCTAAGTTTCCGACAAGGTTGACCGGTGCATAGCGGCTCAGTTAGCGCCGGCGTTGGTCCCCCCTTCTAATTTCTTGCTTAGTTTTTGTTTCTGTCTTTGATTTTCATGGTGGTGCTTGTGTGGAAGCATCTGATTTCGTGGGGAGTTGTGGGTTTGAGCCTCAGTTCTTTGAGAGGTTGAGTTTTCTGACTCAGATTTATCGGATCTACTGAGCTATGGAGGCTTCTAAGTAGTTGCAGACTTGGCAGCATCCGGAAGTTGGTTTTAGGCACTTGCTTGAGACGTTTCTTGTTGGGTTATGAAACCTTGCTCCATCATTTGGTGTGGTACCCTTAATCCGCTATAGGAGGTCTCCGTTATCGTTGGTTCGTTTGGCACAACTTCCTCAGTAAGTTATTTTCAAAGGACGAATGGGCGTTTCAGAAGTTTTTGGGGTTTGTTTTCATACAATTTCGGATTTCAGCTTGGCTTTGTTTCGATTTAAGATACTGAGTTCCCTTAGTCTTTGAAGTTGATGGTGTTTGTGGCTTTATTTTCTTGGTGGCACATTGTTTTGGCGTTATCTTTTTGATTTCTGTTTTGGATGTTGTATCACTTAGTTTTTGGTCTTTGTAGGGTTGAATAAGTCAGTTTTTACTGCATATTTCTGTCCATCCTTTTACCTTAAAACTTAGATGTTTGTAACTTGATCCTTATTCTCAATAATAATTTTCAGATGAAATAAAAAACCCTAGGAATATAATCATACTAGACTAAGACCCGCCCGATGGGCGAGTTTTAAAATTTAAAATAAATTATTTTTATTCAATTACATATTTGTTATTAATAATATATCTTAAATTTAGGAAAATAAATAGAAATCATGTTTTGTTAGAAAAATAGTTATTTACAAAACTTTAGTTTTTTACATGAATAAATTAATTAATTTTTTATATTAATATTTATTTATAAAAATATTAAAAATCTAGATAACGTCCAGAAATTTTTGGTTCCCACTTGTTGTTTCTTTTTTCGACTACCATGTTAGATAACATGGACAAAATATCAGAAACAAAAAATAACTAAACCAAATCTAATTCAAAAAAGGGTATTAACCCAAAAAATCTAAATAGATCATAGACTCTTATATCCGAAAGACCAAACATGAACTAAACCGAATCGAAAACCGAATGAATACCCAAAATACTCAAAATACAATGATATACCCAAAAATATTAATAATATTTAAACTTGATATAACTCACTTACCCAACAATTATAAACCCAAAAATATCAATTATTTTTATATCAAATAACTAAAATACGTAAAATTAACGATAATATCTAAAAGATCTAGGTTACTAACTATTTGTTAAATCAGTTTTTCTTTCATACATTCTTGATTTTACTATACAACTAAACTCAAATTTTAATCATATTAAAATCTTATTCTAACCTCATGTATCTTATTATATAAAGATGAATAATTCAAAGTTAGTAACTCACATGATCGTGACACATGTCAATTTAAACGATCAGATTTTGACATGCATTTAACTAAATAAAAATAATTATTATCAATAAAAAGGAAAATTAATTAATTATAATTTTACATATATATAAAAAATAAATTCAACTTTTATATAGTAACAAAACATAAAAAACGTTTTAACAATAAATAATAATACATATTTAAATTTTAACAAAAAGGAAAATTAATATTTCGGTAATTTTAAAAGGAATACAAATATAAAAGGAAAGTTAATAACAATTGAATAAAAATATATGTTAAGTCTTATTGTTTAGTTAAGTCTTATGATAAAATAAATAGTTTTTATTTATCGTCTAATATATATGTTAAGTCTTCTTGTTTAGTTTGCAAAATTAAAAATAAAACAAAAATTAATTAGATACATAATAAATTAGGTATTTTTACTTCTCCATTCCTTGGCTCTTAGAGTTGATTAATGCTTTTATTGTTTTTAAAGCATTAAACACTTCTAATTCTAAACGCATTGAAATTAATAAAATATATATTTTTACTTTTAAATTTCTTGTCTCTTGTCGTTAGAGAAGATTAAATTTTTTTTTTAAGCATTTCTCATGACAAATATAGATGAAGGAGTGAGGAAGATGATGTGGTTTCTGTTGAAGATTAAAAGTGGTAGGATGGATAAGAGAATTAACTATCATAGAATAAAAAAAGTCATGAAAATCAACCATTTTCAGTTGTATAGTTCAAGACATGCATAAATATATATATTAAGATACATCACCTATATCAAATTTTAGTTTAATTTTTTAAAAGTTCAATTTATTTTAATATTTTAAAACCCGTCCATCGGACGGGTCCTAATCTAGCACTCTATATAAATTAATAGAAGTCAAAAGTTTTATATCAAAATAATATGCATTATATCATATAAATATCTATATATAATTAATATTTAAATAATTAAAAAATAAATAACAACAGTATTAGTAATTTAGTAGAAAACCATGAAACTTGGAAAACTAACATTGCAAATAAACTAAATTTAGGTTAAAAATTTCGTTTTGGTATTTGTTTTATATATATTTCTTAATTTTAGTTATCGATTAGTTAAATTAACAATTTTGTGATTTATTTTTTTCCTTTTTAAAAAAAAAACTACACTTTTTTTTTTCTTTTTTGTATTTGTTTTAAATTTAGTTATTGATTAGATAATTTTACATTTTTTTGTTTCTTTTTTCCTTTTCTAAAAAATACTTCACTTTTTTGTTGTTTTTTTGTTTGTTGAGATTTATGAATTTTATATGATAATTTTATATATTAATAATTACTGAATTTCTTTATTTCATTAAGTATTTTATATATAAAAAGATTTTTTTATAATTTGACATGTGACAAGATTTGAATGATTAGTGACACGTATCAATATCTTGTAAGTTATAATTTTGACATGTCTTGGCTTCTCGTCAGTGTAATCTAAATTTATAAAATATAATAGTTATTAAGGTAAATATAGATATCTTCTTTGAACGGTTCTTGATTGGACATTTTTTAAATGCGTACAGTACTGATCTAATAAAAATATAATATTTTCCTGATATGAGTAATAAAATTATTGGCTCTTTGAATGGTTCTTGATTCGAACTTGCAGTTGACAATTTGATATGGAACCTCACACTTCGTATCAGTATTAACCATTAACTTAACTTTTTTTGTTTTTT
Organism: Cardamine flexuosa; assembly: GCA_963555745.1. Classification (NCBI taxonomy): domain Eukaryota; kingdom Viridiplantae; phylum Streptophyta; class Magnoliopsida; order Brassicales; family Brassicaceae; genus Cardamine; species Cardamine flexuosa. The sequence continues at coordinate 21,385,149 of OY743217.1, read as the reverse complement.
TTGAAATTTAGACTTAACTTATTATCATTTATAAATCATTATTGGCTATTAATGTGCAGCTAATAGCTAGAGTAAATGGAGGCAAAGTAGGGAGAGCAAGGAAAGGACCAGAGCTTTGCCTTGGGAACGTTACCATCGTGAAAGAGGCAGTGGAGCCAGAAAATTACTTCGGGGAAGAAGTTCCGGCGAATCTTAAGATCATAAAATGTCATCAGGATGAAGTTTTGGAGATGCCAAAAAATGCAAAACTGTTAGCATATTCAAGCTTGTTCGAGGTAGAGATGTATTCAATCAAAGATAACATCCTATGCATTCAGGGACATCCCGAGTATAACCGTGACATTTTGTTTGATATCATTGATCGTGTTCTTGCCGGAGGCTTCATTAAGGTTTTTTGTTTTTCTCCCTTTTTTTCTTAATCAATTCAATTTCATAAATAGATTATAGAATATATTTCAAATTTTATTATTTATATATATATATATATAGATATATATTCTTACAATTCTTAAAATAGAATATATTTCAAAAATTTATACAATTCTTAAAATATAATATATTTCAAAAATTTATTATATATATATATATATATTCTTAAAATTATGTTAAAACTTTAAATTTTAAAATTTTTAAACGTAACAATAGATTTTTATCTGATGATACGATGTTTTATATGATAATAAATATTTGAAAAACTATTTAGAAAATCAATATCCACTTATGATTTTGAAATGTTGTCCTAAAAAAGACTGCTATTTGTGACACCTAATTAACTTACACATGTTAGTTTTATTTTTGTTTGGTCCATTTCACTAATGTTTAACACCGATATGCAGCAAGATTTTGCGGAAACGTCAAAGGCAACATTGGAGAAAAATGAAGCAGACAGAAAGTTTTGGCAGAAAATTTGCATGAACTTCCTCAAAGGTCAACCCTCCTAATTAGTTTGACTAAAATATCTTGACCCTATTTGTCTGATCCATAATATTTTATTTACCCTTCATTTTAATATTCCTTTTTTTATTTATCAATACCCTTCATTTTAATATTCCAACTCCACACTTTATATTCTTATTTTGTATCGTACAACATACTATTTTATCCATAATAATCAAAGAAAAGAATTACCTCTTACTGTTTTTTTCTTCTTCTCCAAACTCTACTCTTGCTATATTCATTGAGATTCATTGTTATTTATAACATATTTGACTAAAATACATTTGTGATGGTAAACTTATCTTTTTTTATACTCCAATCAACTTTACAAGCTAGAGTTGCAACTAAAAGTTTTATGTAACAATGATCGAATAGTAGACCCTCATTTTTAAGGAGTTAGTTGAGGTTAATCATATAACCCATAAATACTAACGACATTAGTAGTCGCCGTATCAATTTATTTCCTTTGTTTTTTTCTCCTTAGCAAAAATATTTAAAATCCTACTTATATGTCACGATTTAATTTCCAAATGAACATTCTGAAAACAAAGATGAAGTGCTGTAAACATTAAATGTTTATTATGGCCACAGTTTGCACAAGACATGCAACACCGCTGCAGAGCTTATTAAGTCGCAAAGAGTAAAATCCTAACATAAGGGATGGTCATCCTGGATCCTAATGGGACCATCGGTATCCTGGTGCCTTTTTATGATTTTCTCGTCCGATAAAAAATCTTATATCAAGAGGATTTGTGGTCCAATGCATGTAAAGTAGTCAACTAGCTTGGTAATTTAGAGACACCAAATTTTTGGGAAGAAAAACGTCAAATTTAAAAGAGTTGGGACTTGAGCATTGAGAATGATTTCCTCTATTTATTTGGAGACTTACCATATTGTTTGTCATCCTTGAAAATCTTTCGAATAAACTTTCTCACAAAATTTTAATAACCAACTTGTAGTTTGTTTACTGAATCGTTTAAAATCATTTTAAAAAGTGAAATTTTGAACCATACCTCAAGTTCATTCATTAGAGAGTCGAGTAAAGGTTAAATTTGGTGGATGCTAACTCTTTTAATTTCTCTGAATTCGTCATTGGATATCATTCAATTTCACTACGTATGAATATTTTTTGTCATATTCGTATCACAAGGCTAGAATGGTTGAAATATTTTTCTTCCAAATTCTTAACATGATTAACATTCAGTTGAGAACTGTCATATGCGATATATTTTTTTCTATATACAAATATATTATGGAAAAATATTCAATTCTATGTCATAATATTATTCTTATTAAAGTAAATTAAGAAAAGTAACTAATAATATACTAAAAATTGTATGAAATACCATTAAAAAAAAACTTAATCATATCATTTAAGGTAGAATAATCAAACTCAATTCTACACAATTAACTAAATAAAATAAAATTAAAATTTTTAGCAAAATATATTTACAAAGATATTAATAAATATTTATTTCCCTCATTTAATTTTCAACCAGGCTAATAAATCAAACATGAATTTTTGCAAGTAATTAATTTATTAATATTAAATATCACAAAAATATATTTTTAAATAATGATTTCACAGTGCCCATGATGCGGTATGAGTAATATAATGATATTATTATGAAAGCTGTTTGTTTCTTTTGATAACCGTTGTTAATTTAACAGTATCCAATAATTAATGAATACAATCTTATAATTTAAAAAATATATATAGTTTTTGAGTTAAAATAACTACTAACTAAATGAAATCCAATACAATTCTCAATCTTAAGTATAAATAATTTTTCCGCCAAAACTAATCCAGTTACTGCAAAAAAAAAAAAAAAAAACTCGACTATGTAATTTTTTTTAACAAATTACAAATCCGTAATTTTTCATTAAAATGAATATCTGAAAGTTTTCCTACAAAAAAAGATATGTAATTCTCCTAAAAAGAAAAAATTTAAATCACAATATATGAGAAAAAATGTTTATTAACAAAATGCATTATGTAATAGTTTAAAATAATTTAAAAATAAGATTAAATAAAATTGAAATGTGAATCATAATTTTTTTTCCAATACATTGATTTAAATTATGTAGATAGATTTTTGATAATTAAAATCAATGTTAGTTTTCATAATATTGTTGTTTTAATCTGTTTGAATACATACTAGAGTTGAACCGCGGGTCAATATTTTCTTAATTAATGTAATAAATATTTATATTTTATTATCTAATATTTTCTGGTCAGTTTTCCATATAATTTATAATTTTTTAATTTTTGTTGGTTTCGTTTATATATATCTTTTTTTTTTACTTATACATAATTTCATTAAATTATAAAATGTTAGTCTTATTGGTTAGTTAACATATATTTCCATTTTAAATTTTTGTAAGTAGCTCTTATGTCCAAATGTGTTCCAATATGTTCGCACGATAGCGAGCTGGTCCGAAAATTTGATTATTTACTTGATTTAAATCTTTATTTATAAAATAAATAATTTTTTAATAAAATTATTTTTAATACTCTCTTTTTATAAATATTTTAATCATAAAATTCTTTATATTTTCAAATATGGGGGTGTCAAAATGGGTCTCATCCAACCCAACCCAACCTATTTACCCTAATGGGTTAGAATTTTTGACCTTAGTAAGTTTATGGTTCTAATGGGTTCATGGTTAAATAGTTCAATGGGTGTAATGGGTTGATAGGTTATCAATTTAACCATTTATCTTAATCACTTAACCAATTTAACCAATTCTCACATTCTTTCAATTTTTCCGCCAAAATACATATAAATAATTTTCCCGCCAAAATACAAATATGTAATTTTCTCACCAAAATACATATATGTAATTTTCCCGCCAAAGAGCTGATTGACGATTTTCCCGCAAAAACGATTCCAACATTTTCCCACCAAACATAGTTCCACCATTTTCCCGCCAAAATTTTGTTCCATTATTTTCTCGCAAAAAATTTGTTCCGTTATTTTCCTGCAAAAAATGGTCCCATCATTTTTTCGCCACAAACGTTCCCAACATTTTCCCGCCAAAATGGTCTTTTATTTTCCCGCCAAAATTTTTTTCTGTTATTTTCCTGCCAAAAATTTGTTCCATTATTTTCCTGCCAAAAAAAAAACATTTTCCCGCCAAAATAATCCGTCATTTTCTGCCAGAAATGGTTTCGTCATTTTTCTGCCAAAAATTATCCATCATTTCTTGCCAAAATGGTTATGTCATTTCCCGCCAAAATAGTTACGTTATTTTCCCGGTAAAAATGGTTTCGTCATTTTCCCAACAAAAATGGTTTGTCATTTAAATTATTAAATCATTAATTATTTTTATTAATTATCATTCTATTCAAATAGTAATATTATATAAGGAAATTATTGTAAAAATTAATTTAATATTTATTTAGAAAGTAAAAAAATATAGAAACTAAGTATTGAAATGATTAGATACATTAATAACTATTTGGTGTTTAGATGTAATAATAGGTTTTAGGGTGTTTAGAAACATGAATAATCCAAATTTGTACTTCAATTTTAATAGTATAAGATATAACATTTATCCTAGTTTATTTATTTTAATATTAGTGTTTGGAAACACTTCCTTAGATTGACTCTTTTTTATAGTAATGTAATAGATTAATATATCATTTAATAATATTTAAATAGAAATCCTCTATTAGTTTTGAACCTTCATTAGTGACACCTTTTTATAGGGTTTCTTAAAAATGAAAAGCTGAACATCACAAGGCTTGGTTTTTTTTGGGAATCTTGAGGTTTATGCCACAAAATCATAACTAGATTTTAATTTTGTTATTTCTTAGATGGGCTTTCAGCTTATACCATTTGTAGTTGGCATAGGAAATGTGATTTATCCAATTTACCTTTTGTGTGATTTATGAAAATCAGGCGTTATCATATGTGGGAGTTATGTGTCATTTATGACAAAATAAGAGAGAAAATACGAAAGAAGATGATTGAGCATTTAATAAAGAAAAAATAAATTGTTTTCAGATAACAACAAATGTGACATTAATTATTCTACGGAATTTTTTATTGGTAATCATAAATATAATGACAGAGTTTTGTCTTCTCTAAAGCTGTCCACATCAATACCAAATAATTAACTGTCAGATTAAATTTATCTAATACTTATTTTTAATTAATAGATCATTTAAACTTTGAACTAGATACTGACCGTTCGAGACCGAACGAGCAATTTTTTAAAATAATTTTTTTATTTGTGTTTATTTATTAAATCTGAAATGTTAGCATTTACAAATACATTGGGCATTTGGTTCGGTTTGGAGTTTACTATAGTATTAAATTATTTTGCGGATGTATTTATATAATATACAATACTGGAATAATTTTCAATATTAAATTATAGTATTACTATAGTATTAAATTATTTTTCGAGTTATACAATATTTGAATAGTGTCATGTGTTTGGGGTTCAAATCTATATATTCAATGATGATGAAACTAATTATATTTTGTATAAGTATTAAATTAGTGGATATGTTTTCAATAGTATTAAATCGCAATAATTAATAGGTGTTTGAGAATTCGGTAATGTTTTTTAACTATATTGTTTGATTATATTTTTAGTTATACAGTTTGATTATATTTTTAGTTATACAATTTGATTTTATCATTAATTTGAATTTAGGAAAATCCAGATAATATTTAATCACATGTTTGAATTTAGAAAAACCCAGATTAGAATATTTATGAGATTTTATTGTTAAGATGTTTATTTCCTTAACCATAAAATATGTGAAAATTCCACTAAAATACAAATTGTTTTTAAGGATCGACTTGTTTTTGCGTATTTAAAGATTTTGACATATTTCATATTTAAGTAAATAATTTCCAAAATACATATTTTATGAAATAAAGATTATTTATAGAGATCTATTTGTTTTTACATATTTTTGTATTTTAAAGAAATTAAAATATTCTCTTTTTTACATTTTCTCTTTTTTTCTTGGGTTATAAAATACTTTTTTTCTGGTGTTACAACCCCACATTTTTTTTTCAAAAATACTCTTTCTCCATATTTGATTTTAATATATATTTCCATACATTTTCCATATATTTAAAATGAATTCTCTTTTTTTTTTCATTCTATATCTCTTTATTTCATTTTTATTCTCTATTCTTCTTCCTCTTTTATTTTTTTCTTTTTTCTCACAACAACAAAAAATAAACGAATTTTACTTTCATTTCTAATTGTTTTTTTTTCCATATTTTGTTCTTATTTTCATTCTCCATAATATTGATCAAGTGATAATTTTCATGATTTATGAAGTTTTAAACTTTTGAATTTTTGGGTTTATAGATTTCTGATCTAAACAATATAATATATATATATATATACAATATTTCTAATCTTAAAATTTGCAATATGTTATTTACCATTTATATGATAATAAATTTTTTTAAGTACTTGAATATTTAATGAAAAAAGGTTTGGTAAAATGTAGACTATATAAATATTTTGTATCTATCATATAATTGTTAAATTTTAGTCTTATTTAAAGATAGAAATAATTTAACATAAATTATGATTTTTTGTTTTGAATTTGATAATTAAGTATATTAATTTCTTGAATTTTACAGATTTTTTAGAGATTTAAAATACTTTTAAGAATTAATTTTGAGTTTTCTAAATTAATTTCTAATTTAAATATTAATTTTATTAAAATATTTTAAAGTAAACATACGTTTTATGTCAAATTGATTCAATTTAAAAGTTTATGTATTATAATAAAAAAATCATTAATTCATGAATTTTCTTGGATACCCACAAAGTGTGGATATTTTTATGGAAATTGATAAATAGTTGTTATATGAATTTTAATGTATTTTCCAAATAGTTCTGAATTTTTAATATCTATTATATTTTTGTTTCTTAATTTTTGGCAGAATATTTATATAAACTCTGTTATTAAATATTTATTATTATGATTTTTGTTCTCCTAATACATAATTATTTTTGACCAAGAAAAAAAATCACTTAATAATGTTCACTCCGTAAATATACAAAACTTAACCTAAAATCAAAAATAAAATAAAATAAAATTAAGAATAGATTTACTTTTATGATATTTAATCACCCATTTGAATATAGAAAAATCCAGATTTAAATATTTAATAAATATCTATCATTTAAATATTTAATTATTGTTTAGATTTTTATTTCCTCAACTATAAAATTTGTGAAAATCTCATTAAATATATAATTAATTTCAGGAAAATACTGATTATATTTATTCACCTATTTGAATTTAGGAAAATCTAGATTAGAAATTTTTTTGTTTAGATGTTTCTTCCCTTAACTAAAAAATCTGTGAAAATCTCATTAAATACGAAATTAATTATAAAGATCATTGTGTTTTTAGAATCAGGTCAGACTTTCATTGGTTTTAACCATTTGGATTTTTTTTTAAATATTTTCAATGAATTTTAGGACATACAACTGAAATCAAATTTGATATATTTTTAAGACATATTTTCCTTCTCTGATTTCAGAATTTATTTTAGAAAATAGATAATTGAGTGGCGATGTAATAATAATCACATTTTTTTGCTCTCTTCATCTTCTTCTTCCTATTTTATCTTTTTTTTTCGACAACAAAAACAAATAAATAAATTTTACTTTCTTTTCTAATTATTTTTTCCATAATTTATTTTTTCTTTTCTTTTTCCACAATATTGATAAAGTGATAATTTTTATGATTTATAGAGTTTTAAATTTTTGAATTTTTGGGTTTATATATTTCTGAGATTTTGATAAGTTCTGATGTAAATAATAATATATATATATATATATATACATAATATTTCTGATCTTTCAATTTGCGATATGTTAATAATCTTATATATGATAATAAAGTTTTTTAAGTACCTGAATATTTAATGGAATTTTTTCGTAAAATGTAGACTATAAAAATATTTTGTAATTAGAATTTAAATGTTGAATTTTAGACTTATTTAAAGATAGAAATAATTTAACAAAAAATATAATTTTTGTCATTTGAATTTGATAATTTATTATATTAATTTCTTGAATTTTACAGATTTTCAGAAGATTTAAAAGACTTTTAAGAATTGATTTCGAGGTTTATAAATTATTTATATTTTAAATATTAAGTTTAGTAAAACATTTTAAAATAATTTTTTTTTATGTAAAATTGATTCAATTTAAAAGTTTATGTATTATTATAAAAGATATCATTAATTCATGTATTTTCTTGGATACCCACAAAGTGTGGGTATTTTTTATGGAAATTGATAAATAGCTGGTATATGTATTTTGTGGTATTTTCCAAATATTTAATTAGATTTCACTTTCTATTATTGTTTCTTAATGTTTGGCAGAATATTTACATAAATCTTTTATTAAATAGTTATCATTATGATTTTTGTTTTTAACACTCAATTGTTGTTAACCAAGAAAAAAATTCACTTAATATTGTTGATTCCGTAAATACACAAAATTTTACCCAAAATCAAAAATAAAATAAAGTAAAATTAAGAATAGACTTACTTTTGTGATAACGAATTGACTTAGAAATTCATTTTTATCACTTCTGAATTGTTAGATCATCTCAAAAGAATTCTAACTGAGTCTGAAACAGATCAAATCATGTAAAAATAGAACAAAATAAGGTTTCTTATTTGTTTTTTGATAATTGGTTTAGAGAAGAAGAATATAAACAAATCTTTGCATTACAAATGAATTTCATGGAATCACCATAATTGTTTGATTACATTCACCATAATAACCTTTATCAACCATCATAAACGAAAACAAAAAAATATTAGTCATGGACATTTAGATATAAAAATGATATAATAAATATGCAACACAATGAACAATGCAATGACAAAAATATAAAAAACATAATAAGCTTGAAGAAAAAAAGTGGATATGTCATTGAATAGAATGACATGATATATATAGTGAAGAAGCAAATCAATTTAGGTCTTCTAGAAAAGAATATTTTGTATAACTTACTCTAAAAGTTTGTTTTGCTAGTTATTAATAATTAAATAAATTAAAAACATGAACAATAATTTTAAATTTGAATATTTAATATTTAATGTAATATGTCAAGTATTAATTGAATTTAGATTGTGTTTGATCTAATCATTAATAAGAATTTAGGAAAATTGAATTTAGGAAAATTTGGATTGAAATATTTTATAAATATCTATTGTTTAAATTATTAGTTATTGTTTATATTTTGATTTCTTTAACTATAAAATTTGTGAAAATCTCATTAAATACAAAATTAATTTTAGGAAAATCCAGATTAGAATATTTATTTTTTATATGTTTATTACTTTAACTATAAAATCTGTGAAAATCTCATTACATACAAAATTAATTATAAAGACCTGCGTGTTTTTTAAATCGGGTAGGATCTTCTTTGGATTTATCCAATAAATTCTTTGAATTGATTAAATATACTATAGGATATACAATTGATATCAAAATGGATATATTTTAAAGACATATTTGCCCTCTCTGATTTCAGAATTTATTTTAGAAAGTTGAATATTGAGTGGTAATTTACGTAATAATAATTCACTTTGAGGCTTTATAGAAATGTTTGCTTTCCGATTAATAGTATATATATATATATATTTATAAAAATATTTGAAATAATTAATAGATCATTTAAACTTTGATATATAAACATTTATATAAATATTTGAATAATAGAAATAATGTGAGTTATTATGTGACTAAAATGAAACTAATAAATGAATAGAAAATGTAATGATGTATTTGAAATATATCACATGTTATTTTGAAACATTAGTGTTATTTTTATAAACTTTTCTTATTATTTTCTAAAATAACTTAAAAATTATTTAGATTAGGTTAGAATCCGCTCTACGTACGGGTGGATGTGTTATTAGTTTTCTTATAAATATTTTGTCTTTTGACGATTAAAACAAAAATTGACGACCAAAAATTTTTTTTTTTGTCTTTAAACGTTTTAAGTGTTGTTGGTTTTTGAAGTGTTTTATCTCAATCTTTGACAATTTTAAACCACAACTTACATACTTTTTTTCTCAACTTTTGATCATGGTAATTTCGTTGAAAAGTCAATGAGACTTGTTCATTCTTTTTTACCTTCAACTTACGCACCATAGATCTTTGAAAGACTGAAGTCAATTATTGAAGGTATAATTACCTCCATAGATCTTTGAAAGACTGAAGTCAATTATTGAAAGCATAATTATCTCCGGTGTGCTTAGCACTACACTGCCAACAACTTTTAACATAGTTGCAACTTTTATTCACATGGTAGTTCCGGAAAGAGCGCTAACTACACAAACAGAAAAATGAACCAATCCTTTTTTCTCCGCACTCTTCATTTTTCTTAATCACTATAGTAGTTTGGATTTATGTGAGTTTGATTTCTGATTATAGTTACAGAAAATGCCAATGTATAATCCATGCAACTTATTCCTCTAGAGAGTAAATATTTTATGTGGATGTCTAGAACCAATTTTTTTTCCTTTTATTATAACCACCGTGGCAATATAACTCATTGAGTTTATACCAAGTACTCTCTAGAAGATGAATATTCATAGATTAGTTTTAACTTCTAAGCCAAATTTGATAATTTGGTAAAAATCTGTAAAAGCTCAGGTTTTTATGTTCATGGTGTATCATACAAAATAAATGACCTAACTTAAATTTAAACAAAACCTGTCAGACGACCAAAAAAAAAACTAAGTAAACAAAAGAAATAAATTGAACACATTGTCAATTCTCATAAATAGCACAAATCAAGTTTTATGCCACAAATAACACACATTTTTATTTAAGACGAAAATAAATTTTCTATTAAAAGACAGTTCTCTTATTTAGCACAAATGTCATAATCTCATATTTTTAGGATTTTTTAAAAATATATTCAGATCCACATATTCATGTTATTTTTTTGTTTGAAACTTGAATTCTAAATTATATGACCAATCAAATTTAATTAGTGTTAGGATACAATTTATTGAGTAAAAGTATGATTGATACATGTTTACAGAAACAACACCTTAATTTGAACCTATTATAAAAGGGACGAAATTAATGATGGAGCTTGATTCATCTTTAACATTATCTCCCATTTTTTCTACATAATATAAAACAAATTATGTAACTCATAGAATATGTTTGATTTAACTCGCTCCACTTTCTTTAGCATTTTTTGAGGAAAGACGCTCCATCATTGCTAGATGCTCAGGTTTTCATGTGTTTAGAACAATGCTTTCACGTTTGGTCAAGTTTTCTGTTGCGGGGCTTCCGATTACAATGAGATCATTGCTACAAAGAGGGTCTAAATAAAGTGCAATAAAGGTAATTGATTTTGGTAGCACAACTTATGAGCAAGAGGACCAAAACTACGTCGTATCAATAAGATATTATACGGGATTATGCGTGAGTAGCTCTTGATGTAAAACAAGTCATTCAAATGTTTAACTTCTGAGAATTATACTAATTACAAACTGATGGATCGACGTGATTTCTCTGTAGGTCTTGGCTGGAGTTACCCTTGTGATATTTAGAGCATTGGATGTATCATAGTGGAGCTGTGCATGGTATGTGTTGGAGTACTTAATTTTTAGTGAATGTTTGTGTCAGATTGAAAGATTCTGATATATGCTTAAGCACCAAACTCGTTGTTAATTTTGTAGTGGGGCATGATCAGGAATCGTGATAAGTTACCCTATTGACCAAAATCCTTAAGCTACGAAAATAAATTACCTTAAACAATTGCCAATCAGGTAAATCCATGATCAGAAAACTTGATTTGTGGTTGATACGATTGCGGGGCTTTGAATCATACATATATACTGAAGAGAACAAATGAACCTTTGAATCACACAATAAGACCATGATGCATTCTTACCTTCATGACTGAGATAGTTAACTTTGGACTGATAATTTGACACACCACTAATATACTCCGACCCTCCTTCTGGAGCAACCAGATCTTTCTCCAACTATGAAATCATAAAACACCGTTAAAAATAAAATTCATTCAACCCCTTTGACATTTTGTGGGAAAATAGATCAGGCTTGGCCTAGATTTTTTCTATTCTTCATAAATACGAATAAAACTATTAAGAACTCAAGGGACCAAAAGTGGTGTTACATGTAAGTAGAAAGAATGGTCCCATCTATACCCACCAGAGGGACCAAGCTTCCTCCTTTTGTCACTAATGGAACCTGCACCCGAACAAACTTTTTCTTTAAATCCATCAAAACACACATATATTTATGAAAATCTTTTTGAACAAATCGATATCACATTCCTGATCTTGGATAAGTTACCTGATTGGCAATTGTATCAACCACAAGCTTCTTCAGTTTTTTTTTATCTAAACCGAGCCACTGAAACAGTCAATACAAACAACGTGAATAAATGATAATGGTAGTAACTGAAGCACCAAAAATGTGATTTGAGGATAGTAGAGGTGAAAATGGATTACTTACCACCCATACCGAGCCTCGCACAGCAGCCCCTCATCAGTCATATTTTCACCAAACCTTGAGGGTGCCAAAGTGAGTGTCGATCACCACCTTCCTGTTATATGTTAAAACAAAATAAAATGAGTGCATAACATAACATGGGAAAAAAATATACAGAAACTCAAAACACAAGCTCGCATTTACAATAGCAAAATTCTTCAACCTAGAAAATTAGTAGAAACAGACCCAAAAGAGTTTCATTCTCTAGATTATAAACCTCCATCCATTTCCCATAATTTATTGGGGGAAATTTATGAAGAAATATTAAAACCAAAAACTTTGATTCAACTTTTACATGAATGTTTTTCAATCAATCAACTCAAGACTGATTTTGAGCTCAAGACAACAACCTAAGAACATCTAACCCAACTTGGGTTATGTATTAACTTTTGTTTTACTCTTGAGAAAAGCATCATAGAAAATTCAGCAGATTAAATTCAGCATAAATTCACAATTAATCATCAGAATCATGATTAATACACCAAATTTGAAATCTCAAACTAAGATAAATTTCTCCAAACTAATACTTGATCAATCCTAAGATTTTCCTAGATGTAATTCAATAGCAAAAGTCAAAAAGGAAGAACATTTGTAGTAAATCAACTCCCACAACACAATTAACAACGATATAATCATTTTCAGATATGTTTCCATTGAAATAGATTACATAAGAAGAATATGTAATGACATAAGCTGGTAAACTAAAATATCTTACCATAGCATTTTCATTCTTCAGGGATTGACTCAATTGCCTCTTGAATGTTTCCAACTGAAAATAAAATATATGAAGATTAAATGTTTCTTCTCTAGAGTGTATGCCTCCAAAACCAAACAAATAGAATCACAAAACCAAGAAATAAAAGAGCATTACCTGACACAGAGCAATTGGAGGTTTAAGATTTCACCAATCTCTTGTAGCTTCTTCTCTAAAAATGATGTATCTGCTTATGGACCGACCCCATCGTCACCACCACGTAGGAATCAAATCCGAATGATCAAAGTGTTGAATTAAATCTTATATCTTTTTGCATTTCCCGAAAATTCCCTTTCTGATACCCAAGACAAAAAAACCAAAAATTTCATCAGAAAACCAGAAAACAACCCGATTCATCGCCTGAATCTGAAACAGATAGAAATAGAACTTCATCGCTCGAGTCGTAGTATATCAAATTCAAAGATAGTCTCGACTCTCGAGCAAACACATGACTGATATGAGCATTGAAACAAAAGAGCCACAAACCTTGAGTAGCCATTTATTTTTCGACTTTTTCAGCACAACAGCTTCTTCCTCCATATCCTTTTATCTCCTCTTCGATGGCTATCAGATCTTAGTAGAATAGTGGTTGCTCATAACTTACGATCAGAGTTTAGATTGGAAATTTCTATGCGTCTTATGCGTGTGAGAATTATTCTGAAAGGTGAAGAGGAACAGAGAACGTGTATTTGGGCATGCATTTTAGAGTGGAAGAGAATCAGAGATACCTCATTTTGTAGGCTCCGGAGGAGAAAAGGGCGACGCGAGTCTCGTGGTGGAAGGAAAAGGTTAAGGCAACGTTTGATATCAGCAGTAGATAGTGAGAGGGAAGATGGCTACAAATATGTGGGAGGAGAGGAAGTGTCCGCCAATCAATCGGGCCTAAGTTTGATGACTGGATTTATAGTCATCTCACTGAAACGTTTCAGAGGAAAGCGAAGAGAAGACGAGGAGAACCAATTTAGTTAAAGTTTTTTTTCTTTTTATAATTATGAAAATTAACGGACATGCAATGGTTTTTTAATCATAGCGTAACAAAAGAAGGTGATATGAGAAGGTAAAGAGATAGCTTATTTAATGCAGAGAAAAAAATAAGCAGATGACTTTTGATTTTCTGTGTATTTTATTTAAAGAGTGGACATGTGTCGGGAAGCTGACGTGTCAAGCTGTGGGAGAGCCCCCTTAGCTTTCATATATATGATTATTAGATCATGAAAAATATTAATAAACTAAAAAATATGAAAAATATTAATAAACTAAAAGAAAATGAAAAATAAACGAAGAGAATCAATATGTACTACAAAAATAGGAAATAATGAATGAAGAGAATAAATGTGTTACAATTAAATATAGATTTATAATATAGTTTAATTTATAAAATAATTTAAAATAAATAACATATTTTTAAGTTTAGTATTTATAAATTATAGATATGAATTTATATTTATTTTATTAATATTAAAAAGAATAATTTAATTTCATAGAAGGAACATGACTGTATATAAATTTACATATTTTACGGTGTTATAAGAATGAAATCCCACGATTTACATTTTCTAATGTCGTAAAATAGTTTAGTGTTCACACAAAAATACGAAATAAAGAATATATTATTATTGCAGAGAGATGGAGTCTTTTATCATGTAGGTGGGACTGTAGGTGGTGTTGAATTAATTTAGGACTCCAAATTCAAATTTGTTAGAATATTACAAAACATAGTTATTTTTTGGGAATCTTGAGGTTTTTGTCACAAAATCATAAGTAGATTTTAACTTTATCATTTCTTAGATGGGCTTTCAGCCAATGCCATTTGTAGATGACACAGGAAATGTGATTTATTCAATTTACCTTTTGTGCGATTTATGAAAATCAGGCGTTATCACATATGGAAGTTATGTGTCGTTTGTGACAAAATAGGAGAGATAATATGAAAGAAGATGACTGAGCATTTAATAAAGACAAAATGAATTGTTTTTAAATAACAACAAATGTGACAGCTATTATTCTACGGAATTTTTTATTGGTAATCATATATATAATGACAGATTTTTCTCTACTCTAAAGCTGTCCAAATCAATACCAAATAATTAACTGTCAGATTAAATTTATCTAATACTTATTTTTAATTAGATCATTTAAACTTTGAATATATATATATAAATTTATATAAATATTTGAAATAATTAATAGATCATTTAAACTTTGATATATAAAAATTTATATAAATATTTGAATAAAAGAAATAATGTGAGCTATTATGTGACTAAAATGAAACTAATAAATGAATAGAAAAGATAATGATGTATTTGACATATATCACATGTTATTTCGAAACATTAGTGTTATTTTTATAAATTTTTCTTATGTTTTCTAAAATAACTTAAAAATTATTTAGATTATTAGATCATGAAAAATATTCATATACTAAAAGAATATAAAGAAAAAAAATTAGAAAATCAATGTGTACTACAAAAATAGGAAATAATGAATAAAGAGAATAAATAGGTTACAATCAAATATAGATTTATAATATAGTTTAATTTATAAAATAATTGAAAATAAATAAAATATTGTTTTACTTTAGTGTTTATAAATTATAGATATGTATTTATAGTTATTTTATAAATAATAAAAAGAATAATTTAATTTCATAGAAGGAACATGACATTATTTAAATTTACATATTTTTATGGTGTTATAAGAATGAAATCCCGTGCTTTACATTTTCTAGTGTCGTAAAATTGTTTAGTGTTGACACAAAAAACGAAATAGAGAATATATTATTATTGCAGAGAGATGGAGTCTTTTATCAAGTAGATGGGACCGTGGTGTTGTTGAATTAATTTAGGACTCTAAATTTAAATTTGTTAGAACATCACAAGGCATGGCCTTTTTTGGGAACATTGAGGTTTATGCCACAAAATCATAACTAGATTTTAACTTTGTCATTTCTTAGATTGGCTTTCAGCCTATGCCATTTATAGATAGCATAGGAAATGTGATTTATCCAATTTATCCTTTTATGAAAATCAGGCGTTATCACATGTGGGAGTTATGTGTCATCTATGAGAAAATAGGAGAGAGAATACGAAAGAAGATGATTGAACATTTAATAAAGACAAAATGAATTGTTTTTAGATAACAACAATTGTGACAGCTATTATTCTACGGAATTTTTTTATTGGTAATCATATATATAATGACAGAGTTTTCTCTCCTCTAAAACTGTCCACATCAATACCAAATAATAAACTATCAGATTAAATTTATCTAATACTTATTTTCAATTAATAGATCATTTAAACTTTGAATATATATAAAATTTATATAAATATTTGAAATAATTAATAGATCATTTAAATTTTGATTTAAATAAATTTATATAAATATTTGATAAATAGAAATAATGTGAGCTATTATGTGGGTATAATGAAACTAATAAATGAATAGAAAAGGTAATGATGTATTTGAAATATATCACATGTTATATTTACAAAGTTTTCTTAATGTTTTCTAAAATAACCTAAAAATTTAGATTATTAGATCATGAAAAATATTAATAAACTAAAAAATTATAAAGAATAAAGGAAAAGAATCAATGTGTACTACAAAAATTGGAAAGAATGAATGAAGAGAATAAATGTGTTACAATCAAATATAGATTTACAATATAGTTTAATTTATAAAATAATTTTAAATAAATAAAATATTTTTTTACTTTAGTGTTTATAAATTATAGATATGTATTTATAGTTATTTTATAAATAACTAAAAGAATAATTTAATTTCATGGAAGGAGTATGACTGTATATAAATTTACATATTTTTATGGTGTTATAAGAATGAAATCCCGTGCTTTACATTTTCTAGTGTCGTAAAATAGTTTAGTGTTGACACAAAAAACGAAATAGAGAACATATTATTATTGCAGAGAGATGGAGTCTTTTATCAGGTAAGTTGGACCGTGGGTGGTGTTGAATTAGTTTAGGACTCCAAATTCAAATTTGTTAGAACATCACAAGGCATGGCTTTTTTTTAAGAATATTGAGGTTTATGTTATAAAATCATAACTAGATTTTAACTTTGTCATTTCATAGATGGGCTTTCAGCCTATGCCATTTGTAGAGGACATAGGGAAATGTGATTTATCCAATTTACCCTTTGTGTAATTTATGAAAATCAGGCGTTATCACATGTGGGAGTTATGTTTCATTTGTGACAAAATAGGAGAGAGAATACGAAAGAAGATGACTGAGCATTTAATAAAGACAAAATGAATTGTTTTTAGATAAAACCAGATGTGACAGCTATTATCTTAAGGAATTTTTGATTGGTAATCATATATATAATAACAGAGTTTTCTCTCCTATAAAGCTATCCACATCAAAACCAAATAATTAACTGTCAGATTATATTTATCTAATAATTATTTTTAATTAATAGATCATTTAAACTTTGAATATATATAAATTTTTATAAAAATTTGAAATAATTAATAGATCATTTAAACTTTGATATATATAAATTTATATAAATATTTGAATAATAGAAATAATGTGAGCTATTATATGACTAAAATGAAACTAATAAATGAATAGAAAAGGTAATGATGTATTTGCAATATATCACATGTTATTTTGAAACATTAGTGTTATTTTTATAAATTTTTCTTTTTTTTTTCTAAAATAACTTAAAATTATTTAGATTATTAGATCATGAAAAATATTAATAAACTAAAAGAATATAAAGAATAAAGGAAGAGAATCAATGTGTACTTCAAAAATAGAAAATAATGAATGAAGAGAATAAATATGTTACAGTCAAATATAGATTTATAATATAGTTCAATTTATAACATAATTTAAAATAAATAAAATTTATTTTACTTTATTGTTTATAAATTATAGATGTGTAATTATAGTTATTTTATAAATAATAAAAAGAGTATTTTAATTTCATAGAAGAAACATGACTCTTTATAAATTTACATATTTTTATGCTGTTATAAGAATGAAATCCCCCGGTTTACATTTCCTAGTGTCGTAAAATAGTTTTGTGTTGACACAAAAAACAAAATAGAGAATATATTATTATTGCAGAGAGATGGAGTCTTTTATCAGGTAGGTGGGACCGTGGGTGGTGTTGAATTAATTTAGGACTCCAAATTCAAATTTGTTAGAACATCACAAAGTATGGCTATTTTTTGGGAATATTAAGGTTTATGCCACAAAATCATAACTAGGTTTTAACTTTTTCATTTCTTGGATGGACTTTCATTCTATGCCATTTATAGATGGCATAGGAAATGTGATTTATCCAATTTACCTTTTGTGTAATTAATGAAAATCAGGCTTTATCACATGTGGGAGTTATATTTTGTTTGTGACAAAATATGAGAGAGAATATGAAAGTAGTTGACTGAGCATTTAAGAAAGATAAAATGAATTGTTTTCAGATAACAACAAATGTGACAGCTATTATTCTACGGAATGTTTTATTGGTAATCATATATATAATGATAGAGTTTTCTCTCCTCTAAAGATGTCCACATCAATACCAAATAATTTACTGTCATATTAAATTTATCTAATACTTATTTTTAATTAATAGATCATTTAAACTTTGAAAATATATAAATTTATATAAATATTTGATAAATAGAAATAATGTGAGCTATTTTGTGGGTAAAATGTTAATGAATAGAAAAGGTAATAATGTATTTGAAATATATCACATATTATTTTTATAAATTTTTGTTAATGTTTTCTAAAATAACCTAAAAATTTAGATTATTAGATCATGAAAATATTCATAACTAAAAAATTATAAAGAATAAAGGAAGAGAATCAATGTTTACTACAAAAATAGGAAATAATGAATGAAGAGAATAATTGTGTTACAATCAAATATAGATTTACAATATAGTTTAATTTATAAAATAAATAAAAATAAATAAAATGTTTTTTACTTTAGTGTTTATAAATAATAGATATGTATTTATAGTTATTTTATAAATAACTAAAAGAATAATTAAATTTCATAGAAGGAGTATGACTGTATATAAATTTATATATCTTTACGGTGTTATAAGAATGAAATCCCGCGTTTTACATTTTCTAGTGTTGTAAAATTGTTTGATGTTGACACATAAAACAAAAAAAAAAGAATATATTATTATTGCAGAGAGATGGAGTCTTTTATCAGGTAGACGGGATCGTGGGTGGTTTTGAATTAATTTTGGACTCCAAATTCAAATTTGTTAGAACATCACAAGGCATGGCTTTTTTTTGGGAATATTGAGGTTTACTGCACAAAATCATAACTAAGTTTTAACTTTTTCATTTCTTAGATAGACTTTCATTTTATGCCATTTGTAGATGGCATAGGAAATGTGATTTATCCAATTTACCCATTGTGTAATTTATGAAAATCAGGCGTTATCACATTTGGGAGTTATGTTTTGTTTGTGACAAAATATGAGAGAGAATATGAAAGAAGTTGACTGAGCATTTAAGAAAGACAAAATTAATTGTTTTCAGATAACAACAAATGTGACAGCTATTATTCTACGGATTTTTTTATTGGTAATCATATATATAATGATAGAGTTTTCTCTCCTCTAAAGTTGTCCACATCAATACCAAATAATTAACAGTCATATTAAATTTATCTAATACTTATTTTTAATAAATAGATCATTTAAACTTTGAATATATATAAATTTTTTATATAAATATTTGAAATAATTAATAGATCATTTAAACTTTGATATATATAAATTCATATAACTATTTGATAAATAGAAATAGTGTGAGCTATTATGTGGGTAAAATGAACCTAATAAATGAATAGAAAAGGTAATGATGTATTTGAAATATATCACATATTATTTTTATAAATTTTTGTTAATGTTTTCTAAAATAACCTAAAAATTTAGATTATTAGATCATGAAAAATATTAATAACTAAAAAATTAGAAAGAATAAAAGAAGAGAATCAATGTGTACTACAAAATAGGAAATAATGAATGAAGAGAATAATTGTGTTACAATCAAATATAGATTTACAATATAGTTTAATTTATAAAATAATTTTAAATAAATAAAATATTTTTTTACTTTAGTGTTTATAAATTATAGATATGTATTTATAGTTATTTTATAAATAAGTAAAAGAATAATTAAATTTCATAGAAGGAGTATGACTGTATATAAATTTATATATCTTTAGGGTGTTATAAGAATGAAATCCCACGCTTTACATTTTCTAGTGTCGTAAAATTGTTTGGTGTTGACACAAAAAATGAAAAACGAGAATATATATTACTATTGCAGAGAGATGGAGTCTTTTATCAGGTAGGTGGGACCGTGGGTGGTGTTGAATTAATTTAGGACTCCAAATTCAAATTTGTTAGAACATCACAAGGTATGGTTATTTTTTGGGAATATTAAGGTTTATACCACAAAATCATAACTAGGTTTTAACTTTTTCATTTCTTAGATGGACTTTCATTCTATGCCATTTGTAGATGGCATAGGAAATGTGATTTATCCAATTTACCCTTTGTGTAATTTATGAAAATCAGGCGTTATCACATGTGGTAGTTATGTCACGTTTGTGACAAAATATGAGAGAGAATATAAAAGAAGATGACTGAGCATTTAATAAAGACAAATGAATTGTTTTCAGATAACAACAAATGTGACAACTATTATTCTACCGAATTTTTTATTGGTAATCATATATATATTGACAGAGTTTTCTCTCTTCTAAAGATGTCTACATCAATACCAAATAATTAACTGTCATATTAAATTTATCTAATACTTATTTTTAATTAATAGATCATTTAAACTTTGAGTATATATAAATTTATATAAATATTTGAAATAATTAATAGATCATTTAAATTTTGATTTAAATAAATTTATATAAATATTTGATAAATAGAAATAATGTGAGCTATTATGTGGGTATAATGAAACTAATAAATGAATAGAAAAGGTAATGATGTATTTGAAATATATCACATATTATATTTACAAAGTTTTCTTAATGTTTTCTAAAATAACCTAAAAATTTAGATTATTAGATCATGAAAAATATTAATAAACTAAAAAATTAAAAAGAATAAAGGAAAAGAATCAATGTGTACTACAAAAATTGGAAAGAATGAATGAAGAGAATAAATGTGTTACAATCAAATATAGATTTACAATATAGTTTAATTTATAAAATAATTTTAAATAAATAAAATATTTTTTTACTTTAGTGTTTATAAATTATAGATATGTATTTATAGTTATTTTATAAATAACTAAAAGAATAATTTAATTTCATAGAAGGAGTATGACTGTATATATATTTACATATTTTTACGGTGTTATAAGAATGAAATCCCGTGCTTTACATTTTCTAGTGTCTTAAAATTGTTTGGTGTTGACAAAAAAAACGAAAAAAGAGAATATATTATTATAGCAGAGAGATGGAGTATTTTATCAGGTAGGTGGGACCGTGGGTGGTGTTGAATTAATTTAGGACTCCAAATTCAAATTTGTTAGAACATCACAAGGCTTGGATTTTTTTTAGGAATATTAACTATTGAGGTTTATGCCACAAAATCATAACTAGATTTGAACTTTGTCATTTCTTAGATGGGCATTTAGCCTATGCCATTTGTAGATGGCATAGGAAATGTGATTTATCCAATTTACTCTTTGTGTAATTTATGAAAATCAGGCGTTATCACATGTGAAAGTTATGTGTCATTTGTGACAAAATAGGAGAGAGAATACGAAAGAAGATGACTGAGCATTTAATAAAGACAAAATGAATTGTTTTCAGATATCAACAAATGTGACAGCTATTATTCTACGGAATTTTTTGTTGGTAATCATATATATATTGACAGAGTTTTCTCACCTCTAAACTGTCCACATCAATACCAAATAATTAACTATCAAATTAAATTTATCTAATACTTATTTTTAATTAATAGATCATTTAAACTTTGAATATATATAAATTTATATAAATATTTGAAATAATTAATAGATCATTTAAACTTTGATATATAAAAATTTATATAAAATTTGAATAATAGAAATAATGTGAGCTATTATGTGAATAAAATGAAACTAATAAATGAATAGAAAAGGTAATGATGTATTTGAAATATATCACATGTTATTTTGAAATATTAGTGTTATATTTATAATTTTTTTTTATTGTTTTCTAAAATATCTTAAAAATTATTTAGATTTTTAGATCATGAAAAATATTAATAAACTAAAAGAATATAAAGAATAAAGGAAGGGAATCAATGTGTACTACAAAAATAGGAAATAATGAATGAAGAGAATAAATGTGTTACAATCAAATATTGATTTATAATATAGTTTAATTTATAACATAATGTAAAATAAATAAAATATTTTTTTACTTTAGTGTTTATAAATTATAGATATGTATTTATAGTTATTTTTTAAATAATAAAAAGTGTAATTTAATTACATAGAAGGAACATGACTGTATATAAATTTACATATATTTACGGTGTTATAAGAATGAAATCCCGTGCTTTACATTTTCTAGTGTCGTAAAATTGTTTAGTGTTGACACAAAAAACGAAATAGAAAATATATAATTATTTTAGTCATGACTTGTGATGTTCTAACAAATTTGAATTTGGAGTGCTAAATTAATTCAACACCACCCACGGTCCCACCTACCTGATAAAAGACTCCATCTCTCTGCAATAATTATATATTTTCTATTTCGTTTTTTGTGTCAACACTAAACAATTTTGTCATTTCATAACTAGATTTTAACTTTGTGGGAATATTGAGGTTTATGCCACAAAATCATAACTAGATTTTAACTTTGTCATTTCTTAGATGGGCTTTTAGCTTATGCCATTTGTAGATGGCATAGGAAATGTGATTTATCCAATTTACTATTTGTGTAATTTATGAAAATCAGGCGTTATCACATGTGGGGGTTATGTGTCATTTGTGACAAAATAGGAGAGAGAATACGAAAGAAACAGAATTTTTTATTTGGTAATCATATATATAATGACAGAGTTTTCTCTCCTCTAAAGCTGTCCACATCAATACCAAATAATTAACTGTCAGATTAAATTTATCTAATAATTATTTTTAATTAATAGATCATTTAAACTTTGAATATATATAAATTTTTATAAATATTTGAAATAATTAATAGATCATTTAAACTTTGATATATAAAAATTTATATAAATATTTAAATAATAGAAATAATGTGAGCTATTATGTGACTAAAATAAAACTAATAAATGAATAGAAAAGGTAATGATGCATTTGAAATATATCATATGTTATTTTGAAACATTAGTGTTACTTTTATAAATTTTTCTTATTGTTTTCTAAAATAACTTAAAAATTATTTAGATTATTAGATCATGAAAAATATAAATAATCTAAAAGAATGTGAAGAATAAAGGAAGAGAATCAATGTGTACTACAAAAATAGGAAATAATGAATGAAGAGAATAAATGTTTTACAATCAAATATAGATTTATAATATAGTTTAATTTATAAAATAATTTAAAATAAATAAAATATTTTTTTACTTTAGTGTTTATAATTATAGATATGTATTTATAGTTATTTTATAAATAAGAAAATGAATAATTTAATTTTATAGAAGGAACATGACTGTATATAAATTTACATATTTTTACGGTGTTATAAGAATGAAATCCTGCGCTTTACATTTTCTAGTGTCGTAAAATTGTTTAGTGTTGACACAATAAACAAAATAGAGAATATATTATTATTGCAGAGAGATGGAGTTTTTTATCAGGTAGGTGGGACCGTGGGTGGTGTTGATTTAATTTAGGACTCCAAATTCAAGTTTGTTAGAAAAATTATGGATAATATTTGATGGACAAAATTTGATGGAAAAAATATATGATGGACAATTTATGTTGCTGATGGGCAAAATATATGATGGACAATATATGTTGCTGATGGATAGATGATATGATGGACAAAACATATAATGGACAATATATGTTGTTGATGGACACAACATATGATGTACAATATATGTTGTTGATGGACAAATGATTTGATGGACAAAGTATATGATGGACAATATATATGATGGACAATATATGTTGTTGATGGACAAATGATATGATGGACTAATTTTGATTATAAACATTGATAGACTAACTCGGGTGGACAAAAATAGATGTATCTGTTTTGTCTATCATATATTTTCCATTAATTTTTGTTCATAAAATATTGTCTACGAAGAAGTTGATGGACAAAAAACGAATTTGTGTATGGGGTTCAAAAGGGTTAAATAGAAGATGAATAATGAATTTGCAAAAAAGAATTTAAAAAGTAAAAGAGAGCATATACTGATGGCATATCCATTAATTAATAATCACATAACAATCATAAGAGTCTAAACATGACCTTTTGGTAGAAAAGAAAACACAAAGGTGGACTTAAATAAAAATTGAGATCGTCCACAACGACATTGTCTTCTTCCCAAGGATTTGAAGTGCGAGAGACAATATATAGGAGGACATGTAGTGAAAAATTTATCTCCCAATGGATTTAGTCTATCGTTGGATGATTTTTGTTGTTGAACTAGGGCAGAATTAGGCATGGACAAGAGTAATGTCATGGACAAAGATTCAGAATTTGGTGACATTGTCCATGATGGTGCAACATGATTTAAAATATATGATGGACAAATATATGATAGACAATATAATGTGTGAAATGAATGTTAAGAGAGTTTTGTCGCTTCTGGAAAAGTATTTTATTTTTAGTTTCCTACATATATATCTCTGATCATTGAAAAAATAACAACTTTTGGTGAAAAATAATAGGAGAGAGAAAACACTGTCATTTTCAACTTTTCATCGCATATGGGTGCGCGTGCATTTTACAGAAAGTAAAAAAAAAGATGTTTCTGTCTTTACATAACAGCATAAATGACATGTTTGAAATGGATTTGTGAAAGAGATATACCTTTTAATAAAAAACAAAAATGTGCCTATAATGCTAAAATTCTCCTTTTTTAAGTAGTGAAATAGATTAATATATAATTTAATAATATTTAAAGAGAAAACTTCTATTAGTTTTGACCCTTATGTTAGTGACACCTTTTTATAGGGTGTCTTAAAAATTGAAAAGCTGAACATCACAAGGCATGGCTTGAGATCTTTGACTATAGTTGATCGACAAAACAAATGCCAAAATATATAAAGACCATGCTTTCAAATATCCAAACTGTCTTCTTGCTTTCGTAAATGTACATTCTTATGATCATAGTTGATAAGTCAATTACAAAGCCATACATAATAGCATGTAATTACCTCTTTCAAAGGAGGGAGGGCTAATTCAATCTCCTTTCTTTGCAACCTCCAAGAGAAGATATTGTATTTGTATCCTCTCCAACTTCATTTGTCTCTGCAAATGTGTTTGTAAGATTATTAAATATGGATGTGCTGAAACATAATGAAGAAGCTGGCTACAATGATGAACCTGAGGCCATTCAAATGCTAAGATGCTATTATATATAAGTTTTCGACTGGGAAATGCAAACAATGACTCTATGTCTGATATTATTTGATTTTTTGTTTTCACATGCAAGTCTCTATCAAGAACATGTGACTCGTCTCTATTTCCTGGAAAGTCATCTTAGGCTGTGATTGGTAACTTGTCTAATGGCATAATTGTTTTTCCTGATGCAGTTATATAAGTTTTTTACCAATCACATAAAATTGCCTAATGATACACAATTAGGCAAATATGCAAGATTTGAATTTTGCCTAACAAAATACAAGTGAAAATTCATTATTGAAATAAGCAACTAAGACATGTTTCTTTTGCATAATGCATGCCTAATATATATATATATATATATGTATATCATATGCTAAAACTTAACTATTGAAAATAAATTAAATTTGCAATTATTTACAATAAAAAATTATGTTACTTCTTTGATATTTCAAATAACTTTTAGTATATGTTACATTTTTATATTATTTTATAACATTTTCAAATAACTTTGAAACCACCTTTTCTACCGATGCTAAAATTTAACTAATTAAAAAATAATGATCTATAGTAAAAATACTATTTATAATATCAAAATTACAAAAATATATTAAAATTTAACCTATTAAATTATTAGTTTGATAAGTATATGTGTATATTTGTGATTTCATACTATATTATGTCATTATGCAAAATGTATCCAATCACACAAATTTTATTTTGCAATTTTTAATTATGCAACTTTTCATTCTGCAATTTTTCATTATGCAATTAAGCAATTATGCATTGGCTACCAATCAGAGCCTTAATTACAGTCAAACAACATAAGACAATCTTCCAAGAAATGAAAGATGAATACACAAGGTGTTGATGACAAATATGACAGGAAGAGAATTCAAAGAGCTGTTACAAACTGTTACTTTATTTCAATGAATAAGTAGAAACAACACAGGCCATAATAAGCACGTCCCCAAAACAAACTTCAAGAAGACAAATCAAAGTATAGGACTTGCCAATTCTTATGAAATTCAAGTATAAATTATTTTTGAAGCTGGTTTACCTCAGCGAGTTTGTCTCCTTGGGATCTAAAGGAATCTGCGAGATTCGTAGCTTCGACATCGAATTCTCATGATTTCCTGGATGATTCCCTCCAACCTCGACGATTCCAACCTCATACTTTGATGATGACTCCTCGTGCATTTTCAATCTGTTTTGTTCAAAATTTAATCAACAGATGTAAGAATTTTCTTACGTCATTATTGAGAGCATTATAGAACTTACGTTTTCTTCATGAGAGCTCTCTCAGCATAGTTCCTCTTCGCAATCATCTTACCCTTTATACCTAGACACTCCATTTCACCATAATAAATACGAATCAGCTTAAAAATAGTTGAAAAAACAAATGAAAAGAGAAGAAATACAAGATAAATACATGAGACAATGTTTGATAATCGTAGCTACTCTAAATAATACATCTGCAAGTTAACGTTTCCTGAACTGTTCTTGTCAATAGAGGCCGGCTTGAATTCATCTGCAAGTACATATATATATATACTCAAGATCATTCTCTTAACTAATCTGATACTGAAGAATATACACATAAACAGACATGAAAGTAAAAATGCTTTAGGGATTGTAGTTACCATTTAATTGCATAAACAGACAAGAACTTTCAGAAATGTATTCTGAATTTACCTGTAAATAACCTCA
This sequence comes from Cardamine flexuosa, assembly GCA_963555745.1. NCBI lineage: Eukaryota > Viridiplantae > Streptophyta > Magnoliopsida > Brassicales > Brassicaceae > Cardamine > Cardamine flexuosa. Next base: position 21,357,626 of record OY743217.1, on the reverse strand, counting down.
ACATTAGAACATGACTTTTTACTCAGATATAAAAAAGTTAAACGCTCAAGATTTAACTAGTGTAGAAATGCTCAAAGGCCAAGAAAGTAATGAAACCCCAAATTTGCTGAATCAGTACATAAACACCAAATTTGCTGAATCACTAACTAAGGTTTGTTTAAAAACATTTATCAATTTTTTTAATTTCTCATATATATAGTTTCATTTTAATCATTTTCTTTCTGAAATTTTGGTATGTTAAAATACACATAAACCAATAAACCGGCATGTAAACTGATGTTTGGATTCATATTGATAATATTGGGTTCATATTATCAATATGAATCCAAACATCAGTTTACATGCCGGTTTATTTGTTTATGTGTCTTTTAATATACCAATATTTCAGAAAGAAAATGATTAAAATGAAAAAATATACATGAGAAATTAAAGGATTGATAAATATTTTTTAACAAACCTTAGTTAGTGATTCAGCAAATTTGGTGTCCGGAGTACAGAGTTTGCTGATTTGATCAAGCATTCCTGAAATGATGTCGGAGAATCTTTTACCTCTTCCATCAATCTCGTGATGATCAGTCTTCATTTATGGTTTCTGATAGAAGAGAAACTAAAGTGAAGAAGAACTCAGAAGAGAATGGAGTTGAGGGAGAGGGACATGGACATGACAGAGAGCGAGAGAGGAGGTTGTGTTGGATAAGAGAAGCGAGAAATATCTGGGACTCATTTTTATACAAACAGTTGAAACCCCAAAATCAGGTTTTCATTTTAATAGTTTTATTTATTTGGAATGATTAGTTTTATTTTATTTTCTGTCGAATTTCAAAAATAATAAAATATAAATAAATATATAAAGGGAAGACAAGCTATTTCCTCCCACGATAAGTATCGTATCGAATTAGATAGAGCCCAAACTAAGGCCTTGATCTAGATACCCATCCATGAACTATGCCCAACCTAATTACCTCCGAATAAAAAGTTTGATAATAAGATATCCATTTACCAGCAAACCATCAAACCACGATACAAAACCATAAAATATCTATACCAAACCAATACTCATACCAATTCAAACTAAAACCTGACTAAATTTTGATTACAACTTATAAACCAAATCTTAGCTGATTTAATCTCACAAAATCCATTTCATCTCCAAGATCTAATGTAATTTGGGTTTAAGACCTCAGAGAATTTGCAGTTCCTAATGACCTAACGAACTCAATCTAGCTAAAATAAAGGATAACCCTAAATCAATGTAACTTCTGTTAGTGCAGACACAATAGAGAAATACCCAATTCGAAGTTTAAGAATCATGATTTTACCATTTTGGTACCGTATTCAATGGCTTGTTCAGTGTGAAAAGTCCCATTCTTTCCGGTGATACCTTGACAGGGGACCCGTGTGTTTTTATCAACAAAGACAGCCGCATGAGGTGGAGGATCCGATGCAAAGGAGCAAGATTGGGTCAACGAAGTGAGAGACTGACATGACAGGAAAACCTCATAGCCGCCGGTAGAACAACGGCGAGCTTTTGAAGAGATAGATCTGAGAAGCCTTGTTGCTTGTCTAGACATGATTGATTGGCTTCTACTTGGGGTTCTTGATCCGAAACAAGTTGTGAACCCAAACTGTGTAAAGGCGAAAACGGAAATGGAGCTAATAAAATTTAGCGGAGCTTTGTTCAGAAGAATCAGCCGATCAAAAGCAGACAAAAGAGGCTTCCTTTGTCATTGAAGTCTGTTTCTCTCTTAAACATAAAACTAATTTGATTCCTCAAGGATCGTTTAGGGTTTTATTGATCGATTCAGTCTATTGAGCTGGTCTGGTTGTGTCTTTATATAGAGTTTTATTAAATATCCTACATCAAGCATTGAGATATTTGTGGACTAATATATACAAATGTGTGGCAACCCTCCACTTGTGAGCTAGCTTTTGGGTAGCCCATTAGTAATATGGTATCAGAGCCCAAGGTTTTCAATGTTTCAGATTGTGGCCCACCCATGGATGTCCAGTTCCACAAACTTCATGTTCAGATATCCAGTCCTGAACGTGAGGGGGTGTATTAAATATCCCACATCAGGCATTGAGAGATTTGTGAACTAATATATATAAGTGTGTGGAAATCCTCCACTCTTGAGCTAACTTTTGGGTGTGCGTAAGACCCATTACTAATAAGTTTTAGTCTTATTGATCGATTAGATCTGTTCGAATGAGAAATCTTTCGGTGGAAAAAGATAAAATTTTCAAATTTTCTATCTTACTTCTGTTCTTCATTATCATTGTTTACCCAGAAAAAACGTCACAATGTTTCTTTAGATTATCATGTCTGTAACCTTCTTCCTCACTCTCTTCATCTTCTTCAAAATCTTGCTCATCGAGATTGGGTCAGATTATCCAACAAATCCGTCTCAGATCCATTTGCAGTTAGGGACTCCAAAGCTAATTTCAGTCGAAATCTCTAGGGACAGAAATCATTTTTTTTTGGTGATAAAAATTGAATTTTAGTTTTGTTTATAGATTGAAATCGGATAGTAATTGGGTTGAGATGGTTAATTCTGTTTATAACTTGTAATTGGGTCATAATTCGGTTTATAAATTGTTATCATATAATTCTAAAACAAAACCGATATATAACCAGGTCAATGGGGTTTTTGATTTCAAACATTAGTTGACATGGATATCTAAATATCAAAATTTTTATTCGAGGATAATTAGGTTGGGCTCAGTTCATGGATGGGTATATGGATAGAGGCCTTAGTTTGGGCTCTATCTAGTTCGATACGATACTTATCATGGGAAAATAGCCCGTCTTCCCAAATAGAAATAATGTGTTCCCTTTGTTGACATATTTATTAGTTATGCAAAATAAATTCTTTATGTCTCTATAGTTGAAAATCAAATTTTTTTTAATGTAACGAATAGATAAAAATAATTATGTGGTTTTGATTATTACTGATAATTTATTAGTCATACCACATAATACAGTATTAGGTATGATATTTGTAAGATTCTAAGACTTACACATTGTTTGTGTTTATAATTTTTATTTTATATGAGATCAGCACACAAAAACTATAAATTAACCATATAACAAATTTTTAAAACTATAACTTTATCGTCCGCCAAAATATATTACTAACTTTTTGAGATTCATGAAAAAAATACACGAACAAAAGAAATTTAATATCAATTAAATATATAGATTATCGACTAATCATCCTAATGTTCTTGCATGTAAACCGGTGATTTGTTAATGGACACTAAGGCACTAAGGCTGCTCTTAGGCACTTGGCATTCAATAGGGGTCTAGCGCCTAAAATGAATTAATCAGAACCTAGTCGGAATCTAGGAGTTAAGTAATTATTTAGTTTTTTTTATTTAGTAGGGTAAGTCCACGCTATGCACATATAGTTTTTAAATTTTCTGTTTAAATATTAAAGTTTTTTTAAAAAATGTTAATATCTTAGAAATTTATCCTTGGTTATTTGCATATACATGTATTTTTTACAATTGCAAACCGTAGTTTTACTTTTATTCATATACAATATTTTTTAAGTTTTTTTTCTACATTGACTATTTAAATGATGTTTTGTTTATTAATTTTTTAATTTGTAAATATTTTATGTTTATATACAAGTTTTGTAATACATATTTTATGGCTATTTATTTATTCTTGTATACTTCAGCATGTTTGTTGGGCGTATAACTAAAACTGGTGACTTTAAAATGGTCATCAATGTTATGTTTTGTTACTATATTAATCAATTTTCCAGTAATGCATGAACTGATTTATTTGATCTTGTATTTAGATTTGGTAGCTCTCACAACTGATTATGCCAGTTTTATTGGCTTCTCCATAGAATGCAATGGACACATACACAAACATGGTACATATACACGACCATCAGAGCCAGGGTTATAAAGGCCTAAGGCGAATTTAGAAAATGGGGCATTTCCAATATAATTTTTATTTTAATAAAATAAATTTAATATAATTTTGAAACAATATGTATTATTAAAAACTAATATATAATCTTTGAAACATTGACATGCCTGTGGAAGAAGAAGACCGACTAGCGACGGCAAGAATGTAGTTCACCGAGGAAGACACTGAAAATCCAAAATCTTTTAAAGATGAATAACATGTCTAAATCTAATTGAGATTTTTGATTATTTGTTTGCTTTGTAATTGAAAACCTAAACAAAAAAAAAGGTATTTATAAATTCAACAAAACTTAGTCTTTAATCGTGCTTTCCTTTCTTTTCCAGGATATCTCAATTAACCACTATGATAGTTGTGTTTTATAAATTTGGGGCCCTAAATATTGTATATAATTTGGGGGCCTAAGACACAAGTTTTTTTATTTTGCCTTTAGGAACGCTTTTGACGACCATATATACTACATGCATTGTCGTGTGATTACACAATATTTTGCATTGTTTCTAGTAGGATTACATGCTCATATATATTAATTAGGATGCTTAGCTACATATGTTTGCACTCCTTAGAAGCTTCAGTTTCACTACTGATATCTCTGTATTTTACATGTTCTCATCATGCATTTATCATCATTTTAGTGAGCATTTATTCCATGTTTATACCATTATATGCATCTTTCATTCACTTAGGAGTTTTAGAGTCCTTTGCATAAGCATTGCATGCATACTGCATATTCTAAGTTGTTTACAGGTATAAATGGACGCTATGGATGCTTTGGAGCATTGAGGAACTGGATTGGAGCTTTTGATCAGCTCAAGAAGAAGATTGAAGAAGGAAGCACAAGCACTCGATCACCTTGCTCGACCCACCAGTCGAGTCACCATCACTCGACCACTCTGGTCAAGTGGTTTCTCTGGATTTTTAGGACTTTCATTTGGTCTTTATGTGATTTTGTCCTCTAGTATAAAAGGACATGTATTAACCCTAATAAGGGTGTGCTTGTTTATTTTGAGACGTAATACTCTATTTCTGCCTCTTAATCTCTCTCTCTCTCTTGTTCTTCATTTTCAAGTACTTTGTAATTCCATTATATTTTTATATAATCAGTATTTACAATTATTTGCTTCATCAAACCTTCTCATCTCAATCTGATCTCTCTCATATGTCAGATTTAAAGTGTTTTCGGGTTTGAACAGTTAGGCATGATTATGATTAGTGAGTAGTTAATCTTAGGGTTATTAGCGATGAATTAGATTAGGGTGGATCTTTACTAATCTGGGTGTTTAAGTTCTTAATTGATTGAAATCCTTTATGGGTTAGAGTTCTTAATGCTTATTCATTTCTGATCAACTTGAGTATGATAATAAATAGTTTATTCATGAGACTGTTTGATATTGTTTGATCCATCTATTTACAGAGACTTAGTTACACTAGCTAATGGATAATAAACTTAAATGATGCATGTGTATCATGATATTTGAAGCACTTGTTAGGAAATTTAGTTGGCTTTAATAGATCGTTTCTCTATGCTTGTTCAATAGCTTGACTCTGGCAGAATCGGGTATGCTGAGCTATTGGACTCGAGATCATTCATCACGACAGTGGGCTTGGTTGTTTTAGAGATTTACTGTCAAAGAGTTAGCCTTGATATAGGTTATGTTTGTTGAGTACCCATGTTATGAAAAATGATCCCTTAGTCCATAGATCCCCATCTCTTTATTATTGATTTAAATGTTCAGTTACTTGTTTGATTTTGTGTTTTAGTTACTTTGAATTTTAGCTCGACCAAACCACTTACTGATCGAGTGGCTTTCCACTTTTGTTTCTCTGTTTTGTTTGCTCACACTTTGTTCATTTGAATTGACATCTTAAGTGTTCATTGGTTTACTTATTAGTTACTTGCATTTAAATTTATTAAGTTGTTAGTTTCAACTATCATCTCTGAATTGGCTTGAATTAATATGCATTGACATATTGTGATTGCTTGCACTATTCCCAATTGGAGTGACACCTCATGTACTGCAACAACATATGAGTAATTGAAACCCTCCATTCTCATTTAGGACTGTGAAAAAGCTTGTTTCAACTACTTTACTTATTATTGCGATAATAAGTACAGTTTCACTGAATGCTTGTCACCTTTTTCTTTTTTCTTAAACAAATTAAATGTATTATACTCCAAATGAGAAACATGTCATAATTTTCAAAAAAAAAACAAAAAAACGTCTTACATCTAAATAGGAAGTAAGACAATGTTGTTAAGAGGACAACATCCTGACCTTTACGTTAGTAGATAAGTTACTTTTTTTTGTAAATCATTTGTAGCAGCAGGGTTAGCTAATGCTTTGTCCAAGTTGCTGGAGAAACTAAGGACCAGTAGTGATCACTTTCCTTGGAACCTTTTTCTTCCTTGATTTGTCTGTGTAGCAAGGATCTGCACAGCTGAGGTAAGAGCAACTATGATATGAGAATCTTGCATTAAATTGTGTCTAAATATTAAAACACAAGAAACATATGCAAGTGATGAAGACAAAATAATTAAGAATAACGAACATATGCAAGTGTAAAATAAACTGTCGATGACTCCATCGTACATTCAACAGTATATAAAAAAAAGAAAAAGAAAATCGAATTAGATCAATTTAAAAGTTATTTTGGTTTGATATCCCAAGTAGGAGGATGTCAGGATGATATGCAAGATGGACCTGAAACCAAAATAATTACCAATTTAATAGAAATTATATTGTAATATAAAGTTCCAGACCCTAAAAGAATCAAAAATCAATTCCATGAAGGTATAGTATGTCACTTGTTTTTATTTTATTGTTTGTTAACTAGGAGGTGTTCTGGGTCAGGCCCATAATCACCCCCTACCCAGGACCAGTCTGTGATAATACCTTATGACATGGCGTAAATCATCCCTAACATGTCACTAACATGCCTAAAGCCAAGTTTATTAAATCCAGACCGCATAGGCATAATCTCCTAAAGGCTAAAGTAGAAGAAAATTGCACACCTTAAAACAATCCTAGTATGGTAGAATTGTAAGTGCATGAGAGTATGTTATATTGTCTTCTTAAATTGGGTAAAACAAATGCATTCGTAGATACAGATATAAATCTATACTAATGATGACCCAATATTTCTCAACAACTATATAATTTAAGCTACGGAATTGAAGTCTTCGTCGTCCAAAAGTTTTGAGGATTTAAGGTTGTTGTTCCTGGGCAAAGAATCAAATGGTCCTCACTAAGCAAATGCCAAATTAAGTCCTTGAAAGTACAGTTGTAGATTTTTATTAGTTAAAACAACGTCTTACCTAAACTCCTTAATGGAACCACTATATTACTACAAGTATATTTTAGAAAGCCAATTATTCCAATCAAATGAGGTTATGTTTTATAAATAGTATCTTGGCAACAGTCAGTATATGTGCACATGCTAAAATTGTGTCTATTGAGAAATTACAGACGATACCTGGCCATGTTAATATTCCAACATGTTCAAGAAGTGTCCCGTCTATTTCCAGAATCTTCTCTTTTGATCGGACACAAAAAAGTAGAGATGATTTGGACTGAGTCTTCATCTTCTTTCTGGCTCTATAAACAAAATAGAAAGTAAAAATGTATGCAGTGTGAGTCAAGATAAAGGAGTTGAGCTTCAAAGAATATAAAGTCCATATAAGTACTTGTCATAAGCAGAGATCTGAAGCCTACCAGACGTTGATAAAGTAAGCACTTCAAACAGATTTTTACATACAATCATATCAGCTATTATAGGAACTGCTGGAGGCGTTCGTGAGAAGGCTTCTAAACTCACTGCTGCATCTTCATCTACATGTTTCAAAAGGAAAAGATGATAAAGAAAATAGTCTTATAAGGATTGCAGAAGAAAAAAGGAAAAGGAGCCGTACGCTGAGTATAGCCTGGCTAGAACAGCTGGGACTTACCAAACAACTATCATGACAAAGGTCCACAGATAGTGAATGTGCCATGAAACAACAGTACTCTAGAAAGTTCATTGCAAATAAAGAGGTCTGGCTCAGAGATTCAAATGCCTTTGTTTGAAACTATCATGCAGCTCGTTTCTAAATAGCATTTAGTCAAAGGCAAACTACAATAACCTCATTCTTTATCAAATGCTTGCAATGGTAGTATTTCTTTAATCAAACCCCAAACTTTATGTAAATGCCTTTTTAGTTAAAATCATCCCTTGTGAAACCTATAAGTAAACTCATTCTTCATCATATTATTCCAGTATCATATTAAAAAAATAGCTTATTTTGATCAAAGCCTACACTAAGAAGCCTTGCAAATACATACTGCAGAATGCTTTGCTTATCGATGAAATATAAAGATGAAATGTTACTTACTTTGAAGACCCACAGACAACAAAATTGGCGATCGGAGGAAGCTCATGCTTTTTCAATTATAAGCTTATCTTTTTTGCTCTCAGTATAAACTTTTCCACCCATCATTTGACACCAAAAAGGCATGAAGAAAGTTGCCCTACTCAAAGCAAAGGTTACTGGGGAAGTGAATGGTTTTTTAGTGAAATAACAATCAACTAACTAAGGCATACAAAATTTATTGTGAGTGCGCTGGAGCTCTCAATTTGTTCTTCTTAGATTCAACACCATGCGATTAGAAACACAGGAAAAGGACATAGATGTTAACAAGAAAATCCACATATGTTTATTCTGTACATAACCAATATAGCTTACCGCAAAGGCTATTCCACTCATGCTCTGATTATTCCAAAGTAGGCAGCACATCCTCTTCCATCTTGACAGAAAAGTCTTGTAATCAAAACATGATGAAAATACCAAACACAAAATTGCATGTAACAAAACTATAACTAATTGAAGTGAACCACAATTGCTGAGCATAACGGCCTATAGAAATTCGATGAACCAAAGACTATATAGCTGCTCACAATTGCTTGTGGTGACACTCTATAAACCCTATTTCCAAATAAACTCGAGGTGAAATTTAAGAAAGATGATTTGGGGACATCATAGCATTAAGAAACATAGGAGATGAATAGTTTAAGAGAAATTATAATATTTTAAACTTTTAAATCTGTTCGGTTGAGAGAGGGAGAGAGAGAGAGAGAGAGAGAAAGAGAGAGAGAGAGAGAGAGAGAGAGAGAGAGAGAGAGAGAGAGAGAGAGAAAGAGAGAGTTTTTGGCAAATGAAGTAAAAAAAAAAATTATTTAGCTTCCAATTAGCACGTGCGACGTGTCGTGTCTTATGGGGTCTTTATAGTGTCTTGTGTGTCTCAGCAGAGACAGGATCTACATTGTTACATCTTTTTTTCACTTTTTTAATCGTAAAACACTCTGATAAATGTGCGATGAGGCTGCTCTTAGACTATTTCCAATGTATTTTTCTATTTTTATTCTAAAATAGAGTAGAGTTTCTCTCTAATGTTCTACTCTTATTTATAGTAATTATAGTGTAAAATATAGAGAAAAAAATAGAGTTATTATATATATAGAGGAACAAATAGAGTTACTCTATTTTAGAGTAAGATATAGAGATAGATTGGAGCAAAATCACTTTATAATAGACTTTAGAGAGAATTATATAGTGTGATTGGAGATGTCCTTAGTGCCTTAAAGCATCTTCAACCCCACTCTATTTTCTCCTCTAAACTCTATTATAGAATAAAACATGCTCCAAACCCACTCTATATCCCACTTTAAAATAGAATTTTGAAAAATTACTCTATATTTGGAGTAATCCTATTCATTACTCTATTATAGAGTAAAACTTTTGTTATTTATAAAATAGTCGTTTAACTTTTATATATTTGTATTTTATACTTAAAACAATATTATTAAATAATATTTTAGCTATGTAGTTAGATAAATGTTGGTAATAAATTAAAATAGCTGTATAATTAAAACTTTAAAATTATTTATTAGAAACACAATAATATAATCAAAAATACATAAGAAACTACCAAAATTAAAGAAAACAATACAAATTAAACATAACACAACAAAAGCTAGTATTTTTATTTATGTAATACATCATAATTTTATCAAAATTTTGGATTGAAATAAAATGTGTGGATTAAATTTTTAATTTTGATAAATAATGGATGGTTTTAGGAAATTAATTATTAAGAATATACTTAGAATATTATTTTTAGAGTTAAAACTAGATGAATGGGTTAGAGTAAAACCCATCTCTATTATATAGTTACTCTATTTTAGAGTAAAATATAGATAAATGAGTTAAAGATGCTCTTAGTGTCCATTAACAAATCACCAGTTTATATGCAAGAACAGTAGGTTGAGTAGTCGATAATCTATATATTTAATTGATATTAAATTTCTTTTGTGCGTGTATTTTTTCTTGAATCTCAAAAAGTTAGTAATTTATTTTGGCTGACAATAAAGTTTTAAAATTTTGTTATATGGTCAATTTATAGTTTTTGTGTGCTGATCTCATAAAATAAAAAATAAAAATTATAAAACAAAAAATGTGCATGTCTTAGAATCCTACACATATCCTACCTAATACCGTATTATGTGGTATGACTAATAAATTATCAGTAATAATCAAAATCATATAATTTAATTTTATTTATTTTCACACTAAAAGAAATTGATTTTCAATTGTAGAGACATAAAGAATTTATTTTGCATAACTAATAAATATGTCAATAAAGGGAACACATTATTTATATTTATATTTTATTATTTTCGAAAGTAAACAGAAAATAAAATAAAATTAATCATTCCAAATAAATAAAACTATTAAAATTAAAACCTGATTTATGGTTTTCAACTGTTTTGTATAAAAACGACTCCCAGATATTTCTCGCTTCTTTTATCCAACACAGCCTCCTCTCTGGCTCTCTGTCCCTGTCCCTGTCCCTCAACTCCATTTTCCTCTGAATTCTTCTTCGCTTTAGTTTCTCTTTTATCAGAAACCATGCATGAAGACTGATCATCACGAGATTAATGGAAGAGGTAAAAGAGTCTCCGACATCATTTCGAGAATGCTTGATAAAATCAGCAAACTCCATACTCCAAACACCAAATTTGCTGAATCAGTAACTAAGATTTGTTAAAAAAACATTTATCAATCCTTTAACTTCTCATATATATAGTTTCATTTTAATCATTTTCTTACTGAAGTTTTGGTATATTAAAAGACACATAAACAAATAAACCGGCATGTAAACTGATGTTTGGATTCATATTGATAATATTGGATTCATATTATCAATATGAATCCATACATCAGTTTACATGCCGGTTTATTTTTTTATGTGTCTTTTAATATACCAATATTTCAGAAAGAAAAAATGATTAAAATGAAAAAATATATATGAGAAATTAAAGGATTGATAAATATTTTTTAACAAACCTTAGTTAGTGATTCAGCAAATTTGGTGTCCGGAGTAAGGAGTTTGCTGATTTGATCAAGCATTCTCAAAATGATGTCGGAGACTCTTTTACCTCTTCCATCAATCTCGTGATGATCAGTCTTCATTTATGGTTTCTGATAGAAGAGAAACTAAAGTGAAGAAGAAGTCAGAAGAGAATGAAGTTGAGGGAGAGGGACAGGGACATGACAGAGAGCGAGAGAGGAGGTTGTGTTGGATAAGAGAAGCGAGAAATATCTGGGACTCATTTTTATACAAAACAGTTGAAAACCCTAAATCAGGTTTTCATTTTAATAGTTTTACTTATTTGGAATGATTAGTTTTATTTTATTTTCTGTTGACTTTCAAAAATAATAAAATATAAAAAAATATATAAAGGGAAGACAAGCTATTTCCCCCACGATAAGTATCATATCGAATTAGATAGAGCCCAAACTAAGGCCTTGATCTAGATACCCATCCATGAACTATGCCCAACCTAATTACCTCTGAATTAAAAGTTTGATAATAAGATATCCATATACCAGCAAACCATCAAACCATGATACAAAACCATCAGATATCTATACCAAACCAATACTCATACCAATTCAAACTAAAACCCGATTAAATTTTGATTACAACTTATAAACAAAACCTTAGCTGATTTAATCTCACAAAATCCATTTCATCTTCAAGATCTAATGTAATTTGGGTTTAAGACCTCAGAGATTTGGCGGTTCCAAATGACCTAACGAACTCAATCTAGCTAAAATCAAGGATAACCCTAAATCCATGTAATTCTGTTAGTGCAAACACAATAGATAAATACCCAATTCAAAGTTTAAGATTCATTATTTTACCATTTTGGTACCATATTCAATGGCATGTTAAGTGTGAAAAGTCCCATTCTTTCGGTGATACTTTGACAGGGAACCCGTGTGTTTTTATCAACGAAGACAGCCGCATGAGGTGGAGGATCTGATGCAAAGGAGCAAGATTGGGTCAACGAAGTGAGAGACTGACATGACAGGAAAACCTCATAGCCGCCGGTAGAACAATGGTGAGCTTTTGAAGAGATAGATCGGAGAAGTATTGTGGCTTGTCTAGACATGATTGTTGGCTTCTTCTTGGGGTTCTTGATCCAAATCAAGTTGTGAAACCAAACTGTGTAAAGGCAAAAACGGAAATGGAGCTAAGAAAATTTAGCGGAGCTTTGCTCAGAAGAATCAGCCGATCAAAAGCAGACAAAAGAGGCTTCCTTTGTCATTGAAGTCTGTTTCCCTCTTCAACTTTGAACTAATTTGATTTCTCAAGGATCATTTAGGGTTTTATTGATCGATTCAGTCTATCGAGCTGGTCTGGTTATGTCTTTATATAGAGTTTGTTTAAATACCCCACATCGAGCATTGTGATATTTTTGGACTAATATATACAAGTGTGTGGCAACCCTCCTCTTTTGAGCTAGCTTTTGGGTAGGCCCATTAGTAATATGATATCAGAGCCAAGGTTTTCAATATTTCAGATTGTGGCCCACCCATGGATGTCCAGTCCCACAAACTTCATGTTCAGATATCCAGTCCTGAACATGAGGGGGTGTAATAAATATCCCACATCAAGCATTGAGAGATTTGTGAACTAATATATATATGTGTGTGGAAACCCTCCACTCTTGAGCTAGCTTTTGGGTGTGAGTTAGACCCATTACTTAGGTTTTAGTCTTATTGATTGATTAGATCTGTTCCAATGAGAAATATTTCGGTGGAAATAGAAAATTTTCATTTTTTCTGTCTTACTTATGTTCTTCATTATCATTTTTTCCCAGAAAAATGGATAGCAATATGTTTCTTTGGATTATCATGTCTATAACCTTCTTCCTCACTCTCTTCATCTTCTTCAAAATCTGGCTCATCAAGATTGGGTCAGATTATCCAACAAGTCCGTCTCAGATCCATTTGCAGTTAGAGACTCCATAGCTAATTTCAATCGAAATCTCTAGGGACAGAAATCATTTTTATTTTGGTGATAAAATTGCATTAGTTTGTTCTATAGATTGAAATCGGATAGTAATTGGGTTGAGATGGTTAATTCTGTTTATAACTTGTAATCGGGTCATGATTCGGTTTATAAATTGTTATCATATAATTCTAAAACATCAAACCAATATATAACCAGGTCAATGGGGTTTTTGATTTCAAACGTTAGTTGACATGGATATCTAAATATCGAACTTTTAATTCGAGGATAATTAGGTTGGGCACAGTTCATGGATGGGTATCTGGATAGAGGCCTTAGCTTGGGCTCTATATAGTTCGATACGATACTTATCATGGGAAAATAGCTCATCTTCCCAAATATAAATAATGTGTTCCCTTTATTGACATATTTATTAGTTATGCAAAATAAATTATTTCTGTCTCTACAGTTGAAAATCATTTTTTTTTAATGTGACAAATAGATAAAAATAATTATGTGGTTTTGATTATTACTGATAATTTATTAGTCATACCACATAATACAGTATTAGGTATGATATTTGTAAGATTCTAATACTTACACATTGTCTGTGTTTATAATTTTTATTTTTTATTTTATATGAGATCAGCACACACAAAATATAAATTAACCATATAACAAAATTTTAAAACTTATAACTTTATTGTCCGCCAAAATATATTACTAACTTTTTGAGATTCATGAAAAAAATACACGAACAAAATTTTTTTATTATCAATTTAATATATAGATTATCGACTAATCAACTTAATGTTCTTGCATGTAAACCGGTGATTTGTTAATGGACACTAAGGCAATAAGGCTGCTCTTAGGCACTTGGCATTCAAAAGGGGTCTAGCACGTAAAATGATTAATCAGAACCTAGTCGTAATCTAGGAGTTAAGTAATTATTTAGTTTTTTTTGTTTAGTAGGGTAAGTCCACGCTACGCACGTATAGTTTATAAAATTTCTGTTTAAATATTAAAGTTTTTTAAACAATGTTACAATCTTAGAAATTTATCTTTGGTTATTTGCATATACATGTATTTTTTACAATTGCAAACCATAGTTTTACTTTTATTCATATACAATATTTTTTAAGTTTTTTTTCTACATTGACTATTGAAAAGATGTTTAGTTTATTAATTTTTAAAATTTTAAATATTTTATGTTTATATACAAGTTTTGTAAAACATATTTTATGGCTATTTATTTATTCTCGTATACTTCAGCATGTTTGTTGGGCGTATAACTAAAAATGGTGACTTTAAAATGGTCATCAATGTTATGTTTTGTTACTATATTAATCAATTTTCCAGTAATGCATGAACTGATTTATTTGATCTTGTATTTAGATTCGGTAGCTGTCACAACTGATTATGCCAGTCTTATAAGCTTCTCCATAGAATGCAATGGACACATACACAAACATGTTACATATACACGACCATCAGAGCCGTGCCCAGGGTTATAAAGGCCTAAGGAGAATTTAGAAAATGGGGCATTTCCAATATAATTTTTGTTTTACTAAAATAAATGTAATATAATTTTGAAACAATATGTAATATTAAAAACTTATAATCTAAAAAACTAAGACATAATATTTGAAACAGTGACTTGCTTGTGGAAGAAGAAGACCGACTATCGACGGCAAGAATGTAGTTCACCGAGGAAGACACTGAAAATCCAAAATCTTTTAGAGATGAATAACATGTATAAATCTAATTGAGATTTTTGATTATTTGTTTGCTTTGTAACTGAAAACCTAAACAAAAAATAAGGTAATTATAAATTCAACAAAACTTAGTCTTCAATCGTGCTTTCCTTTTTTTTCCAGGATATCTCAATCAACCAATATGATAATTTTGTTTTATAAATTTGGGGCCCTTAATATTGTATATAATTTGGGGGCCTAAGGCAAAAGCTTTTTTCATTTGCCTTTAGGCACGCTTTTGACGACCATATATACTACATGCATTGTCATGTGGTTACACAATATTTTGCATTGGTTCTAGTAGGATTACATGCTCATATATATTAATTAGGATGCTTAGCTACATACGTTTGCACTCCTTAGAAGCTTCAGGTTCACTACTGATATCTCTGTATTTTACTTGTTTTCATCATGCATTTATCATCATTTTAGTGAGCATTTATTCCATGTTTGTACCATTATATGCATCTTTCATTCACTTAGGAGTTTTAGAGTCCTTTGCATAAGCATTGCATGCATACTGCATATTCTGGGTTGTTTACAGGTACAAATGGACGCTATGGATGCTTTGGAGCATTGAAGAACTGGATGGAGCTTTGGATCAGATCAAGAAGAAGATTGAAGAAGGAAGCACAAGCACTCGATCACCTTGCTCGACTCACCATCACTCGACCACTCTGGTCGAGTGGGTTCTCTGGATTTGTAGGACTTTCATTTTGTCTTTATTTGATATTTTCCTCTAGTATAAAAGAACATGTATTAAACCTAATTAGGGCGTGCTCGTTTATTTTGAGACCTAATACTCTATTTCTGCCTCTTAATCTCTCTCTCTTGTTCTTCATTTTCAAGTACTTTGTAATTCCATTATACTTTTATATAATCAGTATTTGCAATTATTTTCTTCATCAAACCTTCTCATCTCAATCTGATCTATCTCATATTTCAAATTTAGAGGCTTTCAGGGTTTGAACAATTAGGCATGATTATGATTAGTGAGTAGTTAATCTTAGGGTTATTAGCGATGAATTAGATTAGGTTGGATCTTTATTAATCTGGGTGTTTAAGTTCTTAATTGATTGAAATCCTTTATGGTTTAGAGTTCTTAATGCTTATTCATTTCTAATCAACTTGAGTATGATAACAAATAGTTGCTTCATGAGAGTGTTTGAAATTGTTTGATCCATCTATTTCCAGAGACATAGTTACACTAGCCAATGGATAATAAACTTATATGATGCATGTGTATCATGATATTTGAAGCACTTGTTAGGAAATTTAGTTGGCTTTAATAGATTGTTTCTTTATGCTTGTTCAATAGATTGACTCTGGCAGAATTGGGTATGCTGAGCTATTGGACTCGAGATCATTCATCACGACAGTGGGCTTGGTTGTTTTAGAGATTTACTGTCAAAAGGTTAGCCTTGATATAGGTTATGTTTGTTGAGTACCCATGTTATGAAAAATGATCCCTTAGTCCATTGATTCATCCCTATGATCCCCATCTCTTTATTATTGATATAAACGTTCAGTTACTTGTTTGATTTTGTGTTTTAGTTACTTTGAATTTTAGCTCGACCAAACCACTTACTGATCTGAGTGGCTTTCCACTTTTTTCTGTTTTGTTCGCTCACACTTTGTTCATTTGAATTGACATCTTAAGTGTTTATTGGTTTACTTATTAGTTACTTGCATTTAAATTCATTAGGTTGTTAGTTTAAACTATCATATCTGAATTTGCTTGAATTAATATGCATTGATATATTGTGATTGCTTGCACTAATCCCAATTTATTTTGGCTGAAAATAAAGTTTTAAAATTTTGTTATATGGTCAATTTATAGTTTTTGTGTGCTGATCTCATAAAATAAAAAATAAAAATTATAAAACAAACAATGTGCATGTCTTAGAATCCTACACATATCATACCTAATACCGTATTATGTGGTATGACTAATAAATTATCAGTAATAATCAAATTCACATAATTTAAATTTATTTATTTTTCACACTAAAAGAAATTGATTTTCAATTGTAGAGACATAAAGAATTTATTTTGCATAACTAATAAATATGTCAATAAAGGGAACACATTATTTATATTTATATTTTATTATTTTCGAAAGTTAACAGAAATAAAACAAAATTAATCATTCCAAATAAATAAAACTATTAAAAGGAAAACCTGATTTATGGTTTTCAACTGCTTTGTATAAAAACGACTCCCAGATATTTCTCGCTTCTTTTATTCAACACAGCCTCCTCTCTGGCTCTATGTCCCTGTCCCTGTCCTTCAACTCCATTTTCCTCTGAATTCTTCTTCACTTTAGTTTCTCTTCTATCAGAAACCATGCATGAAGACTGGTCATCACGAGATTGATGGAAGAGGTAAAAGAGTCTCCGACATCATTTCGAGAATGCTTGATCAAATCAGCAAACTCCGTACTCCAAACACCAAATATGCTGAATCAGTAACTAAGATTTGTTAAAAAAAACATTTATCAATCCTTTAATTTCTCATATATATAGTTTCATTTTAATCATTTTCTTTCTGAAATTTTGATATATTGAAAAACACATAAACAAATAAACCGGCATGTAAACTTATGTTTGGATTCATATTGATAATATTGGATTCATATTATCAATGTGAATCCAAACATCAGTTTACATGCCGGTTTATTTGTTTATGTGTCTTTTAATATACTAATATTTCAGAAAGAAACTGATTAAATCAAAAAATATATATGAGAAATTATAGGATTGAAAAATATTTTTTAACTAACCTTAGTTAGTGATTCAGCAAATTTGGTGTCCAGAGTACGGAGTTTTCTGATTTGATCAAGCATTCTCGAAATGATGTTGGAGACTCTTTTACCTCTTCCATCAATCTCGTGATGATCAGTCTTCATTTATGGTCTCTGATAGAAGAGAAACTAAAGTGAAGAAGAAGTCAGAAGAGAATGGAGTTGAGGGAGAGGGGCAGGGACAGGACAGAGAGTAAAGAGGAGAATGTGTTGGATAAGAGAAGCAAGAAGTATCTGGGGCTCATTTTTATACAAAACAGTTGAAAACCATAAATCAGGTTTTCATTTTAATTTTTTTATTTATTTGGAATGATTAGTTTTATTTTATTTTCTGTCGACTTTCAAAAATAATAAAATATAAATAAATATATAAAGGGAAGACAAGCTATTTCCCCCACGATAAGTATTGTATCGAATTATATAGAGCCCAAACTAATGCCTTGATCTAGATACCCATCCATGAAGTATGCCCAACCTAATTACATATGAATTAAAATTTTGATAATAAGATATCCATATATGAATTGTCGTATAAAGTTTTCCTAAAAGGGACCACACAATGAATAGGCTGCAAGTGCACAGCAATCAATCGTAGTATTTAAGGTATATCGAATCCATAGAGAGTGAAGATGTATTGCAAATCAAGAGGAACAAGTAAAGCTAGAACTCAATAATAAAAAGGGGTTTTGTGTCACGCAAATCACGCAAAGCAAATAAAATGAATGTAAATCAATATGAGATGAATGTTGGGCGCTTAAGGGGGTCTCTAGGGTTCAATGATCTGTCTATTCGAAATAAGATCAATGTAATGCATGTCTACTCCTAAGTCTGAGACTATAAAACACGAAAGTTTGGCTAACCTATTGTCATAAAGAAAACCGGCTGAAATCCACTAATCCTATTACTCAACTATCGCAGGCAATAACATAGGTTTCAAAGCATTAAAATCAAGTTCAATCCTAATCCATAAGACTCCATAACTAAGGGGTATGTGCTTGTTATGACGCGATATTCATCAAATCTAGGTTTCAACAAACTAAGCAAACGGTTCGAATTACTTAGATGCCTAAGATCAATAGCTAGTTCATGACTCTAACTATATGCATTAAGAATGAGATAAAACCGAAAGACAGTGTAAACGGATATGCAAATACAAGAAAACTCGCCACTCGAAAGACAATGATCATCTCACCCCATTGACTGGCCCTTTAGACCCAACTGGATAGTCTACTCGGCCATGCTCAAGGTTGTCATCGATGATATGAAAGAGTAAAACATAGATCTAATGCAATAAGATAAAGGTTTAGAGATTACTTCTTTAGATCCAAAAATAACAAGATGTAAGGACTTCTCCTTTGACAACGTTACAAAAGAATAGAGAGAGAAAGATGCTGGAACTTCAAAGCTTCAGCGAGATCAAGTTGCTTCTGCGGCTCCTTGGAGACGGTGTTGGCTTCTTGAGGTGGTGATGGACTTTCTAGGGTTTTTGTGGTGAACTTAGGTGGTGGTTTGAAACTTTGATGATGCACACAAAACCCTAACTTCATAAACTTGTATATATAGGTCTTGGGGCGCAAGAGATTGGCTTCTAGGGTTTAGGAAGGGCAGACTCGTCATCTTGATGAGTGTGGAGGCAATGGGCCGCACCTAGTGATTGGCCAAGCTTCTAAGGCGGTGAAGGAGGCTGGCCTCGGTCACGAGCTTAGTGACTGGGGTTTGGTGCTTTGGCGCTGGTTTGACATAGCTTCATCTTCTGGGATGCATCTTCCAAAGGGCTAAATGGATTGCTTTGATTCTTGTCCCATACGAATCTTAACTCTTCAAGCTTTCCAATGATATAGAGAACTCCAATATTGGTCCACGGGGAGGTCTTCAAATGTTGTCAAACTTCTGATGCTTTGAAACTGCCTCAAAACGGGTCTTTGCTCCTTTTTGATCCATATTCTCATAAAACCTGTAAAACCTCTTTGACACTAATAATACTTGATAATAGCCTATTTAGCTTTGAAATCATACCAAATCTCTCTTAAAACAATATGAAAACCATAGTAAAAACGGGTCAAAATACGATGTTATCAACTCCCCCAGACTTAAACCTTTGCTTGTCCTCAAGCAAAATAGAATGGAAGAGATATTTGAAAAGCATGGGAACTCACTTAGCTTGTTGGGGATGTCTGGACTTCAAACAATTCATCACTGGGTGTTGGAACATGGTCCGAGATTAACCACAAGGATCATCTTCAAACCTTAGTTACTCCAATCCAAAGGAGTTTTGGGATTCCATTGTCCTCAAGCAAAATAGAATGGAAGAGAGGTTTGAAAATCACAGGAACTCACTTAGCTTGTTGGGGATTTCTGGACTTCAAACAATTTGTCACTGGGTGTTGGAACATGGTCCGAGATTAACAACAAGGATCATCTTCAAACCTTAGTTACTCCAATCCAAAGGAGTTTTTGGGATTTCATTGTCATCTCTTTACATAAATTAATGGAATGAAAGGTACGGTGGTCTTACCAAAGGGAAATTGACTTAAAGGCAGGGAAACTTCTTCTCACCAAGGCCTTCTCCAGCATACTTTCCCTCTCCTTTTTTTGTTCCAAGCTCCTTGATATCATGTTTACAACCACCAAGTTTTGTTGTTTCCGGTGCTTTGCTTTTTCTTCTTCTACTTCTTCTTTTTCTTTCTTTCTTTTTCTTTCTTTTTCTTTCTTTCTTCTTTTTCTTTCTTTTGTTTTCTTTGCGATGAGTCTCCCTGGAATCACAAAGGATACATGGGTCTACGCATCATCCCTTGGCCGCTTTGACTCTTAATGTTTCCCTTACAATAAAATCCTTCCATGAGGTCACAAAAGATACACGGGTTTGCGCATCATCCCTTGGTTCACTTGGGCTTGTTGCTTTGATTTTTTTCTCCTTTTCTTTCTTTCTTTTCAGTTTTTCTTGCATTTCTGTTTTTTTGAGCTTGCGAAGAGGAAGAGAGGTAGTTGTATGCTTGGTGGAAAATTAGGTGGCCTTGTATGGTTCGAATAGGTCTATGTCCAATGAGTGTCAATCCCTGAGGAAGAAATTGAATGTCAAGTAATGAAAACCTCCCAATTTCGGCACTCTGAAGTAAGTTGGGGATAGTCTTTGCAACCAGGAAACCAAGAAGATTCAAGGATCAAAGGATATGGATTGATAGGATACACAGAGGATGCGGAAGGCCTCTGATTTTCCAACTGAATCTACTTCGGATATGACGCACCAAAGGAGAATCAGGGTTTCTTGTGGATATTACGCATCAGCAAGAGATGATCTAACTTATAGAGTTTTTGAGAAAAATGATAGATTAAAAATATGAGTTCAGGATACAAGAGAATATAAAGAGAAAAGAAACAAACAAGGCTGAAACAACATGAAAACAGCCTTGGAAATAACAAAACTTAAATAAAATAGAGTTTAAAATAAAAATGACTCTTCAGCTCCATTTTCCTTCCTTAGCCACGAAATGGATGTTATAGAATGGGCCTTGGGCTTTCCTTTTCAACACTTAGCTTGAATCAAAACCAAAGTGGTTTGATGCTCTAGCACTGATCATAAGATCAATTGGAACAAGAAATATCTCCTCGTCTTCATGTTCATCCGCTGGTGCAAGCTCAACTGCATCCTCAGCTACAAGATCTTCTCCGAATCCATGCTCCAGGTCTTTAGTGCTGTCTAGGATCATATCATCCCCTCCCTCTTGAAAAGGATTTGACCTCAAATCCGAACAATCTTGGGTTTTATTTGGTGGTGGAGCATCTGGTTATTTCTCCTTGATAACCATGATGTTTTCAGCTCTAGGTAAATTACGGCAATCCATAACTACTTCTGCTTTGTCATTATCCTGCTCCTTAGTATGACATTGCTTTGGTTCATCACTGGAGTCAAGTGATGAATTTTTGCTTTGCTTTGGTTCTTGTTCGGAGTCTTCACCAATATCTTCTTGACATGTTTGGAGTTGATTTTCTTCTCCACAAATAGGTGGTGACTTCTTTGGAGTATCTTCATGGAATATGTCATGGCATTCCTGTTTTACTCTTTGCTTTAGAATGAGCTGATCTTGTTGAATCTCATGTGATGACAATGCATTCAGATTGATCTTGCCTCCTTTGTGCTTGAGTGACGGCAATCCATAACTACTTCTGCTTTGTCATTATCCTGCTCCTTAGTATGACATTGCTTTGGTTCACCACTGGAGTCAAGTGATGAATTTTTGCTTTGCTTTGGTTCTTGTTCGGAGTCTTCACCAATATCTTCTTGACATGTTTGGAGTTGATTTTCTTCTCCACAAATAGGTGGTGACTTCTTTGGAGTATCTTCATGGAATATTTCATGGCATTCTTGTTTTACTCTTTGCTTTAGAATGAGCTGATCTTGTTGAATCTCATGTGATGACAATGGATTCAGATTGATCTTGCCTCCTTTGTGCTTGAGTGAATATCTGTTTTTGTGACCATCATGATTACTCTTCGCTCATTCAGCCATGGTTTTCCAAGAAGGATGTGACATGTTTCCATTGGTTGAACATCACACAGAATCTCGTCTTCATATTTTCCCATGACTATGGAAACCTTCACTTGGCGGCTCACCCTTAATTTGTAATTGTCATCTAACCATGGGTGCTGCTTCACGGTTAAACCAAGCTTCTGAACCATGTACTCACTTGCCACGTTGTTGGAACTCCTTTCCTCGATCTTGAGGCTGCATACTTTGCTTTGAACATAGCACCTTTTGTAGAACAGATTCTCTTCTTTGTGATTAGACATTGCGGTATTGGATTCTTCTAAATGATCGGCCCCCTCTGCCTTCAAATCAACACAACACTAACCATAAGTTCCTTTGAAAGAAATCTCAATCAACTGAACAAAACACGAAAATGACTCTTCAACTGCCGAAGAACCCTAATCGCGACTGTTCAACGAAATTGACCTCGAAAAATTATCAAAACACCTTAAAAAATTCCAGAACTAATTTTAAAAAATAGTAGACCCTCTTTCAAATCAGATCCAACCAATCTCAAGATTTTAGCACTCGCCAATAATTTATGAAAATTCAAACAAAATCACAGACGAACAAAACTTAACTTCAGAATGTTGCTCTGATACCACTTAATGAGAACCTCCCAATTTCTGCACTCTGAAGTAAGTTGGGGATAGTCTTTTTTATCCAGGAAACAAAGAGGATTCAAGGATCAAAGGATGTGGATTGATAGGACACACAGAGGATGCGGAAAGCCTCTGATTTTCCAACTGAATCTACTTCGGATATGACGCACCAAAGGAGAATCAGGGTTTCTTGTGGATATTACACATCAGCAAGAGATGATCTAACTTAAAGAGTTTTTGAATAAAAAGATAGATTAAAAAATCTGAGTTCAGGATACAAGAGAATATAAAGAGAAAAGAAACAAACAAGGCTGAAACAACATGAAAACAGCCTTGGAAATAACAAAACTTAAATAAAACAGAGTTTAAAATAAAAATGACTATTCAGCTCCACTTTCCTTCCTTAGCCACGAAATGGATGTTATAGAATGAGCATTGGGCTTTCCTTTTCAACACTTAGCTTGAATCAAAACCAAAGTGGTTTGATGCTCTAGCACTGATCATAAGATCAATTGGAACAAGAAATATCTCCTCGTCTTCATGTTCATCCGCTGGTGCAAGCTCAACTGCATCCTCAGCTACAAGATCTTCTCCGAATCCATGCTTCAGGTCTTTAGTGCTGTCTAGGATCATATCATCAAGTTAGGTTCAAATAGATTTAGAGACAACTTTGGTTTACCCCTACTTTCCAATGAAATGAAGCTTTTGGGGAATATTGAATCCTCCTACGGCCTTTCCCAAACGGAACCTCGGCCAAGCTGTGAGTCATTAGAGTAATCACCAGTCCAAACAATCCAATAGATCAAGGTCCTTGTTCCCTAATATTTTTGACTCAATAAAAAAAAATTTGACTCGATAAAATTGCATAAATAGGCATAATCATTGATGTAAAGAGTGGCAAAAGGTCTCAGATAAACAAAATAGAGGTGTCAGTAAAGGATGAACATCCTTCGCCCCAGACTTAAATCACACCGTCCTCGGTGGGAAAGCAAGAAGGAGAAAGGATGGAAAGGAAAAATTGGGTTAAAGAACAATGTCACCTTAATCGGAATGTGGGCGACTAACTGGTGTTTCTTCCTTTGAAACTTAACATCACATGGACTTGGTTCTAGTCCATTGAATTCTTTGTGAAGATCTGTTCTAAGTGCATCTTTCCTGAGACAAAAACCTAAAAACCATCAATGAGATGCTAAGATCTAAATAAAGGTAAATAAAATAAAGATAGAGCTAGAATGGTGGTGGTGTCGATGGTGAGATGGTGGTGATGTTATCTCTTTGATGTCATTGTTGCCATGGTTGAGATCTTCCCATGGTGACTGATATGCTCCAAATATGCTTATGGTCAGATTGGTGAAGTGATATTGATCAGTGAAGTAACGTTGTGTAAGAGGAGTGGCGTGGAGGCACTAGGGTGAGAAACCTCGGTCACAAGTAGTCATGACCGGGGCTGGCCCTCCTTCACGACTCGATCACAGCCCTTGTGACCGGGGCCGTCCTTCTGAACCCGGAATGGATTGTGGCCGCCCTCTTCTTCCTTGTTCCTTCTTCTTGTCATGCAAATATATCATCACATGCTTCAAAATGTACCGAAGGAATGTATACTTACTTGTGGATCCAAGATTTGGATGTCCCACTGAAGTTTCACCCCATCATACTCCGGGTAACCTTCAAAATAGGGTCCAATGGTGCATCTCAAAATCTAGCCCGATAATGGCTACATTTTCTTCGATGATAACTTCCCAAATATCCTTATATCCTTGGATATTGAATCTTGTGTCAATCCATCGAACCAATAGCAAAAAGGCACAAGATTTGTGAAATTCCTAGCCGCGGGTCGCCGGCTGATGATTGGCCCTTTTCTTCTCTGAGTCTCTTTTCCTGAAATTTATTTGACCAAAACTTCCTAAGGGTCATCCTTTAGGCATGTGTAAAGTTGGACAACTTTTGCTTAAGTAGATTTCAATATCCTTTAACTTTAGTAAAATATGCAATCGTGAAGCTGGAGGTGGAATGAG
Source organism: Cardamine flexuosa (assembly GCA_963555745.1). NCBI lineage: Eukaryota > Viridiplantae > Streptophyta > Magnoliopsida > Brassicales > Brassicaceae > Cardamine > Cardamine flexuosa. The sequence goes on along the minus strand of OY743217.1, from coordinate 21,332,652 downwards.
CTTCTTCCCATGAATCCTTTTCCAAAAAGTGGCTCGACAATTACTCCTAGAATACCCATAAGATGTTGAGTACCTGATCCTTGATCGTTTGGTTGAGTGGAACTTGAAAATTCTTCATGAGGCTTGGTTTTGACCTAGTCGCGACCCGGTTTTCAAATTTGGCTTTGGCTTAGTAAAACTCAATGAATGAGGTAGGCGAAGGTTTCATAGCTTCCTAAGATGATGTAATTAGCTCCAATAGGCTCCATAAGGTCAGAAACGTACCAGATCAACAAAAAATTTAAAATCTCCTTGGAACCGGGAAATTTGCTCTCGCCGGTTTTGCTTGGAAAACCCTCGGTCACTGGTTTCGTGACCAGGGTGTGGCCTTCATGTGACCTCAGTCACGGGCCTTGTAACCAGGGTATGGGCCTGATATTGTCCTTCTTCAAGTTGGAGGTGAGTTATGCTTCGTGGGGACTTTCAGCAGTGATCTTCGGTATAATCAATATGTTGCCTTCTGCATGCATTGGCCAAATGAATCTGACCAGCCTTGTGAAATCTTCTTGCCACTTTGAAACATGAACTTTGGAGTTGCCATACTTAAAACCTTGGTTACAGGCTTCGTGACCGGGGTTGGGTCTTCTTGGGTCACGGGCCTTGTGACCTAGGTTGGCTCCAACTCGATTCTCTTCTCTTTTTATGCTTTTCTTTTTTCTTCTTTTGTATTTTCTTTTCTGTTTATGTGGAATACCTGAGATAAAACATGCAAAAATTAAAAGCAAAAGGAAATCTAATATATTAAAGGGAAAGAAAACTTACAAAAGTGGGTTGCCTCCCACTAAGCGCCCTTGTTTAAAGTCTTTGGCTAGACTTGGTCTTTCTCTTATGAGAGATGAGAAGAATCCTCTGTCCTAAGACAGAGTTTCTTGTTCTTGAACTCGTCGTCCTCTTGTTCAACCACTTTGGAGAATAATGTGTCGAGATTCCTGCTAGGTTCTTGTCATGTAGATCACCGCACCATCTTCCGAAACTTACTGGGATGTCCTCATTAGGAGTATGAGGCTGTTCCTGATCTTCTCTAGACTCGGGATCCTGACCTCTTAATTCTTCATTACTTTTTTTGGTTGAGTTCTTGGCCAGATCCTCCAATTTCCATGTCAATTCTGTCACTCGGCTACCAAGCCCCCACACGCTTCTTTCAATAGTGTTGATCTTTTTATAAGCTCCTCTGAATTCTTCTCTTGAGTAGCAAGGCGTTGCATGGTTGATCTCTCGAGTCTCCTTGCCTTAACCTTTTGTAGACTTCTTTGTAACAAAGCTTTGGAACAGGTGTAGTTACGGGACTAACTTTTTGGAAATCGTCTTTGGAATCCTCTTGTCAAGATACAAAGCTTCTTGTGGTCCAGATCATAGGCTGAGGGTGGTATAGGGTGTGCATGGTGATCACATTCAACTAGACTTTATAAGACGTCTATATCTTCAATGTTTTCGCAAGGGATCTCCATGGTCATAAAACAGGCTTTTCCTAGAAATATTCTTTTGTGTCTTCTTCAGTAAGGTGATCACACTCTTCATAGTGGCAAACTTCATCCTCGGGCCACTCTATCGATTCAGATTTGGCTGTGAGTTCCTCCCTTAGAACCCTTTCTTCTTCTTCCTTGTCGTGGATTAGATAGTCTTGCTCATTTTGCCATTTCGCATAGTCATTTGGATTGTTGAAACCTTGTTGCAGTGCTTTAATCTTCCACTCCAAGTGTTCTTCCAGCTGATCCATGTTTCGCTTCATGCAATATAATCTTGATCCATGCCAATCAATATCCACTCTATTAAGACTCGCTTGGATTTGGATGTGGTTTGGTTAGATCCGAAATCTTTGAATCAAATTCAGCTCCCATCTTAGTGAACTTGGCGTCAAGCTCTTCATGATGCTTCTTTTGTTCAGAGGAGAATTGTTGCATAAGCTTCATCATCTTATCAGTGAAAGCATCAGAGAGTGGTGCTTCATATCCTTCATATGCTTCAATTCTCATGACTTATCTTGAATCAAAGTGATGATCCATAGAGGGACGGTATTGGTCCGAGTAGTGTTGACTGAAAGTATGAGATAATCTCATCGGACGATCTCCAGAGGATCGAGAAGGTGATGGACATCCAGAGTGTCTCATCATAGGTGTACCACGAGGTGGCTGAGAGTAGCCGTGGTAAGCTTCAGAAGGGGAGCTAGAGAATGGTCCGGAGGTATCTCCGTCCATAGAGTTGTGTTGCACCAATAGCTGCGCAAGAGTAAGGTTGCAAAACTTCTCTGGGAGAGCATCGAGTTTCATCCTCAAGGTCTCCTGAAACAATGCAAATCACAAAGGAAAATCAGTAGCAAAATGTTCTAGACGTTACTCTAGTTTGTAAATTTGCAAACAGGGCAATCTCTCTCCGGCAACGGCGCCAAAAACTTGATGTGTCGTATAAAGTTTTCCTAAAAGGGACCACCCAATGAATAGGCTGCAAGTGCACAGCAATCAATCATAGCATTTAAGGTATATCGAATCCACAAACAGAGAAGATGTATTGCAAATCAAGAGGAACAAGTAAAGCTAGAACTCAATAATAAAAGGGGTTTTGTGTCATGCAAAGCAAATAAAATGAATGTAAATTAATATGAGATGAATGTTGGGCGCTTAAGAGGGTCTCTAGGGTTCAATGATCTGTCTATTCGAAATAAGTTCAGTGTAATGCATGTCTACTCCTAAGTCTCGGACTATGAAACACGAAAGTTTGGGTAATCTATTGTCATAGAGAAAACCGGCTGAAATCCATTAATCCTATTACTCATCTATCGCAAGCAATAACATAGGTTTCAAAGCATTAAAATCAAGTTCAATCCTAATCCATAAGACTCCATAACTAAGGGGTATGTGCTTGTTATGACGCGATATTCATCAAATCTAGGTTCCAACAAACTAAGCAAACGGTTCGAATTACTTAGATGTCTAAGATCAATAGCTAGTTCATGACTCTAACTATATGCATTAAGAATGAGATAAAACCGAAAGACAGTGTAAACGGATATGCAAATACAAGAAAACTCGCCACTCAAAAGACAATGATCATCTCACCCCATTGATTGGCCCTTTAGACCTAACTGGATAGTCTACTCGGCCATGCTCAAGGTTGTCATCGATGATATGAAAGAGTAAAACATAGATCTAATGCAATAAGGTAAAGGTTTAGAGATTACTTCTTTAGATCCGAAAATAACAAGATGAAAGGACTTCTCCTTTGACAAAGTTACAAAAAAATAGAGAGAGAGATGGTGGAACTTCAAAGCTTCAGCAAGATCAAGTTGCTTCTGCGGCTCCTTGGAGACGGAGTCGGCTTCTTAAGGTGGTGATGGACTTTCTAGGGTTTTTGTGGTGAACTGATGCAATATCGAAAAAGAGTGAATCTTCAATATCTGGATTTATTATGAGAATCTCATCTTCATAAATTCAAAAATATATCAAAGGATTCTCATTCAAATCAAAGGCTAAATTTGTGGCAAGAAGATGATTTTACTTAGCTAATTTCCCTCTTTTTATTTGAATGTGAATAATTAATTTTAATGTAATTTATTGCCATGATCTCCTTTTAAAAGCTATAAAAAGCTCATATGTTTCATTGTAAAGACAGATAGAGTTTTTGGAAAATAAAAGAGAGTTTTCTCTAAAAGCTTAGGCTTTGTTTTTGGTTTATCTAAGTTAGGATGAATTCCTTTACTTAGTAAACTTTTTGTTCTTATGTCTTGTTGAGAGAGTCATCAAGGCTTAGAGCATGTGCTGTATCAGAGTCTTATCACAACTCTGTGGTGAACCTCATCTCGCCATCACTTCCCCTCATTTGATCCCACACGAGAGAAGCGACCGCCATCGTGTAAGATTTCCACCTTCGACCATCTTTCCTTCACAAGAGAGAAGCGACCGCCAGCTTGTGAAGCCACCATATCTATCCGCATACGAGTCTCACCACCGAGTCTTGTATCATGAACTTAGGTGGTGGTTTGAAACTTTGATGATGCACATGAAACCCTAGCTTCATAAACTTGTATATATAGGTCTTGGGGCTCAAGAGATTGGCTTCTAGGGTTTAGGAAGGGCAGACTCATCATCTTGATGAGTGTGGAGGCAATGGGCCCAGCCTAGGGATGGGCCAAGCTTCTAAGGCGGTGAAGGAGGCTGGCCTCGGTCACGAGCTTAGTGACCGGGTTTGGTGCTGGTTTGACATAGCTTCATCTTCTGGGATGCATTTTCCAAACAGCTGAATGGATTGCTTTAATTCTTGTCCCATACGAATCTTGACTCTTCAAGCTTTCCAATGATATAGAGAACTCCAATAATTGTTCACTGGGAGATCTTCAAATGTTGTCAAACTTCTGATTCTTTGAAACTGCCTCAAAATGGGTCTTTGCTCATTTCTAATCCATATTCCCATAAAACCTGTAAAACCTCTTTGACACTAATAATACTTGATAATAGCCTATTTAGCTTTGAAATCATACCAAATCTCTCTTAAAACAATATGAAAACCATAGTAAAAACGGGTCAAAATATGATGTTGTCAATATACCAGCAAACCATCAAACCACGATACAAAACCATCAAATATCTATACCAAAGCAATACTCATACCAATTCAAACTAAAACCCAACTAAATTTTGATTACAACTTATAAACCAAACCTTAGCTGATTTAATCTCACAAAATCCATTTCATCTCCAAGATCTAATGTAATTTGGGTTTAAAACCTCAGAGAATTTGCAGTTCCTAATGACCTAACGAACTCAATCTAGCTAAAATCAAGGATAACCCTAAATCAATGTAATTCTGTTAGTGCAGACACAATAGAGAAATACCCAATTCAAAGTTTAAGAATCATGATTTTACCATTTTGGTACTGTATTCAATGGCTTGTTCAGTGTGAAAAGTCCCATTCTTTCCAGTGATACCTTGACAGGGGACCCGTGTGTTTTTATCAGCAAAGACAGCCGCATGAGGTGGAGGATCTGATGCAAAGGAGCAAGATTGGGTCAACGAAGTGAGAGACAGACATGACAGGAAAACCTCATAGTCGCCAGTAGAACAATGGTGAGCTTTTGAAGAGATAGATCTGAGAAGCCTTGTGGCTTGTCTAGACATGATTGATTGGCTTCTTCTTGGGGTTCTTGATCCGAATCAAGCTGTGAACCCAAACTGTGTAAAGACGAAAACAGAAATGGAGGTAAGAAAATTTAGCGGAGCTTTGTTCAGAAGAATCAGCCGATCAAAAGCAGACAAAAGAGGCTTCCTTTGCCATTGAAGTCTGTTTCCCTCTTAAACATACAACTAATTTTATTTCTCAAGGATCTTTTAGTGTTTTATTGATCGATTCAGTCTATCGAGTTGGTCTGGTTGTGTCTTTATATAGAGTTTTATTAAATATCCCACATCGTGCATTGAGATAATTTTGGACTAATATATACAAGTGTGTGGCAACCCTCCACTCTTGAGCTAGTTTTTGGGTGTGAGTTAGGCCCATTACTAATAAGTTTTAGTCTTATTGATCGATTAGATCTGTTCCAATGAGAAATCTTTCGGTGGAAAAAGAACATTTTCAATTTTTCTATCTTACTTATGTTCTTCATTATCATTTTTTTCCCAGAAAAAAATGGATATCAATATGTTTCTTTAGACTATCATGTCTGTAACCTTCTTCTCACTCTCTTCATCTTCTTCAAAATCTGGCTCATCGAGACTGGGTCAGATTATCCAACAAATCCGTCTCAGATCCATTTGCAGTGAGAGACTCCATAGCTAATTTCAATCGAAATCTCGAGGGAAAGAAATCGTTTTTTTTTTATGGTGATAAAATTGGTTTTTAGTTTGGTTTATAGATTGAAATCGGATAGTAATTGGGTTGAGATGGTTAATTCTGTTTATAACTTGTAATCGGGTCATAATTCGGTTTATAAATTGTTATCATATAATTCTAAAACATCAAACCAATATATAAGCAGGTCAATGGGGTTTTTGATTTCAAACGTTAGTTGACTTGGATATCTAAATATCGAACTTTTAATTTGAGGATAATTAGGTTGGGCACAGTTCATGGATGGGTATCTGGATAGATGCCTTTGTTTGGGCTCTATATAGTTTGATACGATACTTATCATGGAAAAATAGCTCGTCTTCCCAAATATAAATAACGTGTTCCCTTTATTGACATATTTACTAGTTATGCAAAATAAATTATTCATGTCTCTATAGTTGAAAATCAATTTTTTTAATGTGACGAATAGATAAAAACAATTATGTGGTTTTGATTATTACTGATAATTTAATAGTCATACCACATAATACGATATTAGGTATGATATTTGTAAGATTCTAAGACTTACACATTTTTTGTGTTTATAATTTTTATTTTTGATTTTATATGAAATCAGCACACAAAAATTATAAATTAACCATATAACAAAATTTTAAAATTTATAACTTTATTGTCCGCCAAAATATATTATTAACTTTTTGAGATTCATGAAAAAATACACGAACAAAAGAAATTTATTATCAATTAAATATATAGATTATCGACTAATCAACCTAATGTTCTTGCATGTAAACCGGTGATTTGTTAATGGACACTAAGGCACTAAGGCTACTCTTAGGCACTTGGCATTCAATAGGGGTCTAGCGCCTAAAATGATTAATGAGAACCTAGTCGGAATCTAGGAGTTAAGTAATTATTTAGTTTTTTTGTTTAGTAGGGTAAGTCCATGCTACGCACGTATAGTTTTTAAAATTTCTGTTTAAATATTAAAGTTTTTAAAACAATGTTAAAATCTTAGAAATTTATCTTTGGTTATTTGCATATACATGTACTTTTTACAATTGCAAACCATAGTTTTACTTTTATTCATATATAATATTTTTTAAGCTTTTTTTCTACATTGACTATTTAAATGATGTTTAGTTGATTAATTTTTTAAATTGTAAATATTTTATGTTTATATACAAGTTTTGTAAAACATATTTTATGGCTATTTATTTATTCTCGTATACTTCAGCATGTTTGTTGGGCGTATAACTAAAAATGGTGACTTTAAAATGGTTATCAATGTTATGTTTTGTTACTATATTAATCAATTTTCCAGTAATGCATGAACTGATTTATTTGATCTTGTATTTAGATTTGGTAGCTCTCACAACTGATTATGCCAGTTTTATAAGCTTCTCCATAGAATGCAATGGACACATACACAAACATGTTACATATACACGACCATCAGAACCGTGCCTAGGGTTATAAAGGCCTAAGGCGAATTTAGAAAATGGGGCAATTTCAATATAATTTGTGTTTTACTAAAATAAATGTAATATAATTTTGAAACAATATGTATTATTAAAAACTTATAATCTAGAAAAAACTAAGACATAATCTTTGAAACAGTGACATGCCTGTGGAAGAAGAAGACCGACTATCGACGGCAAGAATGTAGTTCACCGAGGAAGACACTGAAAATCCAAAATCTTTTAGAGATGAATAACATGTCTAAACCTAATTGAGATTTTTGATTATTTGTTTGCTTTGTAATTGAAAACCTAAACAAAAAAGAAGTTATTTATAAATTCAACAAAACTTAGTCTTCAATCGTGCTTTCCTTTTTTTTCTAGGATATCTCAATTAACCACTATGATAGTTGTGTTTTATAAATTTGGGGCCCTAAATATTGTATATAATTTGGGGGCCTAAGGCAAAAGCTTTTTTCATTTGCCTTTAGGCACGCTTTTGACGACCATATATACTACATGCATTGTCATGTGATTACACAATATTTTACATTGGTTCTAGTAGGATTACATGCTCATATATATTAATTAGGATACTTAGCTACATACGTTTGCACTCCTTAGAAGCTTCAGTTTAACTACTGATATCTCTGTATTTTACATGTTTTCATCATGCATTTATCATCATTTTAGTGAGCATCCATTCCATTTTTATACCATTATATGCATCTTTCATTCACTTAGGAGTTCTAGAGTCCTTTGCATAAGCATTGCATGCATACTGCATATTCTGGGTTGTTTACAGGTACAAATGTACGCTATGGATACTTTGGAGCATTGAGGAACTGGATTGGAGCTTTGGATCAGCTCAAGAAGAAGACTGAAGAAGGAAGCACAAGCACTCGATCACCTTGCTCGACCCACCAGTCGAGTCACCATCACTCGACCACTCTGGTCAAGTGGTTTCTCTGGATTTTTAGGACTTTCATTTGGTCTTTATGTGATTTTGTCCTCTAGTATAAAAGGACATGTATTAACCCTAATAAGGGTGTGCTCGTTTATTTTGAGACGTAATACTCTATTTCTGCCAATGCAAAACCCTATTTGAGTATGATAACAAATAGTTTCTTCATGAGAGTGTTTGAAATTGTTTGATCCATCTATTTCCAGAGACTTAGTTACACTAGCCAGTGGATAATAAACTTAAATGATGCATGTGTATCATGATATTTGAAGCACTTGTTAGGAAATTTAGTTGGCTTTAATAGATCATTTCTTTATGTTTGTTCAATAGCTTGACTCTGGCAGAATTGGGTATGCTGAGCTATTGAACTCGAGATTATTCATCACGACAGTGGGCTTGGTTGTTTTAGAGACTTACTGTCAAAGGGTTAACCTTGATATAGGTTATGTTTGTTGAGTATCCAGGTTATGAAAAATGATCCCTTAGTCCATTGATTCATCCCTGTGATCCCTATCTCTATATTATTGATTTAAACGTTCAGTTACTTGTTTGATTTTGTGTTTTAGTTACTTTGAATTCTAGCTCGACCAAACCACTTACTGATCGAGGGGCTTTCCACTTTTGTTTCTCTGTTTTGTTTGCTCACACTTTATTCATTTGAATTGACATTTAAGTGTTCATTGGTTTACTTATTAGTTACTTGCATTTAAATTCATTAGGTTGTTAGTTTAAACTATCATCTCTGAATTGGCTTGAATTAATATGCATTGATATATTATGATTGCTTGCACTATTCCCAATTGGATTGACACCTCATGTACTACAACAACATATGAGGAATTGAAACCCTCCATTCTCATTGTGAAAAAGCTTGTTTCAACTACTCTGCTTATTATTGCGATAATAAATACAGTTTCACTGAATGCTTTTTTTCAAAGCAGTTTGTTGATACTTTCACCTGGTAAGTGAAGAATAAGTTACTTCTTTGTCCAAGTTGCTGGAGAAACTAAAGACCAGTAGTGATCACTTTTTGGAACCTGTTTCTTCCTTGATTTGTCTGTGTAGCAAGGACCTGCACAGCTGAGGTAAGAGCAACTTTGATATGAGAATCTTGCATTAAATTGTGTCTAAATATTAAAGCAAAAGAAACATAATAAAAGAATAACGAACATATGCAAGTGTAAAATAAATTGTTGATGACTCCATCGTACATTCAACAGTAAATAAAAAAAAAGGAAAAAGAAAATTGATCAATTTAAAAGTTATTTTGGTTTGATATCCCAAGTAGGAGGATGTCAGGATGATATGCAAGATGGACCTAAAACCAAAATAATTACCAATTAAATAGAAAGTATATTGTAGAATAAAGTTCCAAACCCTAAAAGAATCAAAAATCAATTCCACGAAGGTATAGTATGTCACTAACATGCCGAAAGCCAAGTTTTTTAAATCCAGACCGCATAGGCATAATCTCCTAAAGACTAAAATAGAAGAAAATTTCACACCTTAAAACGATCATAGTATGGTAGAATTGTAAGTGCATGACAGTATGTTATATTGTCTTCTTAAATTGGGTAAAACAAATGCATTTGTACGTACAGATATAAATCTTTTCTAATGATGACCCAATATTTCTCAAGAACTATAAAATATAAGCTACGAAATTGAAGTCTTCATCGTCCAAAAGTTTTGAAGATTTAAGGTTGTTGTTCATGGGCAAAGAATCAAATGGTTCTCACTAAGCAAATGCCAAATTAAGTCCTTGAAAGTACAATTGTAGATTTTTATTAGTTAAGACAACGTCTTACCTAAACTCCTTAATGGAAAGCCAATTATTCCAATCAAATGAGGTTATGTTTTATAAATAGTATCTTGGCAACAGTCAGTATATGTACACATGCTAAAATCGTGTCTATTGAGAAATTACAGATGATACCTGGCCATGTTGATATTCCAACATGCTCAAGAAGTGTCCCGTCTATTTCCAGAATCTTCTCTCTTTTGATCGGACACAAAAAAGCAGAGATGATTCGGACTGAGTCTTCATCTTCGTTCTGGCTCGATAAACAAAATAGACAGTAAAAAAGTATGCAGTATGAGTCAAGATAAAAGAGTTGAGCTTCAAAGAATATAAAGTCCATATAAGTACTTGTCATAAGCAAAATCTGAAGTTACCAGCCGTTGATAAAGTAAGCACTTCAAACAGATTTTTACATACGATCACATCAGCTATTCTGTTTTTTTAATTGTTGAGATTTATGAATTTTAAATGTATTTGTGAATTTGATATTTGGCAAGATCTGTATTTCTTCTATTTTGTTTTTTTGTGTTTTTATATCTATTGTTAATTTTAGTTATTGATTAGATAAATTAACAAATTTCTGTTTTGATATTTGGTTTAAATATTTCTTAATTTAAATTATTGATTAGTTAAATTAACAATTTTGTGATTTCTTTGTTTCCTTTTTTTAAAAACTACACTTTTTTTCCTTATTTGTATTTGTTTTAAATGTATTTCAAGATTATGACACGTGTAAAAATAATATTTTATTAACCAAAAAGGAAAACTAAAAAAATAAGGAAAATAAAAAAATCTTATTATAGATAATCTTTACTTTCTATATTTGACATATTATTTTTTAGTTGAAATATAAAAAATAAAGGAAAAATAACTAAACAACCAAAAAGATAATATTTATTTTCCAGTTTTACATATATAATTTTGAACACTTTTTATAACAAATTTAGATGATTGAAAATTAACCTCAAATAAATTTAGATGTTTGATATAATGTATATTATTTTAATATACATTTTTATACTTCAGTTAATTTATATGGAGTATACATGAGGTTAGAGTAAGATTTTAATATAACTGAAGATTGAGTTAAGTTGTATGGCAAAGTCAAATATGTAGGAAGAAAAACTGATGTAACAAAGAGTTAATAACCAAAAACTTTTAGATATTTTGGTAAATTTTGGATATTTTAGTTATTTGATATAAAATAATTGATATTTTTTGGGTTTCTAATTATTAAATAATTGAGTTATATTAATAATTGATATATAATTGTATTTCGAGTATTTCGGGTATCTATTCGGTTCTCCGTTCGGTTCAGTTCAAGTTTGGTTTTTTTGCATATAGGAGTTTATGATCCATTTTAATTTTTTTTGGATTAGTACTCATTTTCGGGTTGAATATGGTTTAGTTTTTCGGGTTTCAGATGTTTTGTCCACAGTTTCTAACATAGTGGTAAAAAAAGAACAACAAAAGAGAATCAAAAGATTTTGGACATTATATAAATTTTAAAACAAAAGTTAATTAATTTATTCATGTAAAAAACTAAGATTTTGTAAATAACTGTTTTCTCTTACAAAACATTATTTATACATAATATTTTCTCTAAACAAACTTAAGATATATCATTAATAACAAAGATATATCAGTTTAATATTATTTTCCCTAATCTAGTTATTGATTAGTTAAATTAACAATTTGTGATTTTCTTTTTTCCTTTTTTTTTAAATTACACTTATTTCTTTTTCTTTTTTGTTATTTTAAATTTATTTATTGATTAGATAATTTAACATTTTTGTGATTCTCTTTTTTCCTTTTAAAACAAAACTTCATTTTCCATTTTTTTTTGAGATTTATGAATTTTAATTGATGATTTTATATATTAACAATTATTGAATTTCCATTTTTCGTTAAATATTTTAAATATTTTTTTTATAATTTAACACATGGCAAGATCTAAATGATTAGTGACACGTGTCAAGATCTCGTGAGTTAGAATTTTGACATGTGTCGGCTTCTGGTGAGTGCAACCCTAAGTTTACATAAATTATAAACTTGTCGAGATCTTGACACGATGGGGGGGTTTTAAATTTTCAAATAATTTAAAGTTATACATTTTTATTCAATTAAATATTTGTCATTAGTGATAAATCTTGAACTGTTTTAGGAAAAGGAATAGAAATCATATTTTTTTAGAAAAAATAGTTGTTAACTAAATTTTAGTTTTCTTTATGAATAAATGAATTAACTTTCTATACTAAAATTTTATTATAAACATGTAAAAAATCTATATAATGTCCAATAGTTTTTGGTTCTCACTTTTTTTTTTTACCACCATGTTAGATAATGTGGGCAAAATATTTGAAACCCGAAAAACCAAATCAAATTTAACCCGAAAAGGGGTATTAACCTGAAAAAATCTAAATATGTCTTAAACTCCTATATTAAAGATATCAAACCTAAACTGATCCGACCATACAATTATATAATCAAAATATTAATAATATTTAGACTTGATATAATACAATGATCCTACAATTATATATCCAAAAACATCAATTATTTTAGTATCAAATAACTAAAATACCCAAAACTAACCAGAATCTTATTATATAAACTTAATTACTGATTAGTTAAATTAAAAAAATTTTGTGTTTCCTTTTTATTTCTTTTAAATGTATTTTTTAATTTGAATTATTGATTAATTGTTTTTTTACGGTAGTTTTTTATGGAGTTGGTTTTAGTTAAATTTTAATTTTACTTAATGATAATATAAATTTTAAATACTGTATTTTCATTTCTTTTTAGTTATGCTTTTATTTCATTTTTGTATTTGTTTTAAATGTATTTCTTAATTTTAATTATTGATTAGTTAAATTAACTATTTAGTGTTTCTCTTTTTTCCTTTTCTAATTTGTTCCTTTTTTAGGTGTTGGTTTTAATTATTCCTAAATATATGGTTTTAATATTTCTGATATATTAACAATTATTGAATTTCTTTTTTTGTTAATTTTTTCTATATATTTTTTCTATAATTGGACATATGGCACGATCTGAATGATTAATGACACATGTCAAGATCTCGTGAGTTAGAATTTTAACACGTGTCGGCTTTTGGTGAGTGTAACCCAAGTTTATATAATAAGATATAAGTATCTTAAAATATAAACTAACAAATATTTTCACAAACTCAAAATTTTGACAGATAAAGTTCACATATAACCAAAGAAAAAAAAAACAAAACTCATTTGAAAGAAGAAGATAAAAGCTAAGAGGATATAAAAAGTATTAAACCTCATAAAATCTACTAAATGTTGTTCCTGTAAATTATTCGAATATGAAGTTGTTGTGGTGATGACTGGTTAGAGAACTAGACTGATAGAAGTTATTTTATATCTTGAAAAAGAATCGGAATCATTAGAGGAAGAAATATAAGTCAAAAATAAATTAACATTAGTTTATTTTTTATGCCAAACGTTTTTTCTAGTTTTTTGAGAGATTTTTTGTTCCTTCTTCTTAACCCGAACGATATTGTATTACAAAAATAAAATAAAAGTCATAATAATTAACCATGCTTTAAATCGGCTAATTTGGTCGACTAGACCGAGTAATACCGACTTTGAGCATCTAAACCGTATTACTGATTTGATCCACCAAATTTAACAAAATTGGAGTGCTTGTGTGTTTATGAGCACTTCGCTAGACGTCTAGGTGCCAACTAGATCAATTTTTTTGAACCATAATAATATTGCGTTATTCAATCTTAGGAAAACGGGAGAGACATGTTTCTATAGACTATAGTGTTAGTCGGTTTTGCGTCGCTCTCGGTTCCTATGATCGTTGTAACCACTTCTTCTCTATCTCATTTCTGCTCTACCGAACTTCTTAAAATGAAATACAAATATGTTTTTTTTTTTGTGGATAAAAATCCTGATTCCTTAAAGCTTATATACGTCGAACAAAAAAAAAAATCAATAACACAAATGTCACTACACTTTATCATGGCTTTGCCAACTCATCACTCGAGCTCGTCTTTATACTTACTTAAACCTCCTCCGCAAATCATGTTGTTGTGATCCTGGACCGTATTTGCTGAGATCTTTCCCGATATCTCTTCCCTTTGTTTTGACTCAATTCGCATTCAAAATTGAAAATACTACCGGGACGAGTTACCGCAAATGGGTTTATGTGAATACTCCTTAATTGGGCCTACAAACTTTGTTCTTAGACCCATTCACTAACTCCAATTGATGGACTGCGTTAATAACCATGCCCATTAAATAACTTGGACTTCTTGGGAGTTGGAGTGTCAAACTCATCTTCAACAGCTATGTAGATTGATTTTACTGACGTAGTGCGAGTTTCTTAAGATATTTATACTTGTGAGTTGTGTGAGTCGTAAGAAAGGTGAACAAAGTCTAAAGTGTCAACTTTTTTATTTTTATATTTTGGATTCTGAAAATATTACCAAATTCGATGAAATTTAATAATAATTTGCACTAAATCACCAATCAGTTTTCTTTTTTTTTTTTTTAAGTCAACAAATAAAATCTATCAAGCCAGCTAAATATGTTCAAAATTCACTCAAATCATTTCAAATTTAATTGCCATCAAATCCTCCAAAATCTTTAATCCAATTATACACCCCTTATTTGACCCTTTTTTCGTTTGGGGGAGAAATTTTAGGACGCTGAGATTTATTTTAATTAGTTGAAAATGTTCTAATGTTTGCCTATTAAAACACTTATGACTGAGATCTATCATGAAAGTAGAAAATCAAAAATCAAATTATTCTATAGCAATAAGCACCTTCCATTTGTGCCTTTTATATCATAAATTGTAGTAGGCCGAGTGTTTTTTTTTTTTTTTTTTTTTTGAATAGTTGGAATTTTACTAACGTTTGTCTATTAGGGAATGTGCAGTGTGAGAATTCTGAACAGTTTCTCAACAATATAAAATAATAAATGATAATTAAGAGGAGTAAGAGATGAGAATCCTTGTTTTTTTTTGTCTTTTTTAATTTTTAATTAAAAAAAGACAATTGAGTTACATTAAGAATACTAAAGTAATTAAAAAAAAAGAATATTAAAGTAAACGATTTGACGGCTCTTAAAAAATCTTTGAGGATGTTCTTATGGTGATATATCTAAAAAATCTTTGACTGGGATATTCATAAATTAGAAAATCAAATTATTCCACAGAAATAAACACTTCTATTTGTGCTTTTTATGTCATAAGTTCTTGGTCTCATTTATACATATCAGTAACTAATGGGCTATGTTAGAAAATCTGTTGTTTCTTTCTAATGGAATTTTTTACCAACTTAACCATACCAATACTATTATTTATTATCTTCTGTTTGTTGCTCAAAATCACAACTGATACGCAACAAAAAAAACCTCAAGTTGGCTTCTGTTCGATTTTTTCGCCGTCTTAAAAACACACAAATCTTTTCTCCGAAATTCTCGTAACAAAAATGGTTAATGAGCAAAAGAGATTCGGTTTGTTTCTGGCCACATGCGATTCAACGTTCGTGAAGAAGACGTACGGTGGCTATTTCAACGTGTTCGTCGATACGTTTGGTGACGACGGTGAGCAATGGGATCTCTTCCGAGTGATCGACGGCGAGTTTCCCGACGAGAAGGATCTGGACAAGTACGATGGGTTTGTTATCAGTGGAAGCCTTCATGACGCTTTTGGAAACGAGGATTGGATCCTTAAGCTTTGTTCCCTTTGCCAAAAACTCGATGAGATGAAGAAGAAGGTTCTTGGCATTTGCTTCGGACACCAGGTTTGATCTGATCCGTTGAGATTTATGCTTTTGTTTTGATTCGTTGGATCCTACTTAAATTAGGGGTTTTTATTTGTAAAACCCATTTGCTCAATTCACTCAGATTTATTTACACTTTTTTTTGAAATTTTTAATATTGCATGATCATAATCATAGAAGATAATTGAGTTGATTTGCATTTGAATGTAACTAAGAAATTTATGTGTGTTGTCTCGATTGTTTCTTTGTCTTTTCATTTGCATTTGATTATGATCATTTTAAAATCCTTTTACAAAAAGAAAAGAAAAAAAACTTACCATTTTAAAATTTTGTTTGTTTGTTAATTATAAACACAAAACCATTTTATGAAAAAAAATTACAAATGTTTGTATATTTCAGAAACTTGAATTTTTATTGGAATTTGTTTCTTACAAGTAAACTCAAAAGTTAACCAACAAGCCAAGTGGGTTAGTGCTATGTTGTCGCATTTCCATGCCCAAATGACATTTGAAATCCAAATTCAAATAAAGTTCATTTCTTCATGATTGTGACGTTAGTTTTGCAATCTCTTGAGGTTGAGATTGTTAAGAAAGTTTTAGTTAATATCTATGAATCTGAAATAGTTTCAACCAATGATACATCAAAACCATTGTTTTATCATGCAATATATTTTTTACTAGAATAATGAATTTGATTCATTCTCTTTGTTGTTAAAACCAGATACTAAGTAGGATCAAAGGAGGAAAAGTCGGAAGAGCGAGTCAAGGTTTGGTCATGGGACTAAAAACCATAACATTCACCAAAGATGCAATCAAACCAGGTGGTTACTTTGGAAACAAGATACCAACTTCACTAGCCATTACAAAATGCCATCAAGATGAAGTTTGGGAACTACCTGAATCAGCTACATTGCTTGCTTATTCAGACAAATGCAAAGTCGAAATGGTATCCATTGGAAACAATCTCCTTGGCATTCAAGGTCATCCTGAGTACAACAAAGAGATTCTTTTCGAAATCATCGATCGTTTAGTCAATATGAATTTGATGGAGGTTTGTCTTATTTATACATATCTTCTTATATATATCCATTGTATTCAATGTTGCAAGGTTTTGAATGTTTTTGTTTTCTCAGCAAGATTTTGCGGATGAGGCAAAGGCAACGATGGAAATCGCAGAACCAGACCGGAAGCAATGGCAGGTTATCTGCAAAAACTTTCTCAAAGGACAAACCGAGCAAGTTTAAACTTTCTTGAAGGATGATCCAAGCTAGTTTAACTGACGTTAAACGGTGAAAAAAATAAAACTGTAGAATTGGTTTTTCTACACACAATCAATTTCTTTTGGAATAAAATATTTAAGGATAAACATATTTAGTCCTTTATATTACAATGTACTTTGGTGTCTTTAAACAACAACAACAAAAAATGAATGTTTGAGTTGTAATGTTTTTTATAGATTTGTGTACAAGTAATACAAAAAAATTTCTTACATTTGTGAATTTTACTGTTTTAAGGATCTTCAACAGAGAAATCTGGTTCAGGAGGTTTTTGAAATTTCACCAATTCTTTAGTTGGCTGTGCAGACAACAATGCAGATTTCGCAGAACGGTTCTTGTGAACGCTACGAAGTGCATTCGTCGCAAACTTCGAAGCCAAGAACGTCGCTCTGATGCTATACGAACTTCCTCCTGCGATAACCGATGCATTCGCCGCCGCCTCTTCATCTTCCTCTTCTTTTCTAAGTTGTTCCAACTTCTTCCTCTTCGT